>CM027660.1:635000-1260000 GCA_015731905.1 Salix dunnii | reverse complement strand
ATACAGTCCATGTGAACATTGCATCTTTGTTTCAATTTGTCTACTGTATTGAATTGTGATGTCGAGTGGTTTGCAGTTGTGTTTGACATGTACTGAATTGTGATGTTGAGTAGTTTGTAGTTGTGTTTGCATGTGCATTATGGGTCTTTTTGAGAATTTGTCGGATCACTAATCTCAGTTTTTGGCTTATATAACTACAGTTGAAGAATGATGGACTTTGTTTGGGGTCTTCACAAGCTTTAGCTTTTGTTCCTGCGATCCTGTTTTAAAATCTCTCTTCATGTGCAGGAACTATATCACGAGTTGAATGCTCTGGACAGATTTGAACAAGATTATCAGCAAAAGCTTGATGAAGTGCAATCCCTAAATCTCCCTCAAAAAGGTTGGCATGGATGGACCTTTTTCTCTTCACGTTATTTTTTCCTCTCATTTTTATGTCGTGGTAGTAGCATGTGTTCCCATGATGTTCAGATGCTTACACATTTGTGACTAATAAGCAATATCTAAGGTGATAGTTACATTTGCCAAGATCAAGCATTGTTGAGATATTCAATTCTTATTAGTACAATTTTTGTTGCCTTCTAGTTGTTGAACATGCTCTTTTCTGCAGCTCTGATATCAATGTATTTTAGCTACAAGGTTATGCCCTTCAAAGTGAATAACATGCTGCTCTACAATCAGTCCAATATCTGCCCATTACATTTATAATCCTTTCATTTTAGGCCATCATGTCCAATATGTGCTTGATACCTGCTAACCATAGTGAAGCAGCTATTTTTATTAATGGGCCATTTTCTTTGTTATTGCAGGAGAAAGTCTCACAATTTTACAAAGCGAGCTTAAACAACAAAAAAAGCTTGTAAGGAGCTTGAAAAAGAAATCCCTTTGGTCTAAAACTTTGGAGGAGGTATATATCTATGAGCCACTAGTCACATCTGCTGAGAAGTTGCATCATTAATGTTTTGAAGATTTTACTTCAAACAATTCCCTCCTCCTTCATGCCTCGTAATGGACATTACAATTTTGGCTTTAACTCCCTCGCAACATTTATGTATAGCTGCCTTGATCGGTTCCATTGTCAGTTAATTGAGTAGATGAAAGTTAACAGTAATTGAACTTGTTATTTATATGAATATGTAGCTCATCTCATTAGAGTAATTTGACATATTTCACAGTTGCATTTCAACTCATGACAATATCAGCTGCTCTTTCACAAACATTTGAGCATTATGTAACTTTCTCTATGAACTGCAGATCATGGAGAAGCTTGTTGATATTGTTACCTTCTTACAACAAGCGATCTTGGAAGCTTTTGGAAACAATGGTAGGACAATGATGTCTCCTGATGGAATTAGAAAATTTGTCTTGAAATCAAAATTGGATGGATTTCCATGTCCATCCATGCATTTATATCAGCGAACAACAATGATGATTTCCTTTTGTTTTCCTAGATCTGAACCAGTGTATGATATATGGTTGCTTATTTGTGGAATAATGGGTTTCATGTCGAGCTATTATCCGAAACTGTTGCCTGGAAATGTGTGCGTTTATGCACTCTACTATGCATGGGAAATTGTATATATTAGATATGCAAGCTTCTGTAACGCCTGAATAATACAAGAAGTGAATGTCATGGCAGAAGATACTATCCCAGCTCTATCTGTGCACGGCATCCTTTCCACTGTTTTTTGAAGCACAAAAAAACACTCAGACTAGAAAATACATGACAGGGTAGGATCAAGAGGATTTATGCGGCTACTGATGGACTGCAGAATTAGTTTTTGAATATTTGAACATTTTAGTGAATTGTGCTCGTGAAAGAATAGTATGATCCTTTTTTATAATGATCTGGTCAAATATAGAAGAAAGCCAGTGTAGAAGCCTGTTTTTTTGTTTATTTCCCTCCCTTCCATCATAACAACATACAATTCATCGTTTCTGGCTTTGAAAGATGTGCTTTAAATATTAATTCTTAGGGATTGACAACCCATGGCAGGTGTTATATTGACTGACAAGGAACCTGGCAGGGGTCCTCAAAGACTTGGCGTATCTGGTCTTGCATTGCATTATGCTAACATAATCAACCAGATAGATAATATTGTAAGCAAACTTCTTTCTTTCATCATCAATCACATGTTTATTATAGATGGTTTGGTTTTTCTGTATTGGGATTAATTCAACTGAAATATCATATGCTATTAGACTTCTCGACCCTCCTCCCTACCTCCTAATACAAGGGACAGTTTGTATCAAGGGATGCCAAACAGTGTTAAGGCAGCTCTACGCTCACGGTTACAGATGGTTTATTCCAAGGAAGAGGTATGTGCGCACATATTTTTATTCTGCCTGTTTTCTACTTTCTTCTTCAAATGGAGATTTATGGTAGGTGTTAGCTCTTACTTTTTCCTCACGCACAAACTCATTACACGGCTGCTTTCCACCATGTTTCCCTGCAGTTCACAATGGCTCTGGTGAAAGCTGAAATGGAAAAGACTCTACATTGGCTCGCGCCCATCGCCACAAACACGACCAAGTAGGTTAAATAAATGAGAGTAATATAATTTTCCTCATATTCCTTAAACACGTGTAAACAAGATAAGGGTTTCATTCGGTAGTGGTTTTCACTGCCTGGCTTAGCGTTCTTTATTCTTATTCCCTCCTTAAGAATCGTCATTATTGTCTTTGCATTTGTGTTTGCTTATTTCCTTCCTGTTTCACTTGGCTCCAGAGCACATCAAGGCTTTGGATGGGTTGGAGAATGGGCGAACACCGGGTCAGTGGATGACGCCTTTGTGCTGTCTTTGTGTTGTGAGAGTGTAATTCACCTTGGCAGCAGATGAGTGACACTGTTTATTCTTTTTTTACAGAAATGATTTTGGCAAGAAAACAGCCGAAAATACTAACCTGATCCGCCTCCAGACACTCTATCACGCAGATAAGCAGAAGACTGACCTATGCATCCTTGAACTAGTGACATGGCTTCACCGGTTGATAAATTTGGTTAGACAGAGAGATCATGGTTTCTCATCTATGCCTGTTCGATCTCCAGTTCCCAAGGGATTGGTTTTCAGCACCAAGATGCAACGAATTCAGTCCCAAAACCATGGTGCCCAACTTTCTCAAGAAGATCGAGGTTTGTTAGCCAATGTGTGTCAGAGGAGATTGGTTCCGGGAATAAGCAAAAGTCAGGAATTTTCCAGAGACAAGAAAAGAGGCCAGGTTTTGACGTTGAGCAGGAGCGCCGGAAATTCACCAGTTACAAGGTTTTCAGCAAGACAGAAATCAGAGCATCAAAAAAGTAATATAATGGATGTTATGGATGGCCTATAAAACACAGTATAAAACCATACTTAATGTAGTTACACTGAAGGCATTTGGCCTCCCTTGCGAGCTACGATCTCATTTGTCTTGTATATTCCTTTTTTAAATTCCCATTCTATTGTATATACCTTATATATACGTGATAATAATTGTATGCAACTGTAATGACCACATCAATATTATACCCCACTGATCTTTCAGTTCCATTCCTGGAGGTATCAGAATTCAGAAGGGATGGCTGACAGGTTCTGCATTAGTTTCCAACATCGAGACTAGTATATTACCAGGTGCAAGAACGAAGCCACGAGAGAGGCAATCACCCGCAAGAAACCAATATCAATCTTTTGTAACTTACTGACAGGATTCCCAAGGAATGAAGTGATGGCCAAAGCTTGTGATATACATGGTAGTCTTGAGTTGAGTCAAAACGTATATTTTTTATAAGAATTCACATAACATATTTTCTAAAAGATGAATTTCTTCGCATAAAAAAGAAAACTTTCGTACAAGTAATTTTATGGCGTATTGGTCCACAACCATGCTCAAAAATCACAAACCTCAGTATAAAATTTTCTGATAGTTCGGTACAATGCAAGGTAAACTTGATTTCTTTTTCTCCATAGAATCGTAACATCTCATCTTTGTTCTTAAATTTAAATTTTTCCCAATCCTCAAAGAAAATTTTGTGGGGTTCATAATGTTTACTGTTAACTGATGGAATGTGGCGGTGAGCTTACTTTCTGAAGACCTTTTCTCTTCGGTATGTTTAGACATTTTGGTGTTTTGCTGAGATGTTTATCATGAGACTTGGAAGGAGAAGACATGTGTGAGATGAAAAATATGATTTTGTTCCCCTCATTTGAAGTGAACTCTGACATTGGTTATTTAATCGTGGGTATAATATTGGTAAATATGCGCAGTGATGAATTTGGAATTCAAAATCTCATATAAACAAGTTATTAGTTAAACTAGATACAAACTTGGCGAAACCTGACGTACCTTATTAGTTATTTATGATCTAATTAACTTAATTAAAATAGATTAAAATTCATCCGGTAAATCTCACTTAAAACAAGTAAATGAGATTATATTTTCTTAATAAAAATTATTTATCTAATAACTTATAAATTAAGCTAATAATTTGTAAATAATAAATTGATGTAATAACTCATCAAGTGAGTTAGCTTCTCGAGTTTATTCTCATTTAAATATAGCAAATGTCACACACAAAAAACAAACACCTTCGGAGACTTTATTCACTATTTCACTTTTTTTTATTTATAATTATATGTTTCGTCGCCCAAGACGGTTCTCACATTTAAATTTGCTATAAGTAAGCAAAAATAACACTAGCTACAATATAAAACAATACATATATATATGCATGTATGTAGCCTTTATTGATCTTGTGAACAAAAAGATTTGTATAATACAAATGTGAATGCTACAAACAAAAAATTCTTGTTATACAGTCAAGAGTTTCCAAACTATACACACACACACACACACACACACACATATATACAAGGCAGAACTAATCATCTTTATTTTTTAAAATATATTCTCTCCATGTTTTTCATGAACTTAATAATTTATCTTCCCGCAAGTTGAACAATTTCTTTATTATATTTTCATGATCGTAGTAGTTGATAAAGCAATTCCAGCTATGTCTCACGTTCAAGAATCTGTCTCTCGTGATTTGGATATTTATAACTGCCATAAATAACTCACAATACGAACATAACTGTATCCCGCAACTTGTATTTTTATTTGTCAACTTTTACTGTCAATCTCTGTTTTATTTGTTGTTAACTTAGAAAAATAATGATTGAAGACCATGTACATGTCAAATCAAGAAACAATGATTCTCACAGACCATTGGATGTTGACTGTTGAATTTGCTGCTGCCTGTTCAAGACAGCCATTGTACATCACTGTTAGATTTCTAGACAATGTATTCGTTGAGACATGCTCGCGCCTAGACTCTAACAGCAACCAAGGTAAATTTTAAAGTTTTAAGGTTTGAATAATCATTATGGGCATAAAACTAGAAGTATCAAAATCCGTAACTTATTTTGGGCCGAATAAAAATACTTGAGATTTGGCGGTGGCAGGAGAGCTGTCATGGGGAGTTGTCATGGCTAAGTTAGTACTCCCGATGTTGGAAAACTTTAGCCACTGCCTTTGTTCAACCACAAAAGCTTCTTTATCACAAGCACATGCCCACATCCTCAAAAATGGGATTTCACTTCCGGAGACCATTCAAATATTCTCAAAGCTCGATCATTTTGGTCACGTAATCCGCGTCTTCTCTTACATGCTCACACAAGGTATCGTGCCTGATAGCCGTGTCCTGCCTACTGTCATCAAGACATGTGCTGCGCTATCGGCACTGCAAACCGGAAAACAGATGCATTGTTTCGCATTGGTATCTGGATTCGGTTTGGATTCCGTTGTCCTGTCCTCTTTATTACATATGTACGTTCAATTTGACCGTTTAAAGGATGCTCGCAATGTGTTCGATAAATTGCCTCAACCAGGTGTGGTTACGTCTAGTGCTTTGATTTCGCATTTTGCGCGAAAGGGACGTGTAAAGGAGACAATGGAGTTGTTTCATCAGACAAGATATTTAGGTGTCGAGCTTAATTTGGTATCGTGGAACGGTATGATTTCAGGTTTTAATCGTAGTGGCGGCTATCTTGATGCAGTTCTTATGTTTCGAAACATGCACCTTGAAGGATTGAAGCCTGATGGAACTAGTGTTTCTAGTGTGCTTCCAGCTGTTGGTGACTTGAAGATGCCGTTAATGGGGATTCAGATTCATTGTTATGTTAATAAGCAAGGTTTAGGACCAGACAAGTTTGTGGTTAGTGCGCTAATTGATATGTATGGTAAGTGTGCGTGTGCTTCTGAGATGTCAGGAGTGTTCAATGAAATGGATGAGGTTGATGTAGGAGCTTGCAATGCTTTAGTTACCGGGCTCTCACGAAATGGACTTGTTGACAATGCATTGGAGGTATTCAGACAGTTTAAAGGGATGGACCTGAATGTCGTTTCATGGACGTCCATGATTGCCAGTTGCTCTCAGAATGGAAAAGATATCGAGGCTCTGGAGCTTTTCAGAGAGATGCAGATTGAGGGAATTAAACCAAACTCTGTAACGATCCCATGCTTGTTGCCGGCTTGTGGAAATATTGCAGCATTACTACACGGGAAGGCAGCCCATTGCTTTTCTCTTAGAAATGGAATCTTCAATGATGTTTATGTGGGTAGCGCGCTGATTGATATGTACGCCAAGTGTGGAAGAATGCTGGCGTCTAGGCTCTGTTTTGATATGATGCCCAACAGGAACCTGGTTTCTTGGAATTCATTAATGGCTGGGTATGCAATGCATGGAAAGACTAGGGAAGCTATAAATATTTTTGAATTGATGCAAAGATGTGGGCAAAAGCCTGATCATGTTAGCTTCACTTGTGTATTATCTGCATGCACCCAAGGTGGCTTAACAGAGGAAGGTTGGTTTTATTTTAATAGCATGTCCAAAAATCATGGCGTTGAAGCTAGAATGGAGCATTATTCATGCATGGTGACCCTTCTTGGTCGCAGTGGAAGGCTGGAAGAGGCACATGCCATGATCAAGCAAATGCCATTTGAACCAGATTCTTGCGTTTGGGGTGCTCTACTTAGTTCATGCAGAGTTCACAACAGGGTGGATTTAGGGGAGATTGCAGCAAAGAGAGTTTTCGAGTTAGAACCAAGAAATCCTGGTAATTACATTCTTCTGTCCAATATTTATGCTTCGAAGTCCATGTGGGTTGAAGTAGATAGGGTGAGGGATATGATGAGAAGTAGAGGTCTGCAAAAAAACCCTGGCTACAGTTGGATTGTGATCAAGAACAAAGTGCATATGCTACTTGCTGGTGACAGTTCCCATCCACAAATGCCCCAAATTATAGAGAAGTTGGCCAAATTGACTGTGGAGATGAAAAAGTCAGGTTACGTTCCACATACTGACTTTGTGCTACAAGACGTGGAGGAGCAGGATAAGGAGCAGATCCTCTGTGGCCATAGTGAGAAGCTGGCGGTAGTGCTAGGGCTTCTAAATACTAAGCCTGGATTTCCGCTTCAAGTTATCAAGAACCTTAGAATCTGTCGCGATTGTCATGCTGTTATAAAATTCATGTCCGACTTTGAAAAGAGAGAGATTTTTGTTAGAGACACCAACCGGTTCCATCAGTTTAAAGGTGGAGTTTGTTCTTGTGGAGATTATTGGTGAACAAGTAAAACGGGTTTGTGGGATTGCTGCTATGATTCCTCTTTACAATATTGATGATTATTTTGAAGTTTTGGAATTGTATATTATCCAACAGTGCAAGTGTTGAACATTCATAATTAGCCCGAGGCAATCCAGCTAAACCTTTAATTTTCTTTTCACTTGATTATGCTTTTTATTCTGTTAAGTTCTGTTAAATTTCCCATCCAAGTCCACAAGACCCTTGTTTATGATGATATCTATGTCACAGCAGTAATGATGACATTGATTGGTAGCCAGTGGATCATATCTTCTCTGGTTCAAAATCATGGATATATGGCGTTCTATTTCTAAACAGCAAGATCGTTTTATTGCAATATTATAGTTGCTGAACTAGTTTGGCTTACTTCACTTTCTTTCAACTGCTTCAATATCCAAATGATCCTCTTTCATGCCACTTCCTCTCCCAACTGCTCCTCCTCGAGTTTAGCAGTTAAAACCAGCTACGTGTGCTAAATCCCCTGGTTATATAAGGTCTCTGGTGCACGTATGCATTAAATTCACTACAATGGGGGTCTCCGAGTCATGCAGATGTTGCATTCTTCTCTATGTTTTTCTCATCTTCCTCGTTTCTTTTATTTGCAACGCACAAGTTTTATCAACAGTTGCAGGTCAGCACGTGCTAGACGTGCCCCCAGATGATGGAAACACACCGGCTCGTGCTTCCCCTCCGGTTGCTGCTCCTATTCTAAACAACGTGCCTCCTTTCGGAAAACCCTTAAGCAACCAAGGGCAACAGTCTCCACTGGGTTACCAGCAGCAACAAGAGCTGAATAATCCACCGCAAGAAATTAATCAACCTCGATCAGGCCTTACTCGACCACTTTCTTCTCCGAATCAGCCCCTCTCAGGCACCAGTGTGCCCTTTTCTGCTTTGAACCAGCCTTTTGGGGCCAGTGATTCCCAAAACTTACTGAGAAACCTTCCTTTTGCCAGTGAAGTTTCTGCGGTGAGAACCTCTATTCTGGGAGTCGTTTTATTTCCCCTCGTTACGTTGATGGCTACGCTCTAGCTAGTTTGCCACTATATATAGCCGATTCAGGACCACCATCCACCATCCTGCCCAGCATGTGCTTCTAATCTTCCATCCCCTTCCCGGCGGTCGTCAACTTCCATGTTACTTTTTTTTCCTTCTGTTTTTTAATTGATTGTGTACATGTTCATGCGAGGATGGTTCCGCACTACTCCAGTGTGGAGAAACATCTGAAATCTGAACCGTGATATATTGTTTTTAACATATTAAAATTTGTGCTCTTCTGTGATACATTAAAAACAATTAATAAAATATTTAATAAAAACAGTTAATAATTATATATTTAATTACTAAATTTAGTTGATACTAGTTAATTGCCCGCACTATGATGCGAGCGGAACAAATAATTTTTATAACTATTGAATTTGAAATAATTAATAAATTTTGCTAATTCAAAAATAAAATAGAATATCTATACATGCAAGGTTTAATATAATCAAACACATCAACACACACTATTAAAACAACAACAACATCGAAGCTTTAATATCTAAATGTATCATTACTATCACGGCTAAATCAATAAAAATTATTAAACAACCCCGAGAAAAAAAACTCAAAAACAATAACAAAAGAGAAGGTAATATAAAAAACTACAATTATTATTATTATTATTGCGTTAATAATGAAAAAAATAAAATTAAATCAAAAAATAAAAAAAGTCTAAAAACTTTAACAAAAGAGCAAACAAAAAGATAAAATAAATAATAAAAATAAAAATTATTAGTTGAAAAAAATATCATTTGACATGAAAATAGGAAAACAACCAATAAAAAAACTAAACGAAAGAACAACGAAAAAAAAAAGAAATATAAATTTTCAAATAATCATAAAAACAAACTAAAATTTGAGAACAAAATTTTTCAATTTTTTTTTATATAATAAAACAAATCAATACACTATACTATAACAACAATAAGATTGAAGTTTTAACATCTAAAATTATCACTGTTATTACTGTTAAAATAATAAAAATTATTAAATTACTCCGAGAAAAAAAACTTAAAAACATTAACAAAAGAGTAAGCAAGAACAAAAACTAAAATTATTATTATTATTATTATTATTATTATTATTATTATTATTATTATTATTGTGTTAATAATGAAAATAAATAAATAAAAGACTAAATAAAACCTAAAAAATTTAACAAAAGAACAATTTTAAAAAATAAAATAAATGATAAAACAAAAAAAATTATTAGCTAAGAAAAAATCACTTGACTTGAAAATAATAATAAAAACTAATAAACAAATTAAAAGAAAGAAAAAAGAGAAAAAAAAACATAAATATCAATTTTCAAATTATTACAAACACAAACTAAAATTTAAGAAATAAATTTTTATAAAAAATATTGCTTCAATAAATAAGAAAATAATAAAAATTAAAAACTTGAGCTAAGAGCACACACATATAAATATGGACAAAAATAAAGACTATTCAGAAAATAAAAAAATAAAAATCCAAAATTAGGAAGAGAACTCGGTGGCGCATTGGGTGAGACACTGATTGCTCATTTTTCAACACCTCAAGCCACCGCATGCGTCACCCGAAACGGGCGCGAAGCCAATTACTGTCTCTCGAGTGTGCCACATGCGCCCATTGAAACCAGACAAAAATATTTTAAAAAAAAATCAATTATCAAGACATCCCTGAAACCAACTCAATAATTTTATTTTATTGGGGACATATCTGTATTTAAATGTTTTTAAAAAATATAAAAATGTTTTAGCTGGATATGTACTGCGAATGCTCACAAGAAGAGCAAGCACATGCAGGTAGAAGATCAGTTTATGAGAGAGAGAGAGAGAGAGATGGGAAGGGATTGTTGAATTCCACAGTGTTTCCTTTCCCTTTAGCAATTGAAGAATTCAATCTTTATTCACAGACCCAATCGATCACATTTTATAGTCTTTAGTACAAGATTCATCATCTACTAACTAATTGCTAACTAACCACTAACTGAAACAAACTAACTATTAACTAATTGATGCCCTAATAATAGAAACCCTACAATAGAATAGATGATACCTCTAATAATAGAAACCCTACTACAGACTCAACAGGGATTCCTGAGTTGTTATGATTCTCTTGTACCAGCCCTCCATGGCTTCTATAGTAGCATGCAAATAAAGCTTCTTAATTAAGATATAATATTTATTTATTTATTTATTTATGATATGCATGTCTCTTTAGTGCATGCCTGTTAAAGACCACCACCTTTGAATGGAGATTCTGACGTGTAACGCTTCTCGAACACGAGTGCTGTTTGGGAATAGGGTTCTCTCTCTTTCACAATTCATTTCCATTATAATTGAGCGGTGATCAGAAGATATACTTTCGGTCAAATGTTTTCTTTTCTTGTCGAGGCCTTAAAATAATCCAGACAGTGTGCATGTCCTCCCAATGAACTCATGTTAGGTGTATAAAGCAGTGTCTGATTCCCGTCTTTTAACTCCCAATGAACATTATGGTTTTGTTGTTCTTGGAACACCATTCGCTCCCCTACTGGAAGGAAGATGCTCTACATGCTGTTCCATTGTGCTGGGCTGTCTCGACAATCAATTGACATCTCTTTGTATTCTAAAAATATTTAAAAAAAAAATAAATTGAATTTATTTTTATATTATTTTGATATGTTGATGTCATAAATAATTATTTAAAAAATAAATAAGAGTTTATTCACTGTGAGTTCCGGCTGTTAGTCCTCTACTTTTCCTTAATTAATTGAATCCATTTTGGCAAGCCTTTTATCCGTTTTGCTAAAGACTCAAGGCACGAAGAAATTTAGTGTCGTGGGGGATTTCTTGAGGGTCCAAATTAGAAAAAAGAAATCAGGAGTGGCAAAATTAAAATTTTATTAGAGTGAAAACTTATAATTATTCAATTTTTTTATTTTTTTTATTAGAGTGAATTGCTAAATCATTAAACTGTTCTGGAGATTTATCGTAGGTTCCTTCAGCTTCTTCTGTTTCTTAAAAAAAAAGAGTGGTTGGGTGGTTGAATCGGCTGGGAGGCCGATGGTAGCGGCATCACTTCGGTCTTGTACGCGGCCGCAAGCTTGGAAACATTATTTTTCTCCATTCCTTCACCGTTATTGGCCGATAAGGTCTTTTGTAATTGATTTTCTTGTCTGCTACAAAGTGATTGCCGAAAAATATCGTACTCTTTCCTCCGCGTTATTCCCTGCCCAACTCCGTCCACTTTTCCGAGTAAAATTTATATTAACTTTAAGATAGTTAATTTAAAAATGATTCTATTAATTAAATGAAGTTACTGTTAACTCGTAATAATTTCTTAATTAATCATCAATGATCAGCGAATCTTTTCAATTTTATTTCCATAGAATTTAAATAATTGACCTCCAGCCTACCATGCAAAAAAATCAATATGTTTAGAGATAAAACGATCCGTCTGAGAGAAATTAAAACCAGATTTTACTGTGCATTACGTGGTAATTTCAGCAGCTGCCACGTCGATTGTCGTCTTAAAATTACAGCTATGAGGGAAACGGTATTTTTTAAAATGAAAAAGACGTCTCCCAGTCCCCGTTTTCTTATTTATTTTTTAAAATAAAAATATATCCCGAATTGCCTAAAAAGCACGGCATTTCCTGTATAAAGAGGCAGGGGGAGGGAGTCTTGGGGAAACTCAAAAAAAGAGTCTGGTATATACGAATCAAGGGATGGGATGAGATTGGTGAGATTCACGCATAGCAAAAAGGCATGACAAAGGGCCAAAAGAAAGTAAGAGTGGAGTTTGAGGAGATGAGAGAAGAGTCGGGCCAAACTAAAAGGGCAAACTAATATAATCTCTCTGCAGAATGCTGCAAAGCAACATCGTCTAGATCTGAAACATAAGATAAGATCAAGCTGAAGTTGGTTTGCTGCACTCTGTTGGGAGATTAGATTAGTTTCCTCTTTTAGTTTTGCGGCCTCTTCTCTTGTTTCCTCAAACTTTTCTCTTACTTCCTTTTGCCCCTCTCTGATGCTCTTTTGCTCTCGCTAATCTCACCCATCTCAGATTTTATTATAGGCCATTGATCGAAGAAAAGGGCCCTTGAAATATATACCAGACTCTTTCTTGAGTTGCCCACCATGTTACCTTGTTCATAGAGAGTGTATCAACGGTTTAAAAAGGCATGGTTATTTTCCTGACAACACCAACCTGTCATCTTGCTTCTGAAGCTGAAGTTCCATTTCCATCTTCAACGAATCACTAATCTATCAGGTATGCCTCTCTTTTCTTGGACTTATGGGTATCTTCTTGTGTTGTTTTCATAGACTTTTATAATCCGCACAAGCACCTTCCCCGGTTCAAAAAAACATGCAAAGATTTCTATATTTTGATCCGGGCCAGACATGGGATAATTAAAGTTAATTTTTTCATTCATGAGATTTGCTGTTTTCTGGGCAGGGATTGTGATGTTCTTGGAGGTCAAGATAATCAAAGAACAATAAGAGGTGTTTGTTATGATGGAACACAAAGTGAAAATGCAAAGGTCGGGGAGAAAAGAAGATTAATGTTTTCTGTACATGGAATGATCGAGAAGAAAGAGAATGGAATGTGGCGAGAGGACAACGCAGAGGTACTGTTCCTGGGAGGTGCTGCCGGTTTTTGCTGCAAGATCTATTGTCAAACCGCGCCAGCTGTTTGCTCAACCAGTGATGAAAGATTCACTACTTGCTTGGAAAGCCCAGAAGCAAGAGAGGAAGCAGACGTCCAGGTAGGGCTGCAAATAGCAACAGGAGACAAATGATCCACAAAAAAACCAAAAACTCTGCGAGTTTTAACATGTGACTGCTACACATCCTGTCATGTTTTGGACATTATATTGTCACGTAGTTGGATAAAGCCCCCCCCCCGGGGTCATTATACAAATGAACAGTAGAGTGAGTTGTTTCCTTGTTATGTTGTTAAGAAGATTGTGGGTTTTTTTTTCCCCTTCCATTTTCTTTATCTGAACCATCCCTTCTCCAGCCTTTTTGAGTGTTTCATTTTTGTGCCAGTGACAATGGAGGAATGTGTAGAAATGTAAACATTATGTGTGCATCTGGACTGGTATGCTAGAGGCAGGAGCAGAGGTAGAAATTTTAGTTTAGAAGGGCAAATTAGAGAAAACATTATAGGAGGCTAAAATTTAAAAATCTTTATTTTTACTAAGAATCAAAGTTAGAAATGAAATCATTCATAAAATGTCCAATATGAAATTCAATACGGAGAATAGAAGAAAAGAAATTGACAATGAAATTTAGCCTTTACAAAATCACCAAACTACCCTCCAAGCAGCTATGCTAATTAATTACAGATAAAACAGCGTGGAAATTTCAGAGTAAATCACTGAGCTAATGTAACGATCCATTTTGTTTTAGCTTTTGTTGTGATATATATAATTTTATATTCCATAGTTGGTGTGGTATATTTTTAATGTGTCGGCCAAGCGTGAGAGGCATCCATATTTTGTTTCCTGTCCTTTCCCTCCCTCCTCAAAATAATTAGCAGTAATGTGTTCATGCCGCATCCTCTGGCTGGATCCATTTTTTATTCAATCAAATGATTGAGTAGAAATGCACTCGTTTCCATAAAAAATAAGAATAAAATAAAAACGATAGACACCAGCACTGTCCATTTCATGGGACTTAGCTCTTGGGAATAGACAAATGGACTTAGCTCATCGGTAACCACATCGATGTAAAATTAATGGAATATTATTAATAATAAAATACTAACATGTTGTTTGGAATTAATTCTTTACTATAATTGAATCTAATTATAATATTTAATTTGAATTCAATTAATAAATAAGTTAAATTCACAAGTTTGAAAAATATAAAATTCAATTTATTTTGTTTTTTAAGTACTCTTGTTACTTTTATTTTATTCTTTCTTTCTTTTTTCTTTTTATATAAAAAAGAAGCAAGTTGGGTATTTTAAAAATTTTTTTTTTTATTTTTTGAAAATTATAAATAAATAAATAAATATTTTTATAGTATTTTTAAAAATTAAATTAAATTTTATTTAAAATTTAATTATTAACCCTCAAGATGGTTTAAAATACGAAATTTTATTAAAATATCTGTATTAAATTTAATTCATAAGGCTTTAAACAAGTTTCAAGTAAAATGATTGAATTGACCTAATTCATGTTTCTAATTAACAAGTCTTTAAAAAAAAATTAAAAATCAATTTAATAAAATTTATTTACAATGTGAATATTTTCAGATTTAATATCAAAATCATTATTATATAATTAAGAGATTAAAAACAAATCAATTATGCAAATGATTTTTTAAAAAATATTAACTTAGTTCATAATTTTATACGATAAAGAGGGTGTTTGGGAGAGCTGTTGCTGTAGCTTTTCAAAGTGTGTTTCGTGCCGAAATACATTAAAATGATGTTTTTTTATTTTTTAAAAATCATTTTTGATATCAGCACATCAAAATGATATAAAAACACTAACCGTCTATTTTTAAAATTCAGAAAAAAAAAATCAAAAAATCCAAAAATATTTTTGGGTGGCTTTCAAATACCCCCAATGTTCACCTCATTTATTTTTTCAAAGACAGAACTGGGCGGAGATCATGCTGGTGGGGTCAATTCGCGGTTTAATAATTTAATAATTATTATCTATCATAAAATGTATATTACGAAAAAACCACTATCTGAAGCGGTTTGACGTGACCGAGTAATAATATAAAATAAAAAGGATCTAAAAAATTGACGCGGTTTGACAAAACCATCTCCACAAAAACTTGATTATTAAATTAAAAGGATTATAAATAATTCAGTATTTAAAACTGAATTACGCCTTGAAAAGATTTCTCGATGATTTTTTTTTTTTTAAGTTTCTACCCAATAACAGTAATATTGTTTCAGCGATACTTTAAAGGAACTAACAGCTTTATTGATTTATTTATTTATTTTATAGCTCTTGAACAAAAAACTGCTTGGTAATATGATAATTTTTGTTTTTTATCTAATTACATGTTTAAAAAATAGATCTTGTTCTAATTTTTGTTTGATGACCAATATATCTCATTCTAATTTTAAAAATAGAAAAAACCAAAATAGATCTCATCTTGCTCAAAATCTTAGTCCTTTCCAAAAAAAAAAATGCTCAAATTTTGGCAGGACATTTCGATCCTATTTTGGCACTTTTGTTCCAACCAAGTAGTGTCTTATTTTTGCTCAAATCATATTAATTCTAATTATTTATAAGGTTTTTATAATTTTATATAAGTATATAGTTATACCTTTTATTTTTTAAAATATTTCCTGTTTGATATAAAAATTACACAAATCATAGAATAAAAAACTAGCACTTTAGGAATACACAATCTTTCTCTCTTCATGTAGGGATCTAAAAGATTCCTCGCTATTATTAGAGATTTTTGGTTTGCAACAAACTAATTTTTAAAAAATCATTTAAAGTGAGAGAAGATCAAATCTTTAGGTAATAAATTCCTAATCAACTATAAATCTATCAATCAAGCTCTTAGACACTTTCAATTGATTTTGTTTTATATTTTCGTTGTATGTATGATATTAGAGAACCCAATAATAATAGTATAAACATTTTTTTATGGGATCCTTTGGCATAGAATGTTTTAGCTGGTTAAGAACAAATTATTACAACACATATCATATTTTATGTTCGTGTGAACTCTCAGAAGATAGTTCAATTCAAAATAAAATTTAGTATTTTCAAAAATTATAATAATGAACAGTAATACAATGATTTGTTTGATCTTTTCATTTTCTTTTTTGTACCATCACTTCTACAATCTTATTGGACCGTTTTCTTTTCGGGTCGGTGACCACATAGGTTTGTAGAGAAAGATAAACACTTGGTTAAGCTATTATTTTGGTTTGTGATTCGTGACTATTATGTTAGAGGTCAAATAAGGTTTGTATAAACCATGGCCTAGTTTATCCCACTCGAGCTGATAAGTCTGATTGAAGATTACAAATATTTTATTTTTGTATTTTAAAAATATTTTTTGTATTTCCAGATTGTTTTGATATGCAAATATATATAAAAAAATATAAAATCAAAATTACTTTAATACATTTCATAACGAGAAATATTTTAAAAATAATTATTACCAAAATACTTAAATCCCTGTAACAATTGCTATCATTTATTTATTTATTTATTTAATTAGATCCCTCAATTCTTCATTTGTTATTATACTAAACTTATACTTATTGTTTTGATTGCTGTTTGTTTTCTTTTTAATACTGCGATGGAGAATTTTATTTAATATTTCTTTTTGGTATTTGTATGGTCATCTCAATCTAAAAGACCAGTGTCGCATAATTAATAAATTAATTTAATCAATTTAAGTATTTGATATTGAAATATTAGTTTTTCATTTTTTTAATTTTTTATCTTAAACTATCCTCAATCCTGAATTAATTAAATTATCATGAATTTACTTTGATTATCACTATTTAAATATATTTTTTTATATTAAAAACAATTAATCATTCCACCGTATATTATGGGCAAAAAAATAAATTTTGTATTTTTCCCGGTAACATTTTAAAAAATATTCATAGTCATAATGTTTTGTAAAACATATTTAAGTAGATCTCATCTAATTGTTTTCACCACCACCAAAGACCCCTTTATCACCAGTTGCCATTGCTGCTAGCGCAGTTGCTGCACTCATAATGGCAGCACCTGGTATCAACATCAACTCTATCTTCATCACACCTGCTATTGTTGTTTTTAGCTAATAAAGAATAAAAATTATCTAAAAACTTTAACAAAACAACAAACAAAAAATAAAATAAAATAAAAATTATTAGCTAAAAACAAAATCATTTGATATGAAAATAAAGTAAAAACTAATAAAAAAATTAAAAGAAAGAACAACGATAACAAAATCAGAAATATAAATTTTTAAATAATTATCAACACAAACTAAAATTTAAGAACAAAATTTTTCAAAAAAAAATAAATCACCTCAAGAAAAAAAGAACTCAACAACATTAATAAAATAGTACGCAAGAAAAAAACTAAAATTATTATTATTGTGTTAATAATAAAAAAAATTAAAGACTAAAAAAAACCTAAAAACTCTAATAAAAGAAAAAATAAAATAAAATAATAGAAAAAAAATAAAAATTATTATCTCAGAAAATATCTCTTCACTTGAAAATAAAATAAAAAACTAAAAGAAAAAACAAAGAAAAAAAAATAGAAATATCATTTTTCAAATGATCACAAACACAAACTAAAATTTAAAAAATAAATCTTTTAAAAAAAATATCATCTTAATAAATAATAAAATATTAAAAATTAAAAAGCCTAAGAATTTTAACAAAAGATAAAATAAAATAAAAAATAAAACAAAAACGAGAGATACGCCTGCGTTGACTACGAAGCATCAGGTTTGAATTCATCTCGAATAAGGAACGAGTTCGGTGAATTGCTAAATCACTAAACTGTATTGAAGATTTAAGGTAGACTCCTTCAACTTCTTCTTTTTCAAAACAAAAAAGTGGTTGGGCTAGTTTACTCGGCAGAGAAGGTAGCAGCATCTCTTCTGTGATCTTGTACGCGGCAGCCAACTTGGAAACATTATTATTAGCCGATAAGGTCTTTTATAATTGAATTACTTGTCTGCTACAAAGTGAAGTTATTGTTAACTCATTATAACCTCTTAATTAATCAACAATTTTCAGCGAATCTTTTCAATTTTATTTCCATAGAGTTTAATCAATTGACCTCCGGCCTCCCATGAAAAAAAAATCAATATGTTTAGAGATAAATTGCATGTTTAAAAATATTGTAAAAAATATTTTTAAAATACACGTAGAATTTATCTGTACGAGAGAAATTAAAACCAGATTTTACAGTGCATTACGCGGTAGCTTCAACAACTGCCACGACGTATGTAGTCTTTTGTTTAAGAAGTCCTTTTGTTTCCCAAACTCTGAGGTCTATTTGGAAAGTAAAACCATATTATTTTTTAAAATAAAAATATATTCCGTTTGCTGAAGATAATCTTTCCAGTAGACGTCTCCCCGTTTTCTTTAAAATATAAACAGATCTGAATAGCCTAAAACGCACGGCATTTCCTCTATAAAAAGGCATGAGAAGGGACCAAAAGAAAGTAAGAGAAGAGTTTGAAGAAATGAGAGAAGAGTCGAGCCAAACTAAAAGGGAAAACTAATGTAATCTCCCTGCAGAATGCTGCAAAGCAACATCGTCTAGATCTGAAACATAAGACAAGATCAAGCTGAAGTTGGTTTGCAGCACTCTGATGCCCTTTTGCTCTCAGATTTTATTATAGCCCAATACTGGCCATTGTTCGAAGAAAAGGGCCCTTCAAATATACACCAGACTCTTTCTTGAGTTGCTCCATCATGTTACTTTGTTCATAGAGAGTGTATCAAAGCTTTAAAATGGCATGGTTATTTTCCTGACACTAACCTGTCATCTCGGTTCGAAGCTGAAGTTCCATTTCCATCTTCAACGAATCACTAATCTATCAGGTATGGCTCTTTTTTTTGGAGTTAAGGGTATGTTCTTGTGTTGTTTTCATAGACTTTTATTATCCGCACAAGCACCTTCCCCAATTAAAATGAACATGCAAGGATTTCTATATTTTGCTCCGGGCCAGACATGGGATAATTAAAGTTAATTTTTTCATTCATGAGATTTGCTGTTTTCTGGGCAGGGATTGTGATGTTCTTGGAGGTCAAAATAATCAAAGAACAAAACGAGGTGTTTGTTATGATGGAACACAGAGGTCGGAGAGAAAGGAAGATTAGTGTTTTCTGTACAAGAATGATGGAGCAGAAAGAGAATGGAATCTGGGAAAAGGAGAACGCAGAGGTACAATTCCTGGGAGGTGCTGTCCTTTTTGCTGCAAGATCTATTGTCAAACCCCGCCAGCAGTTTGCTCAACAAGTGATGAAAGATGCACGAGGAAGCAGTCGTCCAAGTATGGCTGATAATAGCAACAGGAGACAAATGGTCCACAAAGAAACCAAAACTCTACGAGTTTAACGTGTGACTGTCACACATCTTGCCATGTTTTTGGACCTTACATTGTCAGGTAGGTGGATTAAGATTAAAAAAAAAATCCCGATCATTATACAAATGAAGAGTAGAACGAGTTGTTTCCTTGTTATGTTGTTGAGAAGGTCGTGGGGGGTTTTTTCCCTTCCATTTTCTTTATCTGAGCCGTCCCTTCTCAACCTTGAACAAGTTATACAATACCCGATTTGAATTTAACCCGGTCTAAAATGGGAACGGCGATACAGAATAAAAATATCTAACTCAATCAACATGTTATTGTTTCTACGAGATAGATGGCACAAGCTTCACTACGGGTCAAGCTGAATCTTGTGTAATATAAAAAATAATGCTCAAACATTATTAATGTATTTAAAAGAGAGAGAGAGAGAGAGACCCACGACTTGACACTATAAAATGAAAATTAAAATTCAAGAGAATGAGGATCGAAGTCAAGGAAACTAAAAACCAGGATCGTGGATCAAATGAAAATTAAACACTGATGTTAAGCTTCTAAAACTTGATTCTAATGTTAATTTAGTAATTCTAGTTTTAAAAAAATACAAGAAAACGTAGAACAATCAAGTCTGAAAACATTAACATAATTAAATGAAAATAACTGTAAAGGACGATCAAGCAATTCATTCGTGACATTAAAATATAAGATTACTATATAATGACCATCATGAAATTGACAATGAAAATTGAGCCCTTACAAAATCACCAAACTACCCTCCAAGCAGCTATGCTAATTAATTACAGATAAAACAGCGTGGAAATTTCAGAGTGAATCACTGAGCTAATCTAGCTTTGTATATATATAATTTTATATTCCATAGTTGGTGTGGTATATTTTTAATGTGTCTGCCAAGCGTGAGAGGCATCCATATTTTGTTTCCTGTCCTTTCCCTCCCTCCTCAAAATAATTAGCAGTAATGTGTTCATGCCGCATCCTCTGGCTGGATCCATTTTTTATTCAATCAAATGATTGGGTAGAAATGCACTCGTTTCCATAAAAAATAAAAATAAAAATAAAATTAAAAAGATAGAGACCGGCACTGTCCATTTCATGGGACTTAGCTCTTGGGAATAAACAAATGGACTTAGCTCATGGGTAACCAAATCAATGTTTTTTTTTAAAAAAAAAAAAACGTAGTAAAATTAATGGAATATTATTAATAATAAAATACAAACATGTTGTTTGGAATTAATTCTTTACTATAATTGAATCTAATTATAATATTTTATTTGAATTCAATTAATAAATAAGTTAAATTCACAAGTTTGAAAAATATAAAATTCATTTTTTTATTACTCTAGTTAGTTTATTTTATTTTTTCATAATTTTTTTATTTTTATATAAAAAAGAAGCTAGTTGGGTATTTTAGAAAAAAAAACAGTTTTGATATTATTTTTTTTTTGAAATTAAAAATAAATAAATAATCATATTTATAGTATTTTTAATTTATTTAAAATTTAATTATTAACCCTCGAGATGATTTTAGATGCGAAATTTTATCAAAATATCTGTATTAAATTCAATTCAAAAGGCTTTAAACATGTTGGAAGTAAAATGATTGAATTAACCTAATTCATATTTCTAATTAACATGTCTTTAAATTTGTTTAAAAAATCAATTTAATAAAATTTAATTAGAATGTGAATCTTTTCACATTTAATATAACAATCATTATTATAGAATTAAGAAATTAACAGCACATCAATTATAAAAATGATTTAAAAAAAATATTAACTTAGTTGATAGTTTTATACGATAAACTATGTTCACCTGATTTGTTTTTTCAAAGACACAAATGGGAGGAGGATCATGCTGGTGGGGTCAATTCGCGGTTTAATAATTTTATAATTTATCAATCACTTTCAAAAAATGTATATTACGAAAAAACCACTATGTGAAGCGGTTTGACGTGAACCGAGTAATAATATAAAATAAAAAGGATATAAAAAATTGACGCGGTTTGACCAAACCATCTCCACAAAAATTTGATTATTAAGTTAAAAGGACTGTAAATAATTCAGGATTTAAAACTCAATTACGCCTTGAAAAGATTTCTCGATGAGTTTCTTTGTTTTTTTCTTTAGTTTCTACCCAATAACAGGAATATTGTTTCAGCAATACTTTTAAGGAATTAACACCTTTATTTATTTATTTATTTATTTTATAGCTCCTGAACAAAAAACTGCTTGGTAATATGATAATTTTTGTTTTTTTTATCTAATTACATATATAAAAATAGATCTTGTTCTAATTTTTGTTTAATAACCGATTCTAATTTTAAAAATAGAACAAACCAAAATATATCTCATCTCGCTAAAAATCTTAGTCCTTTCCCAAAAAATATTGCTCAAATTTTGATAAGGACATTTCATTTTTGTTTTGGCACTTCTGTTCCGACTATGTAGTGTTTTATTTTTGCTCGAATCGATTCTAATTATTTACAGGGTTTTTATGATTTTATATAAGTATATATATCGCATGTTGAATATAAAAATTATATAAATCATAGAATATAAAACAAGCACTTTAAGAATAACAATCTTTCTCTCTTTATGTACGGACCTAAGAGATACCTCACTATTACTGGAGATTTTTGGTTTGCAAAAACCCAGTTTTAAAAAAATGTTTCAAAGTGAGAGAAGATCAAATCTTTAGGCAATAAATTTCTAATCAACTATAAATCTATACATCAAGATTTTAAACGCTTTCAATTAATTTTGTTTTATATTTTCGATGCATGTATGATATTCGAGAACCCAATAATAATAGTATAAAATTTTTTTTATGGGATCCTTGGCATAGAATGTTTTAGCTGGTTAAGAACAAATTATTACCACGCATGTCATATTTTATGTTTGTGTGAACTCTCAGCAGATAGTTTAATTCAAAATAAAATTCAGTATTTTCTAAAATTATAAAAATGAATAAGAGTACAATGATATGTTTGATCTTTCCATTTTGTTTTTTTTGTACCATCACTTCTACAATCTTATTGGGCCGTTTTCTTTTTGGGCCAGTGACAACATAGGTTTGTTGAGAAAGGTAAACACTCGATTCAGCTATTGTTTTGGTTTGTGATTTGTGACTAGTATGTTAGAGGTCCAATATGGTTTATATAAACCATGACCTAGTTTATCTCGCTCAAGCTGATGAGTCTAATTGAATATTACGAATCTTTAGTTTTTATATTTTAAAAATATTTTTTAAATTTTCAGATTATTTTGATATACAGATATAAAAATAAAATATATACATTAAAAAATTATTTTAATACATTTCACAATGAAGAATATTTTAAAAACAATTGTTACCACAATACTTAATTCCCTATAACAATTGCTATCGTTTATTTTTTGATTAGGCCCCTCAATTTTTATTATATTAAATATATGCTTTATGTTTGAACTACTATGATTATCACTGTTTAAATATATATTTTATATTGAAAACAATTAATCATTCCACGGTATATTATGGGCAAAAAACTAAATCTTGTATTTTTCCCGGTGGCCCTCCTAAAGCATTAATTACTCTTTTTTTCTCGGTAAATTTAAAGTTTTTGACACGTTATTTTAAAAATATTTTTTAAAAAATTATTTTTTATTAGAAATTATTTTTTTGATATTTTAAAATTATTTTGCACGGTAGGCTGCATAACTGCCACGTATAAGAGTTAACTGGAAGAAAAATGGCGTCATAAATAATTTCAAAATACCACTTCTCTCACAAAACAGTCCCACAAGACAGACGTTTTTTTTTTTTTCCCGTTGTTTTTAACCAGACGAGTCGTCTTCTTTCCTTCGTAACAAGACGGCGTCCACTTTTTTCCAAGTCGTCCAGGGGTCGATGTCTGGTATGGCAGGAAAGTTCCAACACCAAATGATGAACGCTTTCCTATATAAAGAAAATTGTCACAGAGCGAGGTAGTCATGAGGAATTAACTCAAACAAAGAGTCTGGTATGTATGATATGGTAGGGATAAGGTCGGTGAGATTAGCAGGGGGTAAAAAGGCATGGGAAAGGGCCAAGAGGAAGCAAGAGGAGAATTTGAAGAGACGAGAAAAGATTGGAGCCAAACTGAAGGAGAAACTAATGTAATTAATCTCTCTGCAAAATGCTGCAAAGCAACATCGTGAAACAAAAGATCCAACATCGTGAAACATAAGATCCAGCCGTAAGTGGTTGGCTGCAATCTGCTGGGAGATTAGATTAGTTTCCTCTTTCTGGTTTGGCAGCCACTTCTCTTATTCCTCAAATTTTTCTCTTACTTCCTTTTGTCCCTCTCTAGTTCGTTTTCGCTCCCCGCTAATCGCACCCGTCTTGTTACTTATTTTCATCACACAGTAAATCAGAAATTTAAAATGGCGTGCTTAATTTTTCTGACACCAACCTGTCATCTTGGTTCTGAAGCTGAAGTTCCACAATCACTGATTAATCAGGTATGCTCTTTATTTCTTTTGTGGGGTGGTGGTTTATGGGCATTTTCTTGTATTGTTTGCAAGGGTTTCTGTAACCTGCGACAAGCGCCTTCTCCAATTAAGAGCTTGCAAAGACTTCTATATTTCGCTCTGGATCGAACAACGGAGAAAGAGGCATGTGTATAAATTTTTTTTATGGGACTGTGGTTTTATTCTTTCCATTTTCTCTATCTGACCCATCACTTTTCCAGCCTTACTGGACAGTTTTCCTTTTGGTCAGAAGTAGTTCATTATTATCAAGCCATTTCCCTTCCGTGCCATTCTTTACTTTCACAATGCAAACTCCTCACCTCTGTCAAGAAAAAGAAAATCGATCCTCGACATCAACACCCCCAAAAACTCTAACCCAAGAAACTCAAGATAGAAAGAGGAGAGAAGAATCAAGAAACTCCCTCCCCCTCCCCCTCTCGATCTCGTTTTCTTTTCAAGTCCTTTTAACTTTACAACAAGTATTTGTTTTGTTGCAATAAACCATTAGTCTGCAGGTTGGTCCGTTCAATGGCAAGCGGGTGGGTGAAGTCATTGCAATGCAAGTCAAGAGCATTTGATGATGTTTTTAACCCGAGCCCAAAACACTTACCACCCAGTTCCAGTTGCAGGAAAACCTCTTAAAAAATCATCAAAGATGTCATTGTTGAAACCAAGACCCAAACACCATCCTTTTACTCAGAACCAACAAAAGGCCAAACCTGAACGCGTTTCTACAACCCCGTCACTTTCGCGGTCAACCCTCAACTCTGACCTGGTTTTCCCTGCCCTCGCCGAGCTGCCCGAGGGACACCCTTCAGGAGTGGTGGAGATTATCCTTCACCCGAGTTGGAGCAACAAATCATTCCGGGTCGGATCGAGATGCTTTTCAAAGTGAAAACGGGTCGAGAACGGTAACCCGATTTGAAGAATATCGAGAAAATGTTAAAATACAGCCCGGGTTACCGGGTGTGACCACGTGGGGGTGTTTATCAGGTCGTAGCGGGTCGGTTTACAAAGCAAATCGGCTTCGATTCGTTGACTGTCGGGTCGTGTTTGACTCGGTGAGGGGGCTAATGACTAGTTGCTGGTATTTGATGGTCGAGCGGTGTTGCCTTGTTTTCTTAGTATGTATAAATTGTAAAAATAAGCCGAAATTATTTTCTCTCTTTTCTTTTTTATCTTCAGGGAAGTTTGGTCTTGCTTTGAATATGACATTTTTCAACACCATGTGGACTAGTTTGCTAGAGGTCCAATGAGATCGATGTAAGCCGTGAGCTAGTTTAGCCCACCCATGCTGATAAAGCCTGAGTGGAGATTAACAATTGCTTTGTTTTTTAAGTTCAACTCCCCGGAAACAGAAACTGAGTCGACCGAAAAGTAGCCCAAATCAGGACCAACATACTCTTGTAGCTCTTGGAGATTGACCCTGACCCTTGATTGCCCAACACAACTCTAACATAATGGAAGGATGTTCTTCATAACTCTGATGTGGCAGACATGCTTTATTATAAACTATTTAATTTATTTAAACCATCATTTTTATAAATTATACTTAGAGTATGTATTCTCTCACATTCAAATACAATGATAAATGAGAAAATTAACAGCATATAAATTATAAAAATGAAATAGATAATGTACTACTTTTTATTGTTGTGTGCAGAATCTTACATGATGAAATGACAAGAATATTTACCTCAAAAACACCTAGTTTACCCCTTAGATATTGGTTGCAACTTGCACGTATCGATTAAATTAATGGTGCTTAGTAGTTTTATAATTTATCAATTATTGTCTTTCATAAAATAAAACAAAGATTTTATTTAAAATAGCATGCTAAAACAATCACGCAAACAATAATTTATCAATTATTTTCAAGTCTCGAGACTTTCAATCACTAGTAAATTAAATATATATACAAATTAATTTAAAAAAAAATTCTCTTGTGGTCCTATAGTTTAGTTAAAAATATATTTATCTATCAGCTTTTTAAAAATTGCACTTTATAGCCTTAACTTTATTGTACGTATATTATTTTACATCCTATATCATTTTATCATTTAGTCTATTTTATATTTATTGAGGATATAGATTATAATTTAAAAAAAATCAATAAACTTCAATTTGGACCAAATATCCAACGCAAAGGTAGTTTTTGTATATTAAAACTCAAAACCTAATTACACTTAAAAAAATAAAATACTCATATACATATCACATTATTTCTGTTGACAGCAAAATCTCAGACAAAGGTGGCCGCCGTTACTCTCCCCTAATAAATTATTGGCCGTTATTCCTCCCTCACGTTGTTGCAGCGTACATGATACGTACAACAAGGAAAAACATAAGCCACCTCCAAAAGCCAATCGGCGCTAACAGAGGGAATGGTTGAATGCTATGAGGTGTACCTAAGTTTTATGTGCTTAGCCAAAGCAACCAATTAATTCATGCCACGTAACGAACAGAGCCCAACCGAGGACATAATTTCAACACAAGGTTTAATTAATAAATCACCTGCTGGTCGTTGACTTCTTTTTTTTTTTTTTTACAAGGCAGATCGAATAATTATTAGAAGCACAAACATTCATGTCGTACTGATGAAATGTATTTTATGTCCTAAATCCTAAAAATATCTCTCTCCCGAGAGGAACGAACCACTTTCCCGTGTGCCTCCCGTGTCTGTCGTAAGTCCCGACCACCGTTCGAGAAAATTTCAATCAACCGTCAAAGGAAATTGTCTTTCCTTTGTTTTATATTTTCTCTGTAATTGCCTCTTTTCTTGCTTACCTTCCTGCTTTCCTCTTGTCTTTTTAGTGACAAGGAGAGATTATTAACAACATAAAATAATAATACTCTATTTTTTTAGCACCATGAAATTTATTCATGAATTGACTTTTATATGAGATAAAAGAATGCTTCTAATAGATTAATAATTTATTCTTAAATAGAGTAATTTATGATATGATTTGGTATTACTTGTTTGTTTGATTTTTTTTATCATTCTTGATACGTATTTGGTACAATAATCTTAATATATGAGGATAATAAAAATCATAAAATCAGTAATTTAATGACTTTTGAAATGAGATTACGTAATAAAATTATAATGAAAGAACCGGAGGAATGCCAAGCATCAACAACATATTCATACTCAATCCTAGGAACAAAACAAATCGAGTGAACCAACGACTTCTTCTAGCACACTGCGGATGAGCAAGTGTCGGATTTTCAAGGTGGATTCCTAGGGTGTAAATTTTCTCCGATAAATTATTTATATTAGAATATTAAAATAATCTAAAACATCAAATATTTTTTAATTTAAAATAAATAAATAAAATTCAATTATTTTTCAAAAATACTTTTAAAATACAATATCAAACAGAACCAAAATTCTGACAAGGAATTAAAGCATTTGCTCAAAGAAGGAATAGGGCTAATTTTTCTTTTTTTCCAGGTTACATAGCAAACTTCCCTGAGAGCATATAATATTGTACCGGTTGATTGTAATTATTTATGTTCTTGTTATCTCTTTGAAATATCTTCATGTTTTTGTTCTTTGTGAAACAGGTTAGGTTAGTGAATCGGGATACTTTCTGAAGCTGAAAGAATGTGAAAATAATTATTAAAAAAATCGAAGAAAGAAACACGCAAGCTGGAGAAAAAAAGACTAACTTTTTCCGAGCTGGTCACACAACAACGGCAAAGGTAAAAACGGTTTCTTTTCTATGCTTTTAGTTTTTTCTACGACTTTTCATTTCTTATCAATTTCTTATGAACTTTTATATTGCCTTAAAAAAAATCCCGATCATTATACAAATGAACAGTAGAACGAGTTGTTTCCTTGTTATGTTGTTAAGAAGATTGTGGTTTTTTTTTTTTTTTTTTTCATTTTCTTTATCTGAGCCATCCCTTCTCAACCTTGAACAAGTTATACAATACCGGATTTGATTTTAACCCGGTCTAAAATGGGAACGGCGATTTAGAATAAAAACATCTAACTCAATCAACAGGTTATTATTTTTGTTAATGGGTGTTTGATAGTGTGGTTGTATTTGCTTTTCAAAGTATTTTTTGCTTAGAAATATATTAAAATGATATCTTTTTTATTTTTTAAAAATTATTTTTGACATCAACACATTAAAATAATCTAAAAACACAAAAAAAAAATTATTTAAAGTAAAATAAAAATAAAAATTTGACCAAACGGCATTTCAGCCGTTTGGCTAAACAGTCACTTAGATAAAGAGCACAAGCTTCGCTACGGGTCAAGCAGAATCTTATGTAATATAAAAAAATAATGCTCATATATTTTTAATGTATTTAAAAAAAAGAGAAAAAACCCATGACTTGACATTATAAAAAGAAAATTAAAAACCAAATAACTGTCAACCCCTGAGAATTTAAACATGGATGGAATAAATAAAAAAATAGTTAAAAAAAATTAAAAGACTAAAAAAAACAAAATACGAGCAAACTAAGTGAGGTTGCCAAAACTCACAAGACGGATTATGTAAATAAAAAGCAAAATTATGGATTAACTCGTGGCTTGACTGACCTTGGGCTCATGGCCAAAGTTGTCAATACCGTTTCGGTGACCGTTTCGTTTTTTTTATTGGTACGAAATGTTTCGGTTTCGGAGCGTTTCGGTGTGCCGTTTCGGGGTTGTACTGTTCATATATAATTAATTAATTATATATGTGAAAAAACTTAAAAAACAAAAAAAAATATTTTTTATTTTATATAAAATCAAAGTTGATATAATTTTATTTTTTTATAATATATATTTTTTAATTTTTATTATTTTTATTTTTATTTTTTCAATACATCTCATAAATAATAAATAATAGTATATAACTATTATATTATATATATATATATATATATATATAAAATACAATGGTTCTCCCGCCTATATTATATATATATATATATATATATATATATATATATATATAGGACACGGGAGAGGCGGGAATTAAAGTATTTGACCGGTATTTCCGGTACCGACCGGTATTTAAAATGAGACGAAAACGACATCGTTTTGTTTCGTTTTTTTGCCTGGTACGAAACGTTTCGGCCGAAACGAAACGGTATCAATAACTTTGCTCATGGCAGGTCGGGTTTCAAAATAAATTAAGGGAGGATTGACTTGAGCAAAAAAAAAAAAAAAACAAGTTGACCTGTAACCGAGTAAACCCGTGGCAAACTTGGTCAAGACCGGGTAAAACATTATTGACTATTTCTTTTATATATGTTTTTCAAAATGTTCTCATCTTTACTCTTTTTACATACAAAAAAAAAAAAATCAGTTTCCTTAGATTAATCCGGGTTAACCCACTTGATATGTGATTAGTATTTGCCCTGAATTGACTCCCGAAAAAATGAGAGTTCAACCTAAAATTTTAAATTAAACAATAAGATCAAAAAGAAAAATCAAATGAACAAAAAGAATTTGAAATAACAATCAAGATTATAAATCCAAGAATAAAATTGAAAACAAAATAAATTTTGATAAAAAGATCAAGAGTCAAAATTCAAAAGCAAGACAATGAGAATCAAACCTTAAATATCATCAAGCTTTGGATTTAAGGGTAAGATTGAAAAGAAAAAAAAAATCACAAGAGAATCTAAATTAAGAAATAAAAATCAAGAGAAATGAGGATCAAATTTGAAAAAATAAAAAACCAGGATTATGGATTTAAGGATGAAATTGTGAAAAAAAATCAAAATTTGATAAAAAGCATTAAGAATTAAAATATGAAATCAAAATATTATGGGTCTAACTTTAAATATCATCAAACTATTATTGAAAGGTAAAATCAAAGAGAAAAATTAAACTCATAAATAAATCTACATTAAAATAAAAATCAAGAGAACAGGGACCAAAGTTAAAGAAACTAAAAACCAAGATTATGGTTTAAATAATGAAATTAAAAAAAAAATATTGATAAAAGGGTCAAGAATCAAATTTGAATTCTAAGAAGCATCAGGTTTGAATTCATCTCGAATAAGGAACGAGTTCGGTGAATTGCTAAATCACTAAACTGTATTGAAGATTTAAGGTAGACTCCTTCAACTTCTTCTTTTTCAAAACAAAAAAGTGGTTGGGCTAGTTTACTCGGCAGAGAAGGTAGCAGCATCTCTTCCGTGATCTTGTACGCGGCAGCAAACTTGGAAACATTATTATTAGCCGATAAGGTCTTTTATAATTGAACTACTTGTCTGCTACAAAGTGAAGTTATTATGAACTCATTATAACCTCTTAATTAATCAACAATTTTCAGCGAATCTTTTCAATTTTATTTCCATAGAGTTTAATCAATTGACCTCCGGCCTCCCATGAAAAAAAAATCAATATGTTTAGAGATAAATTGCATGTTTAGAAGTATGGTTGGAGTTGATTTTAAAAATGTTTTTATTCATAAATATATTGAAATTATTTATTATTTATTTTTTAAAAATTATTTTTGAGATCAGTACGAAAATAATTTAGAAATACTAAATTTTTTTAAATTTAAAATCTAAAATAAACATAATTTTTTTAAAAAATACAACAGACACGGAATTTATCTGTACGAGAGAAATTAAAACCACATTTTACAGTGCATTACGTGGTAGCTTCAACAACTGCCACGACGTATGTAGTCTTTTGTTTAAGAAGTCCTTTTGTTTCCCAAACTCTGAGGTCTATTTGGAAGCTAAAACCATATTATTTTTTAAAATAAAAATATATTCCGTTTGCTGAAGATAATCTTTCCAGTAGACGTCTCCCCGTTGTCTTTAAAATATAAACAGATCTGAATAGCCTAAAACGCACGGCATTTCATCTATAAAAAGGCATGAGAAGGGACCAAAAGAAAGTAAGAGAAGAGTTTGAAGAAATGAGAGAAGAGTCGAGCCAAACTAAAAGGGAAAACTAATATAATCTCCCTGCAGAATGCTGCAAAGCAACATCGTCTAGATCTGAAACATAAGACAAGATCAAGCTGAAGTTGGTTTGCAGCACTCCGCGGGGAGATTAGATTAGTTTCCTCTTTTAGTTTGGCGCCCTCTTCTCCTGTTCCTCAAACTTTTCTCTTCCTTCCTTTTGCCATCCCTCTCTGATTCCCTTTTGCTCTCAGATTTTATTATAGGCCAATTAAGGCCATTGATCGAAGAAAAGGGCCCTTGAGATATATACCAGACTCTTTCTTGAGTTGCCCACCATGTTACCTTGTTCATAGAGAGTGTATCGAATCTTTAAAAAGGCACGGTTATTTTCCTGACTCCAACCTGTCATCTTGCTTCTGAAGCTGAAGTTCCATTTCCATCTTCAACGAATCACTAATCTATCAGGTATGCCTCTTTTTTTTTTTTTTGGAGTTATGGGTATGTTCTTGTGTTGTTGTCATGGACTTTTATATATAATCCGCACAAGCACCTTCCCCAATTAAAAAAAAAAAAAAACATGCAAAGATTTCTATATTTTGATCCGGGCCAGACATGGGATAATTAAAGTTAAATTTTTTCATTCATGAGATTTGCTGTTTTCTGGGCAGGGATTGTGATGTTCTTGGAGGTCAAAATAATCAAAGAACAATAAGAGGTGTTTGTTATGATGGAACCCAAGGTGAAAATGCGAAGGTCGGGGAGAAAGGAAGATTAGTGTTTTCTGTACGTGGAATGATCGAGAAGAAAGAGAATGGAATCTGGGAAAAGGACAACGCAGAGGTACAGTTCCTGGGAGGTGCTGCCGTTTTTGCTGCAAGATCTATTGTCAAACCCCGCCAGCTGTTTGCTCAACAAGTGATGAAAGATGCACTACTTGCTTGGAAAGCCTAGAAGCGAGCGAGGAAGCAGACGTCCAAGTAGGGCTGCAAATAGCAACGGGAGACAAATGATCCACGAAGAAACAAAAAACTCTGCAGCTTTTAACATGTGACTGCCACACATCTTGTCATGTTTCGGACCTAACCTTACATTGTCTCTAACCCTACTTATGTATTTTTTATATGTTTTTTAAAAAAATAACAAAAATATTAGATCAACTGTTACCCAACTTAATATTACACGGAAGAACCTCTAGAAATGGACAAAAACACTGATGTTAAGCTTATAAAACTTAATTCTAACGTTAATGTAGTAATTCTAGTATTTAAAAAATACAAGAATACGTAGAGAAATCAAGTCTGAAAACATTTAAATAATTAAATGAAAATAACTTTAAAGGACGATCAAGTAATCCAATCGTGACATTAAAATATAAGATTACTATATAATGACCATCATGAAATTGACAATGAAAATTGAACCCTTACAAAATCACCAAACTACCCTCCAAGCAGCTATGCTAATTAATTACAGATAAAACAGCGTGGAAATTTCAGGGTGAATCACAGAGCTAATCTAGCTTTGTGTATGTATATAATTTTATATTTCATAGTTGGTGTGGTATATTTTTAATGTGTCTGCCAAGCGTGAGAGGCATCCATATTTTGTTTCCTTTCCTTTCCCTCCCTCCCTCAAAATAATTTACAGTAATGTGTTCATGCGGCATCCTCTGGCTGGATCCATTTTTTATTCAATAAAATGATTGGGTAGAAATGCACTCGTTCCCATAAAAAAAAATAAAAAAGATAGGGACCAGCACTGTCCATTTCATGGGACTTAGCTCTTGGGAATAAACAAATGGACTTAGCTCATGTGTAACCAGATCAATGTTTTTTTTTTTAAAAAAAAACATGGTAAAATTAAAGGAATATTAATAATCATAAAATACGAACATGTTGTTTGGAATTAATTCTGTACTATAATTGAATCTAATTATAATATTTGATTTGAATTCAATTAATAAATAAGTTAAATTCACAAGATTGAAAAATATAAAATTCATTTTTTTTATTACTCTAGTTACTTTATTTTATTTTTTCATTTTTTTATTTTTATATAAAAAATAAGAGAGTTGGGTATTTTAGAAAAAAACAGTTTTGATATTGCTATTTTTTAAAAAATTAAAAATAAAAAATCATTTTCATAGTATTTTTAATTTAATTAAAATTTAATTATTAACCCTCGAGATGATTTTAGATACGAAATTTTATAAAAATATATGAATTAAATTCAATTCAAAAGGCTTTAAACAAGTTTCAAGTAAAATGATTGAATTGACCTAATTCATGTTTCTAATTAACAAGTCTTTAAAAAAAAATTAAAAATCAATTTAATAAAATTTATCTGCACTGTGAATATTTTAGGATTTAATATCAAAATAATCAATTATAGAATTAAGAAATAAAAAACAAATCAATTATACAAATGATTTTAAAAAAAAACATTAACTTAGTTCATGGTTTTATACGATAAACTATGTTCACCTAATTTGTTTTTTCAAAGACAGAACTGGGAGGAGGAGGATCATGCTGGTGGGGCCAATTTGCGGTTTAATAGTTTATCAATTGCTGTCAATTATAAAATATATATTACGAAAAAACCACTATCTGAAGCGGTTTACGTGAACCGAGTAATAATATAAAATAAAAACGATATAAAAAATTGACGCGGTTTGACAAAACCATCTCCACAGAAACTTGTTTATTAGATTAAAATGATTGCAAATAACTCAGGATTTAAAACTCAATGACGCCTTGAAAAGATTTCTCGATGAGTTTTTTTTTTTTTTTTTAGTGTCTACCCAATAACAGGAATATTGTTTCAGCGATACTTTTAATTTGCTCAATTCTACTCGTCTACTTGTTTTGTCCATATATTATATTCCAATTAAAAAAGCAGAACAAACCAAAATAGATCTTATTTGTTGAAAAATCCCAGTCCTTTCCAAAAAATTTGCTCAAATTTTTGTCAGGATATTCCAGTTTTATTTTGACAATTCCATTGCAGTGAAATAATATTTTATTTTAATTTTTTTAAAAGATATTGTTTAGGTTTTGCAATACTAATCAAATTTTTTAATCCAATCTTTGGATCATACTTAAATTTTATGAGAAGTCTTCTTATATATTTTATATTTTGGGTTAAAATTTTAAGACAGTAAAAGTTTAAAAAGGCTTTACGAGACTGACAATGATAATTTTATGATTTTAATCAAATTTGTAATTTTATTTTGAAAGTGTATTAATCATTATTTTTTATTTTTTTTAAATATATTAAAATAATATATATTTTAAAAAATATTTTTTGATATTAGTATATCAAAATTATATGAAAACACAGAACTATTTTCAAAGAAAAAAAATAATATATTTTTTAAAATACTTTTAAAACAACATAACAAATATAATTTTATGTTTTTTTTTTTTGTTGAGAAGTATAATCATCAACCGCTTGCTTTTCATATATCAAAAGATAAAAGGTGTCGTGGTTAAGAGAGATAATAGACAAGCGAAAAGCAATCTACCGGGCTGCTAAGCGACAAGAGACATTTGATACACAAAGCAAAAAAAAAATCTATCGGTATATCTGCTAGTTTAACATGCAATTTACCCAATCAGTTGATATTCATGTAAATATTTATTTGTTTTTTTTTTTATAAAAATGTAATTTACTTTTAATATGTATATAATATTATATTAATAAATATGATACTTGATTTATGAATCAGAGTAAATATAAAACTGCTAAAGATAAAATCTACGAGATTATATTATAATATTATATAATATAAATGATTTTTGTTTAAAAATATATTTAAATAATATTTTTTTTATTTTTAAAAAATTATTTTGTTAAAAAAAATAATTTAAAAACATAAAAAATAATTTAAAAATAAAATAAAAATTAATTTAAAATAAAAAAAAACATTTTTTAAACACAATAACAAATATTAACGTCTCGCTAATCTGTCTGTAGTTTGCTTTGGGCGAGAGCATAGTTGATTACGCGGTAGCCTCCATAACTGCCACGTATACGAGTTAAAGAAAATGGCATCTAGGCAGTCAGGGCATCTGCAGCGGCTGAGGCATTTGAGAGCCAGAAATAAAAAAGTAATCTTTTGGCAACCTTGAGTAATTTTCTGCACTGCAATGGTAGTGTTATATGCAAAGTTAAAATTGGTTTTTATTTGCTATTTATAGTAGCTGATGTGCAGAGAAGTTAAAATTTTGAGGATAAAATTTTACGCTACGTGTGTGTGTATATATATATATATATATAAATAATATAATTATATTAAAAATATTTATTTTTTATTTAAAAATATCTCGATAAAAATAAAAAAATTATATATAAAATTAATAATTATATTATTGGAGGGTTTTTAAAAATATTTTTTTTCATTCTATAACCTATTCCTATTAATTGCATAATTAAACTACATATAAAATAATTACACTATATTTAAAATAATATTAAAAAAATAGCTCTCTAGAATGGTTTTTATCATTAAAACACACATCAACAAAAAAACTATATATATATTATTCAAAGAGTCATTTTAAAAATTTGATTCTCCAAAATACCTTCTACCATTAAAATTGCTCTTACGGGTAAAAAAAATGGCGTCAAAAATAATATTAAAATACAATTTCCACGTCTCTCACACAACAGTCACCACAAGACAAAAAGACGTTTTGTTTTTATTGTTGTTACAAGACGTTCTTTCTTATTAACAAGACGGCGGCCGCGTTTTTCCAAGTCGTACAGGGGTCGATGCGTGGTGTGGCAGGAAAGTTCCAACACCAAATGATGAAATGATTTTTCCTATACAAAGAGGGTGTTTGAAAAAACTGTTGCTGTAGTTTTTGAAAGTGTGTTTCGTGCCGAAATACATTAAAATGATATTTTTTTATTTTTTAAAAATCATTTTTGATATCAGCACATCAAAATGATCTAAAAACACTAACCGTCTATTTTTAAAATTCAAAAAAAAAAAAAAATTAGACCAAAAGCACCCAAAAACGCTTTTGGATGGCTTCCCAGACACCCCCAAATAAAATTGTCAAAGAGCGAGGAAGTCATGAGAAATGAACTCAAACAAAGAGTCTGGTTTATATGATATACAAGGAATAAGGAAGGTGAGATTAGCAGGGGGCAAAAGGGCATGAGAAAGGGCCAAGAGGAAGCAGGAGAAATTTGAAGAAATGAGAAAAGAGTGGAGCCAAACTGAAGGAGAAACTAATGTAATTAATCTCTCTGCAGAATGCTGCGAAGCAACATCGTGAAACATAAGATCCAGCCGAAGGTGGCTGGCTGCAATCTCCTGGGAGATTAGATTAATTAGTTTCCTCTTTCTGGTTTGGCAGCCACTTCTCTTACTCCTCAAATTTTTCCCTTGCCTCCTTTTGTCCCTTTCTAATTTGTTTTTGTCCCTCGCTAATCGCACCCGTCTTGTTACTTATTTTCATCAGACTGTAAATCAGAAAGTTCAAATGGCGTGCTTAATTTTCTGACACCATCTTGGTTCTGAAGCTGAAATTCCATTTCCACAACCACTAATTAATCAGGTATGCTCTTCATTTCTTTTGTGGGGTGGTGGTTTATGGGCATTTTCTTGTGTTGTTTGCAAGGGTTTCTATAACCGAAGACAAGCACCTTCTCCAATTAAAAGCTTGCAAGGACTTCTATATTTCGCTCTGGATCGAACAAACGGAGAATAAGGTATGTGTATAAACAATTTTTTTGAGACTCTGGTTTTGTTCTTTCCATTTTCTCTATCTGACCCATCACTTTTCCAGCCTTTCTGGACAGTTTTCCTTTTGGTCAGAAGCATGAAGTTGATTTATTATCGCGCAATGTCCCTTCCATGCCATTCTTTACTTTCACAACGCAAACTCCTCACCTCTGTCAAGAAAAAGAAAATCGAACCTCAAACACAACCTCAGCATCAACACCCCGGCCCAACTACTCTAACCCAAGAAACTCAAGATAGAAAGAAAAGACAAGAATTCAAGAAACTCCCTCCCCCTCTCGATCTTGTTTTCTTTTCAAGTCCTTTTAACTTTACTTACAGCAAGTATTTGTTTTGTTGCAAGAAAACATTAGTCTGCAGGTTGGTCCGTTCAATGGCGAGCGGGTGGGTGAAGTCATTGCAATGCAAGTCAAGAGCATTTGATGATGTTTTTAACCCGAACCCAAAACACTTATTACCCAGTTCCAGTTGCAGAAAAACCTCTTCAAAAATCATCAAAGATGTCATTATTGAAACTAAGACCCAAACACCATCCTATTAATCAGAACCAACAAAAACCCAAACCTGAACACGTTTCTACAACCCCGTCACTTTCTCTGTCAACCCTCAACTCTGACCTGGTTTTCCCTGCCCTCGCCGAGCTGCCCGAGGGACACCCTTCAAGAGATTTTCCTTCACACGAGTTGGAGCAACAAATCATTTCCGGGTCGGATCGAGAAGCTTTTCAAAGTGAAAACGGGTCAAGAACGGTGACCCGATTTGAAGAATATCGAGAAAATGTTAAAATACAGCCCGGGTTACCGGGTGTGACCACGTGGGGGTGTTTATCAGGTCGTAGCGGGTCGGTTTACAAAGCAAATCGGCTTCGATTCGTTGACTGTCGGGTAGTGTTTGACTCGGTGAGGGGGCTAAAGACTAGTTGCTGGTATTTAATAGACGTGTGGTGTTGTCTTGTTTTCTTATTATCTATAAAATTGTAAAAATACGTGGAAATTATTTTCTCTCTTTTCTTTTATCTTCAGGGCAGTTTTTTTTTTTTTTTTTTTTAATATGATGCATTTTTCAACGCTATGTGGACTAGTTTGCTAGAGGTCCAATGCGATCGATGTAAGCCATGGGCTAGTTTAGCCCACCCATGCTGATAAAGCCTGAGTGAGTGGAGATTAACAATTGTTTTGGTTTTTAAGATCAACTCCCCGGAAACAGAAACTGAGTCGACCGAAAATAGGCCAAATCAGGACCAACATGCTCTTGTAGCTCTTGGAGATTGATCCTGACTCTTGATTACCCAACACAACTCTCGCATAATGGAGGATGCTCTTCCACTGCCCGACGTAACTCTGATGTGGCAGACATAATTTATTACAAGCTATTTAATTTGTTTAAATGATCAATTTAATAAATTATATTTAGAATATGTATTCTCTAAAATTTAAATACATTGATAATGAGAAGATTAATAGCATATAAATTACAAAAATAAAATAGATAATGAAAAAGTTTTTATTGCTGTGTGCAGAATCTTAGATGATGAACTGACAAGATGATTTGCCACAAAAGCACCTTGTTTACCCCTTAGATATTGCTTACACGTACCGATTTAATTAATGATGTTTAGTAGTTTTATAATTTATCAATTATTATATTTCATAAAATAAAATAAAGATTTTATTTAAAATACCATGCTAAAACAATCACTAAAACAATAATTTATCAATTATTTTCAAGTCTCGAGACTTACAATCACTGATTAATTAAACATATACATAAATTAATTAAATAAAAAATACTATTGTGGTCCTATAGTTTAGTTAAAATTATATTTATCTACCAGCTTTTTAAAATTATATTATTTTACATCCTAAAATATTTTATCATTTAGTCTATTTTATAATTATCGATAATATGAATTATAATTTTTTAAAAATCAATAAACTGCAATTTCGACCAAACATCCAATGCAAAGGTAGTTTTTTTCTATATTAAAAAAAAAAATACTCATATACATATCGCATTAATTCTGCTGCCAGCAAAATCACAGATAAAGGTGGCCGCCGCTACTCTCCCCCAATAAATTATTGGCCGTTATTCCACTCACGAGCTGTTGCAGTGTACATGGTACGCACACAAGGAGGGTGTTTGGGAGAGCTGTTGCTGTAGCTTTTGAAAGTGTGTTTCGTGCCGAAATATATTAAAATGATATTTTTTTTATTTTTTAAAAATCATTTTTGATATCAGCATATCAAAATGATCTAAAAACACTAACCGTATATTTTTAAAATTAAAAAAAAAAAGAACCAAAAACACCCAAAAACACTTTTGGGTGGCTTCCCAACCACCCCAAGGAAAAACATGAGCCGCCTCCATAAGGATTGCTTGAATGTTGTGAGGTGTACCTAAGTTTTATGGGCTTAGCCAAAGCAACCAATTAATTCATGCCACGTAACGACCAGAACCCAACCTAGGACATAATTTCAACACAATGTTTAATTAATAAATCATCTGATGGTGGTTGACTTCTTCTTTTTTTATTTTAGAAGACAGATCGAAACATTATTAGAAGAACGTAATGATGAAATGTATTTTATGTCCTAAATCCTAAAAATATCTCAATCCCGAGAGGAACGAACCAGTTTCCCGTGTGCCTGCCGTGTGCATCGTAAGTCCCAACCACCGTTCGAGAAAATTTCAATCAGCCGTAGAGGGAAATTGTCTTTCCTTTGTTTTATAATTTCTCTGCAATTGCCTCTTTTCTTGCCACCTCCCTGCTTTCTTCTTGTCTTTTTAGTGACAGGGAGAGATTATTATAAGCATAAAAAATAATACTCTGTATTTTTTTAATATTAACGTAAGATTCACCATGCAATTTATTCATGAATTAACTTTTATATGAGATAAAAGAATGCTTCTAATATATCAATAATTTATTTTTAAACAGAGTAATAATTTTAATATATGAGGATATTAAAAAAACATAAAATCGGTAGTTTAATGACTTTTGAAATGAGATTACGTAATAAAATTATAATGAAAGAACTGGAGGAATGCCACGCATCCACAGCATATTCATACTCAGTCCTACGAACATAAAAAATGGAGTGAACCTGATTAAACAAAGGCATAAGGGCAAAACGGGATGCAAGAGAAAAATCTGAAGAACAAATTAAGTAATTAAACAATTTGCTGCTCGTGTATCTCTATGCGTTTTTGTCCCTCGCAAATCTCATTCATATCAAAGGTCGAGATTCGTTAAAGCATTTTCTCAAAGAAGGAATGGGGCTATTGTTTTTATATCCAGGTCACGCGGCAAACTTCCCTGAGAGAGTATCATACTTTATCGGTTGATTCTGATTATTTATGTTCTTGTTGTCTCTTTGAAAGAGCTTCCTATTTTTGTTCTAGTAGAAATGTAAATCATGAATATTTTATCCTGATAGGACCGTAAATATTCTAATGGATCAAGAATATTTATCATCATAAGACCATAAATTAGATGGGACCAAAAATATTTTATCACATTATTTCTGGTGAGATTGTATCTTTCTCTAAGGTTGATATAGATGTGCATTAGTAGCAGGAATAAATATGCTCTCCTCATCAAATCTTCCAAAAATAAGATAAATTTATTCTTTTTAAGGAAATAACATATTTATTTCAGAAGTAACAAACATCTTCCTAGTGCTATGACATGTCTACCTTGAAAGTGATTGATCTGTTTCTCCTTATTATAATCGCACTCTCCTTCAAGGACGGGATAAACTATGCCTGAATGAAAAGAATTTTTTTTCCTTCGGGAACAATCCCGATGGGACCTTCTGCACAGACTGAAATTAAAATTGCTCGACACAATTTCCCACTATAAGGCCTTTTAATGTTCCATAGCAAATGCATCTAAACTAATAGGTAGACATCTGCAAATTACATCTTCCCTTGTTTCTCAGAAGACAGAGATCTCATAATTTCAACTAAAGTTAAATTGTTTACTGCTCGTACTCATGGGTATTGGACCTGGAGATGCTTCATTAAATTTGGGTGTTGTACCTAGAAATACTTTAATAAGTACGAACATTGTATCAAAAATGTTTTATTAAGTGTAGACATTGGAACAAAATCCTTTTTTTAAGCATGAACGTTGAACCTGAATAAAAACTCTACTCATAAACTAAAACTCATGAAAAATAACAAAACAAATAAAGAATCGATTATAAAAATATAATGTATACAAAAAAAAAAAAAACCCTGTAAAGGGTCTAAAGATCTAGCCCAGATCCCTCAATCAGATACTCCTTTTCTTTAATGGGTCCCAATAGCCCTCATTAGGAAGATGCATGCAATGTTTGGGAATGAGTCTTATGAAATGCTGCGCTTAAATCCAATTGTTTGCCCTTATAAAAGTTGGAAAAAAAATACATATTAGACATTGCCCTTATGTTTCATCTCCTATCATTTTAATCAAAGTTGCCGAGGCCATGAAAAATTTCTTGACCTCCACTAAAAACAATTTAATTAATTAATATTATTGAAAAAAATTACACGACAAGAAAAACTTGCGTTAACTTCGCATAGACATGCACCAAAAAGTGACTTGTGATTAGAATCTTGACTCGAAAGGGAAGGAAAGTTGCAAGCGGCATTATATCTCTTCTATTAATGTAAGAAAAGATGAAGCAGCATCACAGAAAGAAGGAAGGAAAGTTGCCTGCCTCGAAAGTCATGGTAAATTATGCGCGGTCGTCCAAGATTTTCCTTCATGCTGCCTATACGTGAAAGAAGTAAAGTAACGAGTAATAGCGATGCAATTTCCAAGAAACCCTGAAGGAAATCGCTCGGCTTTAATCTGCTATAAAAGCAGTGTTGTAGAGGCTTAAGTTAGCTGGATATAGGCAAGGTGGAAACATGGATTCCATGAATTGAAAGAAGAAATAGTCAGGCACACAGTTTAGTTTATTTGATGGGTTATCACCTATTCTATTTTCATTTTTAATAACTCGTTGCTCTTCGTGGTGTTTTTCCTTTTCTTTTGTAAGATTTCTAACATCTGCTTCTATCTTTGCAAACAGGGAGCTTCAAGAATGACCTACTGATCAATATAGATGGGTGAGATTAGCAGGGGCAAAAGGCATATGACAGATCGATCCAGAAAGGAACAAGGCAAGAAATTTTTTTAAAGAAATGTGAAAAGAAATAAGCAAAACTAAGAGAGGAAACTATCTTGGAAGAGTACTCTTGCCAGCCAGCCAGCATCTACCAGATCTTGGGACATGGTAGCAAGCCTATACTGGTTTTGCAGCTATCTGCTCGGAGATTAGATTAGTTTAATCCACTTTTAGCCTATGTTGGCTTACTTGCGTCCCTCTCTCATATGCGTTTTTGTCCCTTGCCGATCTCACCCATGTCAGCTGATCTATACAGGCATGATTCTGTTGAAAGAGAGGAATGGTATGGTTTTATCTTGGTCATGATAATCTAATTTTTCCTCGGACTATTATGCCTTGTTGGTTTCCTTTCTCTGTATTCAGGTAGCTCTTGTTAGCGGAAAAAAAGCCATCTTGGTTTGCTTTCCCAGTATCAAACGGAGGAGATCTTATCATTCATGGGAGTTCTTGAGGTCCCTCTTGCTCTTTTTTTTGTTCTAGTCACTGAAATTTGTAGATCCATAAAGCTTACAGAAATCCATTTCCCTTTTGAATTTATTCTTAGGTGTGCAAATTGGGACATCTCAGATCTTTCAGAACCGAGTCAACACAAGCCTGTCCTTCGAAAACCACGCATGGCTCTGTAACTCACAAAGAAGGAGGAGATCTCGAATCCCCTCTGTGTTGTTTGATGGGATTTTCATCGAAGTTGAAGGAATTCCCAGGAGCAATGGGGAGGAAAAAGAAGAAGCAGAACGTGGGGAAAGTAAGAGGCAAAAAGGGAGGGAAAATGATTTTGGCAAAAGCAAGATGCAGCCGCAGAGATGCGATTCATGGAGGCCACAAAACTGCTTCCCAAGATCCCATCCCATCATTTGCTACTTCTATTTTCCACACCAGTTCGCATTCGTTTGAAAGATTTTTTTATTTTGAAAAGTCCCATTCAGGCCCCAGGAGCCGAATAATCCTCGTGAAAAGACCACCTCAAACTTTCCACTGGTTTGTAAACCAAGTCACAAGGAATCATTCCAGAAAATAAAAAAAAAAAAACAAAAGGAAAGACAAAGGTTTAATATACTGATCTATTGCTCTTGTCCTTCTATATTTTAATGCATGATTTCGGCTATTTTTGTTTAATGCATGCTTTTTTAAAAGAAATATTAAAGAAATAATAACAAATTTTAAAAAATGGGCGAAATAATACAGTTTATACATGTGATTGAAAAATATAACATTCAAACTTATTGCTATTTAGAATCACAATATTAACAGATAATTATGAAATTGGTTGCAAGTGGAGAGAAAAAAGACTTTGAAGAAATTAAAATTTTGATGATAATTTCATCGGTATCATAAACAATATTTTAATGAAATAAATCCAACAATATTAAGAAAGATCATCAACGATAACCCGAATATGTTATATTTGTCACCCAAATATAAAAGGTGACTCACTTGTCTTTGATAACAAGTGTGACTCACTCTTGTTACCGTTGAATAGCTTTTTTTATGTTGTTAGGTTTATTTTGTCTTGATTTTTTTGGTAATATTAGTGGTGTTGTGATCAAATTTAAGCATGCCTTCAAATTTTTTTTTTCTCTCTCCTCATTAAAATTTATAAGAAGAGGTGTGAGAAAGAAAAACTAAAGTCATGTTAAAACATCGATTACAACACTATTGTTTTGAAATATTTGTAGAGCATAACAAGGCTTACTGATCCACATTATTATAAATTATTTAGTTTATTTAAATCATCAATTTAATAAATTATATTTAGAATATGTCTTACATTTAAATACAGTGATAAATGAGAAAATTAGCAACATATAAATTACAAAAATGAAAAAGATAATATAAAACTTTTTATTGTTACGTGCAAAATCTTAGACGATGAACTGACAAGAAGATTTGCCACAAAAGCACCTACCCATTAGCATTTGGTTGCACGTATCAATTTAATTATTGTTGTTTAGTAGTTTTATAATTTATCATTTATAGTCTTATATAGAATAAAATAAAGATTTTAATATCATAAAAAACATTAACGCAAACAATAATTAATCAATTATTTTCAAGTTTCGAGACTTACAATCCCTAATTAACTAAACATATAAATAAATTATTTAAAGAAAAAAAAATACTATTGTGGTCCTATAGTTTAGTTAAAGTTATACTTATAGCTTTAACTTTATTGTACGTATATTATTTTACATCCTGAATTATTTTACCATTTAGTCTAATTTATATTTATTAAGAATATAAATTATAAGTTTTTAAAAATCAATAGTAGTTTTTTCTATGTTAAAACTCAAAACCTAACTACACTTAAAAAATAAAATACTCATATACATATCACATCCACTGCAAAGGTGGCCGCCGTTACTCTCCCTCAAAAAATTATTGGCCGTTATTGCAGCGTACATGACACGGACAACAAGGAAAAACATAAGCCAAGCGGCGCTAACAGAGGGATTGCGTGAATGTTGTGAGGTGTACCTAAGTTTTATGTGCTTCGACGAAGCAAGCAATTAATTCATGCCACGTAACGACCTGAAGCCACCATCGGGCATAATTTCAACACAAGGTTTAATTAATACTTCTTCACTTTTTTTATTTTAGAATGATTTTTTAAAAATTATTTTTGACATAATTCATATGAAAATTTTATATACAGGGAGAGGGAGTGATGACAACTATAAAATTTTATTTAAGCTTCACACGCTATATCTAGAAGGTGTTTGGGATGTGGTTACAGTTGTTTTTCAATTGTTTTTTGTTTAAAAATACATTAAAATGATATTTTTTTTATTTTTAAAAAATTATTTTTGACATCAACACATCAAAATGATCTAAAAAACACTAAATTTTTTTTTATTTAAAATACAAAAAAATAATAATCAAATTTCAGCAAAAAACTGGTTGGAACGTAATGCCAAACAGGCACCTAAACTTGATGCTAACTCTATAAAATATAGATATATCTTGTAAAGGATTATTTTACCCTAATAATTAAGCTTTTAATGTTTACAGAGAAAGGGAAAAAATAAATATATTATTTCAATCCATGATATTTTATATTTTGGGCTACAATGTATTTGTACACATAAAATATCACCAATTAAAAATGGTGTCAAATTTACAATATCAAATTTGATCAAAAGAAAAATACAAAATTGTTTTGAATTGCTCTTCACATACACAAATTGTTTTTATTAACAATTAGATCTATAACTTATTTTGAATGAGAAGATATTCTCATGAGTTCAAAAACTTGATTTGATTTTATGAGAGATTTAATTTAATTTGATAAGGATTATTCACACGACCTGAACCCAACCTAGGACATAATTTCAACACAAGGTTTGGATTATTAGAAGCATAAAAAATAAGTTTATTTAGGTGGTGTACCTATAATTACTTTATTAAGTACAGACATTGTATCGAAAAAATGCTTTATTAAGTATAGACATTGGAACAAAATCCTTCCAATTGTTTGCCCTTATAAAAGTTGGAAAAAAAATACGTATTAGACATTGCTCATAATGTTTTATCATTCTAATAAAAGTTGCCGAGGCCATGAAATATTTGTTGACCTCCACTAAAAACAGTTAAATTAATTAATATTATTGAAAAAATTAACAATACAAGAGAAACTCACGTTACGTTTATTTCGCAGAGGCACCAAAACGTGATTTTTTATTAGACTCTCGACTCGAAAGGGGCACAGACTTGGGTGCTTTCTCAGGAATTTTTTTTTATATATAACGAATTATGAGTTGATAACTAGATACAGTAGTCACGCAAGCAGCAGAATATCTCTTCTCTAAAGGAAGAAAAGATGAAGCAGCATCACAGAAAGAGGGTAGGAAAGTTGCCTGCCTCGAGAGGCGAGAGTAAATTTCTAAAAATTTTCGAGTTCTTTACAGCACCACCATCCTTTGTAGGAATATTGGAAATGCTGCTGCTTATTTATTTCTTTTCTTTATAAGGGTATAGGAAATTCTTCTTGCTTCTTCAGTTTCTGTCTTCCAATAGCATATGCGACAGTATTTCGTTGGAAAAAAGAGAGAGCTCTACTTACACGAGTTGTTTCTAATTAATAACATGTGTACAAATCGAAGTAATGAGGAACTTGGTTTTGATATTTTTTCAAACAACAGTAGCTGAAGTACAAAATTGGAAAATTATAGTATATATCAAAATGTATTTTAACCTTGATTTTTACATTATATCGGCGTGCCTATCCCTAATTTCCTTGTGGTTTCATTAGTCAAATGCTCGGGAAATTGTAAAATATAGCAACAGAGGAAAAAAGAGTGGGTTTGGAGACTTCAAACCCCACCGTATAATTTCTCTCAAGTTTGTTTTGCATGGGAATTTTCTGTAGGAAAGAAAACTCTTTTTTTGGGGGGATGTATAGGGAAAAGACTAAAATAGAAATTGAAGCAAGTCTATTATCTGTGGTTTGGATTGGTGTTATGGTAAATTACGCGCGGTCGTCCAAGATTTTCCTTCATGTTGCCTATACGTGAAACAAGTAAAGTAACGAGTAATAGCGATGCAATTTCTTAGAACCCTGAAGGAAATCGCTCTGCTGTAATCTGCTATAAAAGCAGTATTATAGATGGCAAGGTGGAAACATGGATCCCATGAATTGAAAGAAGAAATAGTCAGGTACATAGTTTAGTTTATTTGATGGGTTATCACATATTCTATTTTCATTATAATAACCCGTTGCTCTTCCTTTTCTTTTGTAAGATTTCTAACGTCTGCTTTTATCTTTGCAAACAGAGAGCTGTAAGAATGGTTACTGATCAATATAGACGGGCGAGATTAGCGGGGACCTAAGCGCATATGAGAGGTCGATCCAGAAAGCAACAAGGCAAGATAATTTTTTAAAGAAATAAGCAAAACTAAGAGAGGAAACAATCTTTGAAGAGTACTCTTGCCAGCCAGCCAGCATCTACCAGATCTTTGGACATGGTAGCAAGCCTATGCTGGTTTTGCAGCTATCTGCTCGGAGATTAGATTAGTTTAATCCACTTTTAGCCTATGTTGGCTTACTTGCGTCCCTCTCTCTCATGCGTTTTTGTCCCTTGCCGATCTCACCCATGTCAGCTGATCTATACAGGCATGATTCTGTTGAAAGAGAGGAATGGTATGGTTTTATCTTGGTCGTGATAATCTAATTTTTCCTCGGACTATTATGCCTTGTTGGTTTCCTTTCTCTGTATTCAGGTAGCTCTTGTTAGCGGAAAAGATGTCATCTTGGTTTGCTTTCCCTGTATCAAACGGGGGAGAGATCTTATCATTCATGGGAGTTCTTGAGGTCCCTTTTAGTCTTTTTCTTTGTTCTAGTCACTAAAATTTGTAGATCCATAATGCTTACAGAAATCGATTTCCCTTTTGAATTTATTCTTAGGTGTGCAAATTGGGACATCTCAGATCTTTCAGAACCGAGTCAACACAAGCCTTTCCTTCGAAAACCGCGGATGGCTCAGTAACTCACAAGGAAGGAGGAGATCTTGAAACCCCTCTTTGTGTTGTTTGCTGGGATTTTCATCGAAGTTGAAGGAATTCCCAGGAGCAATGGGGAGGAAAAAAGAAGAAGCAGAACGTGGGGAAAGTAACTCTTATGAGAAGCTAAGGTCAAGATATAGCAAGGGGCAAAAAGGGAGGAAGCATGGTTTTAGCAAAAGCAAGATACAGCCACAGAGACACGATTCATGGAGGCTACAAAACTGCTTCCCAAGATCCCATCCCATCATTTGCTACCTCTATTTTCCAACCAGTTCGCCATTTGAAAGATTTTTTATTTTGAAAAGTCCCATTTAGGCCCCAGGAGCTGAATAATCCTTGTGACAAGACCACGTCAAACTTTCCACTGGTTTGTAAACCATGTCACAAGGAATCATTCTAGAAAAAAAACAAAAGGAAAGACTAAGGTTTAATATACTGATTTATTGCTCTTGTCCTTCAATATTTTAATGCATGATTTCAGCTATTTTTGTTTAATGCATGCTTTTTTTAAAGAAATATTGAAGAAATAATAACAAATTCTAAAAAATGGACGAAATAATACAGTTTGTACATGTGATTGAAAAATATAAAATTCAGATTTATTGCTATTTAGAATCACAATATGAACGGATAATTATGAAATGGGTTGCAAATGAAGATAAAAGGAAAGAAAAAAGACTTTGAAGAAATTAAAATTTTGATGATAATATCATCGTATCATAAAAAAATTTTTTGATGAAATAAATTCAATAATATTAATAAAAATCATCATTGATAGTTCAAGTATGTTATATTTGTCACCCAAATTTTTTTTTGATGAAATAAATTCAATAATATTAATAAAAATCATCATTGATAATTCAAGTATGTTATATTTATCACCCAAATATGAAAGGTGACTCACTTGTCTTTAATAACAATTGTGACTAACTCTTGTTACCGTTGAGAAATATTTTTTATGTCATTACATTCATTTCATCTAGAATATCTTGATGATATTAGTGGTCCTGTGATTAAAATTTAAGTAGGATTTCAAAAAAAACTCTCTTTCTTCTCATTTTAATTTATAAAGAGAGAGAAAAAACTCGAGAAATGTTAAAACTCTGTATACAATACTATTAATATCATATAAAAAAATCTCAATAAAATAAATCGAGTACCATCTAAAAATGTCATCAATAATGACCCAAGCAGACCACACCTGTCATAATTGTTTTTCTTCAAATCTCAATATAAACTATACTATAATTCATTCCTTTGCATCAACTGTCCATTTTTCGTCAATTATTGATGATTACACAGTGCCTTGTTCTGTAGACATGGTTAGGGTTTTTGGAGTTATTTTTTGCCTTTGACCAATCATGTTTTTTACGTGGACCATCACTTGTCACGACTTTAATGGTCCTTTTTTTCTATTTTGATGGGGCCGATTTTACCTTTGCAAAGCCCATAAATAGCTAACAATGAGCTCGAGGTGAGCCCAATTCACCAACCCGAGCTAGAGAACCAGATCTCGTTAAAAGAGAAGATAGCATATACCTAACAGAAATCGCAAGATAGAGCTAGCCCAGTAATCGTTAAAAGAGAAGATAGCATATACCTAACAGAAATCGCAAGATAGAGCTAGCCCAGTAAAAAAAATAAAAATAGTTACTGTTTTAAAGAGTTTGGAGAGCACAACAAGGCTTACAGTTCCACAACTTTATAATTTGTAAGAGAATTCGAAGGGACGCGTTCGGTTAGGGATCAGATAGGTAGAGATGGGAGTGCCCTGTTGTCGTAACCAGGGAGTGGGATGGACACCCGTCACGCATGTTTGATTGCGAGAACTGACCGCTGTCATATCCCGTTAAACCCTGAAGGATCATAGTTTCTATTAATTAAAGTTCCCTATTTTATAATGACGTTGTAGATCCTCCCTCTTACTATTTTTCCGATGTGGGATACTAAAACCGTCAGGTGCCTCAGCGTTCACTGTCCTCTTACTATCTTGCCGATGTGGGATATTAAAAACCTCAAGTTCCTCTGCATCCTTTGTCCGTTCTATCTCTGGCATTATTATAATAGCAAATGAAATATCTTCGACTTGAATATCTAATTGTTTGAATCTCGCTGAATTATAGGTTATTGAGGAGATGGAGAAGGGTTTTTTTTAATCTTTTTCTATCTAGATTCTAGATAAAAAATATATCTCATTCTTTCAAATTCCAAGTTTTTTTTTGGCTTTTTATATTTAATAAGATGAATCCCGTAATTATAAAAATAAAATAAAATGAAGCTTCATGGTAATTTGAGATAAATAACAAACACTGGTGTAAAACTAGCTTCCTCCATAACTTGAACATACGATTAGAAAGATGTGGGCAAAGAAAAAAAAAGAATTGTTACATTCAAGCTCCATTTATAAATTAACAAAAAGAAATTAATTACTGTAAATTTGGACAATAATTTTTAATGAAAAGTGAAAAAAATAAGAGAAAATAAATTAATAATAGTTTTTTAAGTGAAGAAATTTTTTTTTTCTTTTTTAAAGTTTGTTCTTAAACATCGTAAAATTTTTGAGATAAGCCTTAGTTAAAAAGCCGAAAAAGCTTGATTGATGTTGAAGTTTTTGCTCAATATATTAATAACCAAATTTGACATGAGTTTTTATCTACAAAGACAAGGAATTAAGGCTTTTAAGACATTCGAATTTAAATAACCTATAGTTAATCAACAGCTAAACATGTATGAATTAATCAAAAATCTAATAAAAATGCATCTAAAATAATCTATAAATAATCAACAGATAAAAGAGTGAATAATTAACAGTCAAATAAAAATGTAATAGTTAATATATAATCTAATAAAAACGTATCTAATTAAATTAACGTTTGCTATAAACCAGAGATTCCTCCACACAAGATGGCGTTTTCAGGAATTGGAACTTCATCTCTAACAGGAATGGTTGATGGATCCTTCTCTCCAATGCCTCTGACTCGCAAGTATAACTCTTGCCCTAGATACCATCTCTCCGCATCCTGTGATCTCAGATTCCACAACCCTTGATTGTCCAGCATAACCATCACTGCCGTCCATCCGAATGGATAAACCTGTCAAGTGATCACAAATTTGTAACAAAAAGAGTGTTAGGCATATCGTTTCACATCCCTGATCAATAGTTGGTGTTCATTGATGTGCAAATCAATAAACCTGAACTGTAGAACGAGAAACTGCATCATTCAAGTTATAAGTTGCCTTCATATCCTCTTCCCAGGATGATGTTCCAAACTCCATGCTGCAATTAGCACTCACAAGTTTCAGTGAAGTAGAATATATGGATCAAATTAAGCATATCCCACTGATATATGGCTTTGAAAATCACACTAAAACATGGAGCATGAGAATTAAGACTCACCCAACAACAAAGAAGTTGTAGCCATCAAGGTGCCATGTTTGCAAATATGGGGTAGGATTTTCAAACACCAAATGGTAAAACTCTCTGTAATTTGCATTGATAACTGAAGTACCCAATGTCGAGATTCCATTATCAATAGGTATTTCTGGAAAATACCCAGTCCTCGACGCTTCAAGCTCGAAATAGTCTGCCATCTTCAATGGTGTGCCTTGATGAACAAATGACACCCCATTGACTGTATACAGGTGTCTATTTATATCGATCTCACCGTTCCTGAGGACTATTGTACGGGATGCGTTGATGCTTCCATAGTGATATGAACCTTGAGGATTTGGCCTAGCAGCTCCCGCTGACAAGTTCCACCTGTTCAAGCACCAAATTTTCAACTTTTAACCATATGTTATTCATGTTTTACTTGGGATTAACGATGCATACCTTATTGAACGAGCTTGTTCAATGGAGTAAAAATAATCATGTAACTGTGGTCCCGAGGGAAGTGGGCCGGATGGAAAATCATCGGAGTTCGGGTAGCGAATGACGCCCACTCCAAAAAGCTCGGCGTCTGTCAAGCGGGAACTTGCAACCATGTAGTAGGACTTGCCACAAGTTTGATTCTTTGCTAAGACTAAGACCGAGTAAGATTGACCGACATGGATGTCCAGACTACTGTAAGTTTGTTGTGCTGTGTAAGACCCTTCTGTCTCCACTAACAACATCAGATGGTCTTGAATCCTGAAGTTCAAAGAAGTTTTCAAGCCCACATTTGAAATCCTTAGCCTGTATGTAGCCCCTGTAATACAAGAAGATCGTGATCAAATAAATTGTCCCTCTGAATCCGTAGCTTCTGTTGTCGATTGCACAACAAAACATTATGCCAATGGCTAGCTGGTGCCCAAAACAAGAGCTTGCTTAGCAGCTAAGGTGATTAGAATGCGAACGAGCTTAGATAGGAAAATGAAAACAAGAAGGAAACCTTTCCTAACTTCATTTGTTTCTCAAGGTTCCATTGGATTGGAACTGAAGTGCAACTTGGCTCTAAAATACTTGATATAGCTTGATCGACAATCAGCACGACAAAAAATTTATGCTTGATATGTAATTGAAAGAGTGTAAAATCATCAAAATAAGAAAATTGAAGTAGAGTAGAGATCAAAATCACCAACATGAGGTACACATGATATTTTGAAAAAAAAATCAAGAGAGATAAACTTGATTCTTAAGAAAGTAATATACAATAGATAAGCTCGATCTTGAAAAGCCTAGTAAATTCTAGTACTTGAATAAAAAAATTAAAATTTTAATTTAACTACTCGATATTAAATACCAAAATTTTTAAATAAATAAATATAATTTCCGGAATAAATGGATGAGTTTCGAATTCAGTTCAGCAAAAAACGAGGATGAATTTCCGAAGTCGTGGAGAACTTTGACACTATAGATGTATACAAACACATTCATTGTAGCAATACTTCTATGAAGACTTGGACACATTATTCATCATATTATCACGAAGAATTTACCATCTGGACGAAGAGAAAAAACCGGTTAAAGTGAAAACAAGCATAAATTATTTGTGGATTCACCTGGTTCAAATTTAAAAACTGTTTCGTTAGGACCCCGTCCATTGATAAGAATTCCAGTGGGATTCTGAAGTCCACTCCCATTATCAAGCAAAGCCCTCAAATCCTAGAAGAAAAAAGACATATATAATCATAATCGATGTAACAGTTTATATGTGAAAATATAATGGCTCCCTGGAAATCATACCCGGTGATCTGCACTATACCAATCTCCAATGAGGACATCAATATCTTCATGAGGTTGTGGGAATGGAATAGGAATGACCTCACGATTATTCACACGAATGGGACCATAGCCACCTGCAGCTTTATGCAGGAGAAGTGATGGGAAATAAAAGAAACTTCCAATCTGATCCTTCACTTGAAAACTGTATGTCCAGTTTTGGCCAGGTAGTATTGGACAGTTAGTCTCTTGCACTCCATCTTGCCACGAATTCCTTCTCATTTGCAGCCCGTTCCTGCATTATAAATTCATGAACTCTCACGCTGTCCTTAAATTCGTACTAAAACTAGAAGAATCTGTGCTTGATTGTAAATGCATACCATGTCATAAGAAATGGTTCTGTCAAGTTGTTATGAACATTGATGTTTAGCACGTCATTTGTTGTTGCATTCAACAATGGCCCCGGAAATTGATCGTTGATCACAATCACCTGCATAATTGAAAGCAGGAAGAGAAGAGAACATTTGTCCCGAAAAGGGAAACAAATTTCAAACACATGAACACTAAAAAGGACGCACAGAGGGTGGAAGTAAAGATTGAAGAACCTGTTTAGTAAGAGCAAGAGGAGCGCGGTGAGAGAAGGAAACTGTCCAGTCATAAGAAAGCGATTTGCCACCTACCAACACAGCGAGGGAGGGGAGGTAGAAAAGGATCAGGCTGAAAGGACTCATTTCTACGTTCTCTCTCTTTCGGTTTGCCATGGAATATAACCTAAATATATTTCTATCAGCGTAGAGCTTAACTTGAAGAAGCCATCTCGCAAAACTAGAACTCTTTATGTATATAAATTCTTTTGTTTTTATCATTTATAGATGAATTCTAGATAAGTTTTACTTGTGTACAGGTTATCCACGAAAACAACATTGTTTAGATATTTATTTTGTGAATAATATCGTGTATAAATCAATTTCTATCACTTATTTAATTAGCGTAAGAATATATCTATTTATCTATATATTCACACATGCTTCCGTGTATAATGGTAGTCACAAGCCCTGCCATTGAATTCACTCGTGATCAATTCGTGTGTTTAAATTTCATGTTCGTCGGCAGTAGAACTTAGCCTATTTAAGAGAAATGGGTAAACAACATTTTAGTAACAGTCCACTTCAGTCCCTATCATTTAAAGTTTCTTTTTGATAACTCTATTCATGATGATGTCCTTTTATGTTTAATTAAAAATTACAAAATAAAATAATCTGTATTTCATAAATTATTCAATTCAGTCTCAAAATGTCTCATATTCTACATGTTTTGGAGTCTCATACTCTATGAGCTCTGAAATCTTATATATATATATATATATAAACAAAAATTAGGTTTTGTTTGGTTAGCATTTAGGTGCAAAAAGAATATAAAATTAACATATCACTAAACAGTTTTAAAATATATTTTTGTATTTGTAAAATAAAAGTTACAAAAAATATATCTTTTCTATCTATTTTTGTTATCTTAGTTTTTCTTTATCCAAACTCAAACGCTGCCTTAATTACTTATACTTTACTAAGTTTGTGTTTGGTATTATGATAATAATTATTTTTTAAAATACTTTACATTCTAAAAATATTTTAAGAAAATAATTTGAAATAGCAGGAAAAAGAACTATAATTTAAAAAAAATCAATTTGACAGCAAAAACAAACACCACCTAACTACAAACGAGATGATTTCATTCATATGCTTTTGAGCAGCGTTAATATTGGACGGCGCTCTGACCTTCTTGGTCAACCCTCATAGTTGACTTCCGATGATCGGTGACATAAGCCTTGTATCTGGCTGATTTGGGAGCTCAGATATGATAGAGTTGCTCTGGGCAAGCCTCATTGTTGGTCTGCATTTCTAGGCCTTACAAACATGAGAGCAGAGAGCTAGAGATTCCTCTGTAAATCGATCCAATCATTTTGCCTCTAGGTCATGTTACTCGAAACGAAATCAAAGCCTCAAGACAAATGAATCAAGGCATTATAAACAAAAAGCAATTCATCATCTACTGATCACCTCATAAAGGAAAAGCCCCCCGAGGGGGGGTATTCTCAGATCACGAGCACTGTCTTGTAATCCTCCTTACTGTTAAACAAGATAGATCTTCTCATGTTATCTATTTGTTATGTGAACTGTGGGCCTGGCAAAAAAAAAACAGCAGTGCCAGGAGGCTAAAGTTCAAACAAATAAACCATGAATAAATTCAAAGCTGGAGGTTAATTAAATGTCAATCCATGCTCCCAAAAAAAAGGGTCAAGTGTTAATCAAATCAGTCGAAAATCAACATTCCTCTGCCACAATTTTTTAAATACAAGCTCCTTGCATAGTTTTAAGTTGGATGTCTAAACTTGCATTTCCTTTTCATTTTTATCGTCTCTTCCCCACCACTTTGTTCTAGCAAAGTTCAGGTGGTTCCCTGCAGCTTCCTCAAGTTTTTCAAACAATCAGAGGCTACAACAACCAGCTGTCAAAGCATGCACAAGAAAAAAATATGGAAGGCCAAGCAGTACATCCACCTATTATTTTACATGTGCTCTAATAAACTCCTCCACCTGAGATATATCGCCAGTCAAACCAGAAGCTTCGCAGACAGTAACTTTATTAATGCATTGTGAGAATGAAAACACTTCACCAGGTATTCCAAGAGCATTGTCATTGGCAATATCAGCATCCGATACTCCGCTCCTTGATACCCGCAATTTTTCACTGGAAGATAGAAAACAAATGGATTAAGTATACTTGCATCTGCATTTAATCAACTATGAAATGCATAGCCGAGAGAGAGGGAGAGAGAGATGCTAAATGGGGTTAAAGAAAAAATCTTATCTGAACCACCAAAATATCCAATAGCATCACCAAATAACAAACACAATGGTTACATTTTTTAAGGGAACAAGCAGCTGTTGAAAGGTCTCATCCAGTCCTTGAGTTTTAACTAATGTAAGGGTTACAGTTTGTTAAAATGTGAAACACTTGTAAAGCAACAAGACTTAACTATCAACCAAGGCACAAGGGCCAACTCCAATAAAATCACGCACTTGTTTAAAAAGGTTTATATATTTTGCCAAAAAACAATAACAGTGAAAGCTGGCTTCACTAAACAATATATTCCTACAAAGGCTTGAACAAAATATATGTTTCACAAATTCATACATATCCAATTCCATTTATTAAAAAACCCAGTGTCTAGGTGAAAAGGCCTTTTCTTTTGTCTTTATATGGAGAAAAACACAAAATCATTAAAACAATACCATATTGAAATCATATTAAATAAATAAAACAGAAAATTATATCAGCTTGAGCAATATGCAAACCAGACCCTAAGATGTTCCATCCTTTTGAGTTAGAATATATTATTAAATTGACACGATACTGTCAAGTGTAGATTTTGAATAAAAATTGCCCCCCTACACCTGGCACATTGCAAGAAGCATTCTCCTAGGCAGCACCCAAGCAAATCACCTTGCCTACAGACAGAGGCATTACAGGGGTGCCTTGTCTCGCCTTAGCACCCAGGTAATCACCTCTTGTATCTCATATAATGGCTTTGCATTAACAGGGGGGCATAAAAGCCTAACCAACCATGTGATCACAACAACTGCTCATTGAGATGCCGATAGGAAATTATTAATCGGAAGTCCAGGACAATGGAGAAAAGAAGGAAATTGAACGCACATTTCTTTCTCTAACTGTTTTCGGATGAATTCCTTGGTATGTGCTGTCACTTTGTCTGTCTTGTTACAGCAGATGAGAACTGGAAGTTTTCTTTTCACAACACTTGCCTTGGTCAAAATATCATACAGATATCTGTAACACACAAGCCATCAAAATTAAAATACCAAATTTCTATATCTTCAGAGTGCAAATACATGTGCTTTATCTGAAATTATGTGTTAGGAGTTTGTAATTACTCTGTGACTGCGCTCAAGTTGGGTAAGAATTCCAAAGCATCAACAACAAACACAATGCCAGCTGCTTGAGGCAAGAACTCGTCTAGTTTGGGTCGAAGACGAGAATGACCAGGAACATCAACAACATGTACGGGCTTTATTTTTCCCTTCTGTTGAGGACATAAAGTGGAAAAGGGAAGGGTTAGCACCACCTAAAATGCGTGGCTGAATTTGGAATATATTCCCATTTCATTTCATGAGAAATCAACACGGTCTGGGTTAAATTTGAGCACATCAACTTAAAATATACCACCTTAGCACTCTCGGAATGTAATAAGAAAGTGCCCTCATTTGGTTCCATTGATGTGACAGTACCCTGATGTGAAGAGCCATCTCGAAGCTGGCAAATGCATCAGGGATGTAAATAAAATTTAGAACAACAACCGTTAAGTACAAACAAGATTACTCTCGTAACTAGACTATCAAAAGTAAATGATCAGACTCTGAAATTTCAAAGAAATGTGGGGGGACTACTTGATAAAAAAGAACAGTTTTGCCACTCCCACTAAGCCCAGAGAGCACAATGGTATTGGATTTTGTGCGTTTCAGCAAGCGAACTGCAAAGAAAAATAAAAAAACAGGTTAAATATGATTCCAAATCTGAACATCTAAAAAAGTAAAGATGCAATCTGCATTTTTTTTCTTAAGATATTTGCTAAACATGCAATGCATTTGAAACATAGAAAACACAAAACAGAGAGATTAATAAATTCAGGAGGTCTATTCAAATAACAAGGATAATCCTCTCCCTTCCCAAAAACTATTTGATCCCTTGTATATAGGTGGTGAAACATCTATATTTTCCATTTGATATCTTCAAGAGAGCCCTGGTTACACTCTAAAACCAGTCCTGCCATGATTTTACATCAATTTACATCCTTTAGTTCCGTAATCCTAAACAGCAATCCTGCCCACATAGTTAAATTTACATGGAAATGAAAGAGAGTTTTGCATAAACAAAAGTTGCAACACCGGACATCCTTTGGAGATGTTGCTGGCCAAACCCATGATATTCTTAGTAAGAAAGAGGTCCAATCGGCCAGTACGGATGAAAAATTATAGGCCACATTGCAATATCAAGTGCTCTATTCTTGTTTGATTCTTCCTCAATCCTGACACTACATAATTCTGCTTCACTTTATGAGGTCAAAGATTTCCAAATTTCACATAATCAACACTAAGTATCCAGTTGTGTGCTTGAGAACAGTCCCATTAACTTACAGCAAATGGAAAATCAACTAATAAGCCTTTTTCTTTACGCTACACATTTAAAGATAACACAAACATTTGCAAACGGAAGTAGAGAATTACTTGTTAAGAGCAAGAGGGTGGTGAAAAGCAAGACAGCGACAGCCGCGTACAGTTGAGTAGGAGGTAATTGATGTGCATATTCAATCCCCTGTCGCAGCCATTGCTGCGCTTCGGTTTTCCACTGCTCTAGTCCTTCCATTTTAGATGCTGCAAATCCACGTTTTGCAGAAATTAAACCCAAATTTGATGTAATTTAACAAATGGGATTTCAATTATAAGCCAATTTCTCGTTTCAGAAAAGAGTAAGAGAAAAACACTGACAGATCGAACCAGACAACAGAAAAGACCCACCAAAAGAAAAAATTGCTAGAAGGCTGTGATGCTCACCACTAACCCGCAAAGGAATCGGAGTTGAGGAGGGTCGGTTTCTTGTGTTTTTCCGCCGTTACTGGAGTTGTCACGGCCGCTGCTGCTTCTCCGGTCCTTATCTCCGCTGCTTGTCGCCCTTCCAGAAGCGTGGTGGTTATTGAAAGATCGGGAGAGCAGAGAGAAATGATTTTTTTACCTTTCTTTATTTGGATTTTTGTTTTTGTTTGGGGAGAGCGGATTTTTTTTTTAATTTTATTAAAACACGAACGGTTAAATTAGCCCCCCTACGTTTTAAATTTACAGGTTTGTTCCGTAGGCAAAGCTGGTTTTTATTTTTGTTTTTTATAAATTTCCCATATTTCCCTTTATAGATGAATTTATTATTATCTTACAGTATATACTAAAAAAGCTCATGGATGGGATACTATAGCATCTGAGGTAAATTATTATAGATTATAATAATATTCAGCCTCATATTTTCTTTGAGTGATGCATAAGAATGACCACAGTGGGGTAAAATGGTCTTTTAATATCTTCATCATTTCCCAACTATATCTTTTTATTTTTGGAGTGACGTATATCATCACACACGGGGAAGAACAGGTGAGTGGTTGATTTTTTTTCTTTTTCTCTCTCATGTTATTTAAATTACAAGTCAGCCCCCGGTATTATATCTTTTTTATTTTGATCCCTTCGCTTTTAAGGACTGAATAACTAAATATTTTAAACTAAACGGCTGATTAGTTATTTCACTGAAAATCAAGGGTGAATTAATAATTTCCTTTTGATGTCATCTTTTTCTTGCACCCGCTTGCGCTCTCTCTCTCTCTCGTTTTTCTTCTTGTAGACATTGAATTTTCGTTTCCTTTTCCACTTTCTTCCTTTTTGTCAGCTAACAAATTATATTATATAGTAAATTTTCGTGTTGAGAAAAGAAAAATCAACTTAATAATATAAAAATAATTAAAAATCACGCACATGATCCGTGTCCTTAATTAACAATGATAAAGATATTTTAGATTAACTTTTATCTAGCAATGATCGAATCGAAATTTTTTTTCTTCTAATAGTAGATATATTTTTAGGTTAATTTTCTACTCCATTATGAATTGAAAATGATATTATTACTGCAGAATAAAATATATTTCATCTCAAAATGTTCAAAGTAAATTGATTTTGTATCTCTATGCATTCTTGTTCATTAAATCCTAATACCAAACACACTGTTGTGTTGTTTTCAGGTAAAACCGAACCAGAGTTAAGAAGATTTAATGTCTGTTTAGAAGTGTGGTTGAAATTATTTTTTAAAATATTTTTCATTCAAAAATACATCAAAATAAATTTTTAATTTTTTTTTCTTATATCAACACATGAAAATGATCTTAAAACACTAAAATTTTTAAATTTAAAATAAAAAAAATATTTTTAAAAAAATTTCCCATCTTCCCCTGGTTATTACTGTAAAACTTGCATTAAAATTTAAAAAGTTATTATTTTCATTGCTATATAATGATTTAGAGTCCTTGATTATTTACTTTTTATTACTGCAAAAAAAAGTAGAGTGTTTCAAAACCTAGTTATAAAAAAATAAATTAAATAGGCAGTAACTTGGAAGAAAAAATGGGAGGTATGGATAGCATAGAAGATTATGGGTTTGTTGATTATATTTTTTTTTTATTGAGCTATGGAACACTAACTGGGCTGCTTATGCAAGTTTTTTTCTCGGTCCATGTCTGGACAGGATAGAGACTGTATTGCTTTTGCTGGTCCTGGTTGATAAGCTGGTCCAATACAGAGTCTGGGCTCGTCGACTAGGTTTGAATCTTATTTATTTAATTGCTTTATTAACACCCTTTTATTTTTTATTTTTTTAAATTATATTTGGATGTATTTTAAAAACATGCTTGACTTGAAAAAAAATAATAAATTAGGTAAAGATTCACAGTGTTCTTTATCAGTTAAATATAAAAAGCATGTAATTAAAAATAAAAGTAGAGCTAAAGAGAATATATTAAACATGTTGTCAAACTATAACAAGTAGGTCTTCTCATTAAATTAAATATTAACCTAGATGAAGGCTAGGAAAGAAAGGTCAAGGACGCAATTTATTAGGATTTATGTTTTTTTTTTTTTTACCATTCTTGTCAAACTCATCATTTACTTTCTTTTTAGTTTTCCACATTTAATCATTGGACTTCATATATTTATATAATGTATTATTCAATCTAAATATTGATTTTTAAAAAAAAAAAATCAAATTTAATTATTATAGATAATTTTCACATAATAAATATTCACAGTTCTTTATTCTTTACCTTTTATATATTCTTAATACTAGTGTCTGTTTGTTACTGTATTTTAAAAAATTTTAAAAAATATTTTTATGTGTTTTTAGATCAATTAAACATGTTGATATAATTTTTTTTTAAAAAAAAATAAAAATATTATTTTAATTTATTTTTAAATAACAATCATTTTTAAAAAAAAAACATCAATCACAACCTTAACATCAACTATTTATCAATATTTAATTTTTAATTTTTAATCTACAATTAAAAAAAAGACATTGTAGATCAATTAAATATCTAGCATCGCTTGATTTTTGGAACATGCTGTGCCCACAATTATGTAAATAAAAAATTTAAAGTTTTTAAAAAATAATTTTAAAACACTTTGAAAATCAGGACTTTATACGGCAGTGGTCCACCGTCCATTCCATGAAAGACGGACACGCGTCCATCCATCGCAGAGAAATAAATCCAACCTCTGTATTCATGTGCCCATCACGTGTCTCGGGAAGGCGAAATCTAGAAACCTGGGGCAGTTGTTGCCCCCAGAATTGCTGGGTAATCAATGTCACCATCTTCCCTGTCTTTTCGGAGAAAGCGGGTTCCGAATAAACAAAGTCTTTTTTTACCGACCAATCAAAATTAAAGATTCCATGCTAGAACCCATGTGCCATCGACAGCAATGCTTCCTTGTTACTATACCATGTACCCAGGAAGGGTTGCATTTTTCACCCGGGTTTCGTTAATCTATGGACTGCTCAATCCTGACTGGATCCTACAACCCCACATCCCAGACACGGAATTTGAACGGTGAAACTCTCCAAGAGCAGGCGGCTACACGCTACTGCCCACAGAGCTAACACTTACAGTGGATCACCTGACTCGGGTCCAACGAGGATCGAGCTGGCTAATGCATTGTGTTTTTGCTACTCCAACAGAAGATTTGACTCAGCTGCTTCCAAGGGTTCTAACCCAATGATTTTATTTTATATTCCAGTAGCAATATTTTTTAGTGTTAACGAATCCAAGGCTGCACTGCCGATGCAAATATTAAACTAATCAGGCTCAGATCTTTTAAGAATCAAAACCAGGACATATAACGGCTAACAGTTAACAGAGTCTGGGCACGTCCAAATAAGGTATCGATCCTTTACTAGATGGAAAAGTTTTTTGCCGCAATTGTTCTAGTTTTTAGTTCCTGCCGGATACCTTCCATACCATGTCCATGATAATCAAATCATTAAAATGATCTGAGTGAGCTATATTATCCTGTTAAGCATGCTTTTTTGAGCTAACTCAACACGTAATTATTTTGACGAGCCAGGGCCTTATTTTAAAGCTACAAGGAGATGATATGAAAATGCTCTATAATTTTTTTTATTTATGTTTATTTTTTTAATTATTTTTATATGCTAATGTCAAAAGTATTTTTTAAAAATAATAAAAATATTATTTCAATATATTTTTTAACAAAAAAAAAACACTTTAAAAATAATTATTACCCACAACACCCCTAAAAATAACAACCAATGAAATGAACTCCACTTGACATGAATCTATGGATTCATTAGAAGGACGTCTGCACCCGGGATTTAGAAATGCTAAAATGACCATTGTTATGTTAAAACATTTCCTGGTCTTTTCTTAAACCCGAACATCCCAATTCAAAATTAAATTCCTGCAGAAAACATACATAGAGAGAGTTTAGAGAGGAAAATCAGTCAATTCCTACACCGGTCAACGAAAATTAAGAAACTAAGCTATAAATTTTCATATAAAAAGGATCGATTTATAATTGAATTTAAAATTCAGGGACTAAAGACAATCTACTCAATAAGTTTCGAAAGGGGATGCTTCTAGAAAGAATTCATAAGCTTCCAAAACATACCGTGGGCTGGGCGCGTATTTGTCCGCCTGTAAGGTACCAGATTGTTGTAGCGCCGACGGTTTTCTGAGTCAGCATGTGACCGATCCAAAAACATCCAAATGGATAAGACAATGAGAATTCGTTAACCAACAAAACTAACCATGGTTAACCAATCCCCAACTCTTCTCTATATACAACAAAGTCACCCGTTTCTCATCTCCTCAACATCCTTGAACAACACAAACAGCTCGGCAAAACAGGCACACTTTACTTTCCAAACATGGCCTCCACAACTTTTCTTACATCTCTTAGCTCCTCTGCTTCTCCTTTTACTGGCTCGAAAGTTTCCGCCAACCAGCCTCATTCACCACCACCGTCTCGCGTCAGCTTCCGCCCCTTTCGAGTATCCGCCGCCTGCGCTTCTACCGCCGAGAGACCCACGTCATACATTGAAACACAAACCTCAGCGTCATCTCTTTACGAAGTTCTTGGAATTCAAATGGGCGCTACGTGTCAAGAGATCAAGACTGCTTATCGAAGACTGGCTAGAACTTTGCATCCTGATGTTGCAGCTAGCGGTCAAAGGGAGGACACAGCTTATGAGTTCATGAGAGTCCACGAAGCTTATGAAACCCTGTCTGATCCCGAAAAACGTGCAGATTATGATCGCTCCCTTTATAGACGAGGAAGGCAAACGGGCTCCCCGTTTGTGATGTCTGCTGCTACTGTATCAGCAATGGCAACAGGTTATGCAGCTGCTGGGTTTTCTGGGTATACAAGTCAGAGATGGGAAACTGATCAGTGCTGGTAACTAGGAAAAGAGGCTGTAAGACTATGGATCCTAATCGATTTTATTCTCTTAGATTTCTAGATGAAATAGTAAGATACAATATCAACCCCAAAATCCTCAGATATTGGGGATTATTTACTGTTGTAAATAGTCAAGATTGGACCTCCATCTCTTGTATCATGTCCCAAGGCGGCATTTTTTCAGCCTGGAATTATGAATTCTTACATATGCTAATGCTATGATTTCGATACGGATGTGTTGAATTGAACAGTAAAATTCAAGTCTTCTGTTTTGGACATTACAATACAAACTACCGGAACATACTCCATCCCAAGGAAATTGAGTTTTCATTATGCAGACGAAGAGGTTTGGACTTGGATTCTTTGTCTTAGAGAAATTAGATTCTAGTTTATATTGGTCTGGGATGGATCTTGAATTATAGATCATAAAAGCTGAAACAGGCTTGGAAGATTCAAAATTCTCTACCTTTGTCTATAAGCCATATGCATGAATTTTGTGCAATGATTGAACCAGAAGTATAACATTTGGAAGTGCCCGATTTCTCTACCTTCGAAGTAGTAACGCAAAAAGATAGAGCGGTTCCAAAAAGAAAAGGCAAAAGCAAAAACAAGAATAGTAACCCAAAAACAGGTTTTGCCAGACAGAAACATCAAATACACCGAGAGAAATACAAGCTCAATGCATAGAAAATCCATGCCATGTAAGCAAGACAGCAAGTCCAGGAAAATATACAAATACAATGGGAACTAATACCCATTTTTGTTCTCCAAATACACAACCACTAGTCTACAACTCCCTGAACTGGGTCAAACAGACTCGGGCCTCACTTTCAATTTGTATGTACGAGTGTTAGGCAATGCTTTGTGGTTTTGCATTAGACTCCAAATTGGATTCATTATAGGCCAAGGCTAGACTCATCTCTTTTAGTGTCCATGGAAGCATAGCGAGCAAGCACGTAGCAATGGCTTCATTGGCACGGCCTTTAAGTCAATGGCTCGGTTGTCGACTTGTCGGTGTCTCGCGATTGGTTGCAATCAACTGAAATGGGACAATACCAAACATCCATTCCAGACGCGGAATCTCCAGATGTGGATGAGATGGCAGCTACAATCATATGGATTAAGCTCAACAAGCACAGCTCAGTATTGGGTTAAACGAATCATGTCCAGTGTCATTCAAGCTGGCAAATGGATTGAGTTTTCAAGTACTACAAATATATCAATACACACGGACCCCTTTAGCTACTTTGTGCGTATTGGGATGCAAAATGTTTTTAAAAGTTTTTTTCCTTGAAAATTCAGTAAAATATTTTTACATGTATTTTTTAAAACTAGCATATCAAAATTATAAGTTATAAATAATAATAATAAAAAAAATATAACAATTTAATGCTTTATCAGCACAAATATATTTTTTAAAATATATAAAAAAACAAAAAAACATGGTACTCCCAAGAAAGTATTCCCATTTCTCCGTTTATGTTGAAGGCAAGCCAATAAAATAGTGACAGGGACAAGGCTACTCTTTCTTCGTCCGTAGTTCCTTTTTTTTTTTTTTTTTTGGTTCCGGGGACATTGCAATTTCTTCCACGACACCATGGTTTCTTCTTATCCACATCCATGGACCCACAGATCACAGTTTCTGAATTTCTCGTCGACTAAACTCTGCCTCGCAGCTTCAGAGAGACATCTTGTTATTCAAAGATAAATATCAACATTACTATGACTGAAAACTATATGCAATAATTTATCTAACAATTTGCTAAGGTTACTATTAATTTACATATATATGCAATCATTATTATATATAGAAATTAAAAAACTAATCCAATATACGCCTTGGGAAAAAATTGAGTCGTTACCTGCTCCCTTGCCCTGCCTCTTATTTTTCTCACGATTCTCTCCGATCAACTTTAACGTGGTTTTGCATCCTACCTCTGAAATCTGAATCGTTAAAGGAGCAAAAGTACATTGAGTTTTTAATTTTGAATTTACTATTATAATAGTATTATCTATACTTTGTGATCATCTCTGAGTCAGCTTGACAGTTTATCTAGACGATCCAATCCTATACTGTCGGAGCATTTGATGTTCGTCTTAGGTTTTACTGTGAGCTTTGTCGAATGAGACAATTTATACCAGGAAATCTGTCTTTTGTCATTACTTCTTATTTAAGAAGAACTGTCTCAGCATGAAATGGCTCCAGTCTCGTTATTTTTTACAGCCTTTACCTGGTTTTAATGCAAGGCTCAGCTTTTAAAATGCCCATGGCATCAAACAACTAAAGAGTAGGCCCAGTGTTGAAGTCGGTGCTCAAACAAGGTTTCATGGAGACAAGGTAAAGTCAACAAAGTAGTCCGAACTAGTCAAACACGCAATCAGCATAGCTCTAATGGCTGGAAATTTTATTTATTTTTCATAAAACTTGTATTATCAAATATAGGTACAAGCTGCAAGGCCAATTCTTGATAATTAATAGTCGCTAATAGCTAATAAGAGAGACACATGCATCCATCAAAAACAAAAAATTTGAAAACCCATGTATTTTTTTTTTTAACAGAGAATCGCGGTTTATAATTTGTGAAGACAAGTTCACGAGAGTCTAAAATCATAGCTGTAAATAGATTCCTGTAAATAGACAAGTCCATAGCTAATGGTTAATCAATTTCCCACCTCCTTATAAATAACAAGGTATCCATTCCTTAACTCCTCAACCTCCTCAATCATGGCTTCCACATCTTCTCTAGCATCTTTCAGCTTCTCCTCCTCTCCTTTTACTGGCTCAAAAATCTGGACCGATCAGCCTCGTTCGCTTCCATTTCGTGTCAGCTTCCGCCCCTTCAGTGTCTCTGCCTCCTGCGCTTCCACCTCCGAGAGACTTCCATCTCTCTACGACGTTCTCGGGATTCAAATGGACGCCACTTGTCAGGAAATCAAGGCTGCTTACAGAAATCTAGCAAGAACATTGCATCCTGATGTTGCAGCCAACGGTCAGAAGGAGGACACGGCTTATGAGTTCATAAAAGCACGCGAAGCTTATGAAACTCTGTCGGATCCTGAAAAACGTGCAGATTATGATCGTTCGTTTTTTAGACCTGGAAGGCAAATGAGCTCTCCGCTTGTAATGCCTGAAACAACAATGGAAACAAATTTTGTATCAACTGGATTTCCTGCCTACTCTAGGCGAAGATGGGAAACTGATCAGTGCTGGTAGCTGCAAAATTGTTTACTCGTTTGGCTGCATTTAACCTTGAATTGAAGATGCCCAGATCAATTTTAGCTGATGCAGAATTAATTATTCCAACTGGAGATGGTTGCAAATAGCCAGGACCGGACTTCAATCTTGTCAGCATGTAAATAGTTGCATTTTTTACGGCCTGCAACCATAGATTCTTATCTGTACATGCTTTTTATATTCATGTATCAAATATTTCAGGGCCTCCTTTTCAGATATGACAGGGTCAGTTTTCGATGGTGCAAGAGTTATTATTTGGTATACATAGCCTAAAGTTTTTTTTTCCACGTCAAAAACCTTCATAATTATAGAAAAACACCTAAATTCTTCATTTTCATGAACCTAAATCTACCTATCGAAGACGTCTGACACGACTGAAAAAACTACTAAATATAAAAAAATCAAAGCAAATCCTTTCATTATCTATATAAATCCATGTAAACAATGGCTTCCGCGACCTACAAAATGGACAACTCCAATTTCTTGGAAGAAAATGGGGGTGGACAGAGAGGGAGAAGAGGAGAGATGTGATAAAAGTCCATAGAAAATGTAAGTTGGATAGGGATGGGCAGACTTATCAAGTGAGAAAGCCGAAACGACAGGTTTATTTAATCTTTTTTATCAAACAATAGATAAGTAATCCTACGACATGACCCCATCTTTGCCTTTTCGTTCGTCTTGTTTTTTCAAGAAAATTAAAGAGAGGAGACAGTTGAGCGATGGATAGCCATAACAGCTCAGGATAGGTTTGGTTTGCACCTATCAGTTATCAATGCAGGAAAAGATAGACCACACCTCGATCACGAGCCACTGTTTGTCTTCTATCCGAAAAAGTGTTTTACATTGGATTTGTATTTTAAAAGTATTTTAAAAAATAATTAATTTTTTTATTTTAATTTTAAATATAAAATTTTAAATTACTTTTATATAATAATATTAAACATAAAATTTAAGAAATAAAAAAAGATTATTTTAATATATTTATATATAAAAAAATATTTTAAAAAATAATCTCAGTACTTCCCAGTCACTAAAACAATATGTTTATAACGAGTTTCAATGTAGGCATAAGTCAAACCTGGAGGGTGAGTCACTTTTAAATTTTTTTCAAACAATATTTAAATATATTCAACTTAAAAATATATTAAATTAATATTTTCTTAAAAATCTTGACAGATCAATATTAAAAATAATTAAAAAAATATAACTAGAAAAAAATTCTAGTTATATATTTATTTTGTATAATCAGAGTGTTTGACTAGAATAAACACACCATGATTAATCTTCATATGCAATTTTTTTATAGCTTTTTTTCTTGATTATATATATTTTTTTATTTTTTTCCATGAATTTTTTTCTAGTTATATTTTTTTAATTTTAAAAGTTATAAAAAAATTGCACCACGATTAATCCTCATATCTAATTTTTTTTATAGTTTTTTTTTGTTTTTTCCTGATTATTTTTTTTTCTGATTTTTATCCATGAAATATTTTTTTTGCTGGTTATATTTTTTTATTTTTATTATTTTTCTACTTATATATTTTGTTTTTGTTTTTATGATTGGAGTATCCTGGCTAGTTTAAGCGCATCACAATTAATCCCCATATCTATTTTTTTGTTATAACCAAGGTGTACAAAGCAGCTTATGTGTACCAAGACTAATACTCGGACTCTTTTTTTTTTCTTTTTCCTAAAGTGCTTTTCTTATACTTTTATTTTATTTATTTATTTTTTTTATAACTGGGGTTTATGGACCAACTTATGTATACCACAACTAATTCTCAAACCGAATTTATTTTTAAAACAATATGGATTGCTATAGTGCTTTCATGCTTATATTTTTTTTTCTTTAACTTATATATTTTTTTATAATCATAGTCTCCGAGTCAGCTTATGATTTTTTTTTTTATTTTTTTAACTTGTATATTTTTTTATAACTAGGATCTCCGTGCCATCTTAGGCGCACGATAACTAATCCCCGAACTAAATTTTTTTTGGTAACCGGGGTGTCCAAGCTACCTTGAGTGCACCGCGACCAATCCCCCAACCAATTTATTATTTTTTCTAAAAAATTTTCCTTATACCTTTTTTGTTCACTTATACATTTTTTTTTCTCATCACCGGACCATTTTTTTTTTTTGTAACTGGTGTCTTTGGGTCAGCTTAAGCACACCATAGCTAATTCCTGGATCGAATTTGTTTTTTTAAGGAATATGGATTGTAAATGATGTGAAGAAAACATTGTATCTCTCCACACGTAGTATTATTAATTGTAATAGTGCTTCCCTGTTATAGTGTTTTTTTCCCTATTTTTTTCATTTTTTTCCTTATTATGTTTATTTTTTCATTTTTTCCCCAAAATATTTTTTTGCCCATTATACTTTTTTATATTCTTTTTTCACCTATTTATTTTATTTTTATTGTTTTAACTAGGGTATCTCAAGCCTGTTACAATTAATTCCAATATCCAATTTTTTTTATAACTAGGGTGTTCAGATCAACTTATGTGTACCATGACAATCCCTTGACCCATTTATTTTTTTTCTAAAGTGTTTTCACGCCAATACTTTTTTTTATACTTTTATTTTGTTCACTTATATATTTTTTTATAACCGAAATCCCCGGACCAGCTTAAACACACCACAACTAATTAGTAAGCCATTTTTTTTAAAAAAAATAATATGAATTGCTATAGTGTTTTCACACTTATACTTTTTTTTCTTTCACTTATACATTTTGTTTATAACCATGGTCTCTAAGCCAACTTAAGCTTTTATACCCCTGTAAGATAAAATCCAGAAGTTGGCTATAAGGGTATATTGATAATTTATCAATTTTTAATTATATTTTTTGTAGAAGTGCTGTGGGCGCGTCTTTGGGCAAGACGACAATTTCAGAGCTCTTGCATATTTCAGATAGAGCGTGCGACGTCGTAAAACTTCTAAAAATATATAATAGTTTTTTATATATTTATTTTATTATGTAAGATGTGTTTAAAATAATTTCATGATATTAGAGGTATTTTCAATTTTTTTTTCATTTATGTGCATAGTACAATAATTATAATACCTTTAAATAAGACAAAAACTAAGAATTGTTAGTGGGGGTGTCTCGATAATTTTACTTTTTTAATGCACAATAAAATAACTTTTGTAGGATCAAATAAGACAAAACGAAAGAGTCACCCGAGATAGTGTTTGAAATATTTCACGTTTAACTATACATGCATAGAAAAGAGTTTTACTCTTGTTTTTACACCACTAAAATTAAACTTACTATGTTTTTTAATGCGAATTGCATTTAATATAAATAAAAATAACAATATAAATTAAAAATCTAAACAAAGAGAAAAGGTGTATAGATACAAATAAAAAAATTAAAACTATCTTAGAAGGACCGAAAAAATCAAGGGATCGAAACTAAATAAAAAAAAGAATAAAAACCAAAATACAAAATATAAAATTATGTGTTAAATTTAAATAAAAAAAATTTAATCAGCACGGGTTTATAGCTCGTTAATTTCAATGGTATAATTAATAAAAATAAATTCAAGACTACAGTGTGGTTGATATTGATTTAAAAAATGATTTTAGTTAAGAAATGTACAAAATAATATATATTTTTAATATTAGTGCATTAAATTAATCAAAAAATAAATAAAATTAATTATTTTTCAAAATCTAAGAGCTCCTAACGTGAACTTTGAAGGGGAATCTATTCCTTACCATAGAGAAGGGGAAGAGAGAAAATGAGGGCGTGGCATTGGGGAGCAGCCTTTTGGAGAGCGTCTGCTGGGGAGTATATGATAGGGCTTTTGTTTTCATATATCCATTTCCTACAGGCCGGGGCTCCAGGCCCGAGAGGTATGGGTTTTCATAATTACCGGGCCTGGCTCGAACTCTTCTTTGAAAAATGAGTTGCCATTGGAAGCATAGCTGCAGCGCATCAAAGAAGCAGAAGCAGTAGATGCCAATGGCCATTGCTGCGAAACCATAGCTTCTGTCACGCTGCGGTCAACTACCTCCTCTCCAAGTCGCCTCTCCTCGTCTCTCTCTCACTATAGTTACAGCTTCAAATCGGAGAGTGCATTTTCAACCAGGCGGTTCAAGCAAAAAAAATCTGATTTTCGACAAGGAGGAAAACTTCCCTTCTTATCCCCCCCCCCCCCCAAAAAAAAATAAAAAAAAATCATCAACGTTAAGGCCTTTCTTTGTAGTTTTCATTGTGTATTGCTTGGGATTTTCCAGAGGGGATTCACTTGAGAAAGACGTATTCGATGCGTTAATATTAGTCAAGTTACTTGTGATATAACGCGTCTTTACTTTTCACAGTGCGTGATTTTTTCAGTTATTTTAATGTTTTAGCGAGGAGGAAGTTGAAGATAAGGTGTTTGTGTTTTTGTCGCAGAGTCTAGGACCGGATGTGCTGGAACTGGGAAGGAAAGCGGAGTCAATACAATTACATTGGTATTGGGCTCTGTATCTCTTAACAATCAGTCTTAGAAACTTGTCTTTTGAAGATAATGGCGGGCTTATCTAGCTAGGTTGTTCGTGTTTGTGTTTTGCCTTGCTGAGAAATATGGGGTATCAAGTAGAAGCAAATGCGTGCAAGTAATCTTAGCTTTGGTGCATACTAATGCATTTAATGTTACTAATCATGGAACAAGATTTGTTGCGTATTTAATGAAAAAGATGTTTGTTTCATGGTGTGGCTTTTATTTCCCTTAATCAGTAAACTGTGCCATGCAAGAACATTACAGGTATATTTTGTCTTGTTGAGAAACTTTAACATCGAGTTTTAGCTTTATAAACGTGTTCTTAAATCTTGCTTGTTATTTGCAATGTGTGAGCAGGGAACTTGTTGCGAGAGTTAGAATCTGAACTGATGGATGCTTCGATTCATGCTATAAAAGATGGTGATTGGAGCAGGGGTTTTGTGGTTCGGAGGAAAAGATTATTAGGGGATGACAATGAAAAATCTGAAGAAAGCGAATACGATGTGGAAGAGGAGGTATGGTAAACAATTATTACCTTTGGTTTTTGTTTTGTAAGTTTTGAGTGGCGATACAGTTGGGGTTATGAACGCATATGCCAAATTCTTCAGTCTTCTTCTGGTCTAACTTGTATTATGAAATCTGTTAATAGAAGACATTGATCTTTCTTCTTCTGGTCTAACTCGTATTATGAAATCTGTTAATTGAAGACACTGATATTTCTTCTTCTTTTTCTTAACTTTCTTCGCTACTATCCATTACTGTTACAGCTCTTTGTTTGGTCTACAACTTAGTGCTTTAATTCGTACCCTAGTCTTGACAATTTTGAATTCATTTTTAGTTGCTGCCACTCACAAAAGCTTGCATAAGTCCCTCGCCCGTTTACTCCACAACCCTGGTAAGCAAATGCCGAGTGAATCTAATCATATTGATTTTGTAACATAAATGTTTTTTTCACTACATATTTTCTTCACAGAGCGTCTAAGACATGTCCTATTGATCTAAGCATTTTTTACTGGGCAAAACAAGCACCTCATTGAGTTATAGACTATATAGCTTGGGCTTAAGCTCGTGGATGTAACCATGGCGTGTAGGATGATATCTGTTGCTTTTCAAGGCCAGACCCATTACTATTTCCCTTCCTTTTCCCTTCATTCCTTTTTGTTCTCCTTGTTTTTTTTTCATTTTGGATGGTGAGAACCATTGGGAGTCTGGGACTAATAAGCCGCTGGACAATTGAGCTGATTTATAGACCTAAGAAAAAGAGTCCTACATGGTCCCGTATGCATTTACTAATTTACTTCAAGCACAGAATCATCTTAAAAGCGTGCTATCATTGTGTCGTATATGGCCGTCCAGTACCTATAATTAATTTTTGTGAAGGTAGATAGCAATAATAATCCACAGTCCTCTTCTGTTTAACATGCCCTGATCTAGAGGTGCGCGAGAGCACATTCCTTACTCCCACACGCAAGCTCATCAAAAATGATCTGCGTAGAAGCTAGCTTGACATGCACCTTTGTTTTTCATTTTAGCTATCCCTTTCCCTACTTGGGCGATACTGGGGGATCATAGTTTCGTAGGACATGAGGCAATACATGGTATAAAGATGTAACGTATTTGTCTTGATAGATAGCTACAAGATGAGTTGTTCAGTCTTCAGCAATATTGTTTCTCAATAACAGTGTCCATACGTTCTACTTTGATATACCTTTTGCATTAGCTGATGCCATCCTATTCAGATTGCTTAAATATTGGTATCACGTCTGTCTATGGAAAGCTACAAAGGCCATGGTGTGAATCAGATCTATATAATGCCGGATGATAATTTATTTTTGACAATAATTTTGGACGGTATCCATTCTTTGTTTCTAATTTCTATATGCTTGCATCACTTTCATGCATATCAGTGGTGGTTGCCTTAATCATGATCCTGCTGTATATACAATGCAGCTGTTGCTTCTACCTTTAAAACTGGTTTCCTGGATTGTTTGGTGCCTAATCTTCAACATTTTCAGCAATCATTAGGTTCCCGAGATCCCCATAACTGTTTGGCTTCTCTCGAATGAAAACACCTTTTTCGAGTGCCTGAATCTCAAAAAACTCTGATGAAAATATGAAATCAGCAGGTGGATGTGGATGTTGGAACTTGCCTCTTCCAGTGCCTGTCATTTGCAGAACTGAGACGACTCTAAAATGTCATTTCTAGTTGATTAGTGTGCCAACTGTTGATTAACCTTTTTTATCATGATAAAAGCGCAAGTGCTTTACGCCAAAGATGTACATATCGTGGTCCCAAACACTTAAATGATTACATTCACTATTAACTTGATCATAGGAATCAGTAGATTCCTCTATCAATTATCAATCATGATTGTTAATTCCTTTTCACTTCGTATGAAATGTCCAATACATTTGATCTCAATTTTAAAGGACAGGATAAATTTTGCATCGTTTATAATCTCATAATATTCTGTAAATTTTGTTTAAATCTCATTAGGAACATTTTAATTTTATTCTAGAAGTCTACTGATATATTATTACATTTCATATTAAAAATATTAGGGTAATCAACAATTAGAAATGTCATGTTAGACTGCCATAATATTTTTGTGTATTTGTTTTTGAAAAGTTATTTTTTGTGCCCTTTTTAATGTTGAACAATGTATTTATTGAGTTTTATAATTTATTTTGATTTATTTTATTCATGGTTATTCAGATCTCAAAACTAGATTATATATTTGAAAGGTTAATCCTAATTGACCTAAATCAATCTATTATGTTGTTATCTTAATACTTTTAAAAAACATATTGTATCAATTTATTTTAAATCAAGCTATATTTTTATCAATTGTCCATTTTATTTTCGGACACAGAGTCGATCCAGTAATATTAGTTTAGTTCCCATTTTTTTACTCGTATTTAAAGTTTAAATTGTATTATTTTAATTTACTTTATCTTTGGATATTATACATATATATAAAATGTGTTGCGTTTTCCCTGTTCATTCACTGTGCATTGTGAGGAGATGCACTGTGGACTGGACATTTTGAATTTGTGTTTCGCGCGTGTATGGGAGTCTTTTTTTTTATCCTGTTTTGAATAATGGATTAACGAAAACGATAAAATAGTGCACAGGAACCAGGGGCTTTGCCGGTTTTTTCATTTTATTTGCACAGTGAATCGACAAAAAAAACTCCCGAAAATGACAAAATAGCGCACAGTAAACGGGGGTAGCTAACTACTTTCCCTGATGGTTTTTTCGTAAATATCAGTAGGGTTAGGGGTCACTTATTAATTATCTCATTTTTTTTTTGGATTAACTGCTAGCACGTGCCTGTAGCGTTCCACACTCTTGCACCTTTTAGGCGGCGCGTACAAAGTATTAACGCCGTCAAAAATGAACTTCCACCGTGCCAGAAGATGCGCCATCGGCGAATGGTTTTTTATCGGCTGTCGTTTTTCTCTCTTCTGCCGCCACAAAGTTAGCTATGGTCCGTGATGTTTGTAGTAAGTTCATTTTGGTCCCTGATGTTTTGATTTCGTTTGTATTACTGATTTATTAATTATCTCATATTTTATTATTTTTTTTGGATTAACTGCCAGCACGTGCCTGTAGCGTTCCACACTCTTGCACCTTTTAGGCGGCGCGTACAAAGTATTAACGCCGTCAAAAATGAACTTCCACCGTGCCAGAAGATGCGCCAGAAGGTCATCTCTCTTCCGTCACGCGTTTTTCTCTCTTCTGCCGCCACAAAGTTAGCTATGGTCCGTGATGTTTGTAGTAAGTTCATTTTGGTCCATGATGTTTTGAATTCGTTTGTATTACTGATTTATTTAAGTGAAAGTTTTATTGTTTTCAATTGTGCCCTTCAATTAAAACTGATTATATAAGAAGTTTTTATTTAAGTCCTTATACTTTTGATTTATTTTTTATTCCTTCAATTTTTCCAGTATGAATGTTTTGATTTCTTTAATTTGGTCCTCCAATTGAAATTGGTAATATATACAAAGTTTGATTTCAGTCCCTTTTCTTCTGATTTTTTATAAAAATGACAACAATTATCATTATTTATTTTTGGTCCTCCAATTGTTTTTTGTTTCAATTTTATCCTTCAATTGGAATTAATTTTATATATGTTATTATTTGTTTTGGTCCTTATTCTTTTAATTTTTTATTTGATATTAATTCATTTGTGTTTTTTGATAATGTTTATTTTTTATTTGATATAAATTTATTTTTTATTGATATTTGATGTTAATTCATTTGTTATTTTTAATTGTTTTTATACAAATCTTTTGTTTTTTTGTAATGATTTTCCAGGCCAATTTAATTATTTGAATTGTTCTGACAATAATATTGATAATAATTTTAACTATTCTAATAATCATTTTACTATTAATATTGCTCCTTTTTTTTCTTTGTTCATTTTCTTTGTTGTTTGCTTTTTTTTTTATTATTTGGATTGGATGATTTTTATGATTTGACTATTTATGCAATGATCATGATAATTTTAGTGGTTGTTTTTTTTTATATACAAAAATCTTTTGTATTTTTTTAATGATTTTTCGGGATAATTTAATTATTGAGATTATTTTCACAGTAATGTTGATAATAATTTTAATTTTTATAGTAGTGATAATGACAATAACACAATGATAGATTTTTAATTTATGTTTTGATCTTTTTGTAGATAGAAAATTAACTATTTTTTTTTGTTTGATTATTGCAGGGTTTTTTTATATTAATTCATTCATTTATTTTTTAATTTTTAGACAATGTATATTTTTTATTCGTATTTATACATCTATACTTTTAGTTTTTTTATAGTTTTTTTTTTGTTGAGATTTTTTTTGATCGGTTCAATCCTGAGATTTGAATTTAAATTGGTAGTCATTTTAAAATTAATATTGCTTCCTTTTTTATTTGATTTTCTATTATTTTTATTTGTTTGGATTAAATGATTTTACTATTTACGTAATAATAATGATAATTTTAGTGATTGATTTTTTATTACTTTTTTTATAAATCGTTTGCTTTTTTTAATAATTTTTCAGGGCAATTAAATTATTTTAATTATTTGGATAGTAACGTTGATAATAATTTTAACCGTTGTAGTAATGATAATGACAATAACATAAAGATATATTTTCAATTTATGTTTTTATCTTTTTGTGGATAGAAAATTACTACTTATTTTATACTGATTATTTCATTGAAACCTACTAAACAAATAAATTGATATCCATTTAAAATTTATATATTTTATAGAAAACTTGTACTTCACAAAAATTATATACAGATTTATTATTTTGTCTAAATTTATGTTATGATAAAAATATCATACATAATAAATATTTTTTAAGTTAAAAAAAATATGATTCCACCGGCGACGAAGTGTGGGTGTCATGGCTAGTATATATATATAGTTTTTTGCACAACAAATGGAACAGAAAATGCCTGTTTGATTGATGCTGCATGCTGTCCAGTATAACCCAACTCCAGGACAACTTGACCCTACAAAGAGATAAGAGTTTCTCAGGTCGGAGACAAAAAAAAAAAATTTGATAGGATAGGCAAATGGCGAATTAAATAAGCTGTGCTGCCGACAACTTCCCCTCCTAACCACCACGAGCAGTAGAGGAACTTTTGAAAGCCAAGTGAACAAGACCGGGAATAAATTGCTCCATGGGATGCCCTGTAAATTTCAATTCACATTACTGGGTTTATGCTAGAAACTGTCTTTGCTTATTTGGAGATATAAATTATTAAACTCGGTTTGATTGAAAACTAAACTTGTTGATCTGTATTCATAGAAATGATTTTTTTATACCTAGTATGAACTAGAAGGCGGGGCCTAAAAGGCAGAAGAAATCTATCCTTGTGAGCTATGAAGTATGAAACCAGGGAATCATTTCCTCCAGTTTGATTTTTGTGTCAGGTAGCAAAATAAATTTAGAGTTTCTCAATTTGTTGTCACGGATTGTGATTTATAGTCAAGGATTGGTGACAACAACAGCGTGACTATGATATATATGGCATGTGTTAAAAATATCATAATACAGATAAGAAATTAAATTTACTATACCCTCTATTTAATCTTATAAATTTATAATATTTAAAATTATTCTCATTATTTTTTTGTTAAAAATTCATCCATATTAAAAACAAAAATAATTGAATACGATTCGTAAAGGGTATCATTGCCCTAGATTTAGATTTAAAGTTAAGTGAGTGTGAAGCGAAAGTGATTGAAGAACAGGCCCTTGGTTTTCTCCCATCTCTTCTTTTAATGAGTAGATAATCTAAGCTGGTTTTTGCCAAAGTTATCGAAGAGCAAACCCTTCAAAAACTGGAGAGGATTGAACGCATTGTTCTAGTTCACTGTTTAAGACTGTCCCAGAACAATTAAAAAAAAAATGTTTTGGAGAGGGAATGTCTGAAAACAAAAGGAAAACGTTTGGCACGACAAAAGACCAAATTCATTCGACTGCTTGCTTGCACTCTAGGGTTTGAAGGGTCTGATCATGCCTCCATTTAGGTTTACTCTTGGTAAAGGTGTCCCGATGGAGAATAAGAAACGATCAATTACTCGGCCTAATCTTTGCCCTAACCAGGCTGACCATTACAGGTGTGTATAGAGTTAGCGTGCCAAGATATCTAACCTGAAAGAGTCAACACAACCAGTCTAGTCTGCTGGTGGCTTCATACAGATTTCTAAAAACTACAGCCATGTTTCTGTCATGCTGATAGGAGAGTTAAACTTTACTTTGTGTTTGAGATATTTCCAGTATTGGATTGGCATCGATAAGATATTTGGAAATTAATGGAGGCAGGCATTTTTTTATTCCAAATATCTACCTGGGGGTATAAGTTGCTTTCAGGCAATTCTAACTTCTGGGCACCACCTAATTCCCTGAGAAACCCTGATTGATTCTAAAACTATCCAAGATATTATGTGACCTGGGGTCTTAATTAGATGTTATTGCAAGTTGAATCCAATTTTAACTGCCCCTCTTGCGATTCAGGGACGAGTAGCAATCAGTAGCTATATGGGTTGGTGATCAGTGGCAATGACTCGTTAACAAGCATGAAGAACTTGGATTACAAAGTTTGACCTTCTTTTTAGAAGACAAACGTGTCATCATTAAAAAGCTAACCAAAAATTACACTACAATTGCTGCATGCCGAGTTTGACTCGGTTCATTCCCACTAATCATTTTCTGAGGGTAAAAACCCTAAACTATCACTTGTCCCGAACGTTAAAGTGATTTTTAGTTAGAGTTTATATCTGTTTTAAGATACAAATGATAAATATAAAAAACAAAAATATATTTGGTTAAATCACTGGTGAATCAGAAAGTGATTATTTTTCTTTTTGTCTAATTAAATTCAATTTCAACTGGGAATTGGAGAAGTGCAGAATTATCTTGATCGTTGCAATGCAATGATAGTGAGTTGGGGCATCAGAATGAGGAGTAAAAAAATTAATTTTAAATTAGATGAAATTTTTTTCATAAGATTAAATGTGATTTTTATTTGTTTTATCAAAGTTGATTCATATAATAACTAATGGTGTTTGATGTGATAATAATATAATATTTATCAAAAATAAAAATAAAAATAAATCTTAAAAATAGCAAAGAAACAATTGATTAACTGTTCTACCATCTCATAATTATGACTTGTAGATGGAGGAAAGAAAAGCTTGAATTAAATTATAATCAATTTAATAAGAATTTAATAAGGTTGGTGTTATCATAACAAATTTGATGGGATTCGGTAGAATGACAACATTCTCCCAAAAGAGTACAACACTAGTCCATATCTTCTTAGCCATTCTAGCCAAAAGAAAAGCACTAATTTAAAAATGATATATATATATATATTCTGGTGATTAGAATGATATAAAACCATTATTGAAACTCAATTAATAATCTATTTTTTTGTTAAAATATTATTTGATATGATACTAAAGTTTGATGATCACAAGTTTAAATTTTACAATTTTATTTAATTAATAAAATTAAGTATACGATAATATATAATGATTTAAATTTCACAGTTAATTTTTTTTAATTTAAAAGTGTATATTAAAATATAATATAAAAATATTATTGAATCTTCATCTAGTAATTTAAACTCTCAAGTCAAGAAGGTTATTTGAAATCGTATCTTTTTTTGGAAAAAAAGAGTTTATATCATGTATTTCCTTGTTTTTGTATATTTTTGTGGCAAAGAAAAAGGGTATTCTAGACATTTTATTTATGACCTTTATAAGTACATAAATTTTAATATTTTTATGTATATTATTTTTTAGAGATGAAAAACTGTATTTAAATCTTTTTCATCCTCTTTAGAAATATTGAATCTATTTTTCAATATACAGAATGATTAATGATAAGGAAAGTTTTTATTTAGATCAATCATTGATGATGATATTTAAAATATGAAGACACACGCAACAATATTTAATTCTTTGTATTTTAGATAGTGCTTCCATTCCACGATATATATTAAAGGGTTTTTCTGTCCAGGCATATTACGTTAGGTGTCATTGCTAAAAAAAAAAAAAAAAAAAAAGTTTAAACTTTTAATAAAGAAAATAAAAAATTTAGATAACTAATTTTAATTTTTACAAAGTTAATTGTGCGAAATTAATGATAATATTAAAATAAAACATAAGAAAAAAATTTAGGTCGATCAAGCATCAAATAGATCAGCTTCTCTATAAATACCCTGTCCATCTTCACATTTCCTCATTTCCATACACGACACGGGAAGAGTTTGGTGCCGTTGCTAATCACATATTCACATCACCAAGCTCTTCTCTTTTTCGTGTCACATCTCCCCATTTTTCTTATTAATTCTTCTTCAATGTCTCAGCTAACTTTATTTATCTCTTTATCATCCTTCTTCGTTGCCCATTTGTTAATTTCAGGTGATTATAAAATTTCCAAGAAAATTGTTATAATCACAACCGGTTCATTTCTTTAATTTCTTTTACTTTTCTTTTTTCAGGAGTTGTTTCGACAACTTTCACATTAACAAACAAGTGTGGCTACACAGTATGGCCAGGCATTCTGTCCAACGCAGATGCACCAGCTCTTTCCACGACTGGCTTTTCCCTTCTAAAGGGCGAGTCAAAAACCATCACAGCACCAGCTTCATGGGGTGGGCGTTTATGGGGTCGCACATATTGCTCGCAAGACTCCACAGGAAAATTCTCATGCCTGACAGGGGATTGTGGCTCTGGCAAATTAGAATGTTTAGGCACTGGTGCAGCTCCTCCGGCAACGTTAGCCGAGTTCAAGCTTGACGGCTATGGGGGGATGGATTATTTTGATGTCAGTCTTGTTGACGGGTACAACTTACCATTGCTTGTTGTCCCCCAAGGCGGTTCTGGTCAGAATTGTACAAGCACAGGATGCGTGGTGGATTTGAACGGTGCGTGTCCTTCAGAGCTCAAGGTTACGAGCACGGGTGGCGAGAACGTGGCCTGTAAAAGCGCGTGTGAAGCGTTTGGGTCACCACAGTATTGCTGTAATGGCGCATTTGGCACACCTGATACCTGCAAGCCTTCTTCGTATTCTGAGATATTTAAGAACGCATGTCCACGCGCTTATAGCTATGCTTACGATGATAAGACTAGTACCTTCACTTGTGCCTCCGCTGATTACCAGATTACCTTCTGCCCCGCCCCGAACACCAGGTAACTCTCCTCTTCATCTTCTTCACTATTTACAACGTTAGAGGGTATTTTTGTCCGATAAAAAGTAGAAAAAAGCTTGTAAACATTACCGTTGAGTTGCTTGGCCTCATTTACCACCTGTTTCTTACGTTACTGCCAGCTGAAGGAATATTTGAGAAACGTCGTGTCAATTTTTGACATTTATGAAGGTAGCCGTTGAAAAACCATATCACTTTATCTATTTTATCAACTAGTGCGGGGTTATGTCGGTCTAGCAGCGAGTGATTTCTGTAGCGTGTTTTACAATGTTTTTGTCAATGCTAAAAAAATCTTAGAGTTTAATGCTAAGAATCTTAGCTACTATGCTTTCGATCATGGAAAATTAGGCCGTATTTCACTGTCGACAGTAAAGCTACGCATTTTTATATGATAAAACGGATAGTAGGATCCAGTTCTGTCCCAAAAAAAAGAGTAAGGCATGTTCCCTCAATTAATGCACGTCTCTGGCAGCATGCAATAAGTGGTCTCCAGAACAGGTGGCGGCATCAGAAACAAGGACACGAAATACCACACAACCTTGCAGATCCCAGCGATAAATTCAGTTTTTTACTCGGATCTGAAAAGTGGATGAATAGTGTAGCAATATCGAGGGGCTAACGCTTATGTTTTTGGTAAATTGTGCAGCCAAAAAGCATTACAGGGGCAGAGCGCTGAGAATACAAACACAGACACACCAGTCATCAACAGCACAATGGTGTACGAAGGTGCCTTGAGCCAAAACAGAGCATCACCGTCCATGTATGGCAACGCGTTCGGGCCACACGTTACTGCGGGCATCGTCAGCTTCATGGTTGCAACTTGGCATTTGCGGCTGCTTTTCTAACTACTGTGCACTAATCTATACTGACACTAGAAGGAGGTCCATATAAATCTTCCAGTCTAGTCTATGCTCTTTGTAGGGCATGAACCTGCAAAAATCGGCCGGCCGAACTTTTTAACCCATGGGGGGCTGTCGGTTCTGATGGAGTGGACCCTTATACCTTTTTAGAGCTCTTTTCATGCATGGCCCTACGGGTTGCCTAGGTGACGTGGAATACGTGGAATTGAGTCACGATTGAAAAGCTCAGACGTTCAATGAAAACCACTCCATAAAGGAAAATCCAATTTATTGTTTTATACGGGGGGTCAATACACGCAAGAGGAAGGGGGAGGTGGCATGGTTGGTGATGGTAGGGATTGAAGATGCATGAAAGTGATCTGTTAAGTTGAAATAGTTAATCTTTCCCTTTTATTTTCATTGTCTAGGAATTTAATTTTTGTTTTTAATCGAAGGAGGGGATGGGATTCATTTGTTGGTTTCGATTGTGTAAGATTCATATGTGCGCGTAACCACCACCACCACATTTGGTGCCCAGATAATAAAACTCTCATCTAATTCCATGCCTGTCTTCATGTTTGATGTCATGCTGCCACTAGCAGCATTCTTTAAACATTCATGTGACAGAGAGTTTGGCAATAATAGTTGAAACTGTTCTGAAATTGGGTCTTAAATAATCTTGTCTGGGTAGGTTGGATAACATAAACAACAAAGCAGTGGTGTTCTGAGCGTGGAAGGTGATGCAAATGTGGGGATGTAAAATCGCTGGCATGTTCGAGTACCCCACAAAAATTTAATTCCTCGGCTCTAACAGGATCGACTTTGTTTATACTTTACAAAGAACAATAAATTTTAGGCATCTATCCAACAAAATCTCAACGCACTCTTTTACTGTTAGCACGAGGGTATTGATCGTGCTATATTCCAAGCTAAGAGAATTATATTCACACCGATAAAGTCAACAATACAAAAAAATAACAATTAATTAATCAAAGTGGTTGATCGAATCAATCTGGTGATCTGCATGTTAATCCAATAACTCAATGATCATATTTCATTACCGAGACAATTCTCAAATTGGATCTAATAACTATGGTCATGATTTTTCTTCCTAAGAAAATGACAGTCCCTAGAATCCAACCAGTTGTTGATTAGGCCTCGAGCAATCCGTAAACAGCCGCTAATTAATCCCGAGGAACCTTTTTTTCATGCCCGAGGTTGGAAAATTATGTCTAGTTTGGTATCGATCGAGAAGGATGGAGTTGAAAATCTTGATGAAGTGGGATTCTGTCACGTCTCATACCTGCACGTCTGCTAGGGCACGATTATCATGACCGGCCATGTTCTGGATCTGATATGATTCTTCCAGGCCTGGAACGGCAGCACATGTAAGTAACCTAGCAATCATGCACGTTAGAATTCAACGATAAGTGCCCCATGCCATCGGCTTACGCAAAGTTCACGCCGGGTGTCATCCCACGATTGATGAACTGCATAATCACGAGTCACAAGACTCACAACCTAATATTCATATTTTACGATACATCATTGCCTTGGACGGATAGCACCTATTTCCTTTCGTTTTTAGCCCCGTTTTTCTCAAACTAATTACGACTGATTTTCTTTAAAAAAAATGAGCACACTTGATTAAAAATATTACTGGCACGACACAGTTAAGAAAAAAATATAATAGCACAATTTAAATGGGTAAAGATAGAATAGAGTAAAACAAAGAGAGAGAAAATCCAAAGATATATATATGAAATCACTGATATTATAAAAAAGATTTCGACAAGGTAAATTTAATAATATCAAAAAAATTCATCAACATCAATATGAGTAGACCATATTTACTTTAAAAAACAAGTGGATTGCCCTCCATCTTTAGATGACAAGTTTGGCTCATTCTTCTCATCTTTAGTGTTTTTTTTATGTCGTTTGATATATCTTTAGAGGATATTTTTATGTTATCATTGATATTGTAATTAGAGTTTCAATGTATCCTCGAGATACTTTTTTTCCCTAACTCATGTAGGTTTATTTCTTTTTTCTATGCTTTAAATTAATATTTTTTAATGTTTTTCTATTCATTTTAATGTGTTATCAGTTATGTCAAAAATAATTTCTTGAAAAAAATTCTTTTAATATATTTTTAAATAAATAAATATCTTTAACAAATAATCATTATCACATTACCAAATAAGCCGTATACTTCTAAAATACAAATAAACCTAGCAGGTGAACCCGGACCTGAACCAGCGAAAAAAACCAAATGCTGCTGAGTCAGCATCATCAGGCATGACAATTAATTTCCTCGGCTAAATCGTGGTTTGCATCTTTCTCGTTGTTGAACCAGGGAATTAAGCATTGCCGCATGCTTAGCCGTAGCTTTAGGAGAATATACTGTTTGGCACTATATTTTAAAAATAATTTTAAATAATATTATATTAAAAATAATTTTAAAAAATAAAAATATATATTATTTTTTAATTAAAAATACTTTAAAAACACAAACTTAACTACAATCTCAAAACAAACAGGTAAAATGAGTTGCCAATAGGATTGAAAGTCAAAGATAATTCAGAGTCAGGTAAAACGAGTTGCCATGAGGATTGAAAGTCAAAGATAATTCACAGTCGTTTGACAGGTATCCCCAAAATATTGACTTTGAACAATCCCCTTATTTATCTTTTTTATTTCTGAAGGAATCCTTTATTCTTTGATCAAGTCCTTGTCAAAACGGTAAAACATGATGCAAGTAAAGCAATGATTTTGTGAAGAGACGGCATAAATTACGAGTAAAAGGGCATTGTGCGATCGTGAGCCTGAAGAAAATGGAGTGTTTCTGTGGGTAACAATTATTTCCGTGCCTGTTTCTTCAAAGGTACTCTTCTTTGACTACAATTCAATTTGGTACGATTTGATTTCTTTCTGGTTTGGGTCGAGTGAAAAGCAAATGGTCTGAAATAATATTATATTAATTTGGTGTGATTGCTTATTTAAAAAAAATGACATTATATTTACTTTTAAAAATTTAAAATAATATTTTTTTAAATTGATTAGAGCTAATCCACTATATTTTTAATATGATTATTCTATTTAAGAGTCCTTTTGTTTTAACGTTTCAAAAATACTAGGAAGTATTTCGGCTGACTGATCCATTAAGATTCGTCCATCCCTTGCCCGGTTCATGGATGGTTGACCCTTTTACATATGTGCTTCTTACCTTCTAGGAAGTGTCAAACAGGGCCCATTCAAATGAAGCCCACCAATGACTGGGCTATGTGTCCAAATAGTTCTTTAAAATGCTGGGTATCTTCAAGCCTCGTGCTCGAGTCCATAGATTCTCAAAAAAGGTCGCGTGCTTTGCAATATTCTTTCACTGTATCTTCGAGTTAAATCCATCGAGAATTGGAAACAAAATTCATAAACGAGCCACATATGCTGATCATTTTATTTTGTAATTGCAATATCAAAAGCCAAAATTTATGGAAGCCGCTGCTGCTTGTGTCTAAGTATAATAATATTGGTCTGAATTGAATAGTGAGTCGAGCAAAAATCTTTAATTATCCAAGAAGCAGCCACACTCCTCCCTTTGATTTTTCTACTTATAAAGGGGCAATATCTTAACTTGGAAGATAGTGGTGAGCATCTCTCACTGTTCCTGGAGATAATGAAAAAAAAAACAGAGAAGGTGGAGTGACAAGCTCAAGTGACAAAATTACACGTCGTTCAAGCACTTTATACACATTGCATACCCTTCATCTTCTTCTTCTTGCATTCATGTCGTCCACTTGACTCAGACACGTCCCTTTTGTCCTTGTTTCGAATTCCTTAATGTGAATGTTCCAAAGGAGCATTAGAATCTGGTCGATAAAAGCATGTCCACTGATCCTTTTTTGTCGACATACCATTCAATCCAAAAGGCACGAGATCATGTATGCACGTATGATGCTCTAGTTAGTTGAATTGACCCCAAAAGTTGTATTTTCTTATTGGTTCCCCGGTCATCTTCAATTTACTTTTCAGAAATTTCATAAGCCAGCCAAATCCAAATTTAGAAAAGATGAAGCAAGTAGCAGAGATTGCTAGAAACTGACTTCACAAAATTTGGAAAGGCGAACACTCCTTTTTAGGTCTTCTAATCGCAGACATAACTATTGTTAGTGTGACGCAAGTCTTTTATAAAGAGAGCAAAAGGAGATGGTTAAAGGAAGTTAGGAAGATTAGTTTGTGAAGATTACTATTATCTAGATGTACTTTACACGACAGAAAACATGGCAAAGGGCATTCTGATATGTCGAAGGAAGTGTGTGTGTGTGTGTGGCTAAAAGGAAATAGAAAGAGATTATCAGTTTCCTTTTCTTATTGGATATGTTGCTGATCACCTCCCCCTTCTCATTCTGCGTTTTTCAATATTTGTGGCACGGCTGCAAAACTTTATCTGATAAATTCATTCCAAGGACCGTCAAGTAAGAAAACTAACAGTCCGGTTATGGTAATTAGTGGTCTGCGCAACTTGCATGCTCGTACAGGATATACTGTTCCGAGTTCACACTTGCTAATTAAGGCTTGAGAGTAGGCATGCATGGCATTCATTTAATCAACCAATCACGCACGCACAAGCGTTTATCTTCGAGTGTAATTAAGAATCATATATACGCTGTCAGATACACCATTTTCCCCGATAGATAGCTTTCACCCTGATCATGTATACGCAGCAAAGAGTGTACCAAGCACTACTAATCTGACTGGACATATATTCTTTGTCTAAAAGATACAGCGCGTAGCATGGAAATGCTTCGGGAAATTTCTTGTAATTTAGCACATGGTAACGACTATGGCAGCAAACCCCAAACACTTTCAGAGTAGACATTCCACTTTTGCTTGTCAGCATCTATATCTATATCTATATCTATATTATATCTCTAAATCAATTTTTTATTTTATTTTATAGATTGAAATAGTTTTTGGATATAATATTAAAACTTAAATATTGACGAGCTCAATTCTCATTATTTCTATATTAAATGATATATTAGAAAATAATATAAAACTATTATTGACAAATAACTCACTTGAGAGCTAAAATCTCGACGAATAAGTCTTGCGTCAAAACACTTACTTTGGCAGTTAAAGATTTTCAACTAACATTAAAATAATCCTCCTGAGCTCGTGGCCTCTGATCTAATTCTTACCCTTACTTCAACAAACAACTGCTCCACTTTTGCGAATACTGGCTAGCTTTTGTGACACCCTTTGTGTCCTAATCGATTACCACGTAATTGGAATATATCGGTCGCTTATTAGCCAGTTAATTAGTCTTTCCTTTTGCTTTGTTTGACTAATTATCAGCACGATTCTTTAAAATAGAAGTAGCTTTCCATGCTTAGCTCAAAAAAGAAAACATCTCTCGATGACTTGCAGACAGAATATGATCGGTAAACTTCAGCAATTACAACAACTGGAAACGTATCTTCATCTTTTTGCTCGTATTAATCCATTGTAGCATTTAAGATTAGCAAATAATTATATTTTGCCATATGCACACTATTTTCCTTGTAGTTTAGAGTGCTCGTTGTGGATGCTATCTGGGGTTCGTTCGAAATTGATCAACTGGAAGGGAAAGACACGAAACCTTTACAAATCATAGCCAACATGGTTTAAGTACATAAAGCATGACTAAATCAAACTTTTGTGCCATGCAAACCTCTGAATGAAAAGCATTCAACTTTTTTATACTCAACATGGACTATCACCTTTATTTCATCGCATTAGCATGTGCTCTATGAATATTCCGGACGTGGATTGTCCAAAGCCTTTGTATCATTGGGTAGCATCTTGGTTGCATGCCACTACACAGATTCCTTTTTGTACCACCACCACTAAAAAAGAGAGCAATTAGCAATGGGTTGTAGCAACGAAAAAATTGCGTTGTTGATATGGCAATGAATTAATATCGGAATATGTTTAGCAACAAATTTTCTGTTACTAAACAATAACAATTTATTTTGATTAAAAAGGGGATATTTATTGAATATGTAATGGATAATTTGTTGCAGATTAAATCTGCATGTTGTGTGGATGTCAACTTTTATTTGCTGTCCTCTTTCGAGAGCCAGAACTCGAGTCTGGCACCTAAAACCATTCGGTCATCCTGACTTGTTGGTTGCAGATCGAGCTGTTACATTTCACGTAAGTAAATTCAGTAAATGATAGGTAAGCATCATGGCCAAGAAAGATAAACAAGGAGTGCAATGCCTGGGAGGAACGCGTGGTTTGATCAAGAAGAGCGGTCAGCGAGTCAGAGCAACCAGGAAAGACTAGAGGATGGGTCCCACGAACAAGTGACTTCCATGGCCCAATGGACTCACTGACGTGGATGAGCATCGACATTTTCTAAACTGAGGCATCTTATTTTGCTAATTTCGAAAGCAAAGACGGTTCCCAAATCCTTCCTTTTGCTTTAAAGGTTCCACAATAGGTCCCATGCTTCGGTGTCCGGGCTCGGCCCTGTAGACTCTCGAGTTTCTTTTCTAGCCCAGTTTTTAATCAAGAGATAATTAACAGAAAAGCCTTTTCTTTCTAGTTGATGATATATTTTTTAAAAAACTTTGTCTGTCTATTACATATTTTAATATTATAAATTAAGAATTGAATTTAAAATCTATCTCTTTTCGTTTTATTTTTTTATAGAGCTAAAACGGTTTGTAGATTTGCAGGAGTAATCTACATTGGTCTAGTTTACAGGTTTGATAAGGTTTTTTTTTAATTGAGATTTAATATGTTACTGTTTTTTTCTCGTTGTGATTAAAAATTAGGTATTAAAATTTATAAAATACATTGATTTGTTTATAGGTTTGGTTGATTGACATTATTTGCAATTATAGGGAGTTTGTTTTTTATTTCACATATAGATATTAGGTTAATTTAATATCATAATTGGTTTTATTTCATTTTATATAAGGTTATTGTGGTCTAATTTGTTTTTGGTAATAGATTGGTGTTCGATTTTACAATTATTATCGTATAGTTAAATAAAAAAAATAATATATGAAAAAATAATATCATTGGAATTCATAACGCGACTCACAAGATTAACGTGTTAGCTTAGGTTACTTGATTTATAGATTTGGTAAATTTATCTACTGGGCACATGTGCATTTTTTAGCCTTTTTTTACTAGTTCAGAATTAGATTGTCCAGGGAGCATATTATATGATTTATTTGTATTTGTTTTTAGGATTATTACAATCTTAATTAGATATTCATTTTAGGGTTGATGTTCAATTTTATGATTATTTATTTTTATTATATAATTAAATAAAAAATCTAATAAAAAATTGTTAAATCTAATAGAGTTTATGACTCAGGGATCAAGATTGATCTAATATTTGTTGTCTCGGTATTATTTTTAAAAAAAATATTATCTTGATTTAAAAAAAAAAACTAAGTCCTATTTTTATTAGTCATTTTGATTATTTTGAATCCAAATAATCAGTCGATTTAAGTTAGGTCATCTCTTACACAACTTAATTAAAAACTTTAGCCAGACAAAAATTTGAGATGAAAAAATTTAAAATCAATCCAGTTAATCATATGTAATGACACCATATAAAAAAATCTCTTTCTGATTTTAATATATTTTTTTTTAAAAAATGACTTGCCTGTGGTGGAAAGAGAGCTAATAGATGAGAGTATAGAAAACTCAAAATCTGTCTGGAAAAGTAGTGGCGAGTATTTTCAATTCGGTTTTTATCAATAAGCATAACTTGACCTAAAATAAATTAAAAAAACCAAAAATAAATTGAACCGGTTTAAACTGACTGATTTTAATGGAGTTATGTTGTTTTAGCTATGTGTTGCCTGAAACTTGATTCTTTCTGCCATGTAAGGATATTGGAAGTATTTTAATTTCAAGCAACTTTTACTAGTCATCCGTACCTTAAATTGATGTATCTGTAAATAATTTGAATTTGAATTTCTTCTGACCCCAGATATAAATATATATTTTGTCAATTGGGGGCTCTAGTTTATGAATAATATCACCTGTTAAAAAAAAATATAATAAGAAAAAAGATTGCTAGATCAGTGGGACCTACAAGTGAATTTTTAAAAATAATTGAGTCTTTTTTTAAGATTAAAATTCAACTATTCGTTTGCATTTTATTTTATTTGTAATAAATGAAAACAAAGCATAACCCTAGTTTAGGATTGTTCATTTGTTTTAAGCTCAAGGTAAGCGGGGTCTGATTCGTTAGCAAAGGACGCGGATCCCCAGTGTCTTCGCCGGCGGTAGCGGGAGACCATATGTTCCACTGGGCACTAGCAACGGTGCTCGGTGTATACGTGGCCAACTAGATTATAGAAATTAATACCGCTGCCCCGCCGTCCCACGAGCCAAAATCTTGATCCCTGCAAATCATTCCATTTCCCAAGCTCTCTCCAACCCCAAACAGAATATTTTTTTGCTATTCCTCGCTAGCAAGCCGACCGAAAACAAAGAGAAAACTGTCCAAAGAGAAAACTCTCCGAGAAGTAATGGGAATACAGCAGGGGTGATCAGGAAAACCAAGAAAACAAACAAAAGTTAATTGAAAATACAGAAGAAAAAAAAACTAGTTCCATTCATAATTTAGAAAAATACAAACTCTTTTTTTTTAATTATTAAAAATCGAGAGAGATAAAAAATTCATCTAGAAATACACATACAAAGTTGATCAGGTCATCATTCCGAGAGAATCTTTTGTTATGGCCTGAGGTCATCGGTTCCTGACGACGGCAGCTGGGCAGATTATGAAAGAAACAATAAATGGAAAAATAATTCGGTATTTTAGCCCACGGAGTATTTACATTTCATAAAGTGAAAAATGAAAAGCAGGTTAGGATTGGTTGACAAAGTGAATTCCTCTTGCTTGTCTTTCAGGGTGTGGCGGGGGCACGTCGATGGTGTAAGAAGTTACCAATGTAATAAAAAATATATATATTTTTAAATAAAGTATATTATCTTAGTAGTGAATATCAGTGGTTTCAGTTTATCTGATTATTATATATAATGAGAAAATTATCCTAATTATGTAATTTAAAACTGAATTAATTTGAAATTTTAATTAATTGAATTAGTATTAAATTTCAAAAATAATTCCTAGCATGAAATTTTAATAAAATCTCTGAATTGAATTCAATTATCTTAATCACAAACATATATTACAATAAGATTTTGTTGGTTATTGAAGGACGAGTATAATCCAAGTATTTAAAGGAGTTGCTGAACAAAACGATTGCTTTCTTTATTTATATAAATATGAATATAATCTATATATAGAAAACATTTATTATTGAAAGAATATAATTGTTTTTTTTTTGTCATCTTGATTCTCTGCATTAACTGGACAAGATTTATAAAGATATTTTTAAAATATCTTTATAAATCTTGTCCAGTTAATGTAGAATTAAAAAAAAAAACAAATTCTCTTCTCGATTCTACATGATTGTGTTAAAAATTCTAAACTACTAAACATTTAATTTTCTTTCTTTGATTGTTTTATTTTTTAAAATAATAAAGAGTGTATTCCCAAATTAAAGAACAACATAGACAAATTATCTATTGAAATTCATAAGGAGAACACATCCCTACCAAGTTTGACTGTCATAGATCATGAGGCAGTGTAACTTTACTTTTGTCTTTACAAAAGATTATATTTTATTCAACATCCACCCTTATAAAATAGAGGTATGGGATAGGTGACATAAGTTTCTTATCTCCCACCATTCCCATTTCTGATCTCTCTCACACCCGAAGCAGCACTTTGTAACCTTGTAGTTTTATGGGCAGAAAATCCCTATCTTTTCTCTGTTCATCTTTTCTCGCAGCCATCTATCAACCGAAGAAGCCATCTTCGCACTCTTCCTCCTATCTATAGCTAGAAAGCTTAGCATTTTAGTCACCAGACGGAGGTTTTTTCACACTTGTCCTCTATCACACCTAAAACTTCTCTAAATGGATCACATCGTCGCCAGTTCTGCTCTGCACATCACTCTCATTTTACTCACAATCTGCAAAGGTACTGTTTGAAAACTACCGATCATGCTAATTTTGTTTTTCTTCTTCTTTTCTTGGATTTTTGTAGCTTGTAAAATAAAATGGACACACACGTTTGTTACAGGACTATCAGGGGCTACCTTTACATTCATAAACAAATGTGGCTACACAGTGTGGCCAGGCATTCTATCCAATGCAGGAAGCACTCCATTGGAAAGCACAGGATTTGAGCTTCCACAAGGCGGATCACGATCCTTCCAAGCACCTCCAAATTGGTCAGGTCGGTTCTGGGGTAGAACGGGTTGCACATTTGACCCAAATACCGGTCAGGGCACGTGCCTAACGGGGGATTGCAGCTCCAACCAAATTGAATGCAATGGTAAAAATGCAATCCCACCTGCTACTCTAGCAGAATTCACAGTCGGGTCGGGTGTACAGGATTTTTACGATGTTAGTTTAGTTGATGGGTACAATCTACCCATGATCGTCGAACCGAATGGAGGGTCAGGTAGTTGCTTGTCGACCGGGTGTGTGACAGATGTGAACCAGCAATGCCCAGCTGAATTACGGGGTAATTCGGGGCAGGCGTGTAAGAGTGCATGTGAAGCCTTTGGGAGTCCTGAGTACTGTTGCAGCGGCGCGTATGGGTCACCGGACACATGTAAGCCATCGGTTTACTCGGAGATGTTTAAGGCCGCATGTCCGAGATCATATAGCTATGCTTATGATGATGCCACTAGCACATTTACATGTACAGGAGCAGATTATGCTATAACATTCTGCCCTTCATCAACAAGGTAAGGATTTTATGCTGCTGTTTTCCTTTTTCACTTTATCCTGTATCTATTTTATATCATTGGTGTGATCTGGATTTCCATTACTGATTCTTGCGAGAATCTGTAAATGTTCTCTTCTTTTTGAGCCATCGTTTTAGCTTTTGTGCCACTTTTCTTCCAACTATACTTTGCTTTTGAATGCCTCAAGCTACAGGGTGTCATTGCCTCTAGCTTGTTCAAGCTTTTTATTTATCTTTTTCAAGCCTTAATCTTGGAGTTAAATTATGATCATTTTTTTGTTTTGATTCCACAGTCAAAAATCTGCAAGAGACATTACTCCACCAGCAAGCACAAGAAATGGGTCTGAAACAGGATCAGGCGATGGGCAAGTAGGAACGGACACTTCATGGTTGCCAAACTTTCTCACTGGGGACTCGCCAAGTGCCTGTTCTTGTTCTATTTGGCAATTTACATTGATTCTTTCTACAATTTCCTGTCTACTCCTCTCTTTGGTTCATCTATAGCCTCAATTTTGGACGAAAAAACACATAGAACTTAAGTGGTCGCTGAAATTTGTTTTGCATTGGAAGAAAAGGCTGATTAAATCCAGATTGTAATGTCAGTTTTCCAGACCACATGTATAGAAAGTTGAAATATTTCTTTTTCTTTGCGAGGAAGAATAGCATATATATATACATATATTGTATTTTTTTTCACCTTTCACTTTAGAGTGAGAACCATTTGTGATCTAAAGCAATGAATTAGAAAGGAAGACGCTTTCGAATTGGCAAAATCATTTTTCTAATTGATTTTGATGGCATTATAAAAAAAGTGCTTGCTTTACTGTGAATCTTGGGAACATGTTTGGTGAGAACCACCTAAATGAAACCAGCTTTGCTAGAATTGCAAGCTTGGTAGATTTTTCATGATTTTGGCTACGATACGAGAAGTGTAATGATGCTGTCTACTAAAGGGATGTGAACCTATCATTTCATTAAATCCATGAAATTAACCTTTGTTTCTTTGTCGACACCAACAACAAATCAAATGATCAACAACAAAATCAGACGTTCTTTCGAAAGTTATGCATGTTAAGCCTTGCATAATCTAGCTTCCCTTCTGAAAAGCCACCTCAACTTTCTCCCAAGTGGGTAGAAGGAACATCAATACCTGTCCTAAGATTAGAATTTGTCCCATAAGATGTAGATGGGAGACACTTACATTTTTCATTGAAGGGAAAGACTGGTACACCGTCAAATCAATCACCATATGCATGCATTACAGCCACAACCCAAACTGCTTAAAACGAATCCATTCTTGTAATTTGTTCGTGAAATTAAATGAGATAGGTGATGTGAGATGTGATAGCTAATAACATACAGTTTTTCTTGAATGACAAACTTCAAGCAAATATAGTGATCTTCCCTGTGAAATTGGATTTTGGTGGTTCAGAGGCTCGGAAAAGCTTAAGAACTCGAATCCATGCATTTGATAGGTTTCTCTTACTTTAGCTTGAAGACCTCTATGCTATTCGATAGGCTTTGAATGGCGGGGATAGAAAAACTTGCATGAGTGCAACTTAGAACCCCCAAGGCACTAGGAAAAGAAGAGACCTGTTCTGCTTATAGAAGGTTTTTTCCCCTGATAGGATTTGCTCTTTTTCAATGGAATGTATATTTTAATCCATCAGAAAGGACAAGGGTCCCAAATCCAAGTCCAATGGCTAGGAAATTTTAGGATTTGGTCCCTCCATGATCAGGAATAATATGTTGTAAAGATGGTGCAGCTGGTCATATGGTCCAATTTGTCCACTACCAAGTTTGTGGAGGCATTAGCGGCTTTAGAACAAACCAATCTGCTTTAGAGTTTCGTGGTTCCCAAGAACACATTGCTGATCAAGAGTTTCTGTCAGTGGGAAGTCATCAAAGGCATCATCTGGACTTTGGAGCCTCTTGTAATCATCAGCAAAGAAAGAAAATTGGAAATTAAAGTTTGTACCTACTTGCTTAAGGGCCATGGCAGGAAACCTCCCCAGAAAATTCTTTATTATTCTGACAACCACAACGACGACTTGAGGCCTTTTAATTTCAGGTGAATCAAATCTTCTTCTTTGGTCACTCTCTTGAATCGTCATCTCTTTTGGAAGTGGGTTCATGATCGATACCAAGCCTTTTCCCCCACAATTTTGCAATGACTTGAAATATTACCACAGGAATTTTTACCCTGATCATGTTAAAAATTCTTTATATGAAAATTTTAACCATAGTTCAGGCGATCCAACTGAAAGGTTAGGAGAAAGGGAAAACTGAGACTTGGTGGCTGATTAACATAGATAAGATAATAGCCGGCTGATCTTCGTTCATGCTACTAGCTAGACGCACGACATTACTAGTTTTTGGAGAGACACCCACGTCTAATATCTCTCAAAAACTGGAAGCTTACAAGCTGTAAGAATCCAAAACTAGAACTGAAAGTAAAAGGATCCGACATCCTTGTTCAAGTCTAACCGTTGCCCCATCTCTTGTGAGTTAATTTTACTTACGGCCAGTTTGGATTCAGATTTCCAGTTAATTTAATTTGCAGGTAAAAGGTGAAGGTAACAAATTCTTGCGACGATCTTTTATGGGCTTTGATTGACCAAAAACGTCAGACCTGGTACCCGTACAAGGACCATGAAACAGGAGGGGACCAAAATTCCTTTTTTTCGCGGATCATCAACAACAAGGTGCTGAAAAGGTAAAATATGTGTGTATACATTAGCTCTACGATCTACTGTAAAGTTCGACTGTGAAAAATACATGAAGCGGTCCAGCGTCTCTAACAAATAGCATTGCAGGAAAAACGAATGCCTGGAAAAGGATGTAAACGGCACATTCTTTAGGTAATCTCCAACTCATCCTGGACAGCAGAAGGTTCTGTATCTTCGTCGTCATCTTTTGCGGGTTCGGCTTCAGTGTTGGAAGTGGCTTCTTTGTTTCGGTTTCAGCTTCTGCTTCTTCTACATCATCTTCCTCTTCAAAAATGGTAGCATCTGGACTGATTCTTAGCCTAGATTTCACAGAGCTGCAAGTACAAGAGGCAAATTCGTTTGGATTGTTGAGCATCAAGCCATTCTCCATGAGTGCCATTTGGTACATCAGTTGGGCAGTTTGTTTCACACAATCGTCCTGGAGAAAGAAATTACCCATTCGTTATTAATGAAAGAAACGGAAATATTGCCCATCGACCGAAGTTTTTTCAATTTAGATGTGCAATAAAGACTTTCATAAATCATCAGGACATGCGACCATTGGCAAACTAGAGATGAAATAAAGGTGAGTGTGAAGATGATGACGGCCTCCTAGTGGATTCCTTAGGTACAGGGGAAAATACGTAAAATGTTGCTAGTTTACGGGAAATGCAGTCTAGTTTTCCCAAATCAATCCATAAGGATTCAAACCAACCGCTTAAGCCTAACTATACTTTTCATATTTGCGCTCCATCCATGTTTTGATGTCACAGCCACACAAGCTGTGTCATCCAAGACATTGCTAATTCTCACATCATCAACGTTCTCTCTGGCAAGAGCACTCTTCCACCATTTGGTGAGCTCCTTGAACGACTCCTCCAGCTCCTTGGCTTTTGATACTTTCCCAAGTTTCAGTCCCTCCTCGAAAACATTATGGAATTTCTTGTCTTGATAATCCATCACATATTGCATCAAATAGTCAACGACTTGATCTGTGAAGTAAATAACCTGGCAACAACACAAAAGATGAATTGAATCAGGGATAAAATACCAGTTTCAAGGATAATAAACTATTGAATAGGAAAAAATGCTGGATAAAATAACGTGGAATCTAATGTCTTACCCTGGGCTAAACTGTTTCACGATCATGCCTCGTATCCCTTCTTCTTGAGCCTCTCAAGGAGCAGTGATTTTTCCAAGTGCTCCTTGTTCGGTCCAGTAATGTAGAAGATATCATTTTTCCCGGATTTCATACTTGAGATGTACTGATCAAGTGATGTAAATTCACCATCTGAATTCGTGATGCAAGAGATAATTCAAATACCATAAGTTACGACAGAAGAATCACAAAACTCACACAATGCTTCAGAAAAGATCTCAATGGTGAGTTCAGAAAGTTGGACATCACGTTTCAAATCTCAGAAGTTTTCCCAGAAACCTGCATGAACATGATAGGCTTTAAAAATTTACAACATAGGCTTCACATCTTTCTTAAATGCGCTAATAAAGCTTGAGATGTAATAGGCTCTAGCAAAATAGGGTTCCTGACAGTCATTAAAGATTTAGTGATTGTTTGATATGTGGCTAAACTGGAGTTTATTATTTTTATTTTTATTTTTATTTTAAATAAATATATTTTAGTGTTTTTAGATCATTTTAATATGTTGATATCAAAAATAATTTTTAAAAATTAAAAAAAATATCATTTTAATATATTTCAACATAAAAAAAACATTTTAAAAAATAACAACAATCATATTCCCATCACCACTTAAATTCCTCAAACCTCTCAATGTATTCTTTTATAAACTTCTCAATTTACAATAGTGCTGTAAATTACGGGTGATCCTATGATCTCCGGGAGTCAGGCCCACAGAGCTAATGACGCCAGGGCTATAAATGAGCCGGGCATCACGTGACAAGCTTTCAACGAGAATCTCGATGACCCGAAAGTTTGAGACAGCGTAGCCTAGACCAGATTCCAAGTTATTCTTATAATTATTGTTGATTTTTTTAGGTATTTTTTACTAGGTATCTGGGAGGTATCTAGGAGTGTGGTTATTATTATTTTTAAAATATTTTTCATGTTAAAATATATTAAAATAATATTTTTTATTTTTTAAAAATTATTTTTAATATCAGCATATTAAAATGATCTAAAACATCAAACTCCCAAATTTTTTTTTTTTTTTTAAAAAAAAAAGCAAAATACATTTTTAACCACAGTGCCAAACGGGCACTTGGGCCTTTCCTAGTACACCACGAATCAATTTTTACAACTATAATATTAAAAAGACAGTGAAATTATACCATTTTTATTGGATTCAGCTATTAAAATTAGATGATAAAAAATACAGCAAGAATTGGTTGTTCGAATTTTGCAAATTTCTAACACGTGATAGCCATCAACACGTTCATGCTATAAGAATTGGGATGCCCTCTTCGATCACCAATCAATCATATAAAACAATTGCCAATCCAAGGGACCCCCCCATCTTTAGAGTTCTCGATGAATGCTTTGCGATGCAGCAACACAAGCCAGATCTAGGTCAAGGACTTCCGCTTCCAATATTTTCAAGTCTTCTATGTGGAGTGTGGACCGGGGCCAGTTTCCATCATTTTATTTTTTCTTCCGGTTTATCTCTGTATTTAAAAAAAAAAAAAAAAAACTCGCCGAGATCATGACCAACAATTTGATTATTCTCTCTTATTTTTTGTTTATATTCAACCTTTCAGATTATTGAGGGGCACGGGACATTCTTGTGACAAGATGCTGCTTAGAAAAAAACAGTTGAAATCACTTCTTAATGGAATAAAACACATTAAATTAAAGTTTTTTCATAGCTGGGTTAATGGTTTTGCCTGATGATGGGCAAAATAAATAAATTCCACGAGGAACAGAGAATTCTATGAAGCCTGAGTCAATACGTGTGGGTTTAGAGAGAGAGAAATGATGGTTAGGGGGCGTTTATGTATGGCTTTTCAATTATCTCGCCTAGTTTTCATGACCCTTGACTGATTTTTATAATCCTGAGCTGGTTTTCATGGTCTCCACCTGGTTTTTTCTTGGCTAGACATTGCTCTATCGTTGTGTTAATGGCGATATCATGGCCGGCTCCCATCACCTGATGCAGATAGCTAAAGCATGAATAGAAGAAACGGGAGCGGCACCGCCGCCGGGTTTGAGCGAAACTTCTGCCGGAAACAGTTTTTTTCTTAGAAAAAACTTTTTTTTTGTTTTCTTGCATCATTCAATGCGAATCACATCAATCTTTGGCAGCTCAAAAAGAGAGCATGGCTATTGGAGCACCTAAGATTCTCGCAGATAATGCACTGTTTTAGCAACAACATGGTAGCGTGCTGGGCCAAAGAACATTGAATGATTTTATTTTCCTCGCATTCCTGGATTAGTCGAGCTATGAGCATAAAGTCCATGACTTTTATTATTTTGCAATTATGAGATTCAAAGGCAATCTTAAATAAAAAATAAATCAAAGGCAATCACCATTTCATCTGTGATTTTAAGCTCGGCTCATTTGTATAGGTTGACTTGCTAATTTATGACGCATGCATAGCTTAATCTGGATTGTTGTTTTTACTTGTACTTGAAAGTTGACCTCGTTAAATCTAGAGTAACCTTATAGATTAACTTGGTGATCTAGTTGATCGGGCAGTGTTTAAACGAGACCAGACCGAATCAATCTTATTCTTTTTATTTTTTTATTTAAAATGAAGCTATGTAAGTTTATTTAAAAAAAAAAAAACTAATTTGAGATTTATAAACCTAAATTCAAGTGCTGCAAAGACCCATAATACTTTTATTGGGTTTAGCCAAGAGAAAAAGAAAAGACCAGCAAATACTTCAGATGATTTCTTTTGATTGTAAGGGTGCATGATGTCATTTATAGGCACCTGCCCTATAACAACTAAGTTGAAATTAATTATGGCAGTTAATAAAAAAATAACAGTTAAAAAATTAAATAGCTGTGGTTGTTGTAATTGTCAAAAATTTTAAAAATAGAGATATTAATTCTTGTGACAGTTGAAAATTAATTCATAATGTTAAATAAATTTTAATTTAAATTTAAAAGTAACTAAAATATCATAATTTTTTTTAAAAAAAATATTATCTCACATGCAGCAGAGGGAAATCAAAAGTTTTTCTCTTGCTAGGCGCGCGAATCTACCACTCTTTTTTATTGGTTAGTATCTTATATTAAGATTTATTATAAAAAATATTTGATGCAAGTCTTGTTTTTTTTATGTGAGATAAAAAAAATCTTATTATTTACAACAAAAAATAAATTGTGTTTTCTAAATAAACTTTTTAAAATAGTATTGTTATTATTTACAACAGATGCCACAGCTTTGACTATAGATAGCGAATTAATTTTCAGAACTAAAAAATTAATGAATTATCCAAAATATAAAATTTATTTTGTAAAATCGATTAATACTCTCCCGAACAAACTTTCAGCTAATGTCATGTTTTTTTTTCTTGCCAGATACCAAACAACTAATAAAAACAGATTCTCTTGTTAGAAAACAACCTAACTCCTTCGGATTGGCGATCGGTCGTATTTACTAAGTCCATTACTAGTTAGACAGAACGTCCCTGTCAAGGCAATACCCTCATCTACCACGACGTCGTTATCAACAGAATAATCAAGGCATTGGATCGACTGCTATTACGATTAAAAACACTAAAATAAATATCATGTATTGGATTACGGTGCAAGTGGTTTGAAATTATTTTTCATTTCTTTTTAAAAAATATTTTAAACGAAGCAAAGAAAAGCACGTGGTGCTATCTCTTTGGCTGCTCTCGAATCGGCGTATGCATGACAAAAATCTGATACCTCCCAACTTTCCCTTCCTAAAGCCAGAAGATAAGCTCAACCCATAAACCAGTCCATTCCTCAGTCCCTCCCTTTCCCGAAATTATCACCCTCGACCGAACTTACAAATCCACTTCCGTTTCCATTTGCGGTTTCCACCTTGTCTACACGACCTTTTTCCCCTGATAGATTCACGAGCAGTCGCGCGGAGCTCTTCTATGGCGCTGTCTGATGCGGTGATAGGGAACTTAACGACGATCTACGTGGCGGTGATAGCAGGAATTAAGGCTTATGGGCTGGTTTTTGGAAGGAGCTTCAGTGGTGTATTCGTGCTGATTGTATCTACTGCTGTCGTGGGTTTAATCTTGATCGGGACGCTGGCGTGGGATATTTCACGTAAAGCCACGTATGCGATTTCACGGGATCGTGTCAATGTTCATGAGATGTGCAAAGGTGGTATCTGCTGGCACGGTGTCGCTGTGCGGTCGCCCGCTTCTCAGGTTCGGTTTAGACTCCCTCAGCATTAGCAATGTCAAGCAACACGAGCTTTTTGTGAAAGGGCAAAAACAGTGAAGAGAGAGATAAGAAGAAATAGGAGAAGGAGAAGGGTTTAAAAAATGTGAGACAGGGACCCTTTTTTTCTTGGTTTTTGGTGTGTGTTTAGTTGGGGGTGGTGGAGCTGCGTGAACCACAAGGTGTTTGTTTGTTTGCCTGAGAGGAAGATGAATACAAGAATGTGCATAGATATTTTAAACAAGTGAAGGGTATTTTTATTTTTGTGTATATATAAAAATGTCTCGTACTTTACTTTTCTCGTAACGGTTTCAAGCTTTGCTGCGCCAGCTACCTTTTAGCTGCTGCATATAGCTGAAAAGCCTGCAGAAACAAGGAAGGGAAGTGATAATACGTTTGAACCTTAACAGCTTCGAATTTCAGTCCAAAATTGGATTTTGGACTGAAATTCGAAATGGAGGTTGCTACTAGACAACAGAAAAACCATGGGAATTGTCCAGCTGTCAAACAATGGTCAGGTTTGGAGTGGGTTTCCAAGAACGGAGTTTTGCTGGATTTTCTTTGCATCTCAATTTTGGTCAGGTTTTGCTCTCTCTTTAGTCATGGGCTAGTGCAGTGACTTACTTGGTCCAAATGTCACAGCCCACATAGGCCCAATATATATATATATATATATATATATATATATATATATATATATCTGATATTTGATAAATTTGGCAACAATGTGCTCACACAACAGCGACAATTATATTGGACGCGTCCAGGTGGCAGCATGGTGTGACAATATCTTTTGTTTTTTCATATGGAATACCAACACCCATTATGAGTGTCAATGTCAATAGTCTTTTTTATTGTCTTTTTATCACTACGAAACGGATGCAATCCATGAATATAAATATGTACCCATGATTCATTAGGTAGGCACAAAAACATACGTATAATATAGCTATTTACATAAATACTAGAGAGGTTACTATAAATGTCTAGTTATTCTCTAATGACATAAAAGATATTGACAATTCTCATATAAGGTAAGGTAGGCCGAATTTCGTGGTTAAAGTTATTTTTTAAAATATTTTTTGTTCATAAATATATCAAAATAGTATATATATATATATTAAAAATTATTTTTTATATCATACAATGATATGAAAAAAATAAAAATAATAATTTAAAATAAAAAAATTCTCTTAAATACATTACCAAACAGGTACATAAACTTATTTGGTAAGAAATATTTAAAATAAAAGGATATATCTTCTTTGTTTCTAATATATCCATGTCCTCTTATATACTAAAATAGTAGCCAAACACTATATTAAATAATAGAAGAAACTCTAGGATGTTTCGCAGGTTCCAACAACATCTCTCGTTGCTCAACCAAACAACTCGATTATCCGGCGTTAAAAAGCTCAAAACTAATAAGGTTTGCTTCAAGCCTCGTGGTTCAATTAGTTGATTTAATTCAGAAAATTGCGACAATTAGGTTATAAATTCAAGCCTTGCGGTTACCATCATCTAAAGGATTTGAAAAGCAGAAAATGATTTGGCTTCCTGAACAAAATCTAAACTATTTCTGTTTTTTTATATATAAAAATGCACACGTAATCTTAATACGGAGAGAAGGAATTGCGTGTTAGAAAAACATGTAAACTGCTGCGAGCAGCAAGCCCACAAGTCTACTTGTCGGCAGAAACTGCCTTCCATTATCCGAGGTCTTTTTATTGTGTGCGTGGGATCAGGATTTACAACAAGATATCGGTGGTTTCGTCGTGCCGCCACAGGTCCACAACTAGTCCTGTAACCAAGGATGGGAATCACTAGGTGTCAAGGGTAGGACCTGGACCAGGACATTCCTACATCCGCAACCAAGCCTTGACAGCTCGTGGGTCTTCTGTTTTTTAGCTCTTAGGATTATGCTGCTTGGCTCGATAAGTCAACAGAGGCAGTTAATTCTGTTTTATCCAATATGCAAGACCGCTGCAAATTCACCCCTCCACGATCCTTTTATAGCTTTCAAGATCTTCAGAAAGGAATTTTGGTTTGTTTAAGCGGAGCACAAAATTCTTCAATAGAAAACAAGAAAAAGACGTAGCATTTGATTCTGTTCATGAGGAAACGAAAAACTTGAAAAATAAAGTTCAAATACTAAGTTAGTACCTTTAAATTTCTGTGCTATATGACGAAGATAAATTACAGCTACATGTACCAAGCTTCTATGATTGAAATTGCTTTCTTTGAAACACAGAAACGGGAAGAAACTAAGCAAAACAAAAACAAATAAAAAACCTAATCTTCTTTTTTCTCCTTCAGCAATTAATCTCATCAATCATTTTACATTCACAATTGGCCCCAATTTTATTTTCTTCCTCACTTGGGCTAATCAGCTGACATTAGACTTAATGAAACAGGTTCCATGAGCAGGCACACTGACAATTTTGCATGTTTCTATCTCCATGGGGGTTGCGGATGCTTATGTTGTAAAGGGTGGGAAGATTCCCACCCTCTATCTGGTTCCTTCCTTTTCCCACCCACTCCAGAGCTTGAAGGTTGTGAGTTGCCTTGGCCAGGCATGAATAGCTGGCGTAAACCACCGGTGCTTCCCCCTTCCATTGCAAAACCTGAATTCAAGTCAAGGCTAGGCCGTGAGGGCCCAGCACCATTTAAACCCAGGGGCGCACCACTCATACTCATCATGAAAGGTTGCTGGGAGTAAGGAGGAGCAGATGGTGCAGAGCCCATTATTTGAGGCATGACAGGGGTTCCCCTTGAATCCACCATATAAGGGATGGAGCCAGTAGAACCATACATAGCTGAAGGGATGGATATGGCAGGCGCTGTTGGCAATGCACTGTACCCAAAAACAGGAGTATGCGTGTATGACAGAGCAGGAATCATACCAAAAACACCTCCCATTCTTGTAAGATTAGCACCCATTACAGGTTCCAAAGGCTTGCTGTTTGGCAGGGACGGAGCCTGCTGAATGAAATTCTTTTTGTCAACTTCTGTTCGATTGCTCACTTCCACTCTAGTACCCATAATAGAAAATACAGGATCACCTGGTTTAGATCCTCCATAAACACTTGCAGTTTGGGAAGGCTTGCTATGATACAGTCCTTGATCCAAAGAGTCATTATAAAAGAGAGGTCTATCATTTAAATCAAAGTTCCTCAGAGAAGGTTGCATTGAAGAAGATGAAGAAGTAGGAGATGGACTACGATGGCCATTCTGTGAGTAAAAGGGGCGTCCCTGCATTCTCAGATCAGTCAGGGAAGCATCACCATCATCACTGGTTCGATTTAAATCCAGGTTGGGCCTCTCTGGTCTTCTTGAGCCCACTTCTAAAGAAGATTCCCCAGAATGGAAGCCTGATGAAACTGGAATTTGTCTTGATAAAATAAAATCCACGACCTTCTCCTCTCCACCCTCGCTCACATTCAGATCAATATCAAGGCAAACCTGCCTTTGTTTTGAACAACTGCTGCTTAACCCAGCCTCAACAGTCTTGTCCCCGTCAGAAGTCTTGCGTGGGGAAGCTGGACGAAAAGCACTAGTAGCTGCAGAACCTCTCCATCCAAGAGTTCCCTCAAACTGCAAAGGAGCTGCAGGAGATCCAGAAACTGCAGCTGCTCTTGAAGCTGAAACAATGGAAATTAGGGCAGGGGAAGTATTCATAGGAAGAACCATATCATCGGGACAGATTTCTTCATTCAAATCAAAATCACACGGGCATTTCTCTGTATTAACTTCTGGTTCTTGTGCCACTTGAGTAACCTGAGAGGACTCCAGGTCATGCATGCCATTCTCAGCTTCATTTTCCAGATTACTCGAATCAATTAAGCGCCCCTCTTGCTCAGCACATGTCTCAGAAGACTGATTCTGTCTAGCTGGCACATTTTCTGGAGGGATCTCTGTGGATAGGTCCTGTTCTCCATTTATCGAATCTGGGCTACCTGGCTGCTTAATACCACTTTCCAAGATTTTTTCGGAAGACGAGCTGCAGGATTGTTCTCTGTAATCTACAACTTCTCTCTCCACTTCTTGAGCAACTTGTCGAGCAACTTCAAGAGCATCAACTGCACCATACTCGAGCTCAATATCAGATCTTCTTCTACCAATCAAATCTGGACTGCATTTATCTGTGGTTGGTTTAGAGAAATCAGAATTATCCACAGCCTCATCACTGCTGTGTTCTCTATCATAATCACTGACACCTTCTTCCATTCGTGAAAATAGACTCCCTGAACTGTCAAGTTTTTTCAATGTGCTCTTGTTGTCAGACAAGTGCCGTGGAGGGTCAGGAGAAAATTCACCATCTTCAGCACCAGAGATAAGTATGGGTGTTTGGCATTGATTTCTATTCTCCGCTTCATCTGTCCCAACTTTTGATGTAGATACAGGAATTGCTACATCACTGGATGCACTTGTACTTGTACAGCAATTATCCTCTTTGCCATCAACATTATTTTGCAAAGCAGATTCAGGCACAATTTCCTTGGCAATCACGGCAACATTGCTCGAGGAAATATTTCCAGGTTCCACTTTGTTAGAAGCAGCTGATTTGTCTGTGAGCATCTTTGGTGCTTCTGAATCTGGCTCAGTGGAAACAGTCTCTTTTACGGCACTACTTTCTTGGTGCTTTTCTTTCAGTGACGGGCTTTCTTGATCAGATTTTGACGCAACAGCAGTGGCAAGAGGATCTAATGATCTATCCACAGCACCAGTAAGAGGAACTTGCATTCTATCCTCCAAATTTCTATGGTCTAAAATTGGATGATCACAATCATCTGTTTCAATCTGCACATCCTGCACTCTTTCTTCTTGTGGACAATTTGAGTTTCTTGATTGCAAACTTTCATCCCCTGTTCGTTCTGCAGCGTTATTTTCTACATCAGCATTTCCATTTGAAAGAGGAACTTTGACAGCACATTCAGTTTTTCCAGTCTCACTATCGTTCATTCTAACATCATCAGATGCCCCGACACTCTGAACATCATGGTGAATAGCATCACTGACCTCAGGCTTCCAGCTATCAAACAATGCCCTTGCCCTATCTTGAACCAGAGAACTACTGTGGTTAAGAAGACTATTGACAGTGCCCCAGACCCCTGAAGAAATGGACCTCTCCTTGTCTATTTGCAGCTTTTCCAGAGCCCTTAAAAATGCTGTAATGGACTCTTCTGCAGAGCCTTCACTTGTTTCATTACTGAACTTCTGAGCAATCTTTAACCATCTATCAATAAACAATAGTCCATCTAAGTTAACAAAAAGATCAAGACAATCTTTATTCTCAGTAGCAGCAATTGTGCTTGCAACAGCAGCCCATTGCCTGGTTGAATCTCCAACATTATTCAAAACACCAGGTTTCTCTTTCTGCATTACAGCAACCAACTCATGGACTCGTGAAGGGGCTGTGAGCCCATCCTTCATCTCAGTCAGGGTAAAAAAATCTTCGAGTGTCATACTGATTTAAATGTACCTCCAAGCATTGAAGAAGTCCTTGTAGCTTAATAATCTGCTCTTTTCTATCAAGAACCACAGTGACTTTCAGAACTATTTACAGGACACCCTGCAGAAGGGACAAAATAGATTCTCTAAGTGGATAGCTTGAGACAGTATATATTAGCTGAAAAACACCTATTATATCTAATAAGCTTATAAGTCATTAACAAACATGCACCCTAAACAAAGACCAATTAAAACCACATAACAGCATGACATGGACCGATTCATTCATTATACGGTATATGGTCTAAGTAGAAACCAGAATAAGTATATAATATAAATTGAAGAACATTCAGAGAGTGTGTCAAGATTATCCCTTGGCACAGCATATTCTTATCATACTAAAAGAAAAGATGAAGAGATGCAGAAGAAACATTAAATAAAGTAACCATTGAGGACATCAAACGCAAAAGGAGAAGGTTAGTTGACCTTCCATGTTAAGTATAATCTCCTTTATCAGATATAGTCAACACTCACCTCCTCTAACACAGTTTACAAGGTACACTAGAGCTGCAGGTAGCAGAATGCATGGAATCTGAAAAATTGTAGGTTTGTAATCATGGCACAAATAATGGCAAATGCATGGTGAGTTACATAATTAGTTTGAACTTGGAACCTCAAACTGGCAGTTAGATATTGAATTCTCAGATGGGAATGGAACAGTTGACTGTTTTCATGCAAGATTAAGTAGGGCTGGGGGCACTCTTTCTACTCTACGGTCTACGGCCTTTGTCTCTTCAAACCTAGGAAACTTACCTTGAAGCATCAGAACATTACGTAGAGAATGCAGAACAGTTGTAAGGATCAGGAACCATTATTTTTTTCATGGCACCCAAAAAACAGCACAAAACCAAAGATAGCAGGAATTCTAATGAGAAACTTTCTTCCACTGTTTTTATATCGAGAAACACGTTCATGGAATAAGCATTTTAACAAGATCCAAACATATAAAGCACTAATGAATGACACCAAAGCATGCATAGCTACTTTCATATGCCTTGGCACAAGCAGCTTTTAAAATGCCCAGCCAAGAAAGTGAATATATACACTATAATAACATCAACAATAGTTGCTAATTCATTCTATATATGATGCATCGTAAGAATTCAGAACATACATACATTACAATATGCTTGGTGTCTATCATCTTGACTAACACGTTGCAAAAAGATTATGTGAAGCATAACAGAAATACAATTCCCGTGCCAGCATCACTGTACCAGATTTCTCTTATGTGCACTGATCTATTCATCAGTCCATGTTCAACATATACCAAAATCCCTTCATCAACACTCATACCTTAGACAATAAAAATGACCATTTCAAAACTTTTTAATAGCACCCAGCAATTATAGACCGTTTCAATCCCACTGGACTCCTAATTAGAGAAGGGAACAGTAAAATGAAAACCCATCAGCTGAAAAGGAAAAACAAAACAAATTTCAAGAACACACAGCTCAAAACAATGAAAAAGAACTTACTTTTCCTTCAATTTCAGCAATTACATTTCAAAAACCCAGTAACAGAAATAGAAAAAATCAAACCCTAGAATTCAAAAACCATCCCTATAAGAAAGCAAAAGGCCCTAGGTCTTCTTTATTGCTTTTTATTAAATGATATGCTGCAAATTAAAAGAGAATTTGTGAGCTAAACTAAGATCACCCTAATCAATGCTTGTTTATGTGCAATAATTAAATAACAATAAATCCCATAAATGGAAATAAATAATCGAATAGAAAAATTAAATCTCCAAAAAGAAACTAATATAAAGTCCATACCTTTATGATAAATCAATACGAAAACCCTAGCTGGCGAGTGACACAGCTCCAGCACTCGAAAGCTTCTGTGTGGATCCCTCTCTAAAAAACTCTCTCCTTTTCACTTTCTCTCTCTAAAACTGAAGTGTTCTGTCTGTAATTTCTAGGTCTCGAGCATAAAACCCTCGTATAGGTGTTCTCTTTGAGGTTACCAGAGAGAATGAGAGAGAGAGAGGGGAGAGCAGAGGGCATAGGAGTTTGTTGCTCTTCGAGTTTGTGTTTTTTTATCTTTTTTTAGTCTAATTTCGAAAGCATTTATAATTTAATTTTCTGGTCGGTTTTAATTCGAAGATGGGTAAATCCACGTGCGATGTGTGCGATCGAGCCGTTTGTTTTTGAAACGGTTCGGTTTTGGTGACGATGCAGCTTAGCTTGTCTGGTCAACCGGTGACGATGGATGCTTGGTTTTATTTCTTATATGGAATGTCCTTTGTTTGTTGCCCTTTTCTAGGGCGACGGCTAGCATTTTACGATTTTTTCATATATAGTCTAAGATATTGAAAATATACAAATGACTTTTTGCTGTTCATCAGCCAAGAGAAGCTGATAGCCGATCACTTTTAAAGATTTAACTATATCTGTTTAAGAACATATTTATTTATTTATTTAACTAAAAACACTTATGTTTGTTTAATTTTTATTCTAATACGTGAATCAAATACAATTGTCATACAGTTGTCACTGAATATTAATTATATTCTAGCCCGGATACTAAAGTCAAGATTCCATTTCTAATACTATTGTATCCGTACCACATGGTCAGACCTGCCATGTTAAGAGTACGAGGTTGGTATTGATAATTTTTAATTTATAGAAGTCAAAACTAAACATTATCGAGTTTCCAGGGACTAAAATATGATTTATGGTGAAAATAAGTATAGTTTCATTTTGTATTTTCGGAGGCCAGCAAGTGGCGTCAAAAACTGTCAACTTCGTGTATGCTTTGATGAGGGGCCTATTCTGTGGTGAGATTGAAGGATAGGAGATGGATAAGGGGCATTCGCAGAAAATGAAAGGAGGCTCATCGTTGTCAATGTGTCCCTTTCTTGGTCACGTGTGGTATACATGTTTAATGATGTTGAAGTGGAAAATTTTCCACTTGTTCGTTTATGAAAAATATTTTTTAAGAAAGTGTTTTATGTAGTTTTTCATGTTTTTTAAATAAATTATTAAGAAAAAAAAATGTTGTATCGTTATAATAATAATAATAATAATAATAATAATAAGGAGAAAGTTGATAGCTTAGCAAAAAAAACAAGTTAAAAAAAGTGTCATGTATATTGAGAAGTCAAGTCGAAATTTTAGATGAAGTCAAGAATCTTATTATACATAATTGTCTCTAAGATTAAAGAGACAATGAAAATTCAAGGTCAAATCAATAAATTATTGGATAAATTTGTATAAAAATTAAATATAATAATAATAATAATATTTTTAATAGATTAACTTGATTTAATCATTAGTCCAATTAAAAATAAGATTATATTAAAGAATTAATATGGGTTAAATTATAATTTAAATTTTATAAGACAGATTAATTTTGATTGAGTCAATGATTGAAATCATGGGCAAAAATGAACAAAAAAAAAATCAAAATTTAAGGTCAATTAAAAAAATTACAATAAACAGTCATTAGAGTGAAAACGTTCTCGAATCCATAACCAGGGATCGCTTTCTAGAGTTATCCGAATGACCTTCCAAATTAGTATGTTATCCTTTTGAGAGCCCTTTGATTTTCTCTACCATAACTTATTTTCTCTCTAATAATAGATGTCAAAATGAGAATAAAACATGACATGTAATTTAGGGACCATAACCATATATGTAGAGAACAAATTACCTTTTTGTATTCATGTTTTTTCATATTCTTACCTTTTGTTATTTTAATTTTAACTTATTATTAAAATATGAATAACTCCTTAGTCACTACATATTAAAGATTCACACCTATTAGATATACAAAAAATTCAATTGCCTAAAAATATAAAAAAAATGTTTTTAATTAAATTTCATTTTATTTAATAATTATCAAACAAATTATTATTTTCATATAAGCTATGAAACATGGCAGACCATTCAAACATATCTTGGAACTCAAAAGAGTTTCTCAGTGTCTCCATCCTCGCACGAGAGCTTTGAGCTTATTTCTACCTGCAAGAAGCTAAGCCCTCAAAGTCTCATAGGAAGCATTGATCTCAACCATTCCCTACTTCAAGGAGGTTAGTTCAGCATGAGCTATACATAACCTTTTTTTTTGTGGAGTTCAGCTAGAGGACCAGACTTCTCATGTCATACTGGCACATAATATCTTAAGCTCGGCCTCTCCTGTAGCCTTCTCAACCCTCGGTCTTTGAAAAGATGTCTGGTCTGACCCGTGCTTGACGATGACTTTTCCTATTTGGGTTTTCTCAAAGAAAACATCGTTGTGATGCACATCGTGAAAATCTACCAAAAGTAAATGATCATTAAAGACAATAATACTGAAATCAGAGAGGAGTAAAGTTTCTTATGCGAGTTATTCTAGCAAAAGCTAAATGATGGCTGTAGCTCTTATTACGCATCGCTTGAATGTCTGAGAAATGGTCAACAGCTTCTTCAAGCTGCTCACCATCTCCAGGCCTTCGACCCTGAGACTAGAGCTCCCTAACAGGGATAGCATTCATGGCCTGTTTTTCCTTCTCTCTCAAGGCGGGGGAAAGTACAGGGAGCTTGATTTAAATCATTAGTGAAGCACAACCATCATCACTGGTACGATTTAAATACAAGTCGAGCTTCTCTATCTTCTCGAGCCCACTTAAAGGCTGATGAGACTGGAATTTGTCTTCATGATGAAATTAAATTCACGACCTTCTCTCCATCCTCGGCCACAATGAGATCAATATCAAGACTAACCTGCCTTTGTTCTGAACTTTACTGCCTCCCCCAAACTCAACACTCTTGTCCCCATTAGAAGTCTTGCGTGGGGAAGCTGGACGAAAAGCATTAGTAGCCGTAGGACCTCTCCATCCAAGAGTTCCCTCGAAATGAGAAGGTGCCGCAGGCCTTGAAGCTGAAACAATGGATATCGGGGCAGAGAATGTATTCTTCTTAGGAAGAACTATATCATCGGAACAGACTTCTTCATGCAAATCAAAATCACACCGGACTTTCTCTGTATTAACTTCTGGTTCTTGTGCCACTTGAGTAACCTTAGAGGACTCCAGGTCGTGCATGCCATTCTCTGCCTCATTTTCCGGATTACTTGAATCATTTTCTCACAATTTCTATGGTCTAATATTAGATGATCACAATCATCTGTTTGAATCTGTACATCCTGCTCGCTTTCTTCTTGAAGACAATTTGAGTTTCTTGATTGCAAACTTTCATCCCCGGTTCATTCTGCAGCGTTATTTTCTACATCAGCACTTCCATATTTGATAGAGGAACTTTGACAGCAAAACACGTTCGGTTTTTCCAGTCTCGCTGCCGTTCAATCTAACAAATTACCCTAGTCTTCAAGAAGAAAGCGTGCAGGATGTAAACAAATAATGTGTCAAGGTTATGATCCCTTGGCACAGCAAACTCCTATTGTACAAAAAGAACTGGAGAAGAGATGAAGAAGAACAGTAAACAACTTACCCGTTGAGAGCTACAAACGCAAAAGGGGAAGGTTAGGTACACCAGAACTGTATATAGTAGATTGTGGAATCTGACAAATTGTAGTGTAGTAATCATGGCAAATGAATTGATTTTATACTTTTTTTAGTTATTTTCACTATTTAACAAAAATTATTATATTTAGAATCTCATATCTCCTATATGTACTTTTGATTGTTGTCTTGAAATAAAAAAGAAAAAAAAATAGTTGGAAGATAAAATATATCTCAAGTCCTAAAAACTATTTATTTAATATTTTTATATATTAAACCAAAAACATTAATGTTTATTTTATTTTTGTTATGATATAATAATCAAACACAATTTTAATAATGTAAAAGATTCCTTGTCACTGAACATTTATTAAATTTTAGCCTGCATAATAAAGTCAAGAATTAAATTCGCATACGATTTGTATCCGTACTGTATAGCCGTACCCTGATGACAAATGCCACGTTAAAAGCACGAGGTTGTAATTGAAAATCCTTAGTTTATAGAGGTCAAAACTGAACAGTATCGAATTTCCATGGACTAAAATATGTTATATGGTGAAAATAAGCATAGCTTTATTGTATATTTTTGGAGGACAGAAAATTGCATAAAAAACTGTCAACTTCGTGTATGCTTTGATGAGGGGCCTATTCTGTGGTGAGGTTGAAGATGGATAGGCAGAAATAAGAGGGAGGCACGTCGTTGTTACTGTCAGCTGTGTCCCTTTCTGAGTCACGTGTGGTATACATGTTTGAGGATGATGAAGTGGAAATTTTTTTCGCTCATGCATCCGTTTGTTTCTGTAAAATACAGTATAGCAAAGTGATTAATAGATTTTTTACAATTTAATTTATTTATTAAAGAAATATTTTTAATTCATGAAATTTTACAAAATATTTTAAAAATAATATTCACTTGTAATATTATTTTGAACACTGTTTTTTTTTTTTCATTTCCATTATTATCTCACCATTAACACTACAATAATTGTTATTTCATCATCTTCACCACCTCTGCTTTAATTTGATATTGAAAATATTATTTTTAAAAGTAATTTTGAAAAAAAATAATTTTATTATTATTAGTTTTTATTTTAAATTAAAAAATAATAATTTTAAATTATTTTGATATAAAAAATATTTTTTGAAACAAGAAATGAATATGTGTTTTCTGTATCCATGTTCTTTTTGTAGAAAATGTCAACAAAGGGATAAAATAAAATACAACTGTACCTGGTCAATTAAAATCTATTTCTCAGGAAAAAAAAATATTAGGAAACATTCTACTTTTTTCCCTAAGCTTTTACAGCAAGTTCCTGCAGACAAGACATAGGTGATCTAGTTCATGCAGACAGGATCATGGTAGGGTAGAGACTTGGCGACTTTTCTAATAGGGGCTATAGCTGCAATAAATATGTTTCTGAAAATAAATATAGTCTTCAATTATTTTGATATACTATCATAAAAAATAAATTTAAAAAAACAATAAATCAGCATATAATAGGTAAGACTAGCTTGATGGTCCACACTTTGTACGGGCATGGTGCTGGCGGAACAAATAATTTTTATAGCTATTAAGATTAAAATATAATATTTTAACATGTAAAGTATAATATACTGAAATGAATCAACATCTTCTATTATACTAACAGGAATATCGAAGTCTTAACTTCTAAAATTATCATTACTATTACTTTCAAAACAATAAATATTATTCAACAAATCTGAGAGAGAGAAAAATATTAGTAAAAAAACACGTTGGAATAAAAACTACAATTATTATTATTATTCTTAATATTAATATTATGAATGCTTTAATAACAAGAAGAAAACAAAATTAACTTAGAGGCTAAAAAAAACCTTAAAAACATTAACAAAAGAGCAAATAAAAAAATAACATCAATGAAAAAAAATAAAAATTATTGACTGAAAAAAAAATTATTTGACTTGAGAATTAAAAAAAAAATTATTACACTACATTGCGGGCTGAGTAAGAAGTTTTTATAATTATTGGGATGAAAGAAATTAATAGGATATGCTGGTCCAAAATTAAAATATAATATGTGTATATGCAAAATTCAATACAATAAAACAGATAACCACACCCTATTATAAAAATAGTAACATCGAAGTCTTAACATCTAAAACTATCATTGCAGTTATTGTCAAAACAATAAAAAATATCAAATTATCATGAGACAAAAAAACTAAAAAACATTAACAAAAAAGCAAGTAAGAAAAATAAGTAACTTTTTTTCTTTTTCTTCTTTTTCTTCTTCTTCTTATTATTATTATTCTTATTCTTGTTGTTGTTGTTGTTGTTTATTATGTTAAAAATGAAAAAAAAACCAAAAATAAATTAAAGATTAAAAAAATCAAAATAATTTTAACAAAAGATAAAAAAAAAATTAAAATTATGAGGTGAAAAAAAAATACTTGACTTGAAAAAAAAAAACACAATAAAAAAATAAAAGAAAGAGCATATAAAGAAATCAAATAAACGATGAAACAAAAATAAAAATTACTAACTAGCAAAAAAATTTACATGACTTGAAAAATAAAAAAAAAAAATGGATTGCACATTGTTACGGGCTGAATAAGTAATTTTTATAATTATTGGGATTGAAGAAATTAATAGGATTTGCTAATGTAAAATTTAAATATAATATCTATATATGCAAAATTTAATACAATAAAACATATCACCATACCCTGTTATAAAAACAGCAAAATCAAAGTCTCAACATCTAAAATTATCATTGCTATTACTATCAAGACAATAAAAATTAGCAAATTGCACCGAGAGGAAAAAACAGAAAAACATTAATAAAAGAGTAAGTAAGGAAAATAACTGAAATTATTATTATTATTATTATTATTATTATTATTAGTAGTAGTAGTAGTAGTAGTAGTAGTAGTAATTAAAAAAACTAAAAAATCATAATAATTTTAACAGAAAATCAAACAAAAAAATAAAATAAAATTATGAGGTAAAAAAATTATTTGATTTGAAAATAATAATAATAAAAAAAATGAAAGAAATAAAAGAAAGAACAAAAAAAAAATGAAAGACTAAAAAAATCATAATAACTTTAACAAAAGACCAAACCAAAAAATTGGAATACAAATTATGACGTAAAAAAAATATTATTTGATTTGAAAATAATAATAATAAAACAATAAAAGAAATAAAAGAAAGAACAAATAAAATAAATAAAAAATATTATAAAACAAAAATATAAAATATTAACTGGAAAAAAAAATCATATGACTTGAAAATTAAAAAAAAAGACCGCACTACGTTATCAGTTGAACAAATAATTTTGATAATTGTTGGATGTGAAGTAATTTATAGATTTTAATTAAAATATAATATATGATAAAAGAAAAATCAAAATTATTAACTAAAAAAAATCATTTAATTTGAAAATTAAGAAAATTATCCACCCTACAATGCGGGTTGAGCAGATAATTTTTATAAGATTTGTTGGATCAAAATTAAAATAGAATATTTATATATGCAAACTTTAATGTAATGTAATAGATTAACATACCCTATTGTAACAATAGCAAAATCAGAGTCTTAACATATAAAACTTATTATTGCTATTACTAAAATTTTTTTTTTATCAAATTATACCAAGAAAAAAAATATAAAAAAAATAGCAAGCAAGAAAAACAATTAAAATATTATTATTATTATGAAAGAATAAATAAATAAATGAAATACTAAAAAAATCGCAAGAACTTCAACAAAAGATCAAAAAAAAAATATTGTTATTACTGTCAAAATAATAAAAATTATCAAATTATCATGAGAAAAAAATCTAAAAAACATTAACAAAGGAGTAAGCTAGAAAAGCAATTAAATTATTATTATTATTATTATTATTATTATTATTATTATTATAGTTATTATTATTATTATTATTTAATTTTTTTGTGTTAACAATGAAAGGGAAAAAAATAAAAGACTAAAAAAATCCTAAAAACTTCAACAAAACATTAAATAAAAAAATAAAAAATATCATTGTTATAATTGTTAAAAAAATAAAAATTATCAAATTATCCCTAGAGGAAAAAAACCTAAAAAACATTAACAAAAAAAGTAAGTAAGAAAAATAATAATAATAATAATAATAATAATAATAATAAAAAAAAAAAAATTATTATTATTATTATTATTATTATTATGTTAATAATGAAAAAAATAAAAGAAATAAAAAAATCATAAAAACTTTAACAAAAGATCAAAATAATAAAAAAAATTATGAGGTAAAAAAAGTTATGGCATCAAAATAAAAATAAAAAAAACGAATAGAAAACTAAAAGAAAGAACAAATGGAGAAAAAAACCACAAATATCAATTTATAAATGATCATGGATACAAAATAAAATATAAGAGATAATTTTTTTTTTAAAAAAATGCCAAGCCAACAAAAAAGAAAACAACAAAAAATAAAAATTAAAGCTAAGCACACTTATATATACATGGACAAAAATAAGGATTATTTTAGAAATAAAAAGAAATAAAGGGATTAAAATAAAAAATTAAAAGTATAAGGGCTTAAATGAACATTAAATACAAAGGGATTAAAATCCAAAATTAAAAGTATAAGGGCCGAAATGAAAATCAAATATATTATCAATTTTAATCAAAGGACAAAACTGAAGAAATTGAAACTACTGTACCGAATAAATTCATCTTTTTCAATCCAATCAAAAAATTAAAAGAAGAATGATCGAACTGAAATATGGACATTGAATTGATTCCAATCGGAGGACCCAATAGAACTAAATCAAAACTTATATACCAGAAATCAGGATCAGAAACGAAATTGAAAGTGAAGGGACTGAAGTGTAAAAGATGAAATTAAGGGGGACTCTCCTGCACTTTTACGTGGAGGAGAGAGAGAGAAACGTGGTCAGCGGTTTTAACCGGCCACCGTCGCGTCCACGAACATATGATGGCAAAACGCTCCACCACAGTAGGGAGACCAGGCGGAGGCGCATCGATCTGGACTCCGAAAGCACGTCTCCCGCCACCATATGACGCTGCATGCGCCACCTAAACAGGGCGTGGGGCGGAAAATCGCGGGGCATGTGCTCCACACGCACTAATAGCCCCCGGGAGAAATATTAAAAAAATTAGATAAATTATCGTCCTACCCCTATGCCCAACTCACCGGTTTTGTCTTATTAGAGGCTAAAACCGTATTTTGCCAATTTTAAAAAATAATAAAATAAGCGGAAGACTGGCGGGCTGGACCGGACAGGTCCGGTCTGGTGGTGTTTTTTGTCGTTTTTGAGGGGCTTTTTCGTTAATTCACTGTTCATAACCAGGGAAAAAAAACGGACAAACTCGTGCGATGGACAAACGAAAAATGACGAGTCTAAAGTGCGCATGAGTCTGGTGTTATATTGAATCACCGAGCTTTTTTAGATTAATGTATAATAATAAATGGGGTGGATTTTTAACCTTAAAAAAAAAATTCTACGAAAATAAGGAAGGTTTAATTATTACACAATTTTTTTTTTGGGCTTTAAACTATGGTTTAATTATTTTGGGACAGCAAAGCATTGTGCTATTCCATTCCATGTCCTTCCACTTGCATGCGATTTTCAAACTCCAATTAGGCCCCGTTTGTTTCTCGGAATTCACTTTCCGGGAAACCACTTTCCAAACTTTCCTGTGTTTGTTTGTCTTCTGGAAAGTTGGTCAACGGAAAACACTTTCCGGTCCATGGAAAACACTTTCCCGTCAAAGAAGAATTTGGCTTGGTTTTCAGGAAAGTGTTTTCCGGAAAATTTGGGCAGAAAACACTTTCCGGAAGTTGTGAAAAATTTAGAAATGTCATTATTTGCTGATTATATCAAATTTAATCCTCAAATTTTTGATTGCTATATATAATTTGTTTTGAATATTTATTTTTCAATTCCATCTCTTAAAATTTAATTTTTATATTAATTTTGGTTCTTATTTTTATAATTGCTATTTGCTTTTTTCTTATCATTTTTTTATTGAAATTTTTTATCTATCAAATTTGGTCCTCATTTTTTTATTGTTACTTATTTTATTTGAAATAATTTATGAAATGTTAATTATTATTATTTTAATTTATTCACCTTTTATTTTTTAATTTTTTTTAGATTTGATCTCTATTATTTTGATTATTATTTATTTTATTTGAGATAATTTATGAAATTATATTTTTTTTCAATTTCATTTTCATTCAACTTTTTAATTTGTAAGATTTGTTCCTCATTATTTTAATAAACTTGAAGAAATAATAATTTATTCATAAATTATTTTTCAGATCATTTTCCATAACATAAACAAACACTAGAAAGTGTTTTCCAGTTCATTTTCCATAACACTCCCAAACATCGGAATTCACTTTCTAGGAATTCACTTTCTAGGAATTCATTTTCCCCGGAATTCACTTTCCAAAAGGAAACCACTTTCCAGCAAACAAACGGGGCCTTAGTATGGGTTTGAAACAAAGCGTCTATGTTTAATATTATAATTTTATTTATTTTTGGATGTGATGTGAAACCCAAGTTTTTATTACAATTTAAAATAAAAATAAATAAATTTAACCAGTAAAAATCAAATACTTTTTAAAGTTTTGATGAATCTGTAGATATTTTCAATTATTAACCTAGAAATGCTAGAACAGGCAGAAAACAATGCTGCAGTGCTGTGTTAAATTATTTCATGGAAAATATATGCAAGCAACCTTAATTACCTACTAATTAGTTGACATCGAGGGAGTTAAATGTGTTGTGTAGAGTAATCGAGGCACGAAGAGGGTGATTTATTGACTGCAAGAAGACATGCTGGTATTGCACTTTAATTTGATAAATATGCATCCATGATTTGCAAAGTCTTGATGCCGATTGCCAAGATCAATATATACTAGATCATGGAGTTGTGTCATGTTGAGAGTTGAATAAAAAAAAATCTGAATGTGAGAATATATTTAAATATTAATGATATGTTTTTAGTGAAATTTTTTTTTATATCATATTAGAGTTAATTTGATGGGACTGGGTTAACTTTTCAAGTTCGAAAATAGATTGAACAGTCGATAAACATATTGTTTAACTAAAAAGATTAAAATGATATATATATTTTTAATATTAAGATAACAATACATTGTATTAACTAAAATCAGCTCTCATTAACATGTCAAACCTATTACTTGAGTTATAAAACTATAATAACCACGTTACTTTTTTTATATATAAAACCTAGTTTCCAATCAACTCAACATTAAAGGATAAAATTAAAAAAAAATCAGTTAAAAAAACTTTTGAGTTGATTTGTAAAACTCGTGACTCAAGCCATGAATCTAAGATAATTTTATAAAAAAAAATCAAAGTAAATTATGAATTTAAGCTCCCGATTAGTTTAGTGTTAAACGATGACTTAAAGATGAAATCAATTAAAAAAATACAAGAAACGATCTAAGTCAATATGATAAATTAATAACTTAGATCATGAGATTGATATAGTCTTATAAAAAAGTTAAAATAAAATGACATGATTTAATCCAAATTAACTTGCCAGATATATAATTTTAGCATGAGATTAAGATAACCCTATAGAAGAAAAATAAAATAAATTATGAGATTCAATTCTTAATCAAATATTTCAGACTCACTAATGATGAGTGATTTTTTTTTTTATTTAAAAATGAATCATGTAAGCACTATTCTCGGGATATGAGACCAAAATATAAAAACCAAGTCAAGATAAACTATAGAATTTATTTTCATTTAAATATAATATTAAATGATAAAATTAAAAAAATAAGTTAGTTGGATTAGCTAGTCAAATCTACCATCCATGTAATGAGATGAAAAAAAATCAAATCCAATATTGAAGGATACAAGACCGGGATAATATTTTAGAAAGAAAAAAATATTTTGATCGAGATTAAAATATCAAAATTTCACAATTCTAGTTATAAGGCTAAAATATACTCAAAAACGACTATGAATCTCAATTCTTATCCATTTGAATATTAAATGATATTTAAACTCAAGTTGATCTGTTAAGTAAAAATAATAATAATAAAATTCAATTAATGTAATATTTTTGTAATCAGTGCAATCATAAATGAACACTCAGTCATGGATCACAACCAGGCAACTTGCTGATTGCAGGTTCTCTTTGTTTTTCGCCTATTCAAATTCTGTGCTTTCCGTCAACTTTCCAATTTGCTTGAAGGGTAAAGAGGCCTCAAGGGGGGCCGGACCATATATAGAATACTCGTAAAAATAATTACTATGTATTCCACTACATAAATAATTATTAAACCAGCCTCATGGGCACGGTTCAATGTGTTAGAAATTCTAAGTCAGGGATTGAAAGAATTAACTTGGATAAATAAATAAAAAAAAATTTAAAAATACTGTCAATTAATATTGAGACGAAAGCTTTATTTAACAGTTGGGATTGAGATATTTAGAAGGTGTTCGGGAAATATTCAATTTTTTTAAGTGATTTTTAAGTGATTTTTTGATGATTTTGATGTGTTGATGTAAAAAAATATTCGTAAAAAAATAATTAAAAAAATTATTTTAATCATTTATAAATAAAAAACTCTTTTAAAAACAACTATATACATACTTACCAATACCTTTTTAGTGTGTGTATATATATTTAGTGTACATATATATATATATATATATATATATATATATATATATATATATATATATATATATCACTATTAAACCTCATTGGAGGGTAAATTATGGATTGTAGATTAAATGAATTAACCTTATCAGAAAATGAATTAATTTGGATTTTTAACCAGATCATAGTTAGATTAATTTTAAAATAACTTTTAAAAAATTTTTCTGATTAATTCCAAATCAACCTATTAAACCATAATTATAACTATCAGTCCTATCCAATTTGTCCTGCACGAATTTCTAATAAAAAAAAGTTCCCAAAAGTATCATGTCAGCAAACTGACCATTAAAAATAAGGGGGTCCATGGACCATCATCATGGTTGGTCTCCATAGTCATTCTCTAAGAAACTGAGAAGCTGAAAAGGGCCTGATTTTGAATCAAGCCAGGCCCAACGGATAGAACAGCCCATGGTGTGAAGTCACCAGCCTAACGAGACAGTGTCTCAACTCCTGCCTGACTCGAAAATACTAAGTGCCTGGCATTGCATTCTAATTGATTTTTTTTTTATTAAAATTTGTTTTTTTTTAATTTTAAATAAAAAAATTTTAGTGTTTTTAGATCATTTTAATGTATTGTTGTCAAAAATAATTTTTTAAAAAATAAAAAAAATATTATTTTGATGTATTTCTAAATGAAAAATACTTTAAAAAACAACCGCAACCACGCTCCCATGCAACCCATAAACCAATCCACCGATCCTTCAACTACCTTAATTTTTCAATAGCGTTCTGAATCTGGAAAATAAACATTAAAATACACAGGCCAATGCTGCCTCTGATCGAAAGGACCTTCATATCACTTTGGTGAAGTACCCTGCCAAGCTAATACTACCTGCCAACGTGTTTGATATTGCATTGAAATATTTTTTTTTCCAATTATCAGAAAATAAGAGATATATTATTATTTACACTCGTTGGATATGGATAAAATGATTCAGGAAAATATTAATGGATAATATCGATAATGGCTTTGTAGTAACTTGGGGAGATCCCAGCAGAAAAACTTGTTTCAATGGCCCAAAAAAAGCTATAAAAATCGTAGATGCTGGCGTGTTTCCTGAATGCTGGCGTGTTTCCTGAAAATATGGTGATCGCTGATCAACTTTTTATAGCAGAAGCATGGAAGATGGCTAGCCCCAATACACCACAAGAAAATTTTACGCCAACGAAGTCTATGTTACCACAAAATTATTACAAGTTGGTTTTGCTTTCATTCAACACAAATTAGCCTAGACTTCAGTTTAGGATCACCCAGATAAATCTAAAGGGTGAGTAGGCTCGGGGCTGACTGTGGAGGATTGGTGAGCATGTGAACCACTTCCCTTATGGCAGGCCTGTCCGAGCTCTCATCTTTAACGCATAACATAGCTATCTTAAGCAGGTGAATGACACCTGCCAGAGGGTACGCACTAAGCCTCGGGTCCACAACTGCCAAGGCTGAAGCTGAATTGGATGGGTGAGATAGTTCTGATGTGGTCTTCCTGACCCATCTCACTATGTCCACCCCATCTCCAAACTCCCTTACCGACTTTCTCCCTGCTATCAGCTCCAGCAGTACAACACTAAAGCTGTAAACATCACTTTTTTCATCCACTTTCAGTGTGTAAGCGTACTCTGTGGCACATCAAACCAAATCAGAGATGCAAAGAAGCGAGACTTCACTCCAAGTTCTTAAGGTAGTTGCATTGAATTCAAAAGGTTACTCTAAAAGTGGCGACTGGAAAGACATTATTCGGAAAATAGTTTCAAAACGGTCTTGTACCCTAGGAAAATAACATAAAGTTAATGGATCAAATTACCTCAATGTGGACCTCAAACGAGGCCACTTAATGTATAACACCCAATTCATGAAGTTAATCGATCAAATATGAGTATACAAGCTTATGTACTATGGAGTCAAAGCATGCGTGCACATTATGCTATTGAAACGATTTGTGATAATTAGCTTTTAAAGAAAGATGATTGGTAATTCAGTGAAGAAAATCACAGACTTGGAGCAATGTAACCATAGGAGCCAGCAATAGAGGACATGCATTCTGATGCACCTGTATCTTGCAAGAACTTGGCCAGCCCAAAACCAGCAACATGAGCCTCAAAATCCGAATCAAGCAGTATGTTATTGGACTTCACATCCCTATGTATAATCAAAGGAGAGCAATCATGGTGAAGATAACAGAGTCCCTTGGTAGCCTTCACAGCAATTCTGTACCTGGTTTTCCACTGCAAATGGCCTCCCTTCGAACAATGCAAAAGCTCTTCTAAGCTCCCATTCGGCATGTACTCATACAATAGCAAGTTGGTATCCTTATTTGATACGTACCCCAGCAGCCTTACAATATTTCGGTGCCTGATCCTTCCAAGCGTTTGGATCTCGGCTGAGAAGCCATGATCGCTTCTTCCGGTACCTCTACCAACAAGTTGTTTGATTGCTACATGATGAAAACCCTCTGGCATTGACCCCCGGTAGACAATCCCAGTGCCACCTTTGCCTATGATGTTTTCCTCTTTCAAGCACTCGAGCACATTCTCTGCCTTGAAATCGAGCCTTTGGAATGCAGTGAGCTTCCAGGCCCGTGATTTCTGCAGCCTCTTCTTTCTCAATCTGTAAACTGTCGCAACTACTAACAGCAACGCAGTGACAAGAGCAATGACAATGATTATTAGCCTTGAAGTATTAAAGAATCTTCTATGGCCATGACCACCGAATGAGCAAGAATCATTTCTTGCTGCGCAGAGATATGGATTTCCAAGAAATGAGCTTTCATTAAACGCTAGGAATTGGCCGGCAGAAGGGATCCGACCAAATAAATTGTTGTAGGAGAGGTTTAGAGCTGTAAGACTTATCATGTATCGAATTTCACTTGGTAGTTGACCAGTAAGCTGATTTCGAGAGAGATCAAGAATGCTCAAATCCTTCAGCTTAGTAATCTCCTTTGGAATCTCCCCACTGATGTTGTTTTGACTGAAATCAACGGATGTAAGTGAAGTGCAATGGAACATTGAAGCTGGGATTTCACCGCTGATGTTGTTGGCACGAATGTTGATCTTGGAGAGGATCTTCAGACTGAAGATTTCATCAGGAATTTCACCAGAAAGTCTGTTCATTTCTAGAGATAGAAACTGCAAACTCTTTAAATTCCCAATAGCCAGAGGGATTCTACCAGTAATCCGATTGTTAGAAACCGAAAGAGAGCCTAATTCATCTCCTGAAATCTCCGGGGGAAGCTCGCCGGAGAAATAGTTATGGCTCAACTCAATTTGGGTTGCCAAAGGTAAATTAAAAATCCCAGCAGGGATAATGCCTGTTAGGAGATTACAGATGATTCTGATTTTGAGCAAAGACTTACACTGGCCAATTTCTTCAGGAAGTGATCCAATGAAGAAATTGTTCATGAGAATCAACGTCTTCAACTTCCCTCCCTTGCATAAATCCCGAGGAACTAATCCTGTCAAGTGATTATATGATACATCCAGATACTTCAGCTTCCCATTCCGGCCGAGCTCTTTGGGAAGCTCAAATGTGAAGTTGTTTCCCCAAACCTGAAGCACCTCAAGGTTTGGAAATTCACTAACAAAATATGGGATTGGACTGTGCAGCTTGTTTTGAAAGAGATTGATGAGTGTTAAGTTTTTCAGAGCTGAAAAACTCTCGGGTATCTCCCCAGCGAGGTTATTGATTGAAAGATCAAGTGATTTCAAGCTAATTAGACCAGATAACTCCGAAGGGATATGTCCAGTGAGATTATTGAATTGAAGAAACAACGAGTGCAGATGGGTTAATTGGCCTAGAGTAGAAGGAATCTCACCATTAAGGTTACAAGAACCCATGTCAAGAAGTTCAAGACTACTCAATGATCCAAATTCAGGTGGAATGCCTCCTTCGTAATGGTTATAGTACCCGATGCACAAGCTCTTGAGATTCTTCAACTTAGACAAGCTAGAAGGAACTTCGCCTGAAAGGTCATTACCATTCAAGCCCAAGAACTCCAAGTACTCCTCTAGTATTTTGCCAGAAAAGAAATTCCCTCCCAGATGAACATGCTTGAGTTTTTCCAGGCTTGCAATTTCAATTGGCAGTGGACCTGAACAGTTATTGTTGTAAATATCAAGAACCTCAAGCTACGTCATGCCAAGAGTGATCTTTCCAGGGAAACTCCCACCAATAGCATTGCTGGAAATGTTCAAAATCCTGAGAGATGTAAGCATGGCTATCTCCACAGGAAGTTCCCCCGTGAGATTATCATTAGCCAAAGTAAGATTCACAAGCTTGTTCAACAACCCAATCTCCGGAGGAATTGAACCAGGAAGGTGTCTAAACGACACGTTAAGTGACACCACACGTGAGCTCTCATCACACGTGACTCAGGAGAAGAAACAATGAGCTGAACGAGATATAGGGGAAGCCACCCAATCTTCAAGGTCAGTGCCATTATGTCTGTACATGGAGGATTTCAGCTTCAAGAGGACTTCCAGGTCACCGAATCAACTGCAAGCAATGAACAGTTGTACAGGAAAAAGAAGAAGAAAACACATAAAGAATCCCATTATTTCTCTTTAAGGAGAAAGGGATAGAGACGATAAGGTAAAAGTGAACACTACTATGCTAGTGTACTTGAACTTTTGATTCTGCTCAATCACGTTCGGGCATGGCAGGTTTAAAGAAGTATAGTTTGGTTGCAGGACCATGAGCGCTGACTCGCAGTATGAAGCCTGAATAAAAAATCAAGAAAGTTGGGGTCGCAAAAGAAGTAGCGGTTGCATTGCATCTTGCATGAGGTTTTGTGCCTTGGACCTTTCCTAACCTGCAACTAGGCATGGCAAGGGTCCCACTGTGTACGTTATAAGTTTCACAGTAGCAGTAGTTTAGCTTCCAATGGTGGATTTTTGTGCAAGGTCTAGAAATGGACGTACATTTATAAAAGATTTTAGACCTTGAGATTGTCCTCTTCGCTCTTCCATGGAGGGAATTGGAATCTAAGAAAAGCCCTGACACAAAAAAATTAACAGAGTGATGGGGTTGGGGATTGTCAATTTACCTGACAAGGGTGTTTGGCGGTGTGAAGTCTCGTTTTGAAAAAACAGGCCCACGATCACGCTGTCGCGTCCTCTATCTCGTGTCAACAACGCCAGTTGACGTGTTAAGTTTTCCAGTGATTTTGTTCAATCCTGTCTTATGTTTTTTTTAAAAAAACAGTGATTTCCGGTGCAGCTTGTACGTGTTTAGATTAAATTTTTGAATTTTGATGACTGTATTTATATAAAAAAATCATATTGCTAAAAATATATAATCAATAAAATCCAAACTTTAAGACTCATTATTGGTTATTTAAAAAATATTGAATCGATAAATTTACATGTTTTTTTATATTAAAAAATAACAATATATATTTCTTTAATAAGCTTATAATTAAAATTATTTTTATAAGAATATCAAACACTCATTGCGAAACATACAATTAACCATAATATATAAAATTCTCTCGGAACCCACGAATCAACCCCTAAGTTGAGCATTTTTTTATATAAAAAAAACAATGTTATTTTTTAATTTGTGGATCGGTTCTTGTAAGTATACTCTTTAACTTTAGGCTGATCCAAGAACCTAAATCCTAACGGCAGCGTTAAACGGCGTTCGTTCTCCTATCTTCCTACGTAAAAAACAATCTGGTTCTAACCTTTTTTTGTTTTTCCTGCCTCCTGGGTTTTTATCGTTTACTAACAAGTGTCAACGTGAATTGTGTCTTCTTCAGAAGGGCCGGTGATGAACTGGGCTTGGGGAAATTTTGATGGGCCCATTGCAAAGGCTGTCTGTGTCTTTTCCGGAATAAGTCACCTTTTTCTCTCTGACTCTCTCTGGATGGGAGCTAAGAGTCCACTCTTTTTTCCTCCTTTCTCGTCCTGCTCTAATCTTGACCGTCCAGTGGTGGGTCCTTGCATTGATTGCCTTGTAATGGCCTCTCTTTTTGTCTACTTCCTCACCCAACTTCATTACCTTCTTCTTCAACAAATAATCTCTTGAAAACAAACTCAAAACCTGACAAATTAAACCATACCCCTACAATATTACAACACATTTATCTCGACTCTTCGACCAAAGTTATCATTTCGGATTTGGCCTTAACTTTTTTTTGAATTGATTTATTAAGAGTGCGCTTGAGATATTTATATATCAATTCAATATTAAATTTTATTTTTTATGATGATTTAAAAAATATATTTCTCGTATCAGCGTTCAAAAGATTTAACTGTTGTTTGAACATGAAATTTAAATTTAATTTAATATTAAAAAAGATAATTTCTAAAAATATAGCCGGATATTCAAGCATAGATACTTGTACAAGAATAAGATGAGAAAGCATGAAAATTAGCTCGAGATACGAGGCTTAAAAAAATGACACTGAAACTGTTTACTCTTACACGCTTTAGTTCCTTAGGAAAGTGGCTTTTCGTGGAAGCTTTATGCTTGAATTAAAAGCACCTCTAGTGGATGTTAAATTCTTCTAACTTACTAAGTAGATTACTTTGATAATTTGAGAACCACACAAGTTGCTCGGAGAAGACGACCATCTCTTCTTTGTTTCCCAAAATGTTAACGCACTTGCTCGGAGAACTTATTCGTACTCTCCTGGTGAAAGGATTAGTGGGAATTCTGAGTTGGAGGAATCCATGTAAGTGGATGATTCGGAGAGTAAAGATGTTTGCTTTTATTATATGCAAAGGCAAAACTACGTCGTTGACTGGAGCTCACCATATCCGGAGAAAAAAGAAAAAGAGGAAGAGAATCCCTCTCCATCATGCTTTCAAGTGCTCGAGGGCTGCAATTACCGTGCACGGTGCCTCATGGGACACAGTCTGCATCTCTAGTAAACTCCACTTCGATGTACTTTATGGTTTATTCCATTCAATTCCAGAGAATCTCCGTCGTGATTTAACCTGACCACGTAACACATTCCTGGACACAGCCTCGTCTGTTCTGTGTATTAACCAGTGAATTCATGATTGTTTTTCAATGACTCCGCCATGCTCTTGCTGGAAGCTTGCCAGCTAGGAGCTATTCCCACCCGTTGGGTCGGAGACCCAGAAGGCATGCACAAAGCCATACCAAAAGTGTGAATCCTGTTGAGAGTGGAAAGCAGACCAAACCAGTTTCTGATAAGCTAGTTTTCTGTCACGAATCTCTAAAACGTCTTCTTGATTTACCTTGAAATTCACAGACAATGCTTTCCATCAAGACCATGTTTTCATCAAGCAATCAACATTTCGTTCTTGCACGAATCGATATGGTCCCAGGCCAGAACAATTCCCGTCCAACTTGGAGCTTCATGCTCTCAGCTGCGCCTTTTCCAGTTTATTAAACGGAGGCCATTTACATTGATTTAGGGCAGGTTTGGAAAAGTTATGATTGTAAGTTTTAAAAAGCTATGGATTTGATTCAGGTCAGAGTTATGATTGTAGTTTTTTAAAAAGCTATAAATTATAGCTTTTAAAAATATCATGTGAAAGGACTGTATTATTAATTTCTAAAATATTATCAAAATTTAAGTCATTAAAAAAAATCACAATTATATTTGTATTGGTGATTCCTAGACAAGCACTTAACCTTTAATATTACAGCTGTAAATTACACACACACATGTTTTTCAAGAAATAAAATTTTCATGCATAAAAAAATTAAATTAACATAAACATGTTCTAATTTGAATTTCAAACACTGATTTATTTAGCTCCTCACAATCTTCCTTGTGTAGCTTTTCCTTTATTCCATTTTCTACTCTAATCAATTTTAAATTTTTATATTGATAATAATAAAATTTATTTTATATCTGTGTTTTGATTTTTTAAAATGATTGTCTATGAAAATATTAAATGGCAACATACCATGATTAAAAAAACATATCTTATTTTTTTTAAAAAAAAAAGAATAATAACAGGCCGTGCAATAACTCAATTTCCTAGTTTATGAAAACAAATGTATTATTTATTCCAAAAATAATAATCTTTTTATTCATTGCTGGTTGGCTTGACAAGAAAGATGGCGATAGGTAATGATGGGAACGTCTACTCGTTCTAGTGAAAGCCAAAAGCTAGTTCTGGAAATGGGAGAGATTGACAGATCACAGGTTAGACGACTAATAGTCCACTTTTCTCTGAACAAATTACTCGGCCGTGGCCGTGCAATTATTATTACAGCCTAATCTAGGGTCTATTTGTTTACACGTTAAAACTGTATTTTTGATTCTTTTATTTTTATACATTAATATTAAAAGTAAATTTTAAAAAAATAAAAAAAATATATTATTTTAATAAATTTTACAATCAAAATATTTTTAAAAACAACTTAAATAATAATAATAATAAGCATTAGCTTTGTCCATTAAATAATTATTTAGGAGTATTAAATAATTATTTAGGAGTATGATTGTATTTGTTTTTGAAAGTATTTTTTATTAATAAATATATTAAAATAATTTTTATTTTTTAAAAATTATTTTTGATATCAACACATTAAAATAAAATATTTTTAAAATATAATATCAAATACTCCTTTAAAGTCAGCTTTCACTCTTACTGTATTTATTATAGGTTTTTTTTTTAATTTTTTTATTTATAATCAATTTTTTTAGTGTTTTCACGTAAATATATCAAAAATAATTTTAAAAAATAAAAAAATATATGTTATTTTAATATATTTACAAATAAAAAATAACAGCTGCACAATTCTAAACAGCTGTAAATTATATATGTGCTGTTTGTGCTTGTAGTGTTGGAAAAAAAGAAGCATGTTTTCTGTGCTGCGAAGAATTGTACCCCCACAACAAACATAAAATAAAAAAAGTTCATATCACAAATTGTTCTGATCCTCTCTCTAAAAGGAGGAATTGGAGGGGGAGAAGGTTTCGGCAGATCCATCCAAGAGAATTTGTAGCTCAGCTAGAACAAAATCCCAAGTTAAGAATCCATGCTAGCATGGGCCGGGCCCAATCGTCAAAATATAGCATAACCACATGTTTATTTTTAATCCTTGATTTTTCATTAAATAATTATTGTCATAATTTTAAAACTTTACTTAAAATTTTTAATAGTTGAGCACATGCCATTAGGTCAACTAAGGTGAATTATTTTTCTTTTTTTTTTTAAATAAACATTATTGTTTTACTATTAAAAAACCTGAAAACAAAAATCAATGAGTTTTTTTACCTGGGTTTTGACAGCATGATTTTAGAAATTACTATTGCCAAATTGGATGAAACGTTTTTTATATTAAAATTTGTATTTTTTTTATGTATTTCTTCATTTAAAAATATATTAAAATATTTTTTATTAGTACATCAAAAGCATTAAGAAAATATCATTATATTTTTTTTAAAGTAAAACATAATTTTATAAATAAATAAATAAATTACAGCCCTTATCAAATTCATATTAGAAACACTATCATCATTTATTTAACTCAAGATATATTAGATCTTCCATTAAAATAAAAAAGACAAATCTATCAAATATGAGTCTAATTCATTTTTTTAATTATTATTGCAATGATTGTGCTTTATCCCATGTTGCATGTAAAAATTAAGAGTTTATTTGGTATTGTAGTTACTGTTATGATCGAGGTTTATAAAAAATAATTTTATTTATTATTCATAACTTAAATTAAAATGTTTGATTAAAACTATAATTAAATTTTAGATTTAATAAAAAACATCAACTTTTCTGGTCATCAAACTACTTTCCTGTTGCCTGCCTTAGAACCCATCTTCAAGCCTTGATTTACATAAACCAGTTCAAAGTTTTTCTAGTTCAAGTTCTTCACCGATACAAGTAATATTCTTGTTAATGGTTGCTACAGCTTATTTAATGATTTTTTTACCTGTTCATTAATATCGTGCCATAAAAAGTGACTCCATGATAACCACGAATCTAATGATCGAAGTATTTTACCTTGAAATGTTTCAATAGCATTACTTAAGAGAATTCTAAGAAGAGTATTCTGGAAGACAAGCAATAAAAGCAGCTAATCCTCAACCAGTAGTTTGATGGTTTTATTACAAATACTTCAGTGTTTTAATACATGATCAAATACTAATATACTGGCTTTTTTTAAAACTCAGTTATAGCCGCAAAACAAACACTAAAGAAGGAGAGGTTGTAGAAGATGTCGTTTAACAACGACTGCCTTTCTTTCCTCACGCTACAATGATGATCTAAACCGAGGCAAGAAATGTTGGCTCGCCGTAAGCTGTAACATATCACTGAGTGATAAGCTGGCCGTGATTTGGGATGGGAGGTCAGAAAGTGCAACTCCGAGACCATGGAAGTCTCCGAGTATTAACGGATTTCACAGCATAGGACAGCTTGAAAATGGTTTCCTTATCATAGAGGGATTCTCTGTTTTGCACAAGCAGGTTTCCTTGTAGTAAACTAAATAACCAACTGCATGCTTTAAAAATTGCTTTGCGAGTACTTGTCTGTAATGTTCTACTTACCATTTCAATTTTGAAAAATATAAAAGTTTATTAAAGAAAAAAAAATAGTTCTCGTCAAACACAAGAACCCAGCTGGAAATTTCTGCACATTTTTACTAAACATGCTTTAAAACGTTTCAGCAAGCTTCGATGTACTAAACATGCTTAAACATCACTATAAACAAAAAGCACATGGAATTTTGAATGCTTGAGACCAAATACCTACCACAAACCAAAATGTGTGTCCCCTTAAGATGTTCTCCATTGCAGCTCAACTTGGATTCGGCCATTCTTGGAGTCAATGAGATGGTACCTCTCGTTGATTCTCTTGTTGTTAACGACGTCCGCTAGGTTTATCACCACATAACCCAGGTTTTCCTGATTTGAAATCATGGAGAACAGAGAAACGTAACTCAGACACTATCGGCGAAATGGGAAACAACAGAATGGCCTCAATTCTGGATCAGGCACACCAGAGATGGTAGCGAGGCGATTAAACTAGTGCAATTTATATACCTTGGGATGCAATAGACCCATCCTTGAGGAGGAGCTAACAACTTCCACCTGAAGTCTTTCATTTGTGGGTGCTTCCTCCAGCATGAACTGAAACTCTTCTTCCCATCTCGGATCTCTGCTTTTCTTCACTTGCTATATCGATTTTAAATATAAATTATTAATTTTTACAGCAACAACTCTTTACTAGTGAAATTGCGTTAATACGATGATTGAAAAACGAAGCGACTTGATGATGGCTATGAGGCTAAAATACAGTTTGCAAACAGGAATTGAGTCTTCACCATTGAAAGGTGAAAAACAACTTCAATTGTGTAAGTTATCGTGACGACGCTTATGACATACCTTAGATCTCTTCTCCTTCCCTTTGAAAAGTAATCGAACGTAAGGATTTGTGTGGTGTTTTCCTTCCACGTCTTGAGCTTCGTGCACAATAACTACTAACAGGCCACCACCAGCAGGTGTTCCTTCAGGAGCTTTTGCCACCGCTTTTGGATCATCGATATCTTTTGGTATCTCATCATCCTTAAAAGGTTTGTATACCAATTCGACAACAATCTGTCCACGTGATTTCTCATTCTGAACATCATTTGGGTCCATATTTTTTAACAGATCAAGTGTAAGAACCTTCGGTTCATCTGGAGTCAGCTCTTTCAGTGGAATGACATTCATACCCATCTTGTCATGTTTGCCAACCTATGCGAAATGAAAACATAAAGCCCTTGCAATCATGAATGTTGGGAAAGATAGGACAAAATCATGGTGGGAAAAAAACTTCTTAAGCATAAGCAACGATGCGCTTTGTGCTGTGTGGTTAATCCTACGAAGATGCACAGAGATACATACACACCTGTTCCCAATCATAGACAAGAACCTCTAAGGCTTGAGATTCCGGGTCTTTAACAGTGATACTGAACTCCTCGTTCCATTCAGGGTTCAAGTTTTTGTGTTTAACAGTTGTTTTATTTGAATGATGCTTATCTTCAGTAAGCTTTAATTTCACGTACGGGTCTGATGCCCCTAAAAGATCTTTCTTTTTAAGCTTCATTGCCCTCAGAACCTTCACGGTGAGTATCCCAACAGGTCGCTTCATGGCTCTGACATTTTTAGGAAAGCTTAGCAGGTCCTAGCAAACATATTGCATCATAACATGGACTAAAGGAGTTGACGGATACTTACTTTGAAGGATCCATGATTGGTACAACTAGGCATTTTGGCCACAAATACATATTTGCAACCTGATCTTTGATAAGCTCCTGAACAGGAAAAAATGGAAATATGAGGGATCGAAAAAATAAACTCTATATTTTATTAATTCACAGTCTTTGATCGGGGGCGTTCAAATAGTTGGATGCTCCTCGGAATTGCAACCTTGCACAGCGATGCCTTTCTAAGGCAGATATTTTTCCTTGGAATACGTGCATTAATCTCCAAATAGATATAAAGTAGACATTATGACTCAAATTATGGTAAGTAGTAGTTGCAGATATAATTTGTTGAAATAGCATACTAGAAATGACAATGATGACTAGAGAAAAATCTAAAAGTAGTGCGGTGTTTACTGTTGAGATGCTACTGTTTATACATGATATAAACAATACAAGCGATGTGAAGAGCTGATAGGTTTTCAATCTTAAAAACTAACACAATGTATACAATTTAGGTACTTTTAACTTTTAAAAATTTAATTTTGACACAATTTCATTTATATTACTTTTTACTCTATGATAGAGAATAGAGAAAGAGGGATTGCCGGTTTCTCGCAATGAGTGAGAAAGTTTCTGTTACTTCATTTCAAGTCACCAAAATAAATTTTCTTGGTATTTATGTGTTTCATATGTGTGACTTAATGATGGTTTTTTAAAGACTCAATATTGCATGAAAAACTAGATTTTGGCCTAGCAAGCTAAAATTAAACCAATTTAATTTTAGAATTTTGGAATTTTTTTGGAGTATTTAGAGTTGATTAAATGGTTTTATCAGTGTTATAAAGGGTGTTAGTGAGATATTTTTGGTTGGAATAGCTTGAAAATTAGGGTTTTTTTTGGCCAAAAGACTAATTGCTTGATTTTTTTTGTCACCACTATGTTCACTAGAATCTGAGATTGTGTTAACAAATTGGCAGCCTTGGCAAACAATGTGTCGTCAACCTTTTTGTTTCTTCCAAAAATACAGAGCACATGATAGGTTGTCCATCCTTTTTTTTTAATAATATAATAATAAGACGCGCTCTTAAGCACTTAATTCAAGTGGCACGGGCGCACTGGGCCATAGGCCCAAGGGGTGAGGCTCGTTTTCACTCTTTTTTTTTTTTAGGTTGAATATAAATTTAAAGGGAAAATATTAAACATAAATGAGTTCATGGCACGGATCACGACTTTGACCGGTTAAGTCACAACAACCAGAATATTATTTTTAATATATTTCGGTTTTTATTGATATTTTTATATATTTTTTCTTTTAAATTTATATTTGAATTAATATCCATTTTAATTTTTTTTTGCTTAATTTTTTTTTGTATAAAGATTATTGTTTTATGGTATTGTGCGTATTTAATTTTGAAAGGATTATCATGATTTATCTATATATATTTTTTTAATCTTTTGTATACAAGAACTTTATTATTTAGAATAAAAAATATTTATTTTTTATAATATTTCTGATATGTGCAGCCTTGTATAGTATTTTTTAAAGTTTCTTTTATTTAATCAATTTAATATGTGTATCTATTTTTAATATAATTTGATTGAATAAAAAATAATTTTAACAAACAAAATCAGAAACACAACAGATAAATGCACCATCTTGCAAGATTAAATATCTTGATTTATATTTCAATTTTCTAGTTTTATTCTTAGTTATTATTGATATTTTTTTTTTAATATCAGCAAACATAATTTTTAATTTATTTAATTACGCATGAACTTTTTAATTTATAATTTTAAAAAATTTGTATGCACACAAAAGCATAAAAAACCTGCATATACAATTCATTTACAAGAGAAAAGAATAGGGTAAAATAACTAGCAAGAAAATATATCTTGAAACTTGACAGTGAGAGGAAACCACCTTCCACTTCAGTCCACCCTACTATGAAAAAGAACAAACACAAAAACTATCAATACCTGGACAAATTTGTACAGGCCGGGAATGGACATAGCATCTGCTCCAAGCAGTTTCAATCCAAAGTCAACATGTGGCTGCATAATCAGGGAGACTGTATCAAGTTTCCTTTGTACCAAGTAAAATATGCATCTGCTCAGCAGTTGATATATTCTAACCATCACCACGTACCTTCTCTAGCAGAGACACATATATATTGGCAAAACAAGGAAATACAGGAAGCAAAGGCTTTAGGGTGATACGAGGAGCAGCAAATACTTGCAAATCAACCACCTGAAATGGTCCAAAGAGGTCAATGCTTTCAGACCAAATATTTTTGTGACATACTCGATTACTTCATTTTGACTGACAAAACGGAATACCTGAACTGTGGCTTTCAGACCAAATGCTTTAACCGCAATAGTTATATCTGGATTCCCAGCCCACTTCAATACTGGTTCCATGATCAGCTCTTTCTCATCAGTGACATAAACTTTCATTCCTGGAATTAGTAAAACCAAGAATCATCAATGTTAAGAAATTTACCAAGCTACGTCTCTTGAAACAACCTTGAGATCTATTAATGCAAGGAATAGAACAATGTAATCCTAAATTGAAATTCTATATATGTGCCAAAAGCGAGAAGAGTCACCTTCTTAATGCATCAGATACAATAGAATGATACTTTTACCGGGGGGCAAAAACTTCTTGTTAAAGCAAAGGAGATGATTCAATTTTGGTTGGCTTACTGGATTGAAGACACTGTATTTCCATATTTACCAACCAGTCATTTACTGATTAATTTAATGGATTTAGAATAAATTTAATGGTTTTACTATTACCGTTAAGAGGGCAAAAATCTCAACGTGTTCTTAAATGTCAACAAATTTTACTAATCCCTTCCAGATAGGGGGGGGGGGGGGGGTGCAGAAATGAGTTCTGCATAAATCTTATCTTAAAACCTTGACAATCGAAAGATATGCAGAACAGAAATGAGTTCTGCATAACTCTTATCTTAAAGCATGACAATCGAAAGATATGCAGAAGAAATATGTTAAAACTTTCCACAGTTTTTCAGAAACGAAGTTATTTAGATCACTGTGACAAAAAAGAAAAAGATAAAGAAGGTGCATGCAGAAGCCTATGAACGTGCGGAGACAGAGAGAGCAGCGTAACCTGGAAAATTTGGTGGCAGAGAACCCAAGGTAAGTGTTTCAAATTCAACTGAATCAATTTTGTATTTTGGAATTTGCTCAGCAATAATTGGCTTTGCTATATTCCTTGCAGTCTTGCAAATTGCCTAGAAAACTTGAAGCATCAACCAAAGAATGCCCACGAATAGTAATGAAGCCATGGATAACAGGCCGAAAATTATTTAGGCATCCATACCGTATCAATGTAAGGCCACATGTTCTCAATCAATTTGTTAAGCCAGTCAATCTTCACAAAAGAAAATTTATTCAAATCTGTAAGAAGATTGCTGTGGAATCTGCATTTCTCTACCATAATTAAAACGCAAAAGACAACTGCAGGCTATTATAGCGTACCCGGTCATAATCTGGATTCTTCACCCACTGGGGTATTTCTGGAAGCAAACGTTGCAAAGTTTTTGAGTCTTGTTCAATCAAAGGACGGATTACAGGATCCTGGAGAAATCAGAACTTACAACCAATCACTCAAAAAGCATGATGAATACAACAACCAATTTAGGCAATGGCATACCCTTCTTCCTCCCGCATTCGACAATTTATCAGGCCTAAATTGTGCAGGAATTTCAAAACTTTGAATTGCCAAAGTACACACAACATGAAAATACAGTAACATTTCCAGTAACTGTTCCATTCGCCGATCTAAATTCAATTCGAGTGATGAAATTCTCACCCATCTTCCATGTATAAATAATATAAAAACATGTTGGCATGTGCAAATCCATAAATTTCCACGCCCTCTAACAACCAACACTAAATACATCCTGCAATTTTTTTTGCATTTGGAGTCCCAAACACGATCATCTCCTACTCTTATCAAAACCACAACCTATCAACGGTCAATCCAAATAGACAAAAATCTAGAAAACAAGACCAACCTGGCTTGATATTTGGCACCAATCCTCTTTTCAAACAAAACGTTTGCAAAACGAACCATGGAGGTGTATATAAAGTCAATAAGGTCAGTTCCAAATTGGTTCCATAAAACTGCAAAAATATAAATCGACGATACATGGCCTGATTCACGTTTTCAACATTGCTTAAACTTAAAATAGTCCCAGCATTTCTTTTTCCTATCATTTACATGTCTTAACCACTAGTGCATAGCAAGAAACAGTCATAAATATCCAAACATGGAATCTTAAAGGGTTAGAATTCAGACCAAACAAAACCAAGAAAATGCAACACAACTGAAAGAACAAAAAGGGAGACAGCAAAACACCAACCTTAACACCAGTTGGCTGAAAATAGATGAACATATAGTAGCCAATTACAATCCCAATTGATGTTCCTATTCCAAATCCACAAAACCCCAATATACTACTCAGAATTCCCATCTCTTAAAAAAAAAAAAAAAAACACCCCAATGTTGAAAATGAGCAGAGATTCAAGAAACAAGTAATATATCTTTACAAGTGGGAAGTAAGATCTGTATGATCCTAAATTGCAGGATGGTCTTATCAGGTAAGAGCAATAAAGATGGCATTTATTCCAGCGGCCAATCTTTTTACGTTTAACGACTTATTGTATTTTTACAACGGCCTAAAAATGAGAGTTTCACCCGCGTGTTATACAGGTACCGTCAGTAACGTCTTAAAGGCTGAGTTGTGAGGTCCTGATTGGCTGATTATTTTAGGGTCTTAGAGCAGGTAGGACGTGAGCAGTGCCAGCTTTTGTTGCCTCTGTGACAATTATTGAGGTGTTGGGCCAGAAAAAGAAACTGATTATCCAAAACAGGGATATGATTGGGTCTTTCTAATTCAGCTTTATTTGGGTTTTTTTTTTCCTAATTAGTTTTATTGTTTTAAAATGATTTGGGACACTTCCGAGGTTTGTTTTCTTCGAACACTTCCAAGGAGTAAGTTATAGCTTAGTCTTTGAAGTATAATAAATTTAATTAATTAATTCTTGTAATTTTAGAAATTATACAACTCAAATACTATTTAATATTTTTATCATCTTGTATTTATCTTTTAATAGAAATATTAAAAAAAAAAATTCTGTTAAATTGAGGTCGGTAAACATGAAGTAATAAATGGGCTTTAATTGTTTTTGGTACCGCAGAGATCCTGATTAATTAGTTTTGACAAAGTCAAGGATTGAGTTATAATATAAAAATAGAATTATTGCATTGCCTATAAATATTTTATGGAGCACTAGGTAACCTTGTTTGAGCTTGCATTTAGGTTTGGATATCAATAAAAAATCCAAATAATTAATTCTTGTTTTCTTGAAGAATAAATTTGTCAGTACGGTGGACCATACCACTAGAATCAATAATTTCCATATAATATTACCTTGTTTATATGAAGAAAATAATGTAGATATTTGTGTAATTATAGTATAAATAGCTTGAACCTATTATAGTTAATTAATAGCAGCTGATTTTGTAGAATGTAAATAGAATAATTTCTATTTAATTCCATTAAAAAAAGATATTCAACCAAATCAAGTTGATGGGTTATGAAGTTTTAATGTTCTTGTTTGTAAATCATCTCTAACACATCCATCGCTAACTCATTCACCACTCCATACATGAAATCGTTTATATATATATATATATATATATATATTCAATTCCCTACAGAAACTTCAAATAATTCCAGAATCAATCAAATACTATTTGTTTTTATTCAAACTACAAAATTAACTCCAACTACAGCATTTCCACTCACCAAGCAACGTGGGGCAATATTAGCTGTCGAAAGGGGACGTAGAAGAAACACAGGGTATATATATATATATATATTCAATTCCCTACAGAAACTTCAAATAATTCCAGAATCAATCAAATACTATTTGTTTTTATTCAAACTACAAAATTAACTCCAACTACAGCATTTCCACTCACCAAGCAACGTGGGGCAATATTAACTGTCGAAAGGGGACGTAGAAGCAACACAGGGCTTTACTCAATCCGGCTCCTTGCAGGACAAGCCAGCTTTTTACTAGCTTAAATTGCTTAATTCCTGTCCTGAGCAGAAAAGGTTCCTTTGGAAGATGGTGGGCAATGGACACGAAAAGTACTCTCTATCTCCATATCAATCCCACCACCGTATGTTGGAGATAATTATGGAGACTGCTTGCTTTAGATTGTGGTCACGTCATTCTTATGTTTTTGATAATTACTTTCAGATTGTGGTCCCGACTGTTTCCCTATAAATGCAGCCTCGGTTGCTCAAGGGGTGTTTTACATTTCAGTTAAAAAAATAAAAATATTTTATTTTTTTAATTTAAATTCGAATTTTTTTTATATTTTTAGATTATTTTCATGTATTATATAAAAAAATAATTTTTTAAAAATAAAAAAAATAAATATTTTAATATATTTTTAAACAAAAAAAATATCATACAAAACATTTCTAACCCATGTCAACGCTAATTATGAAAACTTTATGCATGGACTGATTAGAAAATGTAGCGTGAAAGTAATCAAGGCGGGTGCTTGCTAGGCCCGGCCAGTACTCGAAGGTGAAGAGCGTTTTACGTGCAGGCTTGGTTACCACCATGAAGCAGCAGTTCACCCTCACCCCCCTTCCCTACCACTATCAGCAACAGCAACATGATTACGTGCCTGTCAGTATTTCCATGTCAAGCACATGCTCGCAGTGACCCATGGACGAGTATATGTGGCGGGGCAAGATAAAATTAGCACCGTCTTTTAAATTTTGTTGAATTAAAACAAATTGTGAAGGAGAACTGCTCGTGAAGAATGGTAAGCAGCATCGGGTCAGTATAGAAAATGGTTAGATATTCGTAAAGGAGGATGGTGGGATTCTGTGGTGGCCATTGAAATGAAAATCTCTTTCGGTCATGTGTAGTGGAGACAAAAGAGGACCCTTGCGGTTGTATTGATCGAGAAAGCCACGTAAAAGTTAGTTCAGTTTGAAGGCAAACACGTGTGTTGACGATGAAAACTGAGGGCTCAAATATGTCAGCATGTACCATCCACAGCTACATTTCTTGTGCATGATTGAATTGCGCAATCTGCCCTGCTAGACAGGCAAATTTATGAGGAGGTGAAGGATATATAGCCCTTGTGGAGTCTGAAAATACTAGACCCAATTGGACCAGGGACACAAGGAGCCCAATATATAATGGGTTAGAAGAGATTCACCACGCCGAGGAACCGAAGGTGCCACCTTAACATTGAGGGCATTTTATAACTGTATTTCAATCGATTTTTTATTGAAATTTAATTATTATTTTTTATATTTTAAATAAAAAAATTTAGTGTTTTTAAATCATTTTGATATGCTGATATCAAAAATAATTTTTTTTAAACAAAATAAAATCATTTTGATATATTTCTAAACGAAAAACACTTTAAAAAGCAACTGCAACCACACTCTCAAACATCCCAAGAGAGGATAATCAAACCCAACCTAGAAATAACTATCCATTTAACGTAGGTTTGCATATTGTATTTTTTTTATAAAAAAAACTAAATATGCGTACTGTTTTGATATGTATAAAAAAATTCAAAATATAAATTAAAAAGTTTATGCAAACATTTAATTCAATGAATTGGTAAGTATTTGTATCTATGTATATAAAATGTCATTGATGTACTTGGGTCGTTTATGTGATACATTTGTTGGAGACACATCAAAGCTTCAATGATAACACCATTAATATTATTAAAAGAATTTCGACGAGATGACACCAAAAACAAATCACAAACAATGAGCAAAGTGGATCACATGATTTACTTATATTTAGATCACTTATGTGACACACTCTTATCATTAATAATGATTTTTCTTGGTGTTATTGAATTCATCTCATCATCATTTTTTGAAAAATACTGTTGATATTATTATTGAAGTTGTTGCATGTCTCCATAATATTTTTTTTTCTCCTCTCCTAGTTGAATTTTATTTTAATAATTTTACAATATGAGAAAGATAATTTTTAAATTGTGTTATTTTATATATAAAAAAATAAATTTATTTTAGAACCCCAAAATACTATTCTTGACATGCCCATGACTAAAAATGGCAAATTTATTTTTAGCTTGGGAACCATGCAGGGCTATATGTTTTTTTTTGGGGGGGTGATGACTTGGATTTGATCAAAAAAAAAAAGAAAAGAAAAAACAGCCCCAACTTTTATCATCTTACCATTCTTTTAAGAAACTCTTCTTTTTCATTGATCTACTCAATGGCCTTTTCACTTCAATTGTTTAATCAACTTGGTTTACATAAAATATAATCGAAACCCGATCTGATTTTACCTTAACAGACCAATGCTAGTTCGTTAAAGAGGTGGACACGAAGGGTGGGTGGTCCCGCGTTGAAAAGTAAAAAGTCACCTTGCAATTATTAAATGTAAAGAAATACTTTTATAAATCCAACTTTGATTACGTGTTATCTTCAAGATAGCGATTCTTTTACCTTATTATATGAAAGAACGTGGGCTTTCAAGAAATGGACGGTGCCGCAAGTTGTCGCTCGGACGCCGCTCCACGTGATCATGAAAATGTCAAATATTGCACTCTTAAAGTTAGTATGACATGGGAGACAACTGTTAAAAATATTCTTATTTAATTTGAATAAGAATAATTATAAAAATACAACCATATAATTATAAAAATACATTATATTTAGTTTTTATTTTTTTATTTTTTTTATCTCCAGGTTTTTTTAATGAAACTTAAAGTGAAAGTATACAGGAGGTAGGTCTCGGACACTGCAGATCTACTCCGATTAAAAGGAAAAATGTGGTGGACAGCAAATTGTTTGGTATAAATATCATGAAAATAATACATGCATGCGACGTCATAGATGATGCACTGTTGCTGCTGCCACTACCTCACAGACAACTTTAAATTTCTCAACAATTTAGCATGAAAACTGAGCCTGTGCTACTCTATGTTTTTCCATGATTTGAAATCCTAAAGATTTGTTGCTGCTGCTGCTGTAATAGCCATCGACATTGGTGCTCACTGACACCTCTGCATCGTTGAAAAATGTTTTGATTGATGGTTTGTTTTAAAAGTATTTAAAAAATATATATTATTTTTTAATACTTTTATATTATTTTTATATATTAATATAAAAAATAATTTAATATATTTTAAAGTTCACTTTAAAAAAACAAACTCAATTGAATTTTCATACAGTCACTTATATGAAAATTATTATCGTTACTTCATTCAATTTCTCAGGTCCAAATGTTGGCTTTAGCGGAGGGGAGAAGTTCAGTTAATTTTCCCACTCTTGGTTTATGAATTTTTTATTATTTACGCTTTGGTCACTAAATTTCTGTTCTTTTCAATCTGATCTTTTAAATTTACGATTTGTATTGCTTACCCCTCCAGCTCCTTTCATATTTCATTGTCTAACATATTTATTCATTGCCCGTTTTCCTGTTCTTGATCCTTGAAATTTTTATTATCTTACACTTCGGTAAAGTTATGTCCATTTTGTTTTATTTCACAAACTAAATTTCTTAGAGAATTAACTTCCGATGGGTTATTATTAAAAACCTCTATTTACTATAATATATAATTTATATTATTTTTTAATATATATCATAAAAACTATATGCTTGAAATAGATTCACTCCTATAATGGATATTTATATTATTTTCTTAACGTTTGCTAAAACATTTCCTTATCATCTAAATTTGATATCCAAAAACAAACAGTTTTTAGTACACTGGAAGATATATTTGATACGAATCTCATGGTCACCACATCAATACTTGTCCAAACTCCCGAGGAGAAATAAATCAAGGAGTCATTATCGGTTTTCTTTTTTCTTTCAACAAAAGGATGTAATTAGCCGTCAAATTTATATACACTACAAGTCTATTTTATCATTCTATGTTGACAGGGACCAAACAAGCCCTTAAAATTTTCTATACCTTCAAATCGCCACACTTATACTTCAAAGACCTTGAAAATCTGACAGCCAAATGTCCCGATCGTGTAATTAAATATAAATCAAAGTTTATCACAGTGCTAGTCCACGGAGTAGTTACTGTTGATTATTATACTCCATGCTCCATGTATTATTTTAAGAGCAAGTTTTCACATGCATCGTAAGCTGTGATTCACTCTCTCGTACAGAAGTATTATTCATTGATAATTTTTTGATGATATATATTTTAGAGAGATGCAATTTTTAGATATGTTTGGTATTGTGATTTAAATATTTTTATTTTTTATATATTAAATTATATATATTTTTTATTTTTTTATGTGTTGATAATAAAAAATAATTTTTTAAAAATAAAAAATATTATTTTATTATATTTTTGAATAACAACAATCTAATCCGGTTTTATTTTTTTTATTTTTTTTCATCTAGTCTACAATTAAATTAAAAAATAATTATAAAAAGTAAAACATGATCGAGTGTTTTATTAAAAACATAAAAAAAGCTAAATAACAAACATTGACGAAGAGGAAAATTCCCTATATACCCTTTCTCGTATGTATAAATGCTCTTTCTCGTATGTATAGACATTCATTGACAATCTTGTCTGTACATGGCATGAATTTCAGTATTGCTACGAAGCTAGGTCGGGATTGATGACAGGGAGAAAGATAATCAAAAGAGTATAATATTTTGAAAGTATTTTTAATGCCTGTTTGAAATTATATTTTAAAGTATTTTTTTAATTGTTAATTTTTTTTTTAAATATTATTGTAATATATTTTCAAATAAAAATATTTTAAGCAATTACTTGGTCAAATACAATCTTTAATAACGGATTAGACTTGTCCATCTTACACTGGAAAATCACACATCACCGTGGAAAATCACACATTACCAAGTCAAGGACGGATCTTATCTAGCCACGTGTAATCAAACCACATAATTTAGTATCGGATTATCGGTGTTATTGAACTTATCTCGTATTAACCGTCGACTTGGTAATCCAAAACCTTGTAAAAGTTTTATATTAAACCTTGTCAAGGAATTTTAACTGTTTTTTATTTTTTTTAAACACCACCATTTTAAATTTTAAATTTTAAATGAAATTTTGTTAACTGCTGGTTCTAGCAGTTGGATTTTATATTATTTATTTGTTTAGAAATATATTAAAATAATATTATTTATTTATTTTTAATTTTTTTATCAATACATCAAAACAATTTTAAAATATAAAAAATAAATTAAAATTAAAACTAAAATTTTTAAAAATCATTATTTCAGATGCGTTAGACAATAATTTTTTAATGTTTGTTTGGAAATGTGATTAAAGTTATTTTTGCAAGTATTTTTATTAAAAATTATATATCAAAATAATATTTTTTTAATTTTTTTTTCAACATTATCCTATCAAAATGATCTAAAAATATATTTAAAAAATATATTTAAAAAAATATTTTTTTTTATCAAAAATATTCTTTAAATATACTTCCAACCTAACCAGCGTCGCTCCACGCCCCGTGCTTAAAAATAAAATCTTTCATTTGTGTTGCCGAGATGATTCCCTGCACATTAGGTCACAGCGACTAAACAATTATACGGTGCCTTTCTTTTTTATTATTGTTATTTTTTATAGTGGGCTCCTCCACGGTTAGATTATGTGAGGGTTAGGATTCTTCTAGTCCATGTCTCCCGAGACAAATTTCGAGGAGCTCGAGGAGGAAATCGACGGTCACAATCTCCCCAACGGCTATTTCAAAATATCATGATCGGATGGTCAGCAATACATCGGCGGTTGCCGCCCTACAGTATTCTCGGTCTTGGACCAAGAGTAAACCGACCGCAACAGTGTCGGTAAATTAGGAGTCATTGTCACATTTTTATTAAATTACCAAAACAATGTTACAAGATTATAAAAAGATAAACCTCATATCAATCCCCTAATCATAAAAGTGTATTCATTAAGTCCTCGTATTTTCAATTCTATCAAATGGGTCCCCATATATACTTTGTTCTTCAATCAACTCCTTTTCACTAAAACAATTGGATCCGATGTGGAATAATGCGGACGATGACCTTAGTTTCCAGGGCCCTGACATGCAAAAATATCCATTTATGAACAAATATCTGTATATATTGAGGGGGAAATCTGCATATTTTCACTTCCAAGACTAGGAAAAATTAGGATTAATAGAAAATATGTGACCAACTTGTGCATTTTCTAACACTAACTATACATTGATTTTAACGAATGATTTGACTATGGAAAGGTATTCAGACGAGGGGAGGAAATAAAAATACCGGTAGTTAGTGGATTGATTGAGAAATCATATATGGTTGGAGGGTTAACCTGATATTTTCCCGAAACATAAAAAATAAAGTAGCCGTTGCTGGCTCGCGTCCTATAAAAAGATGGACCACCACTCAAAGGTTCATGAAATTAGCAAACTAGAAAATATCAATCTCCTCCAATTCCAAAAGGGATTCTTCAGGATCCGTTGAGGAATATCGTACACTAATATTTTTTTCAATTCTCTTTATATGAACAAAGTTTGTTGCGATTTATAGCCCTCTTAATCTATTAGAGTCTTTCTTCGTTTGAGAGTTTATAGGAAATCTCGAAGAAAATCCCATGATATTATATCGATCCTTCTTAAATTAATTGTTTAAAACTTCGTAATTTTTTTTTATAATTACCGAATCATTCCATCTCTTCTTCTCTGTCAGAAAAATTTGTGCAACTTTCTCGAGAAAATCAGCAGCAATTCCGATACCTTTTGTTATATAGATTAAAAAAGGAGTTTTCACCAGGCTATTGATCGTGTTATTTGAAGATCATTGCCCTCTTTCTTGTTTTCTTGTTTTAATTTGTGGATATCCTTAATCATCTTTAGATATATAACAAAGCTAGAGAATTTGTAACTATGGAGGCAATTTTTGCACCATCAACAGCAGATCATCATCAGTCTATCTCTCCATACAAGCAAATGAAAAACCCAAATCCAACAAAGAAGATCAATCATACTAGTCGCAGTTACATTTCAAGATCCACAGAAAACTTGCCCCCCATGAACTACAACAGCATCCATGGAGGCCTCTTCCTTGCTCCTCCTCGTAATCTGCACTCCCTTTCCTACCCTCCATCTTCTCTTTCATTTTTTAATCCACACCAACCATATTATTGTCAGAAGCAAGCCCAACCACCTCTCCTTCCTCTTCCAGCCTCTCAACCCCGCTACAACTCTCTCCCTTCTCTAAGCCGGGGCCTTTCTTGCCCTCCTGCTGCTACAAAAAAGACTAATAGACCCAGAAACCAATCTTTCACCTCAAAGAAATCCAAACAACCCAACATCAAAAAGGAAGAGCCGAAGAAAGAATCTTTTATTATTGGATCCACTGTACCATTAGGACCTGACCCCAAAGACTTGCCAAAAGATGTTTCTAAGGTTTTATCATCATCAGTGACAGTATCAGGTAACGATGTTATTACGAAACCTGTTTTTACGAAAGACTTTGATCCGAAGTTTCCAGTTTCTGTGTTTACACTATCTCCACACCCTAGCAGCTTGCCCTTGCCCAAGTTTTCCATGAAACCAAAGCGTGGTTGCACCGCTGAAGCTGCAGGGGTTGATGCTGGAGCAACAGATAATCTCCGGCGACTCTTACGTCTCCGGTGAAGTGAAGTTATTTCCTTTCTGGCTATATATAAATAACCGTGTGGGTTGATCATTAATTTCTGTAGATGAAAACCAAGCCGAGAGATTGTGCTTTGCTTTTGTGGCCTCTGTGTGTTGTCTTTGTGTTTTTTCAAGTTCTAGCAATCCAAGAAAAGTTTGTGATCACCACCTGCGTTTTTGAATTGGGGTGCACAAACAGTTTACAAGCGTAAAGAAGCCTGGTAGCTCTCTCTTTTTTTCATGTCTAGGGAGAGATAAAGGATAGTGTGTAATCCTCCTTTTGTCTTATCAGCAATAATATTACATGATCTGTACCCTTTTTTTTTTATGTGAAAGTGCTTTTATTTTGTTTTTCTTTCGTATTTTTCAAGAAAAATAATGTCAAGAAACAAGGGATTTTGTGATTTTTTTTCCGTCAGAAACAATGAATTATAGTTCATATTAGGAGATTGGATTATCGTTCCCTCCCTTGTTATAACCGCCCGATTTCATTCATAGGTAGCTGTCACTTGGTACGCATTGCAATAAAGTTGTCCATGGACGCAATTCGAAATCTGTTCTTGAGTCTGGATTCATCTATTAATCACGTTCCTGAAAGGAAATGGCCCTAATTGAAAGGAAAAGAGAGGGCTAAAATAGAGTTGGATTCTAATTTCATGGTTGAAATCATAGTTATCATATTTATGAAGGGTTCGGCATGTTATAAAAACAAAGTTATAGTTTTGCTTCGTAAACTAGATTGATTTTAGAATAATATTATTTTAGATTAAGAAAATAATCAAAGTTAACTCAATGGAGTTAGCACACCAAATAAATCTTAAAATCGATTAAAAATTATTAATCTGTTAAAAATAATAATTAATTTATTATTGGAAATCCACGCTCGATCTTAACATTATTGGATGCAAGGTAACATGCCTGAGTTTATTTTTCACTTTCAATGAATTCAGACAAGGTGCCCACTCGCTGAAATGTTTTCTAAGAGCTTCGTACAGGTCTCTTAATATTTTATATTAATATAATACTTGAATTTTATTATTTGTTTTTTTTGCAGACATGATTGTCAGCCCGAGATTGTCATTACACCTTCAGAAAACTGGTAGTTGAAACCTAAGTACCTCTTAAATCTGTTCTGGAAATTTTCTACTGCGGTCAGTTCATTTAGATTTGGCTGTAAAACGAAAGGAAGTGCATGGTTTATGGCCTTCTGAAGGCTTGCCTAACCACTTAAGCCGTAGATACTGTACTTATCACGTTCATTCAGCTGGACCACATGTTTTAATGATTTATCAAAGACAAAGAAAAAACCTATTTAATGGTGTCGGATTTAATCGCGAAATATGTAATTAATATAGAACTGTACATGTTCAAATGAACAAGCAATGACATGCTAAATTGTGTCTGTACGGGACCTAATCAACAATAAGAGATCTCTCCACGCACATTGATACAAGTAGGTTTTCATGTATCATTTCATTTAAATATTTAAATGATTAGGTAGAGTTTAAATACATAATTGATATTATTCTTTGATATATATCTTCAAATAAAAATTATTTAGATTTGAAATTTGCACATAGATCTATATTACTTTGTATTTATTTTTTATTAAATAAAATAAAAATAATAAGATTCGAACTTATAACTACCACATTAATAAAACTCTAATATCATCTCAATAAATTATCTCACTTAAAAAATTAAGCTGTAAAATGATATCTTGATTTATATTATTCTGGCATGTCATTCAAGACTCTTCTAAAGCAGGATAGTTTCGTATCAATTTTGCTTCAAGTATTCCGAGTGTGGATGATTTACCGATCAGATATCTAAGCTTAGATGCGTGCACATGTTGAACCCCGGGTGAACTGAAGGGCACAGGGAATTAGGCGTGGACATATACTCATATTCTTACATGATTGACAAGATATAGCTGGCAATGATTGTAGTGTCGATGCAATATGTTGTTTGATCGTGCATTATCGGACAGCCCTTTTGTATTGTTATTGAGTTTGAAGTTAGTTTGATGGGCTGAAAATGGTAATTCTGTCGATGGCCGAAGGGAATCTCTGGTTAGCAAATTTGCTTAAGATGTTTGATTGGGCACATCGGAAACAGCATCTGTCTGAAAATGGGCATCTCAAGTGGAAAGGAATACCACATATACTCGAGGAAATTAACAAGGCTAAAAGGAGTTGCATAACGAGCAGACTCGTTAAAGCAGTAGCTAACTGCTCGATCCACTTGCATCGAATGTGCTCATCCAAAATCGGCTGTAATAAACAGCTTCTCCCATTTTAATGCAATGCTAAATGAAGGTAAGTCCCCTCTACAGGAGTCCTTTATTGAGCAACACTGGCATCCAGCTGGCATTCCAGCTCTATGGCGATCATGTAGCTGTACATGGTTAGTTTCCGTCGTTTGCATGCTCTTATACCAGAAAGTTATAGATGAAAGCTACACACAACTGTCCGCTTCTCTCTTTTTTGATTTTCCACCATCAGGACTGATTGTAGCTCGAACCTACAAGGTATTGTCGAGCCAATTTCTGGTGATTTGAGTGGGAGAGTAAACGATGTAGTATCCCTCAGAGAGGGGTCCTTCCATCTCAAAGACCACACCCGTCCATCTCACTCCATTAATGATTTCAACACTTGGACCATGTTGTTCTCAAATTTCTCTTGAAGGGTCAGTTCTGTAAGTAATTGCTCTTTAGACTCCATACTTTGATGAGTCAAGACGAACTAAAAATACGGTTTAGAGGACTGCTGGCTTAAATGCAAGGAAAATGATTTGCTGATTGAGAAGCGTGCTAGCTAACGTATACTCCTTTAGCACCCTAAGTTTACCATCAGGATAATCACCTTATTTACACATGATCAAGAAAGTTCAGGAACCGAGTAGTTGGCTGGCTAACTATTTAAACCTTTACATTTATTGGTAAGGGAAGCTACTCATACTCCACGAGCTCTTTATGAAACAAGCGTTCCCCTTTGCGCTATTTCCAGTTTCATCTGATCTGTCACATCCTCTCCTATCTTTCTTCAGCTTAATTCTACAATGGAAGAGTTAGAGCTTACCTCTGATCAGATCTTGGGTCAGAACTCACTTCCGAAGATGGAGCAGCCATCAAATTCAAGCAAAAAGCCTACTGTATCATTTTTTGGCCTATTCTCTGCTGCTGACAAGTTTGACCATCTCTTGATGTTTTTAGGACTTGTCGGTTCATGCGCTCATGGTGCTGTGTTTCCTGTGTTCTTTATTTTGTTTGGTAATCTGATTGATTCTCTGGGACATCTAGGTTCCGATACTCATCAAATGTCTTCACAGGTGTCCAAGGTAAAACAAAATTGTCATTTATTTGTGTGACTAATAGTGCCAGTCTTTAGAGTCATTGGTGATGGCAACCTTTGTGGCAGTCGAGATGATGATAGTACTGTAAGTTTAGACACCGACGCTATTGATGGAATCTGGAAATGTCTTGTCCAACGTATACAAGAGTTGCTAGTTGCAATTCCAACATTATGTTTTAGAAGCAGGAAATGTACAAACAAAGAATTAGTTTGGTCACTTGGTGTGATCTTCACAGTCTCTTTAGCCTGTGAGTTCTTGTTTAAGTAACTGGGAACATCTAATGCTTTTTTTTATTGCAGTATTCCTTGGACCTGGTGTATTTGGGGCTTGGAGTTTTTGTTGCTGGATGGATTGGTACATTTTTTTATTTCAAACTTGACATGACAACCGAATTTGTCTTCCTGAGAACCGTTCATCTTTCCTTCTGATAGCTGAGCATTAGCGTTTTTGTTTGTATCATTGTTTCAGGTGTTGCATCTTGGATGCAAACTGGTGAGAGGCAGACAGCACGCTTGCGTCTAAAGTATCTTCAGTGTGTTTTAAGAAAGGACATGAACTTTTTCGACATAGAAGCTAGAGATTCCAACATTTTATTTCACATATCAAGTGATGCCATACTAGTGCAAGATGCAATAGGTGACAAGGTAATCGGAAATTTATTGCCTTGTCTCATGATCTTTATTTTGACTGGAGTTCTTACCTCAAACACATCTCATCTACTTTGACGCAGACAGGCCATGCAGTTCGTTATCTTTCTCAGTTTTTCATTGGATTCGTTGTTGGGTTTAAGTCGGTTTGGCAACTTACGCTCCTCACCTTGGCTGTGGTTCCGTTGATGGCCGTTGCCGGGGGGACCTATACTATAATCATGTCTACCTTGTCAGAAAAGGGCGAGGCTGCTTATGCTGAAGCTGGCAAGGTTGCAGATGAGGTAATCACCTGCCTCATTGATTATATATTCTTGTTACTGCTTCCAAATTTAAATAACTGCATATGCAGAAACTTAGAAGGTTGGGGAAGAACTTATGAAGTCGCTTCTTTGATGGACAGGTTATTTCGCAGATACGTACAGTATACTCATTCGTAGGAGAGGAGAAAGCGATAGAAGAGTATTCCAAGTCCCTTAAGAAAGCTCTTAAATTGGGGAAGAAAAGCGGGATTGCAAAAGGAGTTGGTATTGGATCTACATATGGACTTCTCTTTTGTGCTTGGTCAATGCTTCTCTGGTATTCCAGCATACTAGTTAAGCGTGGGGACACAAATGGTGCAAAAGCTTTCACAGTGATAATCAATGTCATATTTAGTGGATTGTAAGCCACATTCTGAATCATATAACTGCTAATTGTGCTGTTTTGTTACTGGCTACATTTCTTTTTCCTGATAAAACACAGGCCCTTTGTCTTTATAGTGCTCTTGGCCAAGCTGCTCCAAATATTGCCGCTATTTCCAAAGGTCGTGCTGCTGCTGCCAGTATCATGAGCATGATTGAAACAGATTCTAATCATTCTACAAATTTAGAAGGTGGAATTGTGATGCCAAAAGTATCAGGGCAGATCGAATTCTGCGAGGTCTGTTTTTCTTATCCCTCACGGAACAACATGGTCTTTGAAAATTTGAGCTTCTCAATAAGCGCTGGGAAGACCTTTGCAGTTGTGGGTCCAAGTGGTTCGGGGAAAAGCACTGTTATATCCATGGTTCAACGTTTCTATGAACCAAATTCAGGTACTTAATGTTAGCTTAGCAGTGGCTATTCAAGATTATAAATTCATTAGATGACCTCTACAAGTCAATTATATAGAAACTATTAGAGCACCCATGCATAGCTTATGCGCCGATATTTTCTAGGTAAAATTTTTCTGGACGGGCATGATCTTAAGACTCTTGAACTGAAATGGTTGAGACAACAAATGGGATTGGTCAGTCAAGAACCAGCATTGTTTGCTGCGACCATAATTGACAATATTCTTTTTGGTAAAGAAGATGCAAGTATGGATCAGATTTTTGAGGCTGCTAAAGCTGCCAATGTACATTCTTTTGTTCTACAGTTACCTGAAGGTTATCACACTCAGGTGCGTCCTGTCCAATATTTCTTGTCATATAAATGGCAACATATGTCTAAACATAGCAAACCGATAACAATGAAGGACTCCAAGTCCAACATTTCATCTCCCTAAATTAACTTTGTCCTCTTACTTTAAGAAAAGACATCTCATATATAATTAAGTTTAGAAATTGTCAAGACATGTGCAAAAGCAAGAGGAAAGACCCATCGATCCATAGCTCAAGATATGTTTAATTGTTTCTTGATCTAGGTTGGAGAGGGAGGAACACAGCTTTCTGGTGGTCAAAAACAAAGAATAGCTATAGCAAGAGCAGTGCTGAGGAATCCAAAGATATTACTTTTAGATGAGGCCACCAGTGCTCTTGATACAGAATCTGAACTCACCGTGCAACAAGCCTTGGAAAAAAATATGGAAAATCGGACAACAATTGTCGTTGCACACAGATTATCTACGATTCGAGATGTAGATACAATCATCGTTTTGAAAAATGGTCAAGTTATTGAAAGTGGGAATCACTTAGAATTGATATCCAAGGGTGGAGAATATGCAAGTATGGCGAGTCTGCAAGTATCAGAACATGTCACAGATGCAAGCTCGAAACTCTCTGGAACTGCTGGAAAATCTAGCTTACGAGAACTTAAAATCAGTCAAAATGAGGAGGTTACAACAAGAGAGCTGAAGTCAAATGATGATGACCTGTCCACGGCCAACTTTTCCCCCACCCCTTCCATCTGGGAACTAGTAAAACTAAACGCACCGGAATGGCCTTATGCAGCGCTTGGTTCAGTTGGTGCAATGATGGCTGGCATGGAAGCACCTCTGTTTGCCCTCGGAATTACACATATGTTGACTGCATTCTATTCTCCTGATCTTTCTAAAATGAAAAAAGAGGTTCAGCTCGTATCTCTTATTTTTGTTGGAGCGGCTGTTGTTACTGTTCCTATTTATATACTTCAACACTACTTTTATACACTAATGGGGGAGCGTCTGATAACTCGTGTTCGCCTATCAATGTTCTCAGGTTCTTTTCTTATCCACTTACTTATTTAATGTCAAGCATCCACAAAGTTCAACATTTGTATGATGAACAATCCAGGCAATGTAATGCTGTCCACAATCAACAGAATTTACAAGTTATAAATCAAGGCAACTTTCAATCCTTAATTGTGTAGCATTTTATATCTGAAACTCTCTTTTGTTTCAAATGCAGCTATCCTTTGCAATGAGATTGGCTGGTTTGATTTAGATGAGAATAGTACTGGCTCACTGACATCAACTTTAGCTGCCGATGCAACCTTAGTTCGAAGTACTCTTGCCGACCGTCTCTCAACAATGGTGCAGAATGTTTCACTCACTGTAACAGCATTTGTTATCGGCTTTTCCTTCAGTTGGAGGGTATCAGCTGTTGTCATTGCTTGCTTCCCTCTAATGATTGGCGCTTCCATAACTGAGGCAAGTCGTTGAAGCCTCCGTGATAACAATTTTCAGATTGGTTTGTTATATTTTATGTTTTGCACTATAGTATCATCCTCATTTTCTAACTTGTGTTTCCCTACTTGTGAAATCTGCAGCAATTATTTCTCAAGGGATTCGGGGGAGACTATCGCTCTTACACTAGAGCAAATGCTGTGGCACGTGAAGCAATTGCGAATATTCGTACCGTAGCTTCCTTTGGTGCTGAAGAACGAATTGCTCGTCAATTTGCTTCTGAACTAAACAAACCAAACAAACAAGTACTTCTACAAGGGCATATATCAGGCATTGGATATGGTGCATCCCAGTTTTTCTCTCTTTGTGCATTTGCACTTGGTCTTTGGTATGCATCAGTAGTAATTTCACACAACGAATCTGATTTCGGTCATGTCATGAAGTCCTTCATGGTTTTGGTAATGACTTCATATGCTATAGCAGAAACGATTGCGCTCACCCCAGACATTTTGAAGGGTTCGCAAGCACTGAAATCGGTTTTCAGTATTCTCCATAGGAAAACAGCCATGGACCCTGATGATCCCACATCAAAGGTGATAGCTGATATCAAAGGAGACGTAGAATTCAGACACGTGAGTTTCAAGTATCCTGCAAGGCCTGATACAATTATTTTCGAGGATTTAAATCTCAAAGTTTCAGCTGGAAAAAGCCTTGCTGTGGTGGGCCAAAGTGGATCAGGGAAAAGTACTGTAATTGCCTTGATACTGAGGTTCTTCGACCCCATTTCCGGAACAGTTCTTATTGATGGATATGATGTTAAGACCTTAAACCTGAAATCATTAAGGCGGAAAATAGGACTAGTTCAACAGGAGCCAGCATTGTTCTCGACAACAATCTACGAAAACATCAAGTATGGGAATGAAAATGCTTCAGAAATTGAAATCATGAAGGCTGCCAAAGCAGCCAATGCTCATGGATTCATTAGCAGAATGCATGAAGGATACCATACTCATGTGGGTGATAGAGGACTGCAGTTATCAGGGGGCCAGAAACAGAGAATAGCAATTGCTAGAGCTATACTTAAAGACCCTTCTGTTCTTCTTTTGGATGAAGCTACAAGTGCATTGGATACAACATCTGAAAAATTGGTCCAAGAGGCTTTAGATAAACTCATGGAAGGTAGAACAACAGTTCTGGTAGCACACAGGTTGTCAACTATTCGAGATGCTGACAGTATTGCAGTGCTACAACATGGGAGGGTGGTCGAAATTGGAAGCCATAACCAACTAATTGCGAAACCTGTTGGTGTTTATAAACAACTAGTTAGTATACAACAAGAAAAGAACAGACAATTATAAGTCATTTTCCTTTCAATAAGGGTTCTAAACCACAAACAAATGGATTAGAAACATATATTTTTCTATCTATAATTGAATCTATCCAAGCTGAAAGTTTCTTCTTTGACTTTACTGAGTGTACGAGAGAATTTGACACTTGAATTTGTTGAGAATTTAACCTTGTTATTGCTATGATTTTTTTTTCTTGGAATCAGTTGACACTTTCATTTGCCACCAATTTTCATCTACATTTTCCAACTCCCTTGCATAGAAGCTCGCGTTGAGAATAAGGACACAAGTGACAACCACATTTGTATGCCTAACACAAATGGGCTTGAAATATGCTGGATGATTTCATGGCTACAAATTAAGGGATGCTTTTGTGGTGATTTGTTGGGAGAAATCATGGCTAGCTGTTTGCCTTTGGTGTTAGAATTGAGGCTAGAAACGGGGGTGTTTGTGGGCAGGAGTAGAATGAAAAGAGAGGGAGTTGCCTCTGCAGCAGCTTATAGTGGCTAGCTGAGTGAGAGAGATAGGAAATGAGTTGAGTTGAGTTTTCTCCTCCTTCATTGTTGTGTAATTGTAGCTTCCTATGTACCTAATAATATTGATTACTAGACAAGTAGATGAACCAACGTAAAAATATTGTGTTAAGCTTCCGAGCAAAAATCAACCTGATCCTAACAGCTTGGGCTAAAAGCAGATTTAAGCTAGGTTAACCCGGTTCGGTTTTTGAACTATAAATCTTCCAGGCTCGGCTGGCCTGCTCATATTCTTGCTCCAATCATTCAACACTTTTGTCAGGCTCAAGTTCTTATTACTCTCAAGGACATAAATCAAGAAGCTAGAACTAAGTTGATATTAGCTAAGGAAGTTGTTGGAGGGATTGGTGCTTGGTAGGCCACAAATTAACAAGCTCTTGAATCTTGCTGACTGAGCTGATGTCCCCATCTTCCTTTTCAGATTATGAATTAATTTATATACCTAATTGAGCAGTTGGTGGAGCTGGATTTCTCTTTCAAATATAAATCAGAGCTGAAATTACAGAACATTCTTGACATGACGCCATGCCTATAAAATCCCAACATCTTCTGTCGAGAGGGAAAAATACAACAATCTGGACGGCGGTCTATTATTTTGCTTCGAGCCACTACTTCTGCTATTCATAATTATGTTTAATATTGTCATGGAATAAAAATAATATTCCTATGATTATTAAATATCGATCATAAAGACAGATTATGTGGGCTGGATTAGACCTGGCAACGTATTTTAGATTCCTTCAGGACACCCATTTCATGGAGGAAAAATGCCAGACACGTTGATTGACTTTCCATGCCACATTATTACATGCTTTATATTTCCTTCTTTTTCCCTTACATGGTCGAGAATTTTGAAACAAGAACTAGCAGAAGCACAATCCATTTGACCCCTGACTTACAACGGCAGAAACGAAAAGAAATACTCCCCGTGATCGGCCATTGTGAGTTTCCCAATGATAATTTTTTAACATGTTTTTTTATATTAAAAAAAAAAACATGTGAAAACACATCAACTCTCTGAAACTTTTGAAATCGATGAAGGCTGATATATATAGGACGGCTGGAGTAGAAACAAAAACAACAGTACAGGGATCGGCCTTCACAGGCATCACATTAGATTCGTAAGATGGTGTAAGAACCAAACCATTACATGAAAGCTAGGAGACTCGTCTGGTATCAGCTCTTATTACAGTTTATGGAGCTCGCAAGTGGTTGAAATATAGCTGCTATCGTTTTATCTCACTTTATTGCAGCAATAACTGTTAAACGCTTTTTTTCCGACTTAAGACAGCATGATTGCATTCAATTTCATTTAAGTCAAACAGGCTGGAAAATGAAGGGAAATGCCAACCAATCACGCAGAAGCGTTATCATGTCTTGTCTCATCCCTTCAAAGGCAAGAAATTGTTCGTAGAGAGAGGGCTCTCTTATCCATAGTTATCAATACTGTTCCGGTTGCCATTCCGGTTTTTCGATTGAACGGAACATTCTGGTTTCGAAGTGTTCTGGCGTGCCGTTTTAGTGTCGTACTGTTCATATATAATTAATTATATATATATATAAAAAAATAAAATATTAATTTCTCCGACCGGAATTTGACCGGAATTTCCAGATCGGACCGGAATTAAAACCGGGACGAAAACGACGCCGTTTTGTCCCGGTTTGTTGAACGAAACGGAACGGAACGAAATTAATAACTATGCTCTTATCCTTGTAAAGTTGCATGGCAAGTGCTTAAATTACCAACTCTTTTCATCTTTCTTTTTATATAAACACTAGCTACTTTCTCGTATTTTGTCACGATTGAAATCATATTTTTTTAATATAAAAAATATTAATTATATAAAAAATTTTATATTATAATATAAATTTGAACTAAATATAAATATATGTAGAATTTTTATGGAATACGAGTTTCCTATAAAATCAAAAAGATTCAGATACCTAAATTATTAAATTCAATATATTAGAATCAGTTCATTTTATAATCCAATTTTAATTAAACACAATAAATAAAATATAAATTGTGAAAACACCTACAATAATCAAATAACAAAAATAAATAGTTAATTTTACAAATAAAAGAAATCACCATTGAAAATTTATCCCTGCATTGTCATCATTATCATAACCATAATATTAAAATTATTATCAACATTACTGCCCAAACAATTAAAATTAAAATATTATCCCAAAAAATAAAAAAAAAAGATAAATATTTTTACAAAAAATACAATAAAAATATTCACTAAAATTATTATTATTATTATTACACTAACAATAAAACCATCAAATCATCTCATCCAAAAGATAAAAATAACATAAAACATAAAAAAAAAAAAAGAACAAAGGGAAAAAAAGGAGCAATATTAATTTTAAAATGATCACTAACATCAATTAAAAATTCAAAATTGAACCGAATAAAAATAAAACCCCAATAAAAAAATAAAATTAAAAAATTAAAATTAAAAACTAAAAGTATAGATGCATAAATACGAATAAAAAATTAAACATTGTCCAAGAAAGACCAAAAAAACCAAAAGAATTAATATAAAATAAAAAAATTCTAAAAATAAGGACCCAAATAGAAAACAAAATATATAATTAATTCCAATCGAATGATAAAATTGAAAAAATAAAAATCTTAGGACTGAAACAAATAAAAATATTTTAAAAACAAATTATTATGTATTTTTTTTAAATAAAATAATAAAGGTCGAAATGAAAAGTATAATATATGATAAATTTCATTGGAGGACCCAATTAGAACAAATTAAAATCTACATACCAAAATAATGAATGAAACCGAGAGTAAACCAAAAATCAAAAGAATAAGGACTTCATTGAAAATCAACATATATAATCATTTTTAATTGAAGGGTGCAATTGCAACAAATCAAAATTTCTATTGAAAAAATCAGAACATTGAGATTAAATTAAATTGAGATTAAAAAAAAACTTAACTTCTTTTTTTTACATATATATTTTCAATCATTAATATTAAACAAACATAAAAAAATATAATTAGTCTCATATATTGTTAAGAAAAATAGCCTTAAAATATTTTTTTTTATTATTTTAAATATCTTATTTATAATAAAATGAATATATAAAAATAGTAAATAATCAAAAGTTTTGTACGTTGATTATTCATTCAGATGCATAGCATAAAAAAAAAAACCTATGACTATTAATATTTTGTTTACATGTTAAAAAATTTGGTTCTTATTGTGGCAAAACGTAGGGCAAGTTGCTTGTATATTTTTTCATTGTAGATAATTTGGCCTAAATTTTCAACTCATTTTGTCTACTTGTGGCTTCATACTTTTTCTTGTTTATGTGATATTAGATTTGAAATATTATATATAAAAAGGCCATAAGAATTATTTTTTTAACAAAAATGACATTAATTGATGAATTATTTCAAATATTATTATAATTATTATTATAATAATTTTTAAATTATCATATTTATTATAGTTGTCATTATAGTCATTATTGTAAATAATTAATATTTTAATTATTATTGATAATATTATCACTTCTACCACCATTATTGTTATAAAAAGAAATTTAATGTTTTTTCGTTAATATTTATTCCTCATATTATTATATTAAAAATATTTCAAAACAAAGATTAAATTAATTTGAGATTTAAAAGAAAATTTAATTTATCCATAATTAATTAAATATATAAAAAACTAAATAATTGAAAGGTTCATAGGTTGATTATATCTCTCAGATATATAATATCATAAAAAAATATAGAATCATTAATATTTTTTTACATGTTAAAAAATTTGGCTTCAGATATAACAAAGCGCAGGGTAAGTCACGTGTATATTTTTTTACTGTAAATAATTTGACATTATTTTTAAAATATTTGAACTTAAAAGTAAAATATTAATAAATGGCAACCAATTAGGTAGTAAATATGATTTTTTTTATATTTTCACTCCAATAAAAAAAATTATTTAGAAAAGTCAATTATTTTTTAATATTTATAACTATTTATTAATAATAAATAACTAATACAAGTATAATAAAAAATCACTTTTTGCATAGAAATATATTTAATTTTTTTTAACTATTTTAATTAAATATATAGGAATAATTCTTCAACTTAGAATAATTTTAATGGGAGAGAAAAAAAAATTAAAAGAAAAAGTTCAAAAATAATATATTTTGAATATCCAAAAGGATAAAATGCTATCGGCCCGTTGGGAGGTCAGCGATGTCGAGCCAGCATGGCTTTTAAATCTTGTCGTGTATCATTTCAGCTGCCATTCTTTTTGTTTGCTCTTATTTGTATTTTAAATGTTGATAAAAATCCAGGTTGGAGAAAAATTATAATTTATGTATTTTATATAAAACTATAATTGTAAAGGCTACACCATGCTAAGGTGATGTAGTCCATAAGTTTTTTTATAAACAGATATTTAAAATGAAAAAAAAATCAATTTAATGTTTTCTCAAGTATTTTTTCAATATAGTTTTCATATTATCTCATTAAAAATAATAATAATAATAAAAACTTTCAATTACAAGGAAAATATATTATAAAAACAAGTAGATTTATTTTTAAGCAAATATTTTATTGGGGAAGGTAAATAAAAAAAAATTAAGTTTCTTTATATATGTTAGGCATGGACATGTGTTTTATCGCAACCGGAACTATATTTTTTTCAAAGCAAAAATAAAAACAAGATTATGAGTTTTTTTTTTTATAATGCTATAAATTTAAGCAAAATAATAAATTCTTGCAAAATTTTCATGACCGACGAGTTTTTAATAAAATATATGAATTTTAAATTGATATGAATTTATTTGTTTAATAGATTTCACTCAAATCACCAGTATAAAAGACATTAAAAAATAAGAAGATTCAAATACCTAAATAGTTAAATTCACTAGTATAGGATCAATTTATTTTATAATTTAATTTAAATTGAATACAATAATAAAATAAAAATTATGTAAATACCTACATTAATTAAACAACAAAAATAAGTCATATGTTTTCTATCACCATTAATGCCCACTCAATAAAAATTATTAAATTACCTTGAAGAATTAAAAAACACTTTTACAAAAGAGCAAGTAAGAAAACCATTAAAAAACAAACACTAAACTTATCATTATTATTGCGTAAACAAAGAAAATCATTAAAAAAATACTAAACTTATCATTATTATTGTGTAAACAATGAAAACCATAAAATTATACCAAAGAATAAAAAAAATATAAGAAAAAAAAAACTTGAACTAAAGAACAATAAAAAACAACAAATAAAAGACAAAACCAAAATAAATATTATGAGCACAAAAACAATCATATGATTTAAAGACTAAATCAAAATAACTAAAAATACTAGGAAAAAAAATAAAGAAAAGAAAGAAAAAATAACAATTTTAAAATGATCAATGATATAAATTAAAATATTAGGATTAAACCAAACAAAAATAAAACTCTAACAAAAAAGAAAATGACAATCCAAACAAAAAAAATAAAAGAATAAGAATCAAAATGAAAAATAATACGTATAATTAACTGCAATCGGAGAATAAAATTGCAGCAAATCAAAATCTTGAGATAAAAAAAAATGGATTTAAAACAAATAAAAAATCAAAAGAATAAGTACCGAAATGAAAAATAAGATATATGATCAATTTCAATTAGAGGATAAAATTGAAACAAATAAAAACTTGCACACCAAAAAAATTAAAAGAACAAAAAACAAACAAAAAAAAAAAAAAACAAGGGTTGAAATGAAAAACAACATATATGATCAATTTCAATTGAACGGTATAGTTGCAAAAAACCAAAATCTTTATAGAATAAATCACTAAAAAAAATCAAAAAATTTATGACTGAAATGAAATGGACATCAAAACAAAGGACTGGAATGATTTTGTTGTTGGATGAGAGAGAAAAATGATAGAAAACTGACCATCAAAGATCCTCCACCTGATGACATGCTCACCATCATGCGGAAGATGATATAGCGGCGCATGAGACACGACGATCAGACATCTTAAACCTTTGCACAACAATGTACACCTCATCTTAAAGGTGCATACGAGAGAAAACTATCAACGAGCTAGGAAGATACGCCTGTAGTTACTTCAACATGAATTACCTTAACACCTTCAATAGTTGGCAATAACAACGAAAAAACAAACATAAGGTACCATCATGCCCCAGCATCAAGTCTTCATTTTATCATTTCCGATGGCATTTAAATAGTTTATTGTGTCACAAACTGTGAAAAACTAAAAATACTTTTATCGTCAATTCTTTGTTTTTGTCTCACCTGAGGGTAAAAATATTACTTTACTATTCATGATCAAATGAAAAAAAAACCAAAAATGCCTTTGCACTATCTTTGATTTTGTATTTTTCAAGGGTAAAAAGTATTTTAGAGTTTAGATTAAAATAAAAAAAGCACAAACACTCTCAAACAATTTAGAAATGCACATAGGTATAATGGAAAAAGTAAAATACACCCTCAAAATTGAGAGTTCAATGTTGCAAGTTGAAGGACAAAATGTTAATTTCATTATTGAAATTCACTATAATCTTTGTCTAGGAACATAGTGAAACATCGCGCGTTTTATATTATATATGTAGATAGATAGATATATGTTGTTGTTTTTTAACTTTTGACTTGTTGAAAATTTATAAATATTTTGTTGTTAAAAATAAATTCTGATTTAAATAAAAAATATTATTTAAAAACTAAAATCAAATTTTGATTTCAATAAAAGTTAAAGTTAGTTTTAACTTATACCGCTTATCTTATTATAAAAAAATGATTTTAACTAATTTTACCCCAACATTCTTTTAACTTGGAATCATTTTAAATTAATTTTATCTTGAATTATTTATAAAAAAAATAACCTATAAACATACTTTTATTGCAATCAACATAAGAGATAAAAAAAATCAATTTCCGTACTCTAAAAAATGTCGGTAAGAAGAAAAAAAAGGCAAAAAGTAAATAAATTAGAAAACGTTAATTGTATTAAATGGAAAAACATTATTAACATTTTAATTAACAAGTTTTGGTATTGAAGTATTAAATATCAGGAATTTAGTAAGAAAATAAAATAAAAAACAAAGGGCGGTAGAGAGAGAGAGAGAGGATCAGGAGAAGTTAGACAGACACACCTTAGCTGGCAAATGGTTGTCTAAGGCAGTCAATCCCAACAAACGCCTCTACCGCAAAATATTGTATCCTCCCCTCCTCCCCCTTGCTCGCTCGCTCCCTCTTTTTCTCACATTCTCTTCTCGCATTGAAAAATTAGGGTTACCTAGTCCCCGTTTCTTTCCACGCTCTTCGAACGAGGGTTTCTTGTCGGGTCTTAGCCTCCGATCATTTCCATTTTTGAACTGGTAATGAGCAATCACGAGTCTAGCTCACTGTTATCGGCTTCAAGTTCTGATCGGAGAAGAGAGAGGTGAGGTGGGAATCAGAAGCATTGAAGAAGAAGTGGTGGTAAGAAGAAGTGGTGGTGGTAGTGTAAGTGAAGAGATCGGACGGTTGAAATGAGCGCGTCCAGGTTCATCAAGTGCGTGACTGTCGGCGACGGTGCTGTTGGCAAAACGTGTATGCTTATTTCCTACACTAGCAATACTTTCCCTACGGTACTCTCTTTCCCTTTCCTCTTTCTTAATTTCGCACACTATTTTTATGGAGATGTTTTATCTTGCTCGAATTTAGAATATAATTTCAAGCATTTTCTATTATTATCTTTTTTTTATTTGTGAAGATATCTTAAATAGCAAGCAGTTTACGGAATTCTCGTATATATTTTTTTTGCATTTTTTAGTGTTCTTTTTTTGGTACATCATTTAGGGTAGAAATTAGATTTGAACTGGAAAATTTAGGGTTTCTGCTGTATACTTGTCATGATAAATACAATTACTGTGTGTAATTATCTGACTCTGGAATTTCGAATTATTCGTTTTGGTTTTTTAGATTGGGAATTATTCGTTGCCGGATTTCGAAGAATATCTGGGCATATACCCATGTACATTGGTGTCATCAACGAACTTTTAAGAATTAGTTGGAGTTGAAAACAGTCTAGAGGTCTATTTGGAGTATTTTGTACAGTATGATATGTGTGCGTTTGGGTAAAAACAGATTGTGTGGATACTTTTCCGGCTGTTAATGTTGTTATTATGTGGCTGTTGACTATCGTGATGCGAAACAGGACTATGTGCCGACTGTTTTTGACAACTTCAGCGCAAATGTGGTCGTGGACGGAAACACTGTCAACTTAGGATTATGGGATACAGCTGGTAATTTGTCTTTACGCAATCTTGTTATGCATTTTATGAGTTGGAGTGCTATCTTGTGTTGAGTTTAAAGAATTTCATCGGACAGGTCAAGAGGATTACAATAGATTAAGACCTTTGAGTTATCGAGGGGCAGATGTCTTTATTCTTGCTTTCTCTTTAATTAGCAAGGCCAGCTATGAAAATGTTGCTAAAAAGGTTATGTATTTTTAATGAATATCTCTTTTGATTATGTTCCTGTGATACTACATCTCTATATTTCTTTCTGCTGATAAATTCTTCACTGTTTTTTCCCCATTTCAGTGGATTCCAGAACTAAGGCATTATGCACCCGGGGTTCCAATTATTCTTGTTGGAACAAAACTTGGTAAAACTCTATCACCACCTCTTAATCATGATGGGGTATCTAAATTTGTTTACCCAAGCTGGGTGAGCTTTACACGCAAAGCTACTGTTGTAGGACTCCTGCATCAAATTAAATGAACAAATCACTGTCCCTTACCCTTGATCAATCATGCCTAGCATATCGTAGCTTTAATAACTGCACAACACGTAACTTCACCTTCTTTTCACACTGCTTCTTTAATATTGGTAAGTGTAATAAATTTTGACATGTTGCTCCTTGGTATTACCTGCTGTTGCACAGATTGGTGTGTGCTTGCAGGAGATTTCTTATTTAATGGTTTTTTGAGAGTGTTTGGCTGTAATAATAATTATACCATGTTGCTTGTAGCAACTTTTTTGGGAGCTCAATGTTTTTCTGGTTTTAATGCTCCACTCTCGTCTGTCTATTGGCATCCATTTAGCTGACTTGGTATTAGTTGAGCTTGTCAAGTAGGGTTATTAGCTGCTCTTTCTTTGCTCCTGTCATGAAAAATTTCTCAATGACCTTTTTTTTTTTTTTTATACTACTGGTGCTTGATTATGCTGGACGCAATTTTTGAAAATGAGTAACTCCCCATTTCTAATTGACTAAAATTTGTCTTGAAATAATGTTTCTCATTGCAAACATTTTATATATATATATATATATAATTATGTTCATTTTCCATTCATAGATCTTCGGGAAGATAAGCAGTTCTTTGTTGACCATCCTGGTGCAGTGCCAATTAATACTTCCCAGGTAAAAAATGACCATCCTCATGCATCTGCTCCCCCCACTCCACACACCAAAAGTATCTTCGTAGAAGTTTCTATCATTAATTTGTCTTCCTGGCTCTGCTTTTTCTTAAGGGAGAGGAATTGAAAAGGCTTATTGGGGCTCCTTTCTACATCGAATGTAGTTCAAAAACACAGCAGGTACACACATCCTCTTCATCTTGCTCTCTATATGCTCTTTGTCTATGCCCATTCCATTGATAGGATTTCTGTTGTAATTTCAGAATGTGAAGGCTGTTTTTGATGCGGCCATCAAGGTGGTGCTCCAACCTCCAAAGCAAAAGAAGAAGAAAAGGGGGCAGAGGGCTTGCTCCATATTGTAATTGATGAAGGCATGATTAGGTTTGACAGAATACAAGATGGTCTGCCTGCCACTCACTGCAATGTCACGCCTTTCTCTATTCCTTACCCCCCCTGCGAGGAAGCAGGAAGTGTTGTATAGTCTTGACTTGACATTCCAGGGACTTGCGTGAAACATCAGATTAATTGCTTCTTGTTTTTCTCAGTCTCATGGTCTGGAATTGAACTGATTCCTCGTCAAACATGCTAGTTTTTTTTTATTTGGCTTGTCGTGTCTTAATTTGACTCTTGTTTTACCTTGATGGGCGGATCCTACTGTGGAAGTATTGTCTTCTGGCGCGGGCGTGGTGATTAATCAATGTGTGGCTGACATCCTATCCGAGGCTTGCAGGATTTCTGGCCCACTTCGGATCTTGTTCTGCAGCCGATTATAACGACAATGGTAGTTATTTTGTATCTCGTTTCAGCTAATGTAACTCTTTTGAATTTCCTGTCAACCTTAAAATGTTGGTTTGAGTTCTGTATTTTTTATTTTATTTTCTGGAAATGGCTATCCTCAGCACTGACCGGTCATGATAATTGGTCATAGTAATGATTATGCCTCGATGTGGTGTTAGTTATTATAACACAAGGCCGGTTAGTGTTACCATATCATTAAGTTCATTCCTTTTGAAGGCGCCACCCATGTTAGCGGGCCCAACATGTCATCCAAGGAATAGGATGAACATTTTCCTCTAGCGTCATTAAGGAATGTAAGGATAAGAGTAAGCATTGTTATAAAACCCTACCTCAACTTCACTGATCTTAGAGAATTAGTGAAACCTAGTTTATATGCGAAACTTTTTTTTGTTCCTTGAAAAATCTTGGAATAACACCCTAGGTTCACTAGCCCGAGGGTCGTGGTTGCATAACAATGAACAGTAGTAGTCAGTCGTATAATTTGGAGATTGGTAATCTCGAGACCCGTCCCGGCCTCTTCCTTGAAGCTTAAAAACATGCATGCAAAACAATAAAAATATATAGCTTCTTCCAGGCATAATGACTTGAGAAAAAACTTGGAAGTGCAAGTTAAATTGTCTCTCAGAAAGCACCCTATACACTATTATGGATGGCATGTACTTAGGGTACCTGATATAAAAGAACAGAATATTTACGAGTCCCAATAAAAATATTTTTTATCCTCATCAAATAAATGGTGCATGAATGATACATGTACAGATAATTCGTACCTTGAGAAAGATAGGCCCTTGTATACTGTGTTTTGACCAATAATTATTTGAAACATCTCCACCAAGAATAATGCACAAATTATAATTACTGAACTACGGGGGAAAATTTTCAAGAAGAAAACAAAATGAAGTGCTGGATTAGAAAATTTTACAAACCACCACCACTCCCGGACGATTCCCGCTGTTGAAACCCAAACAAATCAGTTTGACTAGATTCTAATCTCAGGCATCTTTATTTACACCTTGATAGGCCCAAATTTCTCACCCATAACACCACCCTTTTGTTTCTGGAACTGAATGTACCGAATTGTGCTGGCAAGAAAGGCACCTGATACTGGATCTGGTGTGGTGGAGTCACTTTGCATTTCATTTGTAATTAATTCAATCAGTCCTTGTATCGCACCACTAGTAATCTGCGGGTTTCCTTTCTCAAAAAAGTACAGGTACCTGAAGCATGTGCAAGGGGCCCATAATTATCATGCAATGCCTGACGATATGTGACGTACGAGTAATAAAATTAAAATTACAGATCCAGCCTACTCACTTGTTTAATATTTCAACGAACAGTGTCACCGGTCCACTGCAACCCCTTGTTGCATTGGCAATCTGCTGGGCTGCATTGGCAATCCTCAACGCACGCTTAAGGCAAAGCAAGACCCTGAAATTAGAGAAAGCATCTGGAGTCATTCATTCAAGAGTTCTTCACATATACAAGTAGCTCAAACTTGTCACAAAATGAAATACAAGTCTATTGGCCAGGAGACAACATTGAATAACAATAGCAATAATGGAGGTTCAAAAGCAAGGAACACCTATAACGTTTACAAGTTCTTGCAGAGGAGTGATTGATCCGTGGACAGAACTGTACAGTTACTCAAATAAAATACAGTGGTTTTAAGCAAAAGGGTACAGCACCTTTCACCATCCTTGACGCCATCCTGATCATCAACCCAAAATAGATGTGAGCATGCGTAGACTGCTCTGCACTGATCAGGTTTCTTCAAAAGCTTTGCAGAATGCTGACAAAAGGAGAATGATAGATGAAATGAGGAGACAGTAAAGGTTTTGGGAACAAAACTGCAAGGACATGACACCGTAATAATAGAATACGTGAGAACTATTACTCCCGTGGCCTTGTGTGTCAGAGTGTCCCTGTTCTCAACACCAAATACATTCATCCTCTGGAGAGCCCCAATTATTAGATGTAATGCAGTCACCTGAGCCTTGGAGTCCTGAAAGCAATATATGGACGTGTAAGTAAAAAAACTAAATTGGGTAAATGTGACCCACAACAATCTTTATTCCAAGAACTTGCAATGAGAGTCACTCTATCTGAGTGGCTCTGGCAAAAGTAAATGGTTTGCAGGTAATTACCGCAACTTCTTCCTCGTATAATATGAATGCCCGTGTAAAAAACTCATAAGCAACTGGCTCAAGATCACAGTCATTGGCGGCCTGATTATTATCATAGAACAACAAAATAGAGGTCAAAAATGTATAATCAAGCATAAGTTTGCACACGGGTGTGAGCAAAAAAGTTTTCCTTATAAGATATGATAAAAGAAAAGGTGATATAGAAAGATGACATTATAGCCTTTTAGAGCAGGAAAAAATAAATAAAGAAAAGCCCTTTTCCCCTGATTCAAAAGGCCAGTGTTTGAGGTAAGCCCTTTCCCCCTGATTCAAAATGCCAGTGTATGGGGTGCACATGTGCATGAATTTGACAGCTGCTTTTTCTTTTCTTTCTTCTTTCTTTCTTTCTTCTATTTTTTGCATTGCACAAAAAGCTATTCCTTTAATCATTTCCAGGTCAATTTTCTGCAATACCAAGTTTAGTCATGGTATACCTCAGCACATTGCAAGTATAACCTTAATGCCAGCTCAGGTGAGGAAACAGATGAAAGAGCCTCAATTGTCTGATAAAAACAGTTAACACACTGTAAGCATCAAGAAGATTAATTAAATCAAAGAATGGAATATAAACATGGAGCACTTAACTAGCAAGGCAGCAATAAGTTGATAAAAATGCAAGAGAAAAAAGAAATAGAATATGAATACACTTTTGGCAAGGAAATTCTCAATAAAAGGTAGCAAAACTCAACTAGTGAAAGAACAATTTATGCGTCGCAAGTAGGAGTCAAACATGTATAGACATTAACCATGGCACCTCTTAACAGCAATAAAAGATTGCTTATATAGATTTACCTCGTTCAGGAGCTGAAAGATTTTCTTAGGTGTTACAGGCTCTTCTCCTACTACATTTCCATCCTGACCTTGCAACTTTCTCACCAACTAGGAGCCACACAGAATTCCAAAGAAAAATTCAGTTCAAGAGAGTAAGTAGAGGCGCTATATGATCAGAGATCACAAAGTTAAACCAACTCTACTCCTTGAGTCTCAGAAACCTACAATCCTTAAGACCATTTTTCTCCCTACAAAAAGCTTCTTAGCCATAGAAAGGTTGATTCAAAAGATTGCAATATGCAGTGTCACATGTTGTGTGCTAAATTGATTAATTTTAAATTAAAACCAGGCATACAATCTGGCAAGCTTGCAAGTGACAGGTATAAATTGACAGTGAAGAGATTAATCCAGCAGCACTGTAAAAGGAAGAAACATACCCTGAGTGCAGAAAATATGAGAGGAGGAACAGTAAAAGGTAATCGTTGTGATCCTCCAGCCATTATATGCTTCCTCACGACCCAGAAAATCTGAACGAAAAGAGATTATTTTATCGAAAAAATTAAATAAGGTTACATTGTATGAAAGTACAGGACCTAAACACTGTAACCTTAAGGCTCCAAACAGTTAAATCTCAGCGTCATTTGGATTCTCAGTTTTAATAAGACTTTTAACTATAAGACATTTGTCCAAGAGAAGATAATATAACTGCCTCATTTTAGTGATAATATAGGTGGCTGCATAACAATTTTATTAACCTATTGAATAAAGTTAACATCATAATAAACCTGCAGGATGCCTTTAAACCAATAACTCACCTTCAACATTTCCTCTGAATCATCATTATAAAGCATATGTATGAGGCGAGCAACAGAATTTTGTTCTTCCTTGAAATCCTCCTCATCGAGCTATTTATATTGCAGATCAAGGGAGTGTTAGAAAGCAGGCTATCCATAAAATATTAACCATTCATAACTTTATAACAAGAAATTCATACATCAAACCATATCATTACACCATGAAATTCATACTAAAAAAACTTTCAACATGCACCTCATCTTTAGCAGTCTCATCCAAATCCTTTATTAGCCCTTTTATTAGTTCAAACAGCACCTCAACCTAAGAAAGAGAAGAACAGAAAAGATTACCAAATTTGCAAAGGATAATGTATGAGATTTGAATATGGAGGGATACTTTACCTTGTCAGCAGTAGAAATGCAAGTTTTATTTTTCATAGCGCTCTGAATAATAACCATTGCCATGACTTTGTTTGTTTCATCATCTAGGCAGTCCATGACATGAGGGTAATTAGACAGTGTCAAGGCAGTGACAATATCATTGTACTTTTCTAATGGAGCACTCAGAAGTGCAACAATTTGTTTTTTTGCTCTGATGTCTTCAAGTTTTGGCTTTCCAGAGAGCTTTTTAACACATGCCCCCTGTAAAAAATTATAAAATATAAAAAAAAGTTGATCTGCGGAATAACATCTTCGCGATCCAATTGATATAGAAGACCAAAGAAGGTGTCCTGAATGTTGTGTCGTAATTTGACCAGCCAATATGTTAAAATCCATGCAGAACAGGGAAAAACTTATATGCTCAGATGAGTGCAGTATTCATGTTTATCAAAAGAAAGCGTACCAGTACTTGATCCACATAATCAAGCCGTTCAGGATGAACATGGAGTGTAAATGAGAGGAGAGATACATACAAAGCTATGGCTCCAACAATTGGCATGTCAACCTGTGTTTCAATTACCTGCCACGGAATGGTTGCCAATCAACTTATGAAGGATTAAGATTATAGACTAATAAAATATAAACACAATTAAAAGCAAGATATGAAAAGACTTGAGTGTTTCAGTTAACTTCAGGGGGTGTCATGAAATTCACACTTCAGTCACCATGTCAAGTTAGTGTTGGTTTTTAGTCTTACACCTTTATAAGATGTTAGCCTTTTGGCTAGCCTACAAGCCAACTTGCACGAAACAGAATGCTCTTCCACAGTAAACATAACACCTCTTAAAGATAAAAATAGATGGAAGCAGGCAGAGTAACAGCTATTTTGGGAAAACCAACCCATGAATCTATTCTCAAAGACTCTCATGCATCATATTAAACACCAGCAAAACACTGCTCTTCTACTTTTACTTGGGATAAATCTACCTTTCCAATAGCACTGCTCAATTTAGCAAATGCCTCCACTTGCAGGAACTCGGGTAAAGCCTGGAAGATAAGGCATCATTAATCAAAATGCAATAGCATGACTTACAACGGTCAGAGTCATAAAGATAACTCACATCTGCATTTGAAGCAGCATAATTGGATAATCTTGCCATTAACCGTGATAGCACTGTCTTAACATCAACTGTTGGCTGGAACCAGACAATGTTGCCCAGAGAAAATATGTCAACGTGTAGGCCTTAACTAAAACAGGAACAAGAAGGCAAATACAATGTCTAGATTCTTAAAATTATAGAGATATTACCTTAATAATACTTAAAACTCAATTAAAAGATACCAATGCAACCCCACGCCCCCACCCCAAGGTTTTGGGGTGAAATTGAATTCGGGGATAGCTATAACTAAAGCTAAAGCTATCCAGACTTTAAAAATGTCCATTATAAGGAATTTATTTTGCTGGTACTTTATATAATTGTTGAGGCAACTTCAGGCACCATGGACACAGCTAAAGATCAGAAATGTTTAGTCCTATCTGTGAACAAAAAAGTCCTTGAACTGGAAAATTATCTACCTGAAGCTGGGGGCAGGCCCCCAACAATGTCTCAAGGGTCTGCAAGTGGTACTCATCTGGAAAAACTTGAATTATGCAGTCCATTAAATAACACTGTGCAAGCTCATCTTTACAGTTGACAATCTGTAACAGCATATTTACAATAAAATTCAACATATCATTCGATATAGATGTTATAGATTTCAAACTAATGGAAAAAGATCCGAAAAAAGGAAACTGACAGAATCAGACCTGCTCTAAAACTCTGGGAAGAACAGTGTCTCTGTAAATCTCAAGGTTCACACCCTCTATCTGACTAAGAACATGGAGGTTCTTCCCTACCTGAGGAAAAAAGATAAAAAAGAGATGTGTGTATTGCTTATAAGTTCTTTTCAAGGAGAGTTCTTCTTCAGTGAGAGATAAAGACTAAATGCTTACAAGATCACAAAGCTCGCTTCTTTCCTTTTCCAGCTTCTCTTTAACCCAGACAGGCCCCTGCAGACCAGAAAGCCCAATTGAAGGCCTCAACTCAGGATCACCAAAGAGTATGAATGATCACAAATACCAAAACACCTGCATGGCCAAAAATCATGCTCTCATGATCCATTTTACCCAGCATGGCATGCATGTATTGTGGTGCAATGCAGGTCAAAAATATAAAAACAAAAAAAAAGGGAAAAGAGGTGTTAGCAGATATACATCAAACCTGATGCTGCATCCGGACCCAGAGCTTGTTCATCTCAGTGAAATTTTGCAGCACAAATTCCACAGCATCCATTACTGTGTCCTTAGCTCTGGAGAGATAAAAAACAACACTAAATTCAAATTGAAAGCAAATCGAAACCATCATGTGAAATTATTAATACACTCATTCCTCGAATACTGCAATGTCAGTAACAATAAGAAACTAGCAAAAATTTACCACTAAATTCCTAAAACTAACATGTCTTACCCTTCATACTCAGACCCCAGGTCCAGTAACTTATCTCTACTAATTTGAGCAAGATAAGTCCTCAAAAACAATCCGCGGACTGGGTGTTGAACACCGTGACACATCTCTACAAGATCCTTAAGCACATCCCTAGCCGGAGCCTCCTTTGATTTGATATACACCGATCCTACTGTACACAGTAGATACCTGTTACGAATTTCAACAAAGCCAACTTCAACCAAACAGTAAAATAAATTACGAAAAGAAAAGAAGCGGCGCAAATTACATATGCAACTTACAGTCTAGGTATTATATTTCCAGCATGTTGCACAAGTTCGTATAAATCAACAATTGAAACGCCATGTTTACTCTCATCTTTGAAAAACATCTCTAGTTTCCTCAGTTCATCAAACGATCTCATATCTAACAATAAATAAATATAAATTTCAATTCAACTCATTTCGAAGAATCAGAGAAATTAAGTCCAGAGATTAGGTTAAAAACGTACACAGATCGTAGTATTTGTGAGGAGAGAGTTTAGAAGTTCGAAGCTCTGATAGCATGAGAGCTGAGCATTTGAGAGCGTCTCGGAGATTGTTCGCTTCCTGAGATTATAAAATTGAGAGCAAATTAGGGTTTCGGATCGGAAATTAAGTGAAATTGCAAGCTTAATTGGTTACCAGAGCTCGATGCATGTAAAAGGCGTTGTGTCGAATGCTGGCGATTCCTTCTGCTAGCCATTTGTCTTCGTCTTCTATTCCCGTTAAGATCATTTTCTTCCCCGTTTCTTTCTTTCTGCGATTCTTGTTTGGATCAGGAAGTTGCTGCGAGTGGAGTTTGAGGGAATCAAAACAGTGACGTTGCAGACGGAGTTGTTTGGTGGTTCAAAATGTCCATATGCATCTCGCCCCCATGTCCTCTTTCATGTAATGGTGCACGTGTTGTTACACGATAACTAGAAATGTGACGGTGGTATATTGATTTTCTTTCATTTTCTCTGTATTGCAACCTAAATTACATAGAATTTCTCTTTATGGATTTTTATTTTGATTGTTTCGTTTGGTCTGGTTTTTATCATAAAAATTTTAATTCATTTTAATTTTATTTTTATCCTTATGCTTTTAATTTTGAATTTCATTTTAAATTTATTAATATTTTTGTATAAAGATTTGGATTTTTTCAATTTTATCATTCAATTTAAATTGATCATATATTTATCTTTCATTTTGAGCCTTACTCTTTTAATTTTTTTATTTCAATTCCTTTAAAAAAAAATTTATCTTTGTGAAATAATCCCTATTTTTTCTTTTTCTTTTTTTTTATCTTTATGAAATAGTCCCTATTTTTTCTTTATATTTATATGTATATGCTTTTAGTTTTGATTTTTTTAGTTTTATTGTTTTCTCTATTGTGATTTATTTAATTTAGTCTTTAAATTTTAATTTTGCTTAGTGATCATTTAAAAATTAATATATTTTTTATTTTTTCTCTTTGTTTTCTTATTATTTTTATTTATTCTTCAAGTTAAATAATTATTTTAAGCAATATTTGTTTATGTTTTGTAATTTATTTTTATTTTTTTCTCTTTTATTAAAGATCTTAGTTTTTTTATTCTTCAAGGTAATGTTTTTATTTTCATTATTTATGCAACAACAATAGTAATTATACCTTTTTTTCTTACTTGTTTTTTTGTTAAAGTTTTTGAGTTTTTTATTTTTCAGGATAATTTAATAATTTTTATTATATTAACAATAATAATAATTTTAGGTGTTATAATCATAATAATAATAGTGACATTATTAATCATAACGATAAAAGTAATTATAATTTATTGTGGTCATTAGATAAAATGAAAAATATCAATAACGGCAAAAATAATTATAATAATGATATTAATAATGATAATAGTACTAATTATAATTTAAATGATATTAATAAAAATAACAGTATTGATTATTATGATGATTATTGTCGCAACGATGATAACGATAATAATAATAATAATGATAGTGATAATAATAATATTAACAATAATAATTAGAATATTGATTTATTTACAATAATAGTTATAATGACAATTATAATGATTGTAATAACTTAATAGTTATATTAATAAAAATAAAAATAATAATTGAAATAACTCATTAGTCAATATTGTTTTTGTTAAAAATTAAATTAATTTTTTTTTTATATATGATATTTCAGATCTAATATCACAGAAATAAAAAATATACAAAGTCACTCCTAAACAAAACAGAAGGAAAAATTAGGCTAACGAAATATATGATTAACTAATTAATTTGTATATTAATTGTTTCTGTGATATTTATCTCTGAATTTAAAGTTAGAGTGAACTTAGAAGTTGGTATAATTATTTTCGATCGCATCTATTCTCAGCAGGAAAAAAAATTGCATTGAAGCTATTCAACAATCCCTACAAATTAAATAGAGAAGGGAAAATGTGATATTTTTCTCATTAAATCAAACAATCCAGCTAACGGGTGCCATGTCGATCGGTTCAGGACCTCAGATAACGACCCTGTCGTTTGATACTGTGGAGCATGTGAATTACGAAAATGTGTTTTCCCTAAATAAACGATGTGTCATGGTTGATTTCTAAGATAAAGCGACGTGTCGCTTGTTTTGTTCAAGTGTTCAATCTGGTTTTAATTCAGTACCACTTCAGGGTTTAAATGGGTAAGAAAATAGTTGAAGAGTGGAATGTTAATGATGTTTGATTTGTATATAATAATAAATCAAGTACAATGGCAATTTCAATATATAATTTTTAAAATAAATATAGTGGGACTCAAAGATATGTGCAACATTTTTTTTTTAAATGAAAAAAAAGAAGAATGATGCTCAAGATAAAAAAAGTTCACACCCCTCTTCATTAAGATATTGTTTTGAAATTATAAGAGCATTTTTTTAAATAAAAGATTATTATTAAAATAATATATATATTAAAATTTATTTTCGATATCATTGCATCAAAATATATTAACCAAAATTAAAACAAAAAAATTGATTTAAAAAAAATCAAAACAAATTAAAAACAAAAAAATCTTAATTTAAACAAAAAATTAAAAAAGCGCAACTAAGCCAAAAAAAAAAAACTGTCTTTAAGTAATGAGCTTTTTAAAAGATTTCCCATATCCCTAAATTTTTTCCATCTTGTGAGTTTCGTAGTTGTTTTTGTAAAGTATTTTTCAATTGAAAATTAAAAAAAAATATTTATTTATATTTTATATTTTTAATATTAACATGTTAAATTTATTTAAAATATTATTTTTCAGGAAAAAAATAATTTGGAAAATACTTTATGAAGTATGTTAAAAACTAAAAATATTTAAAACTTAGGAATTAATAACCTTTTTAACGAAACAAACACAACTTTTTTTATATATAAAAAAAATAAAAATAAAAAACAGAAATTATTCCAAAGTGGGACCCGGTCAAAGCAGGATATTCTTAGACAAAACACACAAAGACTTTGGTTTGCTTGTTTGGTAGACTTTGGTCAAAGACTGAAGATTGTTAGACTTGTATTAAAAAATGAATGAGACGTGCAGACTATGCCTTTTATTTCTCTTTTAATTTCGGTGAAGCAAAGTTATTTTTCTTCTGATGATGGGCAATCTTTTGTCTTGGTGTCTATATGATCTAAGAATGTTTGGTAAGTTCTGATAAAAACAAAGAACATAGTCAAATTCTCAACATCAAGCAAAGGTCCCGTGTCTACTTATCCTTGTTTTTTAAAATTCAACCAATTTAATCATATGGGCTTCTCAACCTTTATGGTCACACTTTTTAGCGTTCATAATCATATCATCAATGACTAAGATGTTTCTTTAGAATTGTTTGTGGTTCTTACCTTGTTGTTTCCTTATTGTGCTTTATCAGTTGGTTGTTTTTTGAATTCATAAAAAAAGAATGTAATATTCTATTATGGGATGAATAGTAATGGCAGGCTGTATATGGGACTAGTGTTATTGCAGAATGGTCATAAATGGCAGAAATTTGAAACATGCTTAAAATACTAGGGGAAGTTGGAGATTTAAGGTGGAAACAGAGAGGCTTGAATGCAATGAAAGGAGAATTAAGCGTTCGTGAGGGAATTTCAGAAGAAGATTTGAAGAAAATGGAATGTGTTTTTTATGGAAACCTAATGGGCAATTCTTGTGCAGAGTGTCTCAACTGTGATCTCTCTGAAGTTGCTAAATTTGCGCATCAGGTGCTTGCCAGTTCAGGTATTAATTACTACCAGCCAAGTCCATGTGTTTTTGCAATTTTGAATACTATCTGCTTTAACTTGCTGAACTCTTTGAACTGTTCCTGATTTTCCTCCTTGCTACACGTGTATTCTTCTCAAGAAAATGATTTTCAAGACAGCTTAGGCGCAAAGGATTGCCCACGATGCTGTGAGGGATTGGTGAAAAGGGTTGGCCCTGTTTCAAGTTCATGCTCTATCCCGAACGTTATGAAGAAAGTGGTAAAGCATTGTGAAGCTCTGTCAGTGGAAGTAAACCCAGGAAACTCTCCCAGGTGAGTTGAGATGGAAATTTAAAAAAAAGAAAGGGATTAGGTTCTTGAGTTTTTTTCTGATTTTGTATTTAAATATCATTCAGGAACGGGCGTTCATGGGATAAGATTTTTGCCATTCACTTGCCTGAAACTATCATTGTTCTGGCTGCTCAAGTGGCGAAAATAATGCTCAAAAGGGATTTAATTAAACTGATGGGAGGTTTGATTTATTCATCACATTTATTTCTGGAAAAATTCTAGTACAAACTGTAAAAAAGAGAGAAAGACACCCTCTGATTTCAATCATATTTTGCAGGTTTCAAGTTAAATCCTAAGCCTTGTCTTGAAATAAACCATGTCAGTTTAAGAGAAGAAGGGGTGCCTGACGTTAATGAAATCACATCTTGCACATTTCGAAGACTTGAAGAGGTATCAAGAGATGGCAGTGCTTACTTGAAAGACAGCACTGGTCACAAGGCAAAAGCTACTTTTAGATCAATTTCTGTAATCAGAAGAGAGCTGCCGGAGTCAGAGCTTGGCTGGCCTCTTCTTCCAAGAACCAAGCGTTCAGCTCTAAACACGTTGAGAAATTTAGAAGTAAGGAATATGTCACAGGTGGAAAGTAACTCAAATGAAATGAAGATTCCTTCTAATCCCAAAACAGATTATTCTGTTGTCAAGAAATGCAAGATTGAAGGGACTGTTATCCAATCGTTTCATACCTCTGAAAATCGGTCAAGAGTTGGCAGCAGCAATGGAGAAGATGAGAGATTTAGCTTTAAGCAGGAAGTTTCTTCACAATCAGATTCTGTGCTTACCAAAAATTCCACACGATCAGGGCCTGGCTGGCCTCTTCTCCGTGTAAAAACTTCTGCATCCTTAGAATCTTATCAAGAAACTCAGGCTGAAAAATTTCCTGTGGCTCAATGGGTTTTGAGTCTACCAGATCGATCTGAAGAAGTAACTACGAAATTTCAAATTGATATTGTTTCCAAAGAAGTACAGAGCTATGTTAGAAACAAGATGCGTGGTTACAAGGATAATAATATGGGGACTTGTTTAGCAGCACCAATGAAGCTGCCAAAGAAGATGGACTGTTTCTTTAAAGTGTGCATGTCTGGCTGCAAACGGTTTGGCTATGAGGAGCTGAAGAGAGCAACTCGTCAATTCTCCTCAGGTTCAACTCTCTTTTCTAATAGCATAATAAGAAAATCCATGGAGTTTTAGATTCATTTATTTGACGAATTGTTGATATGAATTTTTTCTCTACAACAGAGAACTTCGTCGGAGAGGGAGGGTGTAGCAACGTATATAAAGGATATCTCCCTGGAGGCAAGCAAGTGGCAGTGAAGATTCTAAAACAGTACAAGGAAGCTTGGAGTGACTTCTCCTTGGAAATAGATATCATGTCTTCGTTAAAGCATAAGCACATTACACCTCTAATTGGCATATGCTTCGAGGAAAATCATTTAATTCTGGTTTATGATTTCTTATCCCAGGGGAGCTTGGAGGAAAGACTACAAGGCAAGTATCTTTGAGCATCTAGGTTGCTTCTTTAGAAATGATGCAGGAATAAGTGCAGTAATTCAAGTGTCAATTGTGATGCAGGTAAGAGAAGGAATTCTGTATTGCCATGGAAACTGAGGTTCAAAGTGGCTATTGCGATTGCCGAGGCTCTAAATCATCTTCACAACGAATGCTCTCGGCCTGTTATTCACAGAGATGTAAAATCTTCAAACATTCTCCTATCAAAAGATTTTCAGCCACAGGTACTATTGCAAACAAATTAGTGCACATCAAAGCAACTTCTAAGGTAAAATTTATTCCAAGTACCGTAATCTTGAATCTGTTCTCATTATATCCATGCAGTTATCTGATTTTGGGCTTGCCATATGGGGACCTGCTGATTCAGCATATGCAACACATCGTGATGTTGTTGGAACTTTTGGTTATATAGCTCCTGAATATTTCATGAATGGGAGGGTCAGTGACAAAATTGATGTGTACTCCTTTGGTATAGTTCTCCTTGAATTGTTAACTGGAAAGAAACCAATCATTTCCAAAGATCTGAAAGGGCAAGAGAGCCTGGTTAAGTGGGTAAGAGTTTTCCCACTCTCTTCACTGATTGCTGATGCTAGTGATGTTCTTGCTTCTTAGTCCCCAGAAAACACTGTTTCAATGGATGACCTAACAAATTTGATCAATAACCTAATGCAGGCAACACCGTTATTAGAGAGTGGGAATCTAAAAGCTTTGCTGGATCCAAAAACAAATAGAGACTTTGACGCTGTTCAAATGCAAAGAATGGTTCTTGCAGCCACTCTCTGTGTCAGACAAACAGCTAGATTGCGTCCGAAAGTGAGCCAGGTAGTGAGCAGTGATTAAGACTGTTATAATTGTGATCTCTTCCTAATTAAAATAACCTGTATATCACACGCGGTTTTGGTTTAATAATCCGAAAACATCACCAACGCTTCAAGCTAAATTGCCAAGACTTTGCTACAGGCTTTTGTAGAATTTGTTTTGACCAACAGTGGACATGAGAATTTTGAATTTGAATACTGTTTGACCGTGCCAATTTAAGACTGGAAGCTTAACATGGTTCGATTCTCTTTGATAACATTTGAGTTCAGGCTAACAAGCACTTTCATTTGAATTATTTCTGCTCCAGATACTTGAGCTATTAAGAGGTGAAAAGGATGAAAGAGAATGGGTGAACAGCTATGCTAATGATTTAAAAAAGTCAAGTGACGAGGAATTTGATGAGATTTTCCTGGAATTTGGAGGCAACCAGGACTGGAGACCTCATTTCTGCAATTAAGTAGAGTTGATGCCACTACGCTAAGTGGGGCAGGACGATAGAGCCGCTTTATGTTGAAGAATCTCAGTATTGATCACTTTGCTGCATTCCTTTCTTGCTTGGTTCCAATGCAACAAAATGCTGGTATCTGGGGTTGGTTGTTGATGACTGAAATACACAGCGAATTCCTGGTGACATGGATTTCACTACCGATCTCAGTTTGCACCAAAATAAGAGACTTTTTGTTTCATGCAGCATTTTTTCCGTTCTTTCTTCTATTTTTCCAATGAGAAAGATCACAGTCCAATTCACTACCAATCTCAGTTTGCACTGTGGAACTTAATGGCCTATAATGTGCAACTTAAAGTATCTGTGAAAAACATTTCGAAGATGCATGTGGAGTGAGTAAGTGAATGGTTATCAAGGCTTAAGAATGGATCGGGAGCATGGTAGTGTCACCAACAGGTGGCAGCAGATTTCAAACTGGTTCCAAAAGGAGCTAAGCAGATCGCATTTTGGTTGAACTGGAACAGCACATGTTCTGGGGATGATCCAATGATTTGATTGTTTTCGAAGTTTTCTGTCTTTAAACTGTTCATAAGATTGACTGTATACTAGCATGTGTTATAGATAGGCAAAAAAGAGTTATATACGATGGTTGAAGAAAAATGAACACGGGATTGTAAAAGGAATAGAAAGAAAATTGCATTAGATGTTGAAAGAAATACAAAAACATTACAGCGACTCTCAGCTTCTAGCCCCTATTATCTCAAATTCGCAATTCCAGCATTGACACTAACAGTGCCCAACAGAGGCTAATTCATGGGCACCTCAACAAAAAACAAAGAAAAAGACGCTAGGCACCACGAACATCTTACACGTGAAGATTTGAAGAATTGGTTTTGTTAATACGGTCACACCAAATACAATGGTTTTTACAGCTTTTTATAAAGACTATCTCCTTAAAAGAATAGGAGATAATCACAAGACTCTAATCACGACTAATTCGGAGATAATTATGACTGTTTTCTACAGCAAGTACTTCACTATGCTCAGTATTTTTCTAGAAATCAAAATGGAATCGTAAATCCATAAACATCAGCCTCAGGTAGGTACTGTACACGAAGCCTCGACGTAGATTCAGCATGACATGAGACATCGTGTCAAACTTTCAATCTTTGGCACTCGTGTTCTTGCTTTGGTGTCCCAAAAAGCCATTTTTGATTATCAGGATTGTTTAGCTCCAAATAAAAAGAAAAATTCCTTCAAATTCGCAATCAAATCGTGGTAAAGAGATTCTGCTGTCTGCGTCTCACCATCATATATTCTAGACCTCAAAGAAGTTTCAATAATTTGATGCTCCCGGGCAAAGGAATCCGCTACTCCCAAAGTAGAGCGCAACCCTACTCCATCAACAGACGCATCAGGGTCTCTAAGCCTTCTCAATGCCAGCTGTATACGAATGATGGTGCCTGACCAATCATCATAACAGCTTAAAGATTACAAAATGCCATCACGAAATAGTTAAACATCCGATCAATGAAGCAGCACAATTCACCAGCAGTTTCCCTCCATCAGACAAGTAGCAAAGGCTCTGAGAAGACAGAGGCTGCTTGTCTTCCTCAGTAAGATCGCTCCTTTCAATTTTCTTCTCTTTCCTTTCTTCTTTCCCTTTTTACGCTTTTCCGTTTCGAGACACTCCCTCTGGAGCTTTTGCGTACCAAATAACAATTTTAGAACAGGAAAATCACTTGGCAAGAACCAAGAGAAGCGTCAATTTTCCAAACTCATGAATCGGGCAATTTTAAGACCAAGATGAAAATAAAACTGATTTGAGCAACAGACAGAAATCATATATGCTCAAACAAGTCTTGATCGATTCCGTCAGGCAGCCCAGAGGCAAGGAAAGCACCGTGACATTGCATAATCAAGCCGGATCTATGCTCGGTGACTGAAAAATGCTTTCTTTATTCAATCAATGGATAATTCAATCAACGAAAACAATAGAAATATCCAGGGCTTCAAAATATGTTTAAAGACAGAATGTATCTAACATGATAACAAAGAATTACATTCTGAGTAGTAACATCCACTTACATAACAAAGAAAAAAGAGAGCATAAAATTCATTTACAAGTTGGTACACGTTGGCCGCTCTGAACCTGTCTGTCATGTCAATAGTAAATCTACACTACAAATTCAAAATTGGCTCCATTAACGGGAGGTTCACGTCAAAATGGAATTGTATAAGGTAAAGCGTATAAATCAGACTCGGGCAAGTAATGTGCTCGTGGCCACAAAGTAGAATTTTCACGACACGAGGCATCATGGCGTGCGTTTAGTCTCTTGTTTCCATGCCCTTCTCGCTTTAAGGTCCCAAAAAGCCATTCTTCATCGTCAGAATCTTCAAGCTCAAACTGAAGAGGTCGTGGAACAAAATCCTCAATTAAACCTTTGTATTGTAAGTCTGCTTTCCGCATCTTGCGATCATGAAATCTAAACCAGGAAGTTTTGGATTCGTGGCAAACAGAGCTCTCCATCTTCTCTGAAATTGAACTACAAGGTATATTTTCCGGTGGAGATGCAAGTTTCCCACCCTTAGAGTTAACAGTTTCTTGATCAGATAAACGGACAATCTCATCCTGCCCGAAAACAGAATCTGTCCCACCCGAGTTAGAGCACAACCCTTTACTATTGAGAGACACATCTGGCTCTTTATGCCTTGTCAGGGGCAGCCGAATGCGAAAGACATTGCCTGATTGATAATAAAAACAACTTGAAACTTAAACAAGCCTGCCAGAAATTAAAGGACCAATTAAATATACCAATCAATGAAGAAAAGAAAAACTCACGAGGTTTATCATCAGTAGTTGTTGAGGGGTTCAATTTCCTCTTCTTGTTGCTCCAAATGCCATCATCAGACAAATAGCAAACATTCTGAAGGCATACGGGCTCATCGTGTTCTTCAGTAAGATCGCTCTTTTCAGCTTCTTCCTTTTTTTCCTTTGGAAGCATTCCTTTCCGCTCTTGCCGAGACTTACCCTCGTAATAACCATTTTGGTAACTGTTGTCTTTCCTATGCTTCCGTCCTTCTTTCTTCTCCTTCTTCTTTGCCTCTCTACTACTTTCTGTTACTGTAAGCTCCTTGTCCTTTTGGATATTTTATGTACCATAAGAGCAATTTTAGAACAGATGGCCACGATCAAAGTAGTATGAATTACCCAACTCACGAATTACAAAATCTCCCCACAAATGAACACTTGCCAATTTATGTCAGTAAACAGGAAGCTAAGACATTGTACGTTAAAATTCATTGCACGATGTTAAATCACTTGTCAATTTATGGGCTTCATCTTTGAAATTCGACTCCAAACTAATTTTATTGCTTTGTCTTCGTGAATTCATCCCACATCCTAAAAACTGATTTTCCAGGAGTAATTTTTTACCAATTTCCGTACGATTCTTTAGATTCAATCCCTAGTGACACATGCAAAAAACCCAATCAAGAACAAGAGTGCCCATAAGTCATGATTGCAATATCTAAACATGGATTAATTACTACACTTAATTAGTTGAATTAAGTGATAGCCCTATAGTCTATAGGTCAAGTCTTGAGGCTGAAGAAGGCTAGCAAACATTAGCACACAATTACAAATGCAATTTGCAACGAAAGCAAGTCGAGCATTAGACGCAAAAATCAAACTTGCCCAACAAACCTTAATCGACTCGATCCGGTAGTATCCCGGAGGCGGGTAAGGAAAGCACCGGGACATTGTTTAATGGATCTGGATCTGTGACTAGAATTACCCGCCCAAGATCAAGGGGTATTAACAAATAAATAAATAAAATCGTTTCTGTTTCTTCGATTTGCTAGAAATCCAGGAGAAAAACCCAAATCTAATCGACTCAACTCCCGCGACAGAAACTTGAGTCTAGGGTTTTTTAGTCGACGACGACTTCCAACGCTTCTGGCTACCAGTTGCGAAATATGAAGAGGGGGTACTCTATATTTATAGTGTGGGAATGGAGATTGGCCGACTTACACGCCAGCTTGACGCGTTCGTCGTTTATGACGATAATACCCTTGTTGTGCATTGGCCACCTGGCAGCCTTTTTCTTTTTAAGGAATACTACTGGAAAATCACACTATACAAGCAAAAAAAAATATCGTTTTCAGTTTTTTTTAATAGTTTTATTTTAATTAAAATTATATTATATTTTGTGGGTAAGATTAAAAAAAATATTGAAATAAAAAAAATATCAAAGATAGTGTGCTATAAGTTTTAAAAATATATTTTAATCTTTCAACTTTAAAAATCACACAAATTATATTATCTTGATGCTTCTATATTTTTTATATTCATTTTTAATATATAAATTTATTCTTGTTATATTTTAATTCCTGTTCAAGAGAGAAGAAAGAGGGATCGTTAAATTCCAAATGTACAAAAAAAACATATCGTCGACATTTATTTAAGCCACCAAATTAAATAAAATTTGTGTTAAAGTATCTTCTTTGATTATAGGAGTTCAAATTATGTATTTTTTTACTTTTGAGGGTTTGTCGAAAAATAAGTTTGAGTTGATTTTATTTTTTGGAGTAGTTTTTGGATTGTTTTTTTATTGCATTAATAGGTTTATGATGGTTTCTAAAATATTTACCAAGCAAAAATGAGTTTTTAAATCAAAAGCTCTCAAACCTCAATTTTTGGACGTCTCTTATAATTATTTTTTAAAAAAAAATGAGTTGGGCGACAAGTGTAATGAAAAAAAGAAAAGATAGGCCCACAAATAGGCTCAACCTAAATGGCTCAAGCATGGCAGAACCTAACCCTTTTTTTTTCCAGGTAAATTAATGTTTTTTATAATTTTTTATATTAAAAAAGTTATATTTATATTAATGATTTTTTGTTATGCTTTTAATTTTCAAGTAGGTTCTTGTAATTCATTTCTGATTTTTCTATGTTTTGTGTAAATAGATTATATTATTGAAAATTAAAAAAATCACAAAATATTTTTAATGTGTATTTGTGCATCATATTTTTTATTTTTATTTTTATTTTATTTAGTTAATTGAATGTGTTTTTTAATTATTATCTTTTAATTGAGTAAATAAATAATAGACAAAATATAGCAAATTGCCTATAATACAAACGATATATCTGTTTTACAATGATTCTTTCTATTGCTTGTCTTTCATAATTAACTTAGAATTACAATAGTATAATAGTGATTTTTTGATAATTTGATTATTTTGATTCTTATCTTTTTTTCCCGTGATAATCAAACCTTTTCAAACAAGCAAGCAATCTCTTTTTTTTTAGGGAACATTTGAATTAAAAGATAGAGAAATAAAATAAAAAGTTCAAGTAACATAATTAATTATTTAAAATTTATCTGAGAAATATATTTTATTTCATTAAAAAAAATATTATATCAATGAACTCATTAACATTGGAGGTTGATAGTAATATAATTTTTTTCATTTTGATCTTTTTTTCTTTTTCTTTTTTAACTCGGTCCTTGTATTATATGGTTAATAATATTTAGAGTTGATAATTTATTTTAACTTCCCTCTATGTATTGGTTGAGAAATAAATTGTATAATTTTACTCTTCAATTTTTATTTTAATTTGTTTTTTATATAATATGTTAATAGTTAATAATCAATGATCATACAGTGAAATACACACAATAGTTAAAAAAGCAAATAAGTTACTGATCTTATTAAAACTCATTACCCAGCTTGTAATTTTAAAGTTTTGATTCGGGTTGCTTGATTCACGGATTTGATAGACTTTCTGCTAAACATTATATGTTTTATTCTTTTTCTTTTTGGAAGAAGATATGAAGATTGTTTTTGTAATCATTAAATTGAATGAACTGACAGAGAGCGAAAGTTAACCGCCCTGAACCGAGCCATTCCCGGCGCTGCTGCTCAACAGCAGCTGGTTAAAGGAGCAGCACTGATAAGCGCTCACGCAGCCTCAAACTCTCAGTTTCTCTCGGAGAGTAGCTTGTCGTTTTGGGATATCAAACCCCTGCGTCGTGCGTGGTGTAGTTGGCACTATGTTTTTCTCTATCGCGGCTTCCTCTTTGACGCAAGAGGTGCACGCTAAGGAAGCGTTGCTGGCGGAGAAATTGATGCCCAGGGATGTTGTTCCTTACCAGTACGAAGCTTGCTCTTTCTGCAACAAAGTTAAAGGCACCCTATTTTTGGCTCTGTAGTGGAGCATCAAGGAAATTGCTTACCTTGTTTCGTTGCCTTGAAATCAATTGTGAGGTGAAATTTATTGGGAATTCCAAGAAAAAATAGAATTTAGAATTGGAGGAAGGTTTAGAAAATGAAATTGAAAAACTAATTTCTTTTTTCGTTTGACTCTTTGTTTCCGATTCTACAAGATTTTTCACTATAAACTAAACCTGTTTGGTTGATAAGAATGAAGATAAGGAATTTTCTATATTATCCAAAAATTTTAGGTTGTATTCTGCTTTATTGTCACGTTGGGGATGGATTGTTAATGGGGCAGAACCAATTTTTCCCGTGTATTTTGTTTTTGACATACTAAAAGGCTTTCATTCTGGGGCGGGGGCCTTTTTCTGCTGTGGGAAATGTCTTCTTACAGACAACGTATTTTTAACAAATGCGTGTAGCTACTTTTCTGTGAAGGTATATGAATAGGCATACGACTATGTTTTCTATGACTGATAACTTATCAATCAAGATGGATGCAAGTTTAAAAGGTTAACAGGGGTGATTGCTTTCGGTCCTGTTGCAGGCTGTAGAGTTGGTTTGAGGAGGTTTAGGTTGAGATGTTAACTTATGGGTCCATATTTACGACCTGCAGTATGTTTGATTCTTCAGGTAATTGGGGATTTTCTCGCCAATTACCATTTTGGTTTTTTCCTACGAGTTTCCGTGGTTAAACGGCTGGCTCTTCTGTGGTGGAGGCCAGAGAAATGAGCACCTAAATTACGTTCTTTGTGTTTACAGGCATGGTTGATATTTTTTTTCGGAGGATACATCCAGACAACTCTGTCCCTGACAGTGATGAAGAAAGGAACTGGCAGAGTATAGCTGCATTTCTTACACTTAATTTTTTATGCATTCGCTGGTTTAAAATCTACATAAGTGAGACTAGACTATATAAGCAAGCTATTATATCAGTGCTACGGTATCTTGTTTTTACAAATTGCTTGTTGCCACTGATTCAAACATTCTGGTATTATCACATATTTTCATTTGTTGCTACACTTTGATTTTGCAAATCATCTTTAGAAACTGATGTTGCAAAAACTTTTGGTGTAGGTGGGCAGACAATCACTTGGTGCATGTTTTGTCGCCAGACATGTTTTGATCAGCTACTGAAGCTCTTGAATCATTTGACTATCACCACCCATCGTAGGATATTAGGCTTACGGCATGATAATTTTTTACTCGATCCATTTTATGATGTTTTGTATGGTCAAGTTCTTACATCATTTTGTGTAGAACCCTTAGTTTAGCTAACTGTTATTCTCCTACGATGCTCACCCGACAAATTAAGGCAATCTCAGCTTCACCGAGAGGTTGTATGCTGGAGCGACAGTAATGTACTTTGTGTCAAATTAAGTGGTACATTCGAATGGAGGAGGCATATACTATCATGAAGCATCTACATCCTTGCTTGGGGTGTTGTCTATTCTGTGAGGGTTGGCTCACCGACCAAACCTTTTCATAATGGCAGTCGAGGCGGCTGAATTTTGGTTTAACAGTCTGAAAAGTATAATCGATAATAATATTCTTAAGAGATAATGTTAGAATTTATGATTTTCTTTTTCTAAATGTTGCCGGACACAAATAGGAGGGTGTCTAGGAATGTGGTAGTGATTGTTTTTCAAAGTTATATATATATATATATAAAATAGAGAATAATATAAATTATATTTTTAGATTTTACTTATCAGTTTAAATTTTTAAGTGAGATAGTTTTTTAATATGGTATTAGAGTTTTATTGACTCAATAATCACGAGTTCGAATCTCACATCTCCATTGTATTTGATAAAAATCAAGTATAAAATAATGAGTTTATATAAATTTTAAATTCAAATCATTTTTATTTAAGAATATATATTAAAAAATAATATAAATTATATTATAGTATATTAGCAGCAAGGAATCACCACCTTTTGTCTTTCTTTAGATCTGAAAATGGTTTCGTTTTTTTTTTTTTTTTTCTTTAAGAAAAAAGAGTTAAAGCCGTTGAACGTTTTCAGAAATTTTCAAAGCCAACTAGCCAAGTAAAATGATATTAAAATTTGCGAGTGGCTGCTGCGGTTACTGTTTTTCAAAACAAAAAATCCAAAATAAGTTTTCTTTTCCTTTTACTTTCATTTTAAAAAAAAAAAACCAAATGAGTTAAGCAAATGGACTTTTTCTATGAGAAAAATAACAAAAATTCCCAAATGATGAACGGGAGAAAAGAAAAAACTTGGCCTAACTTATGATTTTAGTTCAATGTTTTACAATGTCATTTTGAAAAAAATTAAAAAAATATTATTATTTTTATTTTTTAATTTAAATTAAAAAAATAGTGTTTTAAGATTATTTTCATTTTCTGATGTAAGGTGATTTTTAAAAAATAAAAGAATATATTATTTTGATATATTTATAAACTAAAACTATTTTTAAAAATAAAAATTAAACTCCCAAAACAGAGACTTAATTAACCGTGACTTGTAAACTTGAGGTTTTACTGAAATATAATATTTACAATCGTTTGGATATATAATAGACTCGTTTAGATATATATTTTTAATTTTACTTGAAACAATGAAGTTATATATATATATATATATATATATATATATATATATATATATATATATATATAATGGGGTTTTTTGCTTAAAAAAAGTAAAAACAACTTTATCTTATGATAGATTCAAATTGATCCGTCGTAATCGTGAAATGAACCGACTGCCCAACCAATGAAATCTAAAACCGGGCTTGATAACTATAACCTCGAGTGCCATCTGGGCCGAATTTGGGTTACAACCTTAATTATCAAATCTACAGCAGCCATGATACTTTAACAGCCGAACACCGATTAGTAACTGTAAACGGTGAAAAACTTTGCGTGTAGAAGGGTGAACCAAAAACCCAACACCCTTCTCTATTCATCGGTTAAAACCTTGTACCCGGTTCTTGCCAGAAAATATTACCAGTGCCTTGACCTGCCTAAGGCTCTTTCATAAATACAGTGCAGATGAAATAATAATTAAGGGAGCTAGCTGGTCGAATGTAAGCACAGGATGCAAGTTTGAATTTAAGAATTATCTCAATTGTTCTTATATTTTGTCATTAAACTATTCCGAGTGTACTAGATTAATTTATTGAATGTTTGTGATTGTGATAGCTTGTGTTCAGTGAATTTTAAAAATATATTTCCTTTTCAAAAATATCAAATCTTTAAATATTAACTTAATGTTTTTATGTTAAAAATAATCGGTGGTTAAGTACATGTATATATGAATGGCGAGCTACCAAATATACCACTCATGGGTCTTAATATCGTAATAACCAGATGAAATATTTGGCATGGTCGTAGGAGTAAACGATTAATGTCTGACTTTTCCTCAGTCTTTCCCAACGACCAAACAGACAATTTCCTCAATCTGTGATTCGTCTTTATAACGTCTGAATTCTGACTCTTATTTGAGTGAATTTCTCCACCAAACCACCTCTTCATCTGACCCGATACATCAAACAAAGAGGGTTGACGAGAGTGGCCAGGACTAGCAGGTTTGTGAAATGATCCAAAGCCCAAAAACGAAGCATTAATGAGAAAAGGGGTGGCGCGAAACAACAACGCAGATTTTGGGAGTCAAATATTTTATTTCGTTTTAATTTTTTTTTTAATTGTTGATATACATTCTATCTATTTACGAGTATTGCTGAAATTATTCTTAAAATATTTTTTATTTAAAAATATATTATAATAATATTATTTTTATTTTTAAAAATTATTTCGATATCAACACATAAAATAATTTTAAAATACTAAAAAAATAATTTAAATTTAAAATATTAAAAAAAAAACACTTTAAAAATGTTTTGAGCGAAATTACAAGGCCACAAAATCCGCGTTGTTGTTTTGCGCCACCCTTTTCATCCCTTTCTCATTAATGCTTCGTTTTTGGGCTTTGGATCATTTTACAAACCTTCTAGCCCTGGCCACTCTCGTCAACTCTCCTTGTTTGATTTATTCGATGAGAGATTAGCCATTAATGTATCACTTCATTTTTCATTTCACCCCCTGAAAGTTTTTTGTTATCCAATACGGGTCCTTAACAATCAGATATCTCTCAATTAGCCCCTTTCATGTGCTCTTCACATTGTAATTGAATGGTATTGACGTCCTTTTAAGACACAACTATTTTTTTTAACCTTGTTTCGATCTAAAATAAATGTTTTTTTTATGATGTGTTAATTGTGAAACTTGTTTTTTTTCTAATAAGAATATTATTTACTTAAAGCATGATTTTCAAACTTTTTTTCACTCTAAAAAAATATTAAATTGATTTTTTATTGTTTTGATTTGTTATAAGAAAATCTAAAAAAACTGTTTTAATATGTTTTTATTTGCAAAATATTTTTTATGAAAACATCGTCTATCGCATTACTAGATTCATTAAGATTCCGATTGAAAAGTATGCAAAAAGCAAGCGCGCATTAATGGGTTGTATAGTTAAGTATTGGCACAAGGACTTGATCATAAATGTAGGGCATTAGCAACTCAATCGATAAAACATTTTATTTGGAGATTAGATTGATATTTAGGTAGATGTTAGGGAAATTTTTGAGGTTTGCTCTAATTTTTTCATTCAATTCCTTGGTTTTATTTAGAGTGTGTTTGATATTGGTTTTGCTTTTATGATTGAGGTTTTAAAAAAATAATTTCATGAAAAGCACTTTAATCACGATTCAAGATAATTTTTAAAGTATTTAGTTAAAACAGTGGTTGAGTTTAAGGTCAATGAAAAACAGTTTCAAGTGCTTGATTACCAAACTTTTCATATTATTTTGAACTTGTGAAATTACTTTAAAGCGTGTATGTGTATGTATTGTTTTTAAAATATTTAATAATTATAATAATAAAATATAATCAATAATTCAAGTAAATTAGACATTAATTTTTATTCTCTAATTAAATTACTTGTAATATCATCATGAACTATAAATTCATATGTAAAGATCTCTGCGATCTCGAAATAATATATAGTAAAATATCATCTGAAACAAAATTAAAATTACAAGAAAAAAATTATATTGTGATATTTTTCTAATATATTTATTTATTATAATTAAATTTTAAATTATTTTAATATTAAAAATATATTTTTTATAAATACATATATAGCCTCTGCCAATTATAACGCACAAAAAACAGCATCTTGCTGTGAAACTTGGTTTCTAGAATAATAATAAAAAAAAAGTCCTATGGTCAGAATTTTTCTTACGATTAACCAAACACCCAGTTGCAGCAGAATCTCAAATACCTTTTAGTTCCTTAATTATACCATTACAAACAAATTATATCCATAAATCCTCATTAATTAATTACAATAAAATTTTAATAGGATCTGGTCAGTTTTTGAACCTCTTTCTCTCCTACTATATATAGACAATCCACGGATCCTTCCATAGGTTTTTTCTTTCAGTAAACCAAGGTGAAAAAAAGAAGAAAGAAACCAAAGCAACATAGAAGGAAGGCAAAGCATGCGCCATTAAAGAGAGGGAGCGCCTTCAGAGAGAGAAAAGGTCATGCATCTCTTCTGATTTAACAACAAACACGAACCCTCTAGCTTTAAACCTACCCTCGTTCCGTATCCGTTGAGAATTCATGGTATTATTATTTATTTATAGCTAGGTCATGAAAGCTGTGAATTGAAGGGGACGTTTTTGGTGCTTCTTGTTATCTTTCACAGTTCCTTTCAATCTTGCTGTTGTTGCCATGGCTGTTCAAGCACAGCTGTATCCAGAAAGACTTGGGCTTTTACCTCTGTATGGCCAACAAGATTGCACGCTTAACAGTTACGTTTCAGAGTTCGATGATGACTTGGGTGTTGCTTTTCAAGAGCCACAACAGCAAAATATCTTTCTTGATCAACATGACACTCAGAACTTTGGTTTTGATTTTAATGTCGGGGCTGCTGCTGCTTCTTCAACAGCTTGTGATGGTTCTTTCTCCATGTTTCTTTCTCAGTGTTTGGGTGTTCAGCTTGACATGCAAAGGCGAGAAGTTGATTGCATGCTTCAATTACAGGTAAAAATCTAACTGGGTTTTGTTGTATTTTTTCCTTTTCAGGTCCTGGTTCTGGTTGTCTACTAGTTATTTTTATTCTGTAGGTTTGGTTTTGGTTGCTTTCCTTTTGTGTTTTTGCCTCCAATAATCGAAGCCAATTTCTCTTAAACAAATGCAGGCTGAGAGGCTGAGATTCGCTTTGCAAGAGCAAAGAAACCAGCTGCTGGGAATCGTACTGAAGAGTGTAGAATCGAAGGTCTCCTCTTTGATAAGGCAAAACGAAGAGGACTTGGCACATGCAACAAAGAAAAACAATGAGCTTGAGGTCTGCCTGAGAAAAGTAGAGCTGGAGAGTGAACAATGGCAGAGACTAGCCCGAGAAAAGGAAGCAATGGTCGTTGATTTAAGCAACTCGCTTGAACAAATCAGAGAAAGACTGGTCATGGCCAGTGATGAAGTCCAAGATGCAGAGTCCTTCTGTTGCGGCTCATGTGATATAGAACAAGTGGAAAGCCAAAAAAAGTTTGTCTGCAAAGGGTGCAATTCTAGGACCTCGTGCGTTATCTTTCTCCCTTGCAAGCACCTCTGCTCGTGCAAATCTTGTGAAGCCTTACTTGGCTCCTGCCCTGTCTGTAAATCAGTGAAGGAAGCAAGCATGGAAGTTTTTTGGGTCTAACAAGAAAGTCTCAAAGGCAATGGAAAAAGGAATGAACCGAAGGCTAAACTTTTTTAGCATCACATGCTGATGCTTGCAGTGACCACTGCTCGTGATATTCCCGGCTTATTTTGTTCTTTGGCTTTTCTGGGTCTATGTTTACCGTATATATGTGATGATAGCTAGTACGAATCATGGCAAAGAATCTCTGCTTTTATCCTTCCTAGGATAATTACATATTGCCTGATTCAGCTTAAACAGAAAGTAAATCTTCTATGTTTATATTTTAGTTTGTTTTATCGAGAATTTTTTATCCGGTTCTTTTCGGTCACAAGAAATGCCAGCTCTTTTCAAGCCGTAAAAATGTCCACTGCTATAGCTGACAGAAAAAGATTTCGAAAGCCAAGTTTGACACACATCAGAACGAAAGAATCGAACTGTCACCGCCACTATTTACGTACGTTTTTCGTTTTCTTCCTCGCTTGTTCCAAAAAAATCATCCATTAAATCAAGCTAGCAGCAGCTAGCTAGAAATTGACTACCCATCTGCTCTAAACATAAATGACTCGTCGATCCGCAGAACCTTTTGACTCACCAAAAATTAAACACGGAAAATCTAGCCCTCCAATGGTTTACCTTGAGAAACCAAGGAAGTCTTGTTGGGCATATCGAGTTACCAGCAAAACAACAGAGCCTATGCATAGCCCCTGTGAGTTAAGAAAAAAAAGTTGGCCTTAGACTGCAGATGCGGACTTTGATGCTGGTTACATGCATCGTAGGCTTCGTAGCTAGCCCCGTGTGGGTCCTACAATGTTCCTGCATCAAGGAGCCGTTTACGAGGGAGTGTAATGGCTGTTGTTGAGATCTTGTGAATTGGAAATCGTGATGGGATTGAAGTAAGCATGATATGCTCTCTCCCATACCGGAAAAAAGAAAACAGGTTTGATATGTACACAAGGGACCAGGGATGGGATGCTTTGGAGTTTTTGGACTCCTAATTATAGGGGTCTCGTTTAGCTTTTGACGAGAATCAGAAGACTTGTAGGGGTTGGCCCTCGCCCAAGGAGGTCTGTTGGCCATATCTGGTTCGGCTGGTGTAGGATTCGCTGACTTTTCTGACGTGGCATGGTTGTAGGCGAACCATACGTGGAATTCGCCACGTATATGTGTCATTACCTAGCTTCTTAGGATGGGGTTATTATAAGCCCAGTTAGCTTCCCTTGTTTGGAACTTGTTTCTTCTTTATGGGTCCTATATGGGCCAGACCTGAAATTGTAAATTACGTGACTTCGTTCTTGTCCGAGAATGCGGAAATGCGGGAAATAAGACTGATTATAAAAAAGTAGTAAATAGATTTTTTAGTATATTTTAATAATTATAATGTGTTAATATTAAAAATTAAAATAATAATAATGTATTTTAAAATAAAAGATATTTCTAAAAAAACTGTGCACAGTAATACCAATCACATATTTGATAATTTTATTTGAGTTTTGCTTCCTTGTAAAACATTCTGGGTGAGTTCAACTGAATTAATCTATTTTAAAAAGACAATAATAATTCTGAAACCTCATTTATATTAACAGTATATAACTTACATTCTATATGATCCGGTGGTTGCTCTGAGGACCCAAACTAGTTGTGCCAATATTAAGTGCATGTTTGGTACCGTGGTCAAACCTGCGGTCGATTTTTTTATATATATTTTAAATGAATATTTTTTTGGTGTTTTTAGATTATTTTGATAAGTTAATGTTAAAAATAATTTAAAAAAAATAAAAAATATATTTTTATATAAAAAATACTTTAAAAAATAATCATAATCACACATCTACCTGAGTATGGAAAGCCTTTAGAAGAAAAAAGAAACGGTGGACGGCAAACATGCAGTGGAGGTTCTGGTTTATTAGCAACAAGCCAGTTTTTATGCATGTTTCCAGGCTAAAATGATCATAAAAACATATTATTTTAATATATTTATAAATAAAAAAAATAAATAGCTCCTCATTCATTAAAGAGCTATATTGGCTCTTAAATTAATTGTCCTGTTGGAGTGCTTTGAAGTAAACTAAAAAGCTAAAAGAACAAAATTTTAGACATGGCTCCTCGTATCACTGCAGCGTTGGACTTGCCCTGAGCAAACATTAATAGCTAGATATAGGTGGTGTTTATACACCTGTATGATTAAATGAATTGGAAACTATTTTGTAAATAAATAAATAAAAGTCATTAATAATAAATAAGAAATATATAAATCAGGATATTTAATATCAATACATAAGTTATTTAGTTGGTTGCGTTCAAAAACAATCCCAGCTATATTTCAAACAATCATCCAACTTGCATCCATGTCAAATTGACATGAAGAAAATAATATTATGTAGAATGTAATTATATAAATTTCATAAATAATTATATTGACAGATTAAGCATATTTTCGAGTTATTATAATTATAATGTCGATGATTAGTGTTTATGACATGACTGTTAGAGAATAATATAAATTATATTATGGGATCTCATTTACAAGTTTAAATTTTTAGGCGAATTAGTTACTTAATATGATATTATAGCCTTAATGACCCAGCGGTTATGAGTTTAAATCTCACTATTTTTATTCTATTTGATAAAAATCAAGCACAAGGTAACATAGGTCTATACAAATTTCAAGTCTAGAGGACTTTCATTTGAAGTGGTGTGTTAGATAATAATATAAATCATATTATAGGACATCACTTATAAGTTTAAATTTTTAAATGAATTGATTTCTTAACAACGACAAACTTAAATACCCATTGACCCGTGAAAAAAAAAATTCCACGGCTCAAATAACATTTTTTTTCTTCTTCAATGTAACAAAATACTTATTTTTTAATGGTCACATACTTATTTTCTAATTAACATTTTGCGATCGTTTATTCATTGCCAAATTAATATTATTCATCATATTTTTTTATAAGTAACGATGTTCTTTATAAATTATAATACATGTAACGAAGGAAATCCATTTTTATTGTCGAAAAATGTTTTGTCGTGGCAATGATAACATTGTTTTACCATGTTTAAAATAAACTCGAGATTTTACATGTTTTTATTAATATAAATTATTTTTATTATATGCAGACATTAATTTCTCTATTAACGGTTAAATTTTTGACTTGATGTTAAAAAACATGTTAATATCACTTGTATATTAATTATCTTACATTTTTTTTTGTCTGTAGTTAGGTGAGTTGAGTAAACATGTTAGCATTTTTTATTGAATCTGTATCAACACGGACCACTCTTAATTTATTTTATTAAATGCATGCGCCATTTTTTTATTTAATAAACATGTTAAAACCATACATATATAAATTGATTATTGATATCATCACAATAAAATAATTTTAAAATAAATAAAAAGTTTTTCATGAAGAAAAAAATCTCAAGGTCTGTGAAGAACACGGCGGGGTTGCGAAGATAATTAATTTTTTAAAACATGTTTGATATTATACTTGAATAATCGTTTCACTGTTTTTTAGTTATTTAATTATTTTTTATAAATTATTTTGATTTGTTGATATGAAAAATATATATTTTTTATTTTAAAAAATATTATTTAAAAATATTTTTAAATAAAAAACAATTTAAAATACAACTTCCATTACGCTCTCGCCTTGTCAATTACGTTGCCGAGAGTGCCTTTATCAATTCATCAACAAGCGGGTCCAAAAACAGAACCTCGTACCAGATCACGCATCCAGGGGCTTATCAAACTCCAGGCACCGAAATTTCCTGCCTGAAATCACATCCAGTACACTTTCCACTAAATTATTTCTGCCCTCCAATACCCCCCCCCCTTCCCCCTCTCATCCTCGTCGTCTTCGCTTTGAAAAAACCCCGATTCCTCTCAGTTCCCTGTTACTTGGACAATATCCTATCAAATCAAGCGATGCAACAAGGAGATTACAGTTCTTACTATCAACGCCCACACCTCCAAAACCCTAATCCCAACCCCAACCCTAATCCTCCTATTGATCATCACCAAACCCCTTACGCGTCCGCACCACCTTTCTCCTCCGGCTACACCCCCTCTGATTACTCCATTTACCATCCAAATTACCCTCCTTATTCCCAGAATCCCGATCCCGTCCCTCCGCCTACAGCCCCTACATTCACTCCAATACCACCAACACCACCACCAAACCCTAATAATTCACAACCATCCTTTAACCCACCACCTCCACCACAACTACCACAGCAACCGCCGTCCTTTCCTCCGTACGATTCTCATGGGTTCTACCAACCTCCACCAACTCAGCAATCTTATTTCCCACCGTTTGATCAACATCAAACGGCTCCCAATTACGCTCCCCAACCACCGCCTCCTACCTCACCAGCACCGAATCCTTCCCCAACAACCAATTCTCCATACTCCTCGATGTACAGTGCACCTTATAATCCAATAGGATCATCAGTGCCGCCCGTATACGATGCTCCATATGAAAATCCGATAAAATACGACCAGAATTTCGGGTATCTTGACGGGTATAATCGGAGCAGGTCCGATACAGGGTCAGATCTATTTGGAAAGCGACCTGAGAGCAAATATGATATTGGTGGCGGTCGTGATGACGGGTATGGAGATGGTGTTTATGCATATGAAGGAGGGAAGGTGGAGCCTTATGGAGCGCGAGGGACAGCGCCAAAATCATCTACCTGGACCGGGTTCGATGATTATGGGAGATCGATTAATATTCCTTCTGGAAAGGACAACTCATTGCAATCTGGTTCCGGGTCAGGGAAGATTGTGAGGGCAGTGCCGAAGGCGGATGCCCAGGAGGATGTTAAGAGTGGGGTTCAGAAGTTCAGGGTTAAGCTTTTGGCTGAAAGTGGAGGACAGAGTACTATGGATGTGCTTTGCCAGGTAGATATCCGAGTTTATCATTTGATTGGTGGAAACTTTTAATCCTGTTTATAATGATCTGTAGTGTGATTAGAATGATTAATTTGATGCTAGAGAGGGGTTGTGTTGATATGATTACCATTCAGGGACTTTTTAGTGTTAAGACATATTCTGTTCAGCTGTTGCGTGGCGTATCATTTGAGGTCAAACGTGTGAATTTATAAATATGGCTAATTGCCAACGGAGCTTAGTTGTTTGGAATTCCTCTTCTTCCTGCTCCAGTGTGGGTTATTTGAATTGTCACTGTAGAAGTCTTTTATTACTGTTAAGGAACTAAAATGGAACTTTCCTCTAGATTCTAGCTTCACTGATTTAGTGTTCAATTGTGCTTTCAACAGAGCTAATCAAGTCTAGTGTATGTTTAGCGCTCTAAGCATTTCCATTTCAAGTTTAGATTTATTATGTGTACCAGAGTGCCAAGCAGTTTTTGGAAGTCATTGCTATAAGAACTTGTCTTATTTGTGGTCATATTTACAGTCTTTGTTGTTCACTGTCTTCTGGGGTTTTATTTATTTTCTGCGCTCTCGGCTCGTGACTGTATTTAAATTTATTCAGATTGCTTTGGATGGAATTCGAATGCTCGATCCTATTACCAGTCGGACTTTGAGAATATACCCTCTTGAGAACATTACAAGATGTGATGTGAGTCAGCTATTTTTCTCCAATTCCCCAATCTTCTTGAGTATTATTATCATTGTTAATATATGGCTTAACATTGAATTTTCACTTTCCTCTGTAGAAAATGGATTCATCTACTTTCGCATTTTGGTCCAAGAGTTCTGTGGATATTGAACCAAGACGTATTAGACTGCAATCAAATAGTTACACCACCAGCACCCTTCTTGACACTGTGACTGCTGCAACTGTACAGGTTTTGTGGCCATAAGAAACCTTTTTCATGTGTTACATTTGCTTTCTTAGAAGCATAACCATTGACTCATGTCTAGACATTCTGCATTACATTGCGTGTATTGCCCTTTTCATTGCATTAATATCTGAATTTTGGCATTAGATCTGTTCCAAATAGTGAAAGCAAAAAAGGAGATATGGATGATTAATTCATAATATTTAGAGGAAGGAGACAGAGAATAAAATATTCAAAAGCTTAGCTTCTCTATATATGATATGAATTGAGGTCAAGCTTTGATCAAATTAAGATTGTAAAATTTGGTAGATAAACTTGTAACTATTACAAGCACTTGTTAGTATATGAAATCTTAAACTTCTGCTAGATTTGGACATCATTGTTGAATGCATATTTAATACTCAAGCTTTGATCAAATTAAGAAGGTTCAATTTGTTAGATAAACTTGTAACTATTACAAGCACTTGTTAGTGTATGAAATCTTAAACTTCTGCTAGATTTGGACATCATTGTTGAATGAACTCAAGCTTTGATCAAATTTAGAATGTTAAATTTGGTAGATAAACTTGTAACTATTACAAGTACTAGTTAGTTTATGAATTCTTCAACTTCTGCTAGATTGGGACATCATTGTTGAATGGAAATTTTGACACGAGCTACATGAAAGCTGTGCAGTAAAAAGATAGCACTTTCATCATTTTCCCATTGTTGCAACTTCATGTAAACATGATTGATATGCTGCTTTAATGTCCCACACTGGAGGTGCACTACTCTTGTGATAGACATGCATGTATTGAGCTAAGGACCTACAATTGAAACCTTTTCTGGGTTGTGAGGAAAAATTCCCAACTTTGTGTTCTTCCTGTAAGATTGTGCCCTGCCCTGCCCCTGGGGCCTAGGGCGTCAACTGACTTGTGACAATGTGATTGATCATTGTCAATGGGTGTTAGAATGTGTTGTCTCCGGTATTTATATATGGGACATGGGTTATGCTACCTCCTTTTGGAGATCACCTTCAGAATGCCATCCTGGTCACAAGGTGGATCCAGACTGAGAAGGGGATGGTTATTTAGGGAAACATTTGTCAGTCCTGCAATCTGTTCTGTGATGCACTGGGTGTTCTGTTGAGAGATACTTGTAGCCAGTCCAGTGGTGGCTTTTGGCTTATCCAGGGAAATTGTTAGCGCTCTGGGATCTGGTTCAGGGCTTTATTCCAAGAGAAGATGGGGGGAGTGGCAATTGGTACTTTTGCAAGGGGATAACATTTAATGTTGTTTGTGGCTCAGCAACTGTTTTCATTTTTTATTGGCAAAATGAATGCAGCTGCACTGTGTTTTTGCTGCTGTAGATTGTTGATGTGTGTTCCTGAAGCATAATTTCATTCTTTCCAAAATGCAGCTCAAGGAAATGGGCGGAAGAATCAGGCCTTCTGATGCTTCAAAGACAACTGAGCAGTCTACAGAGAAGAAGAAAGGGCTTGGTGAATGGATGAACTTGATAAAGCCAGGCAGTGAAGAGAAAGATCATTGGGTAAAACCATGGCTTTAATAGAGATTTATTTTGTTGATTGCTTAAAATGGAATCAGACTAGTGTTTTATTCATTATTGATTATGTAACCATAATTTTTAATTTTACTAGCATGGGTGCTCCCTTTATGTTTGGATAAACAAAAGGGGGAGGGGCTGTTCTTTAACTGTTTATTTGGATTGTGATTATGGAGTTCCTGTAACATCTTTTGTTCTCAGGTCCCTGATGAAGCTGTTTCAAAGTGTACGTCATGTGGAACAGATTTTGGGGCTTTTGTTCGCCGGGTAAATTCTTTTACCATGGTTGATTTTCTGTATTTGCTACTTATGCATGCCCTAAGATTTCATGTAAATTTAATGCTTCTCCCTTTTCCAAATCTCAGCATCACTGCAGAAACTGTGGAGACATTTTCTGTGACAAGTGCACTCATGGACGAATTGCTCTTACTGCTGATGAGAATGCTCAGCCAGTTAGAGTTTGTGACCGATGCATGGTATGTACTGAAGATCTCTCTGTTATTCAATCTTTATTGATCACAAAACCACAACATCCATCTCTTTACCTTTTGGTAGTGATATAGAGTTTTTTTTGCCTTCTTTCTTTTATCTCTTTGTGCTTGTCTCATTTATTAACGGGTTCACTTGCATGCTAATGAGGTGTTGGGTGTTGTCCAACTGAATTTCTTGCATGGATGTGAGCAGTTTATTTAAGTTCATTTTCTTTTCAACAAGTATTTTTGCTGTCATTGTGGTGTATTACTGGACAGTAAGAGCCTGGGATTCCTGTGTTTGCTTTTCATAGAAAATATGCCTTTGCATATTGTCAACCTATCATGTATATTTCTCTTTGCAAGCTAACACGCATTTGTATAAAGTACTGAAATGATTGTCATGAGGATCCTTAGGTTCCAAAGGATGTTAGACACAGTGCATGTCACAGTTGTCATACTGTGCATGAATATTATTATGTGCATTTATTATGGCGGTAACTCATATAAAGTCTTCTATCTTTCAGGCAGAAGTGACTCAGAGGCTGAGTAATTCTAAGGAAGCAGCTAGCAAACCTGCATTTCATAGTCATGAGGATCTTGCCAGGACGCTCCAGGTAAAGAGCATCTAACTCAAGCTTTCTTGGTAGGCTCATCCATAGCTTCTGATTCCTTGTGCTCTTGTTCAGTTGTTATTTTATCATGTATGTGCTTTTGTTTTTGTGATAGTGGTTTTTTTATTGACACTGATCATTTGACAGGAGGAGATGGAGAGAAATCGAAAGTCATCATCAGGTGATTTTACTTTGTATTTACGTTTCTTTTTTACTTGCTGGTGTATGAGCTTGCTCATGGAAGAAAAAGCTTCCACCATGAGGAAAGGTTCAATTTTGCAATGGTTTCAAATTTCTGCTATCTACACGAGTTATTTGAGTCGTTTGGTGGTTATAGGCTAGGTTCTAGCATGTCATTTTTAAATCTAATCATGAATCTAAATGTAGGGTTGTCATTTTAATTGTTTGAATTTCCAGGATCCAAGTCAGATGGATCCGGGAGGCGGATGAGGGAAGTTGCCTGTCCAACTTGCACTGTCCATTTGCAGGTTTTAAATCCTCTGTCTTAACTTGTTTTTGGGCTTGATTTCCATGAACTACATCAATTGGATCGTTAAATTATCTTGGTTGTGCTATTTCTGCAGGTCCAGGTTCCCAGCTCAGGTTCAGAAACCATCGAGTGTGGAGTATGTCAACACCCATTTCTTGTCAGTGCTCACTGATTCAAGCATAGTTTTCTGATCATTGGAGGTGGCAATTCCTCGAGGATGGAACGCAGGCCTATCTGGGGTGAAGTGCTTGTTTACCCTAGTTTAGGTCTCTGCTGTAAAATGGAATTTGGTAAAGTTTGTACATGGCTATGCTGTTTCATAATTCTTGACCATTCGTGTTGTGGAAATATTTTCTGAGTTTCTACGGGTTTGTAATCTACAGAGTGGGTTTGTAATTTGACTGCCCAAGATTACGATAAAATAGTGGTGTATTTGTGATTTGAACTTTACCCGAATAAGCAATTTGATTCCTGAATTGTGAACCTCGCACTCCTAAAGGCCGGCTATTTTACACACCGGGAGTGTAACGGCGAGCAGATTGGGTCAAATTTGATACCTGGACCAATAGTGGGGCTTCAACGTTAAGTCCTATAGAGGTTTGATGACTGAGAAGCGCAGGTGCACCTCTTCTGAGTATTGATGGGGCCCTTTCTCCCACAAGCTCTTTTATCGTGGATAAGTTCAAGCTCCGAATTCAGTAGAACTGGTCTGTGAAGCACTGTGACGTCCTCCTTTCACTTTCTTTCAGTCGAGATGGTCGATTACAGTATTCTTCTGAATGATTCGACATCACATATGGCGTTTCTAGCGATTGGTTTGAATGCAATGATGTGATTTTTGTCCGTGTTTTGCCAATTTGATGTATATAGCTGACCATCCCTGTAAGTTTTGAGTGTTGATTTAACACTCAATTCTCTAAACTAATCTGGTGAATTAATCAAACGCGCAAGGATGCGAAGATATTAATTGCCATCGAGCCAGCAGGAGGGCCTTTTCTACTATAAGCTTGGTTCTTGGCAAAAATATTTTGATTCGATGCCTACACTCATCACCCAAGTGCAACCTAATCCAGTCGGATCTCGTTCCTCTGACAGTGTTAGCCTAACCTGTACTAGCTCAGAGTAAGTAGGCATGTTCTGAGTGACGACTGTATGAGATATAGGACTTACTTTCTAGACCCAACTCATTTTTTTTTTTTTTAAGTAGTGATCAAGAACGTGATGGTTAATTATTATTTGTCTGATCAATTCAATCTGGTCAAACAAATTGCACCGGCTCCCCGATACCGAAACTCCTTTTTTTCTGACCTCTCTTAATGTACTTTAACGAAGTAAGAAGAAAGAACACAGCAGGGTCCAAACCTGTATCATGGCTCAATTCTACACATTCAGATCACATTAGGTCCCAGATAAGTTTATGTCACCAAGTTCCATCCCACCTCTGAGCTTATTAAATTTGATACCTTCCATTTTTTTTAAACAATAAGGTCTTAGTTTATTAGAATTGGATTGTTATTGCCAGGTAAAAATTTGTCGGTTGTTGATGAATATTAATTTTAGGACTATAATGATAGAAATCACTGCAACTTTCCTTCCCATCATGTCACTATTAGACCACTAAAATAAATATTAGAGAATAATATAAATGATATTTTGAGCTCTTACCTGTTAATTTAAATTTTTAGGTGAGATGGTTTCTTGACATGGTATCAGAGTCTTGTTGACCTGGTGGTCATGGGTTCAAATCTCATCACTCCCTTTTATTTGATAAAAAAATCAAGCACAAAATAATATGGGTCTATGCAAGTTTTAAGTCCAAAGAGCTTTCTCTTGAGGGAGTGTGTTAGAGAATAATATAAATCATATTCTGGGGCCTCATCTATCAATTTAAGTTTTTAGGTGAGATGATTTCTTGATAATAAATACTTTCATAGATGAAATTAATTATTAATTACTGTAAAAAAAACAATTACCATATAAAAAGTAAATGAATTATAATTTTATCTATTTACCGGAAAAGTAAATGAATTAAAAATTCAAGAGACTAAATTAAAAAATGATAGATATTCAAGATACAACATTAATGTGATCTTCGACATAAGTTATGATGAACAAGTTCGTAGAAAAAAACAAAACCAGAATCTTAGAAATAAAATGCTAATGATGCTCATCAAAAAATAAAAAAATAAATACTATAGTGTGAAATGTAGATTTTTTAATGAATAAAATTTTAAGACAAAAACAAAATATTTTTCAAAACTCGGGGGTCCGTTGGCGCTTTAAACTATAAAATAGTTTCGACTGATGATCCAAAAATACTATCAAGCGAAACTAGAAAACAAGTAGTTATTTTCTACAAAAAAATATCACAGATAAAAAAAAAATCTAAATTAAGGAAATCAATTTAACAACACAGATAGCTTGAAGGGGGAGAAATTTCCCAGAAAAAAATAATCCCTCGACAGCTTCAGAAGTGAAATCAAACAATGAAAGATTCGAGCTTAAAATCCATATGGTTGAATGGGTAGATCTTTGATCACAAACCACACCTCATCTTCATTAATTTATCAACAATAATCATTAATAGAGGAAGGCTAATTTAATGCAGGCTCAAACGCATGGCAAAAACCGTGGTTGTTTACCAAACTAGCTTGCTGGCTGCAGCATTCCCATTTGAATATGCAATGGCAGTCATCCATAATTAAACAATCATACAAGATATTTAACCTATCCTATACCACCGACATTATAATTGAAATTATTTTTTATTAAAATAATATATTTTTAAAAAGGTATTTCTTACTTCATCATATAAAATATGATTCATAATTAAATAACCGACACAATATCTTTAACCTATCCCAAAACCATCAATAACATGATTGAAATTGTTTTTAAAAATATTTTTCATCTAAAAATATATTAAAATAGTATATATATATATATTTTTATTTTTTTTAAATATTTTTTTATTTTTATTTTAAATTAAATATTTTTAAAACACAATTACAAATCACTGTATGGCCTCGGATTTTTCTTTTTCTTTTTTAAATGGAATCTCTCGAGCATGAAGATTGAAGAAAGGGTAGCCCAACAACTTACAAGAAGTAAGATCCACTTCTACACTTTTCCACGGATACAGCTTTGCAAGTATCATTTTGGGCAACTTTCGTGACTTGATCGTGGCTAATTCTGGCTCGGATTTCCACGTAATCTAAGTTTTATTCCGTTTATATGTATAAACAAGTTGAATTGCTAGCCCGAGGATAGGTTTTCATGTGTTTAAAATGCGGTTTGGTTTGATTTTTCTCTGACAAGTATGGCACTTAGTAGAGTTCGATTTGCTACTCATGGAAGTAATTAATTTACAAGACACGTCACATTTCAGATTCATCGAGTGTACAAGAAAGTTTCGAAGAAACAAATAAATTATTGTGACGTGGATGAGCTTACGTACTGGATCCGATCTGATAGTGCCAAGGTGACTTAATTTATTGCATGATAACTCAGGGGGTTGCAAGGAAGGCAGTTGGTGCCTGTGCTTCGTTAATTTATGTTGGGTCCTTCAACTATAGGGATCTTTAGGTTCGGATCTTTGGATAAATACTTGCATAAATATTTAGCAGCGAGTTGATTTCTTTTAAACATAAAAAGGTTTAAACTAAAACAAATTATTTAATATTGTTATTAATCTCGACTTAGCAGTTCAATCTTAAACATACTGACCTATCTCTTTACCTAGACTAAGTTTAAAATTAAATCATTTTGGATGATTACAATTATCTAGACTAATTTAAAATGTATTTTTAAAACCATCTAAAAAAATACATTTTTAATTAATATGTAAATTAAAATATTTAGCTGCGCAATGCTATGAGTTGATTTCTTTTAAACATAAAAAGGTTTAAACTAAAAATATATATTTAATATTGGTATTAATCTCGACTTAGCAATTCAATCTTATACAAGTTGACCTATCTTTTCACCTAAACTAAGTTTAAAATTAAAATATTTTGGACGATTAAAATGAATTATTTGACATTATTATTAATCTAAATTTAGCGTGTCAACCTTAAAACCTATCAATCCACCATATTATTTAACTCAAATTTAAAATTAATCATGTGAGAGCTTACTCACCTGACCTGGTTGACTTGGTAATTTCAAAAGCAATCCTCGTAACTATTAAAAAACAATGGTTGGTCTTTATATTTTATTCCTTAAAATGATATTTTTTTTATTTAATATTAAAATTACAATATAATAAATTAATTTGAACTTCACGACTTAACCTACAAAAGTTGTAATTCGATTCCATTGAGTTTAATAACTTTATTTTCTAAAACTATTTTTACTTAATTATGAGATAATAAAAATAAATGTTCTAAAATCAAGCACAAACCAATATCAAGATATTTCTTTGAGATCGTGATAATATTATTAAAAACAAACATAAATAAATGTTCTAAAATCAAGCACCAACCAATGTCAAGATATTTGTTTGAGATCGTGATAATATTATAGAAAGCAAATATAAATAAATCTTAAACACCAATTTAAATTAAATTAAATATTGAATGATAAAATTAAAAAAAAAATAAATGAAAAAAAACAAAGGGAAAACATGAGACCACAAAGTTTGCTTGTTTATGCTATTCATACACTTTTGAAAAAAATTAAGATTCTTTTTATATTTTTCTTTACTTTCAATTTTTTTTTGTGTGTTTTCAAGTAATTTTGATATACTATATTAAAAATAATTTTTTAAAAATAAATAAATACTATTTTGATTTATTTTATAATGAAAAACTATTTAAAAAACAACAACTGCTATTACACTTTCAATACTTTTTAAACAAAGATAAAAAAAATATTTATTTATTTATGGTGAATAGTGGAGGGGAGTGTAATATCCTAAACTTTTTTTCGCATGTAGTATAATATAATTGCCTCGAGGGATTTGAAAATAAATAAATAAAACGAATTGCAAAAGATTACACGTACGTCGCGTGTATGGATACTTCCAAAATCATGTTCAGGATGCTGGTTGAGCTCCATATAAATGAACAAGCCAGGAACCATTCGAGACGCCAAAAACATCTCTCTTCTCCCTCGGTAACCTAATCATTAGGAGGGATCGAGAAGACCAAGAGAGATTATCAAAACCATGAAGTTTGTTTTATCCAGGCTAACGTCCTGTTGCTTTTACGCCACCGTGTTGCTGTTTCTCACTGCTGTGTGCAGCGTTAAATCTTCGGTAGAGCTACCAGCAAATGTTACTGTTCCAGCACTTCTGCTATTCGGGGATTCCATCGCCGATACAGGCAACAACAACAATATTCAAACACTTGTCAAGTGCAACTTCCCTCCCTATGGAAAAGATTTTGGAGGAGGAGTTCCGACAGGAAGGTTCTGTAATGGAAAAGTTCCCTCAGACATCATAGGTACAATAACGACCTCTCTCTCTAACATTAATTTATGCTCTATAATCTTTAGTTTTTGTGCTCATGTCCTGAAACTCCAAGCTTGATGATGTATTTGGAGGAATCCGTAATATCATGTCCAGTTTCAGAATAGGACTCAAATTAATTAGCAACTATATATATATATATGGTGATGAACAGAAGCAAGAGCAGGATGTTTTTTTATTTTATCAGTTTTCAAGAGACCGTTTGTTTTAAAATATTTTTTTAAAACAATAAACACACACACACACACATATATGACTCCATTTGCTTGGAAATTGGGATCACGAGCGAGTTCAAATGTATTTCATAATTACTATTTCTTTTTTACGAAAACCAGGTATAACAGGGCTACCTTTCCGATGGAAAATATACTGTACAAAACACTTTTAAATTGTTTGGTTTCAGTACAGTGATTTATCTTTTATTTTTTGAATGATATAGTGGTCGACCTTGTCCAACTAAATTGAATTTTATTTTTTATTAATTATATATATATATAATTAAAAAAATTAATTCTAGTTGTAATAGTTTTATTTATTTATTTAAGAAAGAGGCTCATAGTTTGGAGTTAGTCTATCAACATCTATCATCACATCATTATAAAATGAAAAACCTGACGGAAATTGGATGTTGGTTCTTGATCAGCAATTTAAAAATAATTTGCTTATTCAGATAAAAAATATTAAAAGCCCTATACTTGATTGAGAAAATATGATAATATAGTGCACCGACTTACTCCGACAAAAGATAGGGTTTATATATGATTACGGGTAATTTGAGAATACAATAGGGTTACTTTTTTTTATTTTTTATTTAGAAATATATTAAAATAATATTTTTATATCACACATTATAATAATTTAAAAAAATATACCAAAACAATTTTAAAATTGTTTTTAATATTTTGGAAATCTCAATTTGTACCACAGCTCCAAACAAATCTAAATTAGGTTTGTAATTTATTAACCCAATTTAAATTGTGTTTGATTTTAGAAGATTTTTATTAAAAATAATATTTTTGCTAGCAAAACACAAAATCTCCACGTAGACAAACGGAGTAAAGCAAAACTAATTCAATTGCCTTTAAAATAAAAACATGATGCATGTTTTTTCAAGCTAAATGCACCAAAGCAAAAGCAATTAGATTGGTTTTAAAAGGAAACATGATGCAGGCATTTGACCTCAAAAAGAGGGAACAGCAAGACAGTCGATCCAAAAAATGGCACGTTTGGTAAGATTTCCAGTTTGGTCTCAAAAGTGAAAATGTAATCGTTTTTACCCTTGAAGAAATGCTATCTTGAACCAACGGCAGAAAGTTTCCTCATCTCTTCTTCTAAGACAATAATTTGTTTCCTGAAATAGGTTCATTTGGAAGGTAGAGTAGTAAAATTCTGACTCTTTAAACACAGCATAAGCCATAAAAGAAGGTCATGATGCTTAATCAAATCTCGGAAATGTCAAAGCCTTGTTAAATTATGATGCTGCTCTGGAAGCTAATTATTGACCAGAAATCTTCTTCCTTCTTTTTTTTTCTTCCAGCTAAAGAATTGGGGATCAAAGACACATTACCTGCATATTTGAACCCAACAGTTCTACCCCAAGATCTGGTAACTGGAGTAACCTTTGCTTCAGGTGGCTCAGGATTTGATCCCTTGACACCCAAATTAGCGGTACAACGTTCTACTATTGCATTTGTTTAATCGTATCAACCAATAATTTCTTATACTAATCTTGATCAAACTTGATTACAGTCAGTTATATCGTTGTTGGATCAATTAAAATATTTGAAAGAATACATAGGGAAGCTGGAGGCGATGATTGGAGGGGAAAAAACAAAGTTCATCTTAACAAATAGTATATTTCTAGTAGTAGCAGGCAGTGATGACATTGCCAATACCTATTTTACAATGCGTGCTAGAAAATTGCAATACGATGTTCCTGCTTACACTGATCTAATGGCTAACTCAGCTTCTAATTTCGCGCAGGTAAATGCATGAATTTGCATATTTTCGAATCATTATATAAAACATTTTTGTTCAGTAGTAATATTAATTTACTGTATTTGCATCCCCCCCGCCAAGAAATTGTATGAGCTTGGAGCAAGAAGGATAGGAGTTTTCAGTGCACCACCTGTTGGATGTGTTCCAGCTCAGAGAACTTTAGCAGGGGGAGCTGAAAGAAAGTGTGCAGAAGACCTTAACGAAGCAGCAAAGTTATTCAACTCCAAGATGTCTAAGAAGTTGGATTATCTTGCTAGCAGCCTGCCAAATGGCAGGTTTGTCTACGTTGATATCTACAATCCACTGCTAGATCTCATTCAAAACCCCCAAAAATACGGTACTAAAATTACCCATTTCCTTGAACTTTTGATACGTTGGATAAGTACTCAAGATTTTTTGGAATCCAGAAAATACCGGATCAATTATTGCACAAATGAGATCCGTATGAACATGTGAAGGATTTTGAAGCATCTGTGATTCGTAACCTTTGTTGATCTCGTTGTTTTCAGGTTTTCAAGTTGCGGATAAAGGATGTTGTGGTACTGGGGGTCTTGAGGTATCTATATTATGTAATCAGTATACTTCTGTGACATGCGCAAATGTTTCTGATCATATATTTTGGGACAGCTACCATCCAACTGAAAGTGCTTATAAGGCACTCGTTTCTCTTATCCTCGGAGAATATGTGAACAAATTCTTTTGAGGTATCTCAACTTGTTATATGTCGTCTTGTTTTCATACACCACCATGCAAGTATGTTTGTTTCTGGTACTGTTGGGACAATGAAATAAAAACTTCGATGGTTAAGGTTACAAGCTTTTTCAGCAAATTAAGTGTCAAAAAAATGGCAAACCATGTCGGGACTTGGAGACATTCAAGTGTATTTGTATGTAATATGAGGGATTGGCATAGGAATAATGTTTGAGTTGGGACGAGGGAAGTCCCATGTTCAAACTCCAATAGATTTCTAACCTCTAGGAGCCACTGGCCTCCTTTGTTGAAAGGCGATGACTTTCTGCACTGTCTCATGCAAGGGTAGTTCCTGGCCTTATGAGTAATGTTCAATTAAAACCAAAGCTACAAATATTAGTGTTTTGATATGCATACTCATAATGTACCTTGGGTTCGAATAAAATTATCATTTTATCATTAAAAAGAAAAACCATTTAATTGGACACGAGGGATAATACAATATTTTTTATGGAACTCATTAGTCATTATAAAATTAAATGAAAGTTTTAAAAAGCAAAAATCATTTAAATTATGTCAATGAGTTTTTATTTACTTATTTCATAGTATAATGACTTAAATGCCCCTTAACTTTTATCATTTCATTTTGTTTTTGTAATTCCCATGTGTAGTTAAGAGTAGTTAAGTTTTTTTTAATATATATAAATATATATAATATATATAATTTAAAAATAAATGACATACATAGGCACCAACAAGTGAACACCACACATAGTATTTAAGTAGCTTGTGTAGTGTTGTCCAAACTTCAAACACCACCTTTCAAGATGACACTCAATGTGTCTCACCACCCCTATCATGGTGGGTGTGATACATGACTTCAGACAAGCTACAATTGAGATCTAACAACATATTTTTTCTTTATTATTATTTTTTAAATATGTTAGACAATGTAAAAATATATATATAAAAAATCTAATCATTTGTTCATTGAATCAAATTAGATTCTTATTTTTTTTATTGCTATATATTTGGTCTTGAGTATTTTATTAATTGTTTTTTTTCCAATTTAATCCCTCATAATTTTATTTTATTTTCTTTTTGTATAAAATTTGGTCTTTATTCCTTTCAAAAAATATTTTTTCTTTTTGATTTTTTTTAATTTATTTTTTAAAATCTTAAACATAATTATTTTGGTTAGTTGGAAATTTGATATTGTTATTTTTTTTTGGGTTTGCTTTTTATGATGTAATCCAACCTTATGATTCTTGTCACAACTTTTTGAAGATTAGACTATGTAGGTTTCGATATTTTTTAGGTTATTTTTTAAAATTATTTTTAACATTTTATCCTTTATCATTGATTGGTTCAACAATGACTTTTGTAATTTTCTTAATTTTCATTTCTATGGAGTTTTTTTATGATTTCATGTTCCAAATCATGAATTTGACAGGTTCAATGGGGTTGGCTTGAACCTTTTTTATCATTGTTTTTTAATTTGATAATGCATTATTAGATTGGTTTGAGAATTAAACTTTATAATTCTATTAATTTTGTTTTCATGGAATTATCTTTATCTCATGAATATGCTATAAATACGATGTGCTAACGACTCAGATAAACTTAAGTCAATTTCTTTTGATGAGTTATTTTGTTTACTTTCTTCATTTGATATTTTATTTATTAGGAATTGAGATTCATTTCTTGATTCAATATGCAACTATCTCATTCATATTTATTTTTTTATTTAACAAATGAGATCATTGGACTTTTAAGAATATTGTAAACATATTTTTTTTTTATAATATTGACAAACATTAATATTTTGCATTGAATTATTGTTGAACTTTCTTTTCTTTATTTTTTTGTCAATATCTTCTTTTCTAATCATATTATTAACTTATTTAAATTTATTAAATCCAATTCAATGAACAAAATCTCATTCTTTTATAAAAATGTTTACCTTGTCTTAAAATCTTTTTTTATATTGAAAAAAAATAAAATAAATGGCCTGGGACATAGCACTAGACACCTAATCTAGTTGTATCTTTTTATAGGAAAGCCCTAATGCGAAGGCATAAACCTATAAATTTGTGTTTAAACTCGTAATCCCAACAATTCATTTGTTTTCAGGTGTTTCGATCAATCCAAGATGATTTATCATGCTCTTTGATACATGATCCTATTCTAATCTCTCATCAACCACTTGACTGATCACTCCTTTTAATGTAAACTTTAAACCCACACTCGGAAGTCCGTATCTTTACAGTATGAACATTCGCCTTTTAATGGATACTTCCATATATTCAGAATGCATTTTAATTAATTCATCCACCTGGTGCGCGCGCGCGCGGAAGGCTGCCTGACTGGTCCATCCCTGAAAATCACCACCGGTTTTTTCTTGTTGATTTTCTCTCTGCCAGAATGAAGTTCGCTGCGTCGGCTATTTTTCTTCCATCGTGTGTTTGCCTCTCGTTATGCTGCTCGGAAGCTGCCAGTGGAACAGTTCCGGCAGTTTTTGCTTTTGGAGATTCAATCCTTGACACAGGAAATAATCAAACCGCTGCTTTCTTAAATATCTCTATCTATATTAAATTTTGATATCGTAATTTCTTCCTTTTATTCTCTTTAAAGTGAGCTCTGAAGTAACCACTTAAAATTACTCTTATTGTCTAGAAATCCCCATTAATTATTTCTGAAATAGTAATTTGGGCTTGAATTATATATATAAAATTGATGATGGTTTAATATTATAATAATAGTAATAATTTAAAAAATTTATTGTAAAATAGTATTTTATTTTTTAAAAATTATTTTTCATATGCCTTATCAAAATAATATAAAAATATTAATATAAATAAAAACAATAAAATTCTTTTTTTTTTAAGATAAAAATAAACAGACTTGGAGTAATTAACAACGAGGAGCTGTCCGCCACCGTTTTTTACCGTAGATTAACATCGGTTCCACATAATCCTAAAACAGGATAAATAATCTGCTGCTCCTCAGTTCAGGCAAGCCGTTAATTTGAAATATCGTTGGAACTTCTCTTTAGTCTCTCGATCGAAGAAATGTACTCGAGCAGGAAATTTACTCTGAAAAGCTCAGACGGAGAGGCTATTGAGGTAGACGAAGCAGTAGCGCTTGAATCGCAGACTTTAAAACACATGATCGAAGAAGATTGCGCTGATAACGGTATTCCTTTGCCTAACGTCACAAGCAAGATTCTTTCTAAGGTGATCGAGTACTGCAAAAAGCACGTTTAGACTCCTAAATCGGACGAGCTTCCTTCTTCCGCTGATGATGATCTTAAATCTTGGGATCCTGAGTTCGTCAAAGTTGACCAGGCCACTCTCTTCGATCTCATACTGGTTTGCTCTTAATTATTTTATGGTTTTAAATTAAGTTAATTAATTGCTAGGGTTAGGACTTGGACTTATTTTTAGCTGATACTAGAAGTACGGTGACTGTTGAATTAATGGAGTCTAAAGGATATAATTCGAGTGATGGTACCTATCTATTATAGATATAGAAGAAACCCAGCGGCCCTTAATATTTTAATCAGCCTGAACTTGTTTAGGCTGCCAATTACTTGAACAGCAAGAACTTGCTGGACCTAACTTGTCAAACGGTGGCTGATATGATCAAGGGCAAGACTCCAGAAGAGATCCGCAAGACATTCAGCATCAAGAATGACTTTACACGAGAGAAAGGGGAGGAGGTTCGGAGAGAGAACCAGTGGGCTTTTGAGTAGAAGGAAAGGGGTTCAATCTATTTCTATAATTGCCTTTTTGTGTTGGACATGGATTGATGTTAAGGTGTTAATGTCTTGCAAATAATTGTCATTTTGTTTCCTTGGTCTTGTGTCATTCTGTAACAGTTCAATGTGTTGATATGGTATTTGCTGTTCTTTTATGAAATCTTTGTGTTTTAGATTGCCTAATTATGCCATCTTGTCTTACCATACCGATGCTTTACTATCAATTCTTTGTCAGCCAAAATTCGGAACTTGGAAATTGGTTTTATGCCAGAAGGATGCAATGAACTGTTTGAATTCATGTTGATGTTGGGAATAAAACTTATCATTCTTAAGATTCAGTGATTATAGTGAAATTCAGGTCCCTTGCAGCCTTTTTCTATTCACTAGATTGTTAGATCTCAAAGAGAAATATAACTGCAATGCTCAGAAAGCTGTGTAGTCTTGCAATAAGCATTATTATATATACATTGAGCTTGAGATATATGGTTTGAGCTCTTATTATCACAAGCATTCTTAAATTTATTACTTGTAAAATACATCTTTCACATGCAGCTGTTTTGTGAATTACCTACTGCTTGCAACAAATGGAGTGCGGACTTTAATTTTTTTGTTAGTCCATATAATTGACCCAAACACGTCTTTAAGTAATGTAGGGACAGTTGGAGTGAAAGTTACTTGATAACTCAATTTCTGGTTGTTCTTCGTAAATTGCAGGCTAGTTGGGCTCACAGTGATGGTTAGACCACTAGTTGCTTCAATGTTTAGAGAGTATGTTGAATTACCATCTCCTGCAATGTTTGTAAGGGTTCTTGTAATGCTTTTGCTCTGCTTTCCAGTAAGGTTGAAAACTGCTATTGATGGGTAGTTGATGTTCGATATCAGGTCGACACTTGATTCCTTAGGACAAGTAAAACCATCCGGAACGTGTTTGGAAATAACTTCAATTGTGGATGTGTTGTACCCATGATAGCATAGGAAGTTTAAGTAGTCAATGGTGGTGGTTTCATAAACCAGACCTGGTTGCAATGCTTCACTTGTGCTTATTTCTCCTGCTCCATGATCATAAGCCGTGGCTATCACACCTAATTCTGCTGTTATTGGAGCCTTCATATTGTTTATCTGAGATGCTGTAGGCAAGGGAAAGAAAACGGAAGAGTGATATTAAGATTAATATGGAATTATGAAATATGAACTAATTAACTCACCTTTGCTTGTCGTAGATCTTTACCTGTTGACATAATGGCAGATTTGATTGCAGAGGGGCTCCAAGAAGGGTAATGGGATTTGATCACAGCTGCCATTCCAGAAACATGTGGACATGACATTGAAGTTCCCGAGATAATGTTGAATTTTGGGGATTCTTTACCTTTAAGAGTCACTTTTGTGTCATTTGCCATCCAGGCTGCAAGGATGTCTACTCCTGGAGCTGCAATATCAGGCTGCAAAGCAAGAAGACAAGAGAACAATTTATTCACACATATACCCAGGTGAGGCTTCTGTGATTTGTGGGAGATACTATTCATGAATCCAAATAAATAATTGTCCTGGAAGAACTGGCTTTGCCTTTAGGATATTCTTTGAGAGGGAGGAAGGCCCTCTGGATGAGAAGTATGCGATAGTAGGTGCTGGCTTATACTGTGACACCACTGTGCTAGGTAGGATCGTTGCAACTGGATTTCTGGGAAATTATAAAATCTATCAAGAAACATCATTGTAATGAATATGCTACTCATACAGTTACAGGTAAAGATTGCACCAAGATAATAGGATATTTTACCTGGTCGAGTTTAGGTACGAAAGGATCTCGGGAGCATCCTTCGAACTAATCACGGTCAAAGGAAAGTCATTGTAATTAGATGCAACTCCGCTCATCTTGTCATCGACCAAAACAAGACCAATTCCTCCCAAACTCTGCACTTCATCCTCCTTATCATGTATTGAGTATGAATTGTCATCATTGTCGCAGAGGACAATTTTTCCTTTGATCATTTCCCCATCCATCGAATCTGGGTTGCAGTTTCTGAAATAATACATGTTTTGTGGCTTGAGTGTTGGTGCCATTGTCTAGGACCAATGTGAACTATAATATTTTGTCATGTTCAATAGCAAAAGAAAAGGCTATCACATAAATACAGCACACCTAGCCTCACTTTCGGTTGCATCAGTCTTCTTAGCTGACTTTCCATATATCAATGGATGTATTGGAGATGTTCCAATATCGGCAAAATTTATGGCTTCACCCTGAATTAAGAACTCATTATGTTTCAGCTGATATGATCTTATTGGCTGAAAGATTGCATTTATTAAAATTGAAAAGTCAAGAAATTTAGTTGCTGGCAAAGAAATATTTCATTACCTCGATCACCTTTTTTCCTTGGAGCACAACATTTGACTCAAATTTACGGTCTATGGTTGTAGCAGCAACTGTCAGAATCCAGGGAGCAGCATTTGTAACTGTTTCTTCTGATGGACCATCATTCCCCCCAGAGCAGACCACTATGATCCCGTTTTCAACAGCATGGAACGCTCCAATGGCTATTGGATCTTCCTTGTAATCGAACTTGTATGATGCTGGTGAACCTAGTGATAATGATAGTATATCAACACCATCTTTAATGGCATCACTGAATGCAGCTAATATACTGGATCCTTGGCATCCGTAACGTGTACATACTCTGTACATAGCAATCCTTGACCCAGGGGATCCACCTTTGGCAGTTCCAGTAGCCAATCCGTAGTAAGATGCATCATTTACCATAGTTCCTGCTGCAGTGGATGCTACATGAGTGCCATGCCCGATCGTATCTCTTGGTGCATTGTCTAGTCCCTCATCGTCATCGTCAGGGCTATTGTAGGATCTTGCTCCGATTATTTTCCTGGTAAGGATCAAAATCTTAAGGTCATGGATAAACATACGCAAACTAATGGAAGGCGGATATCTATATTCTAGTTGACAGAGCAGGTTTTACCCATTACAAAAATCATGAGCATCGCCACAGGTACCGTTCCAGCGCGACGGTATTGGACCCAGATCCTTGCCACTAAAACTCTCAGACTCGGGCGAAATGCCTATATTACATATATCTCAAAGCTTACACGTCAATTTTGTGAATGGAAATGATGTTTAGGAATGAGTTTATATAGCAAAGGACAAGAGATTTCACCTGTGTCTAGGATTCCAATGATAGCAACATATTCTACAGAAGATGAGTTGGAGTCAGAATTGGGTTTTGAGTCGATCAATACATCGGTTCCGTATTTCAGGAAGTCCCATGAACGAGTTGTGTGGAGTTGGTAGACAGGATCAGGAAAAACTGATACAACTCCGGGGTTTTTAGCGATCAAATGAGCCTCTGCTGCTGATAAACGAGCTGCAAACCCTGAAATTCCATGTTCATAGCTCTGCACTAGAGCATTCTTTCTCCTAGCAAGCACAAACATATTCAGTTTAGTATGAAATTCCATCTGCCAATACAAACAATCTTCTCATCGTTTCCTTAGACTGTCTTGTCTCCTAAAACCATAATAGGAAAAGGTACAGTGCTAGTGTTTATAGCAAGGGGGCTTATACCAAAAAGTCTTCATTGATTCTACAGAGTTATTTGGTGTTAGCAAGCGTAAAAATAATAGCAATAGCTCAACACAAGCAAAGCTCTTGAATATTAGTATCGACAAATTAAAAAAAAAAGAGGGTGATATTCCTAATATATTCACCGTTTTAAGACAGAGCTCAGAATCTGGGCATGATCATTCTTCGAAGAACCGGTCGCAGCTCCCATGTAAACAATATAGACACCATCCTTCTCCCCATCTGCTGCTCCTACCGACTCTACCAGAAATGCAACAAGAAGCATAGGAAACAATATGTAGCTTATGGTATAACTTTTCATCTTCACTGATCTTCAGACCTCTAGTTCAGTGAATCAGGCTGGATGTAAGTGAGGAAGCTGTTAGCTAGACAGCCATCCACTGCTACTTATAATGGTATGATGGTGCTTGTGGGTGGATGGTAGGCAGCTGCTGACCCAATATCATATCCACCCAAAGTGCGCTATTGCTCAGCTTTTGCACTTGAACATTTGGATATAGTGGCGGCGGCGGTGCTGGTGGGGTGGTGACGGAGCATGGAAGTGGTAGTGATAGTTGAAGGTACAGGATATTTTTATAGTGAATGCTCTCATGGCATCGACTAAATGTGCTTGAGCATAAAAAGTAGTAGCGAAGAAGCTTGGCAACGGAACAAATCATGTACTTGAGATCTGTTTGTTTGCTGGAAAACAAACAAATTCTTTTTGGTAAATGAATATCAGGAAAATAAATTAACTATGGATGTTAGAATTTTCCGGGAAAAATAAATCGATTTTATATGTATGGATATTGCATAACATGACATGTTATATTTAGCGTATTTTCTTAATGTTTTTATAAGATTTATTAGGTATATTAAAGTATTTTTTATCAATAAATTTTATGTATTGATTTCTATCATGCTTTTAAAATTTTACTATATCATTGTTCACGCCAATGATACGGGTGAAATTATTTTTGTAGATATAAAATAAATATTTAAATGTTGTTAATATGGTCTTTAGAAAAAAAGTTAAATTATATAAAGATGACATGATGAGGCATGATTAATTTTATATGAAGTTTAATTTTCAATTAACTTGATATTGAATTATGAAATTAAAAAAAAATATTATGAGTCAACCGATCAAACCTGTTATCCAAGTTTTGAAACAGAGATAACACTGTATAAAATACAACTTAGTATTGAAGAATTATTTTTTAAAAAAATCAAATAAACAAATGACAACAAAAACTTCTTAAGTCAACCACCTTAACCTGCGACTTAATCATAAAACCATGATAACATTTTAGAAAAAAAATTAAAAATAATAATCATAAATTTCAATTCTTAATCAATCCAATATTACAAGATTAAATAAAATAATAAAAAAATATAAGTTAACTCATATGTCATGAAATCGAGATAACTCCATAAAAAATAAATTGATAATAATTATATACTGAAATTCTCAATCAACTCAATATTGAAAGATAAAATTGGTCTCCAAGAGACGTGATGAGATGACAAAAAGCTTAAGATCTGTACGGCAAGTCTCGAGTCTAAGTCAGGGCATGCACCTCTTGTAAGAGTCTAGAACAACCAGGTTTTACCTGTGCCCATAAAATACGCTTTTCGAGAAGTGGAGTTTTCTTGAGTCCAAAAAAAAGATAAAATTGAATATATATATATATATATATATATATATATATATATATATATATATATATATTCAATAATAAAGGGATAAAAAAATCTAAGTCAACCTGATTAGCTTGCAAAACTCGCAACTCAGATCATGGTAGTCTCATATAAAGAAATCCAAAAAACATTATGAAATCCATTTCTCAATTAATCAAATGTTCAAGAATAAATTTGAAAAATAAATAAATGAAAAAAATAATATGAGTCAACACAATTAACTTAGGAAACTTGTGACCTAGTTCATAAAATTAAGATAACTCTATAAAAAAAAAATTGAAACAAATTATAAATTCTTATATCCAATAAACCCAATTTTTTGCCTATAGCCAAAGTTTTTACCATGTGCCTTTAGCAATCTAGAATGTTTTTACTTTGGGCATAAGCATAATATTAACAGCCATCAAAATTTGAAAAGGGCATTGATCATTGGGGAAAAAACTTGAGTCATGATACATACAAATAAAAAAAAAAAAAAAAAAAATTTACAAGAATACAAAATTACCATAAAGTTCCATATTATTACAAACAATACCAATTCACTCACTTAAATTGTCCCACAGATTTAACAAGTATTTATCGGATTGACATGTATGAACATCCGTTCTATCCATTGTCATTTTTTATATGCTTTACTCAATAACTTTTTTGTAATATAATTATAATATATTATTTGGGTCTTATCGGGTTTAAAACCCATATTACTGGGCTGCTGTATTAATTTGTAGATCGTGATTTTTTTTATTTTTTATTTAAAATATCTCTCATCCAAGCTGGACAAATTCAATAAAATAATAGGTTAATTAAATCATGATCAACCCGTCAATTCAAGATAAAATTCTGAATTGTCGGGTCATTGAATTGATCCAAAAAACCGAGTCATGCAGAATTCGATGGTTATATTTAGCTCTACACGTGCGGTCATTTTTTTTTTCCTAATAAAATGCAAAGAAGAGCCAATAATCAATGTCGAAAGTGTTTTCCATTTAGGACTGAGCACGTTCAGTACTTTATGAGACAGAGAGACAGTAATTACTACTTCCAATCATACTTTGGGTGCACGCTGAGTATGACTTTCACCATTTTCATAGTTATTGGGAATCAATTTTGGCAACCATGAATGTATACACAATGGAGTTTCATTTCGGAAACGAATCTCTCACGATGAGAAAAATGCACCAAAATTAGGATAACAATCATTATATCAAAACCTTTCCCTGCCCCAATAATTATGACCATCCTGTTTTTGTTAAAAGCTCTTCTGGGGTCAATTTTGATATTTTGTCTGCTGATCATAGATTGTAATTTTTATTTTGGACCATACGTTTTTTTTACTTGCAAGATGCTTCCTTTTGATGTTGTTGTTTTCTAAATCAAATGGAGTTCGGATTTGTAAGAGTTCTGTTGGTGGTCCGGCTCTGAAATCTATTGAGGTTGAAAACTGCTATGGACGGATAGTTGATGTTGGACATAATAAGATCGACGCTCGAGTCCTTCGGACAAGAGAAACCATCAGGAACATCGGAGGGAATAACTTTAATTGAGGATGTGTCGTATCCTTGATAGCATAGGAAGTTTAAATAGTCAATGCTGGTGGTTTAATAAACAAGTGCTGGCTGTCATGGTCCACTAGTGATTATTTCCCCTGCCCGATAATCATAAGCTGTGGCTGTAGCACCTAATCCTTTTGTTATTGGACCCTTCATATTGTTTATTTGAGATGCTGTAGGCCAGAAAAAAAGGAAGAAGATGACTCAAACATGAGTGTGGAATAATGGAAATAATTGTGATTCAACGCTGGTTGTTATAGATCTTTTCACCTCTGTCATTGTGGCAGGTTTTATTGCAGAGGAACTCCATGAAGGATAATAGGATTTGACCACAGAAACCATTTCAGAAACATGTTGACATGACAAGGAAGTTCCTGAAATCACGTGGAAATGTGGGGATCCTGTATCATTAACCTTTCAAGCTGCCACCATGTCTGCTCTCGGGGCTGCAATATCAGGCTGCAAAACGAGAAAACAAGAGAACAATATGTTTACAAGTATACTCAGGTGATTCTTCTTTGACTCGTGGGAGATATTATTTATGAATCTAATCAAATAACGTGTCTGGGAGAAAGAGGCTTTGACTTGAGGATATTTCTTGAGATAGAGGAAGGCCCTCTTGATGAAAAATATGCCACAAAAGGTGGTGGCTTTTATTGTGCACCACTCTGGTAGGTAGGATTGTTGCGACTGGATTTCTTTGAAGTTTCCATATGTGGCAGAGCATAAATTGCCATATATTTGTAATTGATTTATGTATCAAGATAATATTGTGTATCAGACGACCTCTGCAGCATCCTTTGAACTGGTCACAGTCATCGGAAATTCCATGAAATTGTCTGCAAATCCCCTTGTCTTGTTGTCATCCAAAACAATACCAATTCCACCCGAGCTCTGCACTTCCTCTTTATTGACATATTGCGAGGGTGTCTCGTCGTCATTCTCACAGATGACAATCTTTTCTTTGATCATAACACCGACCATAGAATCTGGGTTGCAGTTTCTGAAGCAATACATGTTATACAGCATAGATAATTGGTGCCAAAGTTTTAGGATACATGTGAGCTATTTTTAGATTTACTTATGATACATCTTTAAGCTATGTTGGTAGTCGTTTGTCATCTTCGTCGGCTAATTGAGGGGTATATCACAAAAATTGGATTCGTAGCCTCGTTTCACCCGCATAAGTGTTCTTAGCCGACATTGCAGATATCAACGGGTGCACTGGAGATTTTCCAATATCGGCAAAATTTATGGCTTCGCCCTGAATTTAAATGTGAACTCCCTTTCATGTTCAATTGACTCAATTTTATAGGATCGATCATATCTTTATATACAACACAAGTAAAAATTGAAGGCAATTTCAACAAGGAGCGGGACTCAATTTCTACTAAGAAACATCAGTACCTATATTACCTTGTTTCCACCCAACATAACATCAGACAAAAAAACTTCCTGTCAGTTGTAGCAGCAACGGTTAAAATCCAGGGTGCAACATTGGTATCCGTTTCTTTGGTTGGCCCTTCATTTTCTGCAGAGCAGACCACAGTGATCCCATTCTCTACGGCATGGAACGCTCTAATGGCTAAGCCATAGAAAGATCCTCTAGGGACCATAGTTCCTGATGCAGTCGAGGCTACATGAGTGCCATGCCACATCGTATCACTCGGAGACAATCCATCAGCAATATCAGCAGAGTCAATGTAAGATCTTGATCCATTTACTTTTCTGTTCAGGATCAAAAGCAATTGAAGGGGAAAATGAGGTATGTGTACCAATGTACATCTTAGATGTCTTGTATTCAAATTTTAAATGAAAGAGATCAGGTTTTACCTGTTACAACTGGATGAGTTGAAATCATGTGCTTTAGCACAGGTACCTTTCCAGCGCGATGGTATTGGACTCATATCCTTGGCGTTGAAACTTTCAGACTCAGGCCAAATACATGTGTTACAAAGAACTCCCAGCAGACATGTCAGTTGTTGAAAAAAAGAATGATTCTGTATTTACCATTGATTTTAGGTTGTGAGTGCACGAGGTTCACCCCAATCTAAAAATCCTACGATGGTGTCAGATCCTTGAGAGAACAAGTTCTAGTCAGAATTGGGAATGATCAAATTAATCTCTAGATCGGTTTCATACTTCAAGAAATCCCATGAACGAGTTGTGTGGGGGTGGTAGACAGTATCAGGAAAAACTGATAAAACGCCATGATTTTCAGCAATTGATTGCGCCTCTGGAGCTGTTAAACGTGCTGCAAACCCTGAAATTCCATGCTTATAGCTTTGTACTAGAGCATTCTTTCTCCTAACAGGCACAGAGAAATGTTGGTTCAAGTTATCATTACAACTCCATGTCCCAAAAATATTCTGACATGAAATGGCATTTTGTTTGTTAAACAATCTTCACATCGTTTTCTTATAACAAGCATCAAGATACCCTCGTGAAGAGTAGGAAAGACAGGAAAATAGTGTTCTTCAAATATATTTATAGCATGATTGGAAGTTTGATTTAGAATGATTTTGAAATTATTTTTTTTAGAAATGGATCAAAATAATATTTTTTTTAAAATATTTTTGAAATCAATACATGAAAAATGATTTAAAAACACTAATTTTTTTAATTTAAAATAAAAAAATAAATATAAAAAAAATTCACCTTTTTTTAAAAATACTTTGTCAAACAAGGTATTACTACCGTCCTAACAAAGAGTCCGGAAGCTGAGTGCCAGAAGCTGAGTACGGTCATTCTTAATGGAGGCATTTTCTGCCGCAACTCCCATGTAAACAATATAAATTCCATCCTTCTCTTTTTCAGCAGCTCCTGGACGTTTAATCATAAATGCAACAAAAAGGAGAGAAAAAATACATAAGCGTCTGATAAAACCTTTAATAGCTTCAAGTGAGAAAGCTAGCAAATAGCCTAGTTCTGTTTAAAATACTATGATGGTGGTTATGTGAGCTTTGTTTCTTAGTTTTTATACTTGCAATTTTAGATGTGGTGGCGATGGTGACAGTGCATGGAAGTGGTGGTCATAGGTGAAAATGCCTCTGACCTATTTTAGCTCCTTCACAATGTTACCCATTTTTTACTCCACCAATCAATGTTGTCCTTGATATTACCTAATATTCTCAATTTCATCCTTCCATTTCATTTCTTCTAAAAATAGTTAATGGGATTGTCAAATAACTCATATACTACATGTGTGTTCATTGAGATATTGTCTCCACTCTAAATTTTGCAAATTGTTTGCAATATCAAACTTTAAATGTTATTGTTTAAGATATAGTGAATTTTATAGCTATAAAACTCAACTAAAAGATCTAGTCTCCTAGGTCAAGTTTAAAAAATACAGATCAAATCAGAGTTTATCATGATAGTCATTAGCTATTAGCTAATCAAAAACTTTTTATATATAAAAAGCCAAATAATATTATTTTATTTTTTTTAAAAAAAATAATATATTAATTAATCGTATTAGCTTAGATTAACTTATATATAGTGAGTTATTTAATGATGTCATGGAATTTAGGATTTTAGATATCTCCAATTTCATTTAAGTAAAAAAATAAACTAAAATAGGGTTACGAAACCACTCGTCACTCATGCTATTTGGGTAGGCATAGCTTTCTAGTGTAAGATGATTCTTGTATACATAAAATATTTTTTTTTTAAAAAAAAACAGTGTTTATAGAGAGAGAGAAAGTAAGACAATAACCTCTATGAAATTAACTAAAGATTCAATTTGATAATTTGATAAATTTTGATGTAATTTAAATATTTTTGGATTTTAATACTTTGTATTAAAACTTTTTTTATAGTTTTGATAGTCAAAAGAAAATACCACTGTAGTGCCAGATAGTTTATAGGTGAAATAAATATATTATTTATAATTCCATATAGTCTGTAGATAAACAAAAACAACCTATTCATTAAAACTAAATTATTATTTTTTTTTTAATTAGAGGTGGGATTGGAGCATAGTCATGGACACCGAAAGCCCGTCTTTTTGATAATATATTATAATATTAGTTGTGTATGGAGATATGAAAGTCAATGATAAGGTTTTAGGTGGGTTGTAATTTATATATAGCAATGGAATTTTGCTAAATCGGAAGTCGGCAACTCGAGGGATTACTGTGGCTGACGTGCCAGGATTCCCTGCTGAGAAAATTGGAGCCCCAGAAAGAGAAGATAAGACAGTCAACATCTTGAACAGTGCAGCTTTCTATTAATCATCAAAGAGATGCGTTCTATTTTGAGACATATTGGGCCGGTAATTACTGCGGCAAATCATGTTTTTGGTGCTGGCTGAGTGTGACTTTTATCATTTACTAATTTGGTGCCAATAATTTCGGTCTGGAATGATTTTTGGCAGAAAGTGGTGTTAGTATTCGAGAAAGGGGTGGTGGAGATTGATTTTTATTTAAAATTATATTTTTTTTTAAATTAATTTTTTACACTAATATACTAATCTCGTGTTCGGAAAGAAAAAATTAGTATGAAAATTGCAAGTTGGATTATGATAAGCTTGTAAAAAGAAAACAGAAGGGAAGCTTGCATGATGAGCTAAATGTAGGTCCAACACTACCACGTCTCGACAGAGTCTTTTAATCAGAGTTGTTGTGAGTGCGCCACTACCTCCTCATAAACTACAAAAATTAGGGTACAAATATGCCTGTTTCGGCCCTTCCTCGAGCACTATACATACTGATCCTCGACTTAGAAAATTGGGGTTGGGGGGGGGATGCTGATAAAATATTTTATTGGTGTTCAGGTAAGATTTAGTGTATATTGATTAATATATCTCTGCTGTTTCTGCTGGGAATTATGAAATAATTTTTTGTTAGCAAATGACATTAGTGCTTCTAATTTTGGTAGTTTTTTTGTTATTTTTGAAGGGTAAAATCGTTAATATATTGTTTATAAATGAAAAAAAAAAAAATAGACATGCACACAAAACACCAGATCAAATATCCAGTCCACAATGCATCATCTCATAATATACAGTGCATGAACAGGAAAAAAGCCACGTTGTTTATTTTATAATTAATAATTTTTTGTTAGCAAATTATGATAAAATAATTTCATTTTCTTTTCAATTTTTTTAGTGATGTTGAGCTGGGAAACTCTCTCTCTGTTTTTTTTTCTTCAATCAACTCATTTATACGAGGATTCAAAGACTGGGAACCTTCATTATGTCTTTTGTGGACTCTGATGTGCCTACACATGTATCCAAAGAAGAGTCGTATAGTGTCATGTATGACGTCATCATCTAGCAGGTCGGACATACTCCCGAGTAGGAAACCTGGGTACCGTCTTGAACTATCCTTCCTCTATATATGAATCTGTTTTTAAAATATATGCAGTTAAAATAATTAATTCTTACCTCGGCCAAACACAGGTTTGGCCGCAGTGCCAAACAGGCACTATATATGAATCTGTTTTTTCAATATATGCAGTTAAAATAATTAATTCTTTTTTTTTATTTAAACTTACTTTTTGTAAATAGATAAATAAATGTGGGAATAATAAAAAAAAGGATTTTGATCAAATATTAAATCATCAAGTTTATTACTCATGTTTATTTATTTGCCTTAAATTTTTATACAATAAATCACATGGATATGTGTGTGTATGCTCTGTGTTTTTCATTAAAAAACTATATTAATCATCAAAGCATGATTTAAGAAGTGTTTTATATTGTGTTTTAAAAGTATTTTTGAAAAAATTAAAAGATATTTTTTTTTACTTAAATTAAATTTTTTAATGTTTTTAATATTATTTTAATATATTTATAAATAAAAAGTACTTTTAAAAATAAATTTAGTCACTCTCATTTAAACTAAAATATATCTCTCTCTCACGTACACACATATATTAAATAATTTAAGTTGCTGCTTTTCTTGAGAAAACGTGTTTTTTTTTGTTATATAGTTAAATAGACGAGGTAAACTATATGTTTGTGCATTTTTATTTTACTCGTAAGAAATATCACATCTTTATTTTAATATTTAATTAGCTTTAACAACTTCTTTACTAGTTTATATAGTTTTTAATTTATTTTAATTTAATAAAAAATATTTAATTAAAAACTCATGATATGAAAAAATGAGAATCATACTCCTATCATTGGACGGGTACCTAAATGATAATCTTCTATTTTTATACAAAAAAATAATGAATACATACTTTTAATTATTTAATGTATGTATTGTGTTTATGTAAAGTAGAAGAGTATAAATTTTGATATACTATATAATTTCCAAATAGTTTTCACCTGTTTTTAGCTAATTAATATATAATTTATTTTTAAAAAATTTAATTATTGAATTGTACCAAATTAATATTTTACCTGAAGAATTTGATGTAGAAAGAAATAGATCAAGCTATATTCTGAATCAAGTTAAAAATTAAATAATAAATTAATCTGATCAAAGTAAATTAATTTGATTAAAGTTCAATATTTTGTTTGATTGCAATTAATCTAGTTTAAACTTGATCAAATTAATTATAATATATATATATATATATATATAAAATAATATTATTTTAGCTTTTAATTGAAAGAAATAATTAACTAGATGATTCATAATCCAAACTCTATCCCTAGATGAAACTCTAGATAATATCTGATGTGACACGTATCTAAATATTTCATCACACCTTTAAAACATAGTAAAAAAAGGAATCAAAATTTTGTCAGCTATCCCTTCAATATTTTATTTTCAACGGCTATCACGAGGAGAGTTGGACCAATTCTCCAAAGCCCTTAATTATTCACTGGCTTCCTCCTTTCCCGGTAGGGACCCCGGCATCATAACTTAATTTTGTACCAAGATATACAAAATAAATAAATAATAAAAACTAGGCTAATCAGAAATTACCACAACAACACATTGACTGGCAAAAGACAAAGGATGACTAAAACAGCCAGTCAAAAAACACCTCGTGGCATGCTCAACAAGTTCCACCATGTGGATTAATACGCCCTCTTCCAATGTCGTATTGGGTGGACTTGGCTCAGTCATTGCAATCGAGGAGCTTTGAATTCCCATTAATGTAGTCATCATTTACTTCCCATTAGCGAATTTTATAAGAAAACATGAATTAATTTGTGATATTAATAAAATAAAAATAGCAATTTGATTTAAAAAAAATTACAATCACATATATTGATATATTTTTTCTTTCTTTCTCCACGTAGCATCACCATGTAATTCTTTTTTAATTTTTAAAAAACAAACTTAATATCATTATCAATTAATTGATATTTATAATTTTTTATTTGTTTATTTAGAATTAATTTCTAAAATATTGATTATGAGAAGAAAATGACTTGTTGATCTTGTACTCAACCAAATGTTGAGCCTAAAAGCACATGGTCTATTGAGTTTGTAAACTCATTGTCTCTAGGCTTGTTGAGCTCAGATGCTTGTGGTTTGGCAAGTCGCGAGACTCATCGTGCATGGATCTAGCCAATATGGTTGTGAGTGACACGATTTTGTAGACCATTTAGCTCTCGGTTCAACTAAAGATTTGATGGTCTAACGAGTTGTATTTCTCATCGTCCTTAGATGTAGCCAAACACTGAGCATAATCACCCTTTAATGGATCATATATATTTTATTTCACTATCATATAGTCCCTTTCATTAGCCCAACACCTTTAAAAGTGGATGCACATCATAAAAGTCAGACAAGAAAAAATATATAAAAAAAGAAACCACCCAACAGAATGTAAATAGTTGTCATTACATTGAAAGTCATTTGGTTAGTGAACATCAAGGTAGAAACTTTTTTTCTTTTATAATAGGTGGTAAAATTAGCCATCATTATAAAGAGGGTTAAGTTTTTTTCTTCTTGTATAAGAAAAAATCATGACCCTTAACTTTCATAGGGATTGTAACCTTTAATGGTATTTCCATGGAGACAGTTCCTTTAAGGTTAATAAATTTCTTAATGATAAGGGGGAGTCTTCTTTAATTCCTTCATCTTTGTCTTTGTCAATAGTTTGAGATGAAGACTCTACATGCAGACTCTTGACAAAAGACTCATGATACCTCACATTTTCCTATAGTCATCAACCATATAAAACCAAATGAATATTACATTTTAATATAGCCCCAAAAGAAGACAACATAACATGATGATTATATCCCTTTAAAAATAGTTTGGTAATATCTTATGGTCATTTGTCAACTTCATAGTTGATTTTGGTTGAATCTAGCCTAACATAATTTTTCTCCTCATTCAAACTTAGATGAGGTTTGTTGTTTACTTTGCAGGGATGAGTTTTCAATAATAGTAATAACCATATATTTGTTGTAATACTTTTTAGAGATTAACCACCATAATATATGTTATAACTAACCACATTCCCCTCCACTTCTTAACATGGTATGGTTTCTCAATCAACATGTTCTTCATAGCACCATTGCTCATATTAATGAAGATGAAAAAAATATATATGATTTTTGCCATCAATACAAGCAACTAATTAGTAGCAATTTTTAAATATATTTATAGTGGGATCAAACCTAACCATTTTATTAAATCTTTAAAATGTTGTTATGAGTGTCCACCTGTTAGGATACAGTTGGTCATGCCAAGCTGGTAGTAACTAAACATATCCTTTATAAAACCATAAAGATGGGGAAAATATACTATCATGTATATACATATATGAGAAATGATATTGGATAAAGTTTTATAGGTTCTCATCGTTAGTTTTCTTATACATTAATTGGAGATAGACATATGGGAAATGTACTTGTTAGGTTATTTGCAAGGTATGAATTACATAACTACATCACATATGATAATGATGATATCATTCATAGGGTATAAGGCAATCTCCCTTTCTCTTCTGGGTCTCTTGATGGGGATAACATGAGGAATCCTACAAAACTTCCTTGCTTGAGTATATTTTGTAGAATAAGAAGATGCACCCCATAGAAGGATCTTTTTTCTCTTTTATCCACTAAAGGAAAATGTTAACATGGCATATCCTCGAACCATATGGCCTAATATGAGGTATCTATTTCCTTTGTTTCTCTTTTTAGAGGTTTCATAAAACTTGAACTTCTCATCAAGAGCCCTAAGATTTATATTTTTTCTTAAACTAGGTTTAGTGTTTTTGGGTTCTATTAAGTTTGATTAAAAAATAAAAATCACTTATAAACTTTTTAAGGATGAATTGTACAAAGTATTCTAAGGTTAATAAATAAAAGACTTGAAATCTCATTTACGAGATGATTTTTTTCTCCATTACAGATTAGACAAATTAAAAAAAAAAAAGAATTACTAGGGTTTAAAAGAAAAAAAAACCTTCATCCCTACCATTAGATGACACTTTTTTCATATCATTACATAAATTAAGAAGACTAGTCAAGTGTTATGTTAAGTGCTAAATATGTTTCGTTCCATAAGATGAACCTCTTACCCATAGAAAAAAAATCCATTTATACCTGAGGATATTAATTGTGTTAAGAAGAACACATAAAAATCTTATGAGAAAGTAAAAAAAGCTATCACTGGCTATGAGCAAACATTTTCCAAAATCTTCATGTTTAATATCTAAAGTTATGATGGGCTACCAATGAATCAACATTTATTATACTTTGTTTGCTCATTTGAAATTGATCTCTAAAAGGTCGAATAGGATAGGGTAATGACCTATTGCCCTAAGGCCTAGGTGATCACCAAGCTTAAGCGTTTATGGTCTATGTAGTTGTCAGACTTATCATCTCCTAGCTTATCCATACACCAAGTCTAAATATTTATGGTCTAACAGGTTTTTAGACTTGTTATTTTTGGCTCAACTAAGCGCCTAGTCTAAACATCTATGGTCTGGTGAGTTTTAAGACCTATCATCATTAGGCTTAATTAAATGTTAATTCTAGACGCATGTTGTCTAATGAGCTGTCAAACTCATTATCTCTAGGTTCAGTCATATATTGAGCTTAAAAGCATGTCAATTTCATGAGTTTCCAAAACCATCATTCTTAGGCTTAGCCAAACATTGAGCTAAGATGTCTGTGAGCTCAGAGAATTGTTAAACTCATTATCCCTAGGATAAACCGTGTGTTAAGCCCAAATATTTATGACCTTACAAATTGTTAGATCTATCATCCATAGACTCAATAAAATGTTGAGCCTAGACATCTATGATTTATCGAGTTATCAAACTCATCATTCTTGGACTTAGCTAAGTGTCATGTCCATATGTAAAAGTCACCAAATCCATCGTCCTTAAGGCTCAACTAAATGCTCATAGGTGTGGTGAATTATCAAACCCATAATCCCTGGAATTACTCAAGTGATAAGCCTAAACATCTATAAGTTTGGAGAGTCATCAAACCTATTGTCCCTAAGCTTAACTAGATGCTTACGGGTATGGCAAGTTACCAAGTCCATCATCTCTAGGCGTAACCAAGTGGTGAGCCTATATGCCCCTTGATGAATTATAAATTTTTTATTTTGATGAGATCATACATCAGAGATATTTTATTTTAAAAGACCTATATATCAAGGATATTTTATCATGATGAAAAAAAGATATTTTTTGTACATGTCAACCTTTTCCTACATGTAATAGAAGCACTTAAAAGGCTATAAAAGAAGGAAAAATAGATAATCATGTTAGATCATTTTTTGTTTTTTTTAACCATGACAATTTTATCTTAAAAAATTAACTTTATTTTAAAGGGTAATTTATTTTTTCCTAAATCGACTCTAGTTTAATCATCAAAGAGCTCCTAAATGATAAAATAAGATCTTTTACAAGTAATGACAATGATATACCTGTTCTTTCATCCTGAATAGTGAGTCAAATCATCAAATATAAAAAGATCAATGATTTTATCCCGAGCTTAGACCCAACCTTCAAACTCTCATGATAAAACAAGACATCATAAATTACATTAAAACATAAAAACACATAATTATTCTAAAAAAACTTTGTTTAATGACTTTAAACTAAATTTCCTTGTGATGTTAATGGTAAAAAGAAAAATTGAATCTTTATGTGGAATATTCAAGGTGAATGTCAAACAACCCTTTGCCTATGTAAGTTCACTCTAGTCCCAGTTTATTAGCCCTCTTTTTATATCATTTGTCAATGGATGGAGATAGTCTTTTAGCATGTCAACCATAACTATTTGAATGATGGAACAAAGGTGTCAATTAAAGATCCTTTTTAATGTTATTATCTTTCTGAGAAAGTAATGGTGCAATGCAAAACGATGAAAATATCATATTACTATTCATTCAAAAGAAAATGGTCTATTGGTTAATGTTTATCGTATCTCTAATTAAACCCACTGTTACCCTCATATTTGATTTGCAAATTCTTGATTTGAACAAATAATAAAACGTAAGATTGCTCAAAATGGGTACAAACAAACAAAAGTAGAAAAGCACGAGTACTATGAAATATCAATGAAAATATCAATAAAACCATAATGTGAAGGAGGACAATGAAAAAAAAGAAATACAAGAACCAAACATGTGCTATCTTTATATACATATTTGTAGGCAAACAAAGAAAGAAATACTATTTTCTCTCATTATTTATCTTTCCCAATGTCATGACATTCTTCAAAGGAGGAAAATTAGAAAGCAAACATGGAAAAAAGATAAAGGAGTGTAAGGGTAATGGTTAAAGGAAATAGAACATGAACCCTCAATCGGTCCGTGTCTTATCGTCCAGACAACTTTAGTTTGTCCTTGCTATTTTCCTACCTTTCATTTCATTTCTTTTCTCTAAAAATGTTAGATTGGAATATATTTAAGATAATGTTTAATTATTTTTTTGAAATAAAAAAGAGATGAAGATAATGGAAATAAATATATTTTGTAATTGAAGAGAAAGATATAAAGATAAAATTATTTTTGAGATAATTTTGGAATGAGTTTATATAATTTTTAACAAAAAGGTAAAAAGAGAACATGTTTTCAAATACTATATTTTTTATTTTTAAAATATTTTTGTAAAAAACTTTTAATCCTAAAAGTATTCAACCGAGACATGTAACGATGTAAATGATTGTTATTATAGTTTTAAAACTCAACTTAGAGGTCGATCTGGGGCAAAGCTCAAGTCAATGGTTATGGGTCAGGTTGATTCGAGGAGTCAATATAAGAATAAAATTATTATTATTATTGTTGTTGTTGTTGTTGTTGTTGTTGTTGTTGTTGTTGTTATTTTAAATTATGATAGAGGAGTCGGCTCGGGGCAAGGCTTGGGTCATCAATGAGGTTGACTGTTGACCCATGTCAACAAAAAATAATTATTATTATAATTTTAAAACCCGACTTGGAAATCAACCTAATGCAATGCTAAAGTCACGTGTCAAGAAAGATAATATAAAATAAAAATAGTTATTCTTATAATCTTAAAACTTGATTTAGGGGTCAGCACAAGGCAATGCCCGAGTTACGACTCAAAAAGATCAACTCAGGTGATTCAAGTTAATACAATGATAGAGTCATTTGTCAAGAAAGACAACATAAAATAAAAGTAGTTATTTTCATAATCTTAAAACTTGATTTAGGGGCCAGCACATGGCAATGCCCGAATTACGAATTAAAAAGATCAACTCGGGTGATTCAAGTTAATACAATGATAAAAATTATTATTATCATAGTATTAAAATACAACTCCAGAGTCGACTAGGGCAAGACCTAGATCACGGGTTAAAAGCGTTAACACAAGTTGATCCGATTCAAGATATAAATAAAAATATTTATTATCATAGTTTTAAAACTTGACTAGATAGTTGACTTGGGGTAAGGTTCAAGTAATGAGTCGAGAGGGCTAATCTAGCTAACCTATTTTTCTAGAATAATTAAAGCAACTTTATTTTGACTAGGTTTTTTTTTAAAAAAAAAAAAAATCAATGAGTTTTTAACCTGATTGTATATCCACTTAGGTTTTTGAATGAGTAAAACCAAGTGAAATATTTCTTTATTTTTTCTCTTAAACTTATACTAGTTCCAGTATTGGGTAAACCCGTCAAGTCAATCCTGTTTTTAGAATTAAAGTTGTTATAGTGATATTAATTTCAATAGTCAATATAAAATAAAGTAAAAATAAATAAATCTAATTATCTTTTAGTGTGTGTGTGTGTATATAAGCTTGACAACCATACATGTTAAAAATAAAATAAACTTTATCAAATTATATTTTGTCTAATTCATTATAAACAAACAACAAACAGAGATAATCACTTTGTACTGTGCAACACTATCAAATAAAATTCTATCTCCATCTTTTTTTTTTGTCTGGTCTCCTCTATCGTCATTGTCTTTGTCTCTTTTATTTTCAGGACAGTAATCAATCAATGGCTACATAAAAGAACATCAAAAGCCCGTTGAAATGATATATGGAAAACATCTCTCTATATTCTTACTGTATTTGTATTGTACATCGATATTTTCAAAATACAATTATATCTTCGTCTCCTTTTTATATCTTATCTTTTCTATCTTTTGTCTTCTATCTCGGGACGCTATCTAAATAAACATAAAAAAACCCATTGAAATGATACATGGAAAACATCTCAAAATGGCATAGGCAAGTGGAAACATAAAGGGCTGAAAGGATAAAGGGGCTAGGCATTAATATCTTACTTCTCAAAATGGAGCTGTTGAGGTTCGATAGAGGGTGTGCTTTTTTGGTGGCTGAGCAGGAGCTGCTGCCAAGAACTGCAATCGCAAGTATGCACCACAGATTTAAAGGCAATGATATGATCTCTTGCTTTGTGTAAATTTAGCGTTCCATATCTGGAAAATAAAATCAAAACGAAGAAAAACGAACATTCCTCTTCTACGGTACTGACCCTTTCTTGCTGCTTTCTAAGCTTGGCGTTCTCCTCTACTAACATGGCGACTTTAAGTTCCAACTCGGTCGTGTAAGCCTGTAAAAGGGTGGAGCAAATAAATAAAACCATTGAAGTTAGATAATCATTAAATTCCACTAAAACTGTTTCTTAGGAGAGAAAGATTCCTGCTTTCTAGCCCGGGACCGAGCTGCAGATTCTCTGTTCTTGATCATGCGCTCATGCCTCCGATCGCCGCCAGAAACGTCGCCGTTTTCTTGAGGCCTTTTTCTGCAAATTGAAGGGAGTTTAATGAAGAAGAGCCCAAAGAATCAGAGGGAGAATCGAGAGAAGTATAAAAACTTAAGAGTGCCAGCACCGGCATGACTATGCATTTGGGTGGATTTGATCTCAAAGGGACAGTCCTGCTTTCCACATATTGAAAATGATCGTACCCATAATTCAGATTCAGCATAGTAGCTGGTGATGGCCTTAAAGAGTTCTTCAAGAAATTGTTGCCCCCACCAGATGAGGGTTCCTTAGAGGCAACCCTTGTCGGTGTGTCTTTATTGGAAGACGTAGCCAAGAGGTCTTGAAAGGTCATACCATGAAGAACATGGTCGTTGGTGCTGGTGCTGGTGTTGGTGACGGTGTAATTGCTCGGATGTTCATGAAGAGAGGCTAGGTTTATATCATTCCAGACTTCTTCCATCGAGTTTCCGATCATTAATTGGTTTGGTATTGGAGAAGGAGAAGACAAAGTTGAAGGAGATGAACATGTGTTGGGGGATTTTGAAGGAGAATCGCTCGAGACTTTTTTGGTGCTCATGCTGTTCTTATTAATATTTTGATCTCCTGCCAGTGACCACATGCTTTTGCAAGGAAACACAGATCAGGAGGCCATGCGAGAGGAGATGGGACTAGAGTGACGGGAGATGAAGAGATACTTCTGTTCCTCTTTCTGTTTGATATGGGGCCGTACGAGAGTAGATTGGACTAGGAGTTACTGTAGATGAAGAGATATTTCGGTTTCTTGACTGTTTGTTTTGTAGTTGAAATTATTTTTTAAAATTATTTTTATTTAAAATTATATTAAAATAATATTTTTTATTTTTAAAAATTATTTTTGACATTAATATATTAAAATAATATAAAATATATAAAAAAATTAATTAAAAATAATTAAAAAAATAATATTTTTTTTAATTGCAATTCTAAACACCACTTTATACTGGGCATGTTAATTATAGGCTAGGATCCTTGACTTTTTAAATTTCAATTATTTTCTTCTTTAAAGTTAAAATAAAAATAATAGCAATAGTAATAATAAAAAAATCAATTTAGAGATATTTGGTACTGTATTTTAAAATATTTTTTAAAAAACTTATTTTTTATTTTAAATTATTTTTTTAGTATTTTTAGATATTTCAATATATTATATATAAAAAAATATAATTTTAATAAATTTTTAAATAAAAAAATATTTTAAAAAATAATCTAGATAATGCTCCAAACAGGAACATTTAACTCCTGGGTTGTCATGCGGAAAAAATGAATGAAATTGAAATAAGGTATTTAATTAAAAATTAAAAGACTTTTAATAAATTTAAATAATTTTTTTAATTAATATAATTAATTGGGAAAAAATCTATTTATATTAAAATTATCCCGTTTTCCTGTTAATGCTTCTTGAATCCTTTAAATTGTTATATTATTAACTCAAGAGCTTCTTCTTACTAAAACTATACAGAAAAAAAACTCACGAGGAAACTGACCCGTTTTTTATATATATAAAAAAAGGAAATACACTAATCCTTACTCCGTGAGAATTTAAAGCTATGTTCGTCTATATTAAAAATTACAAATGAAGTTTTGGCTTTATTTCCTTGCTAGAATCATTCCATTCTACAATGATTGAATTCTTTTCAGTCCCTAAAGGGTTAAATAATAATAATTTCACATACTTTTTAATTGATTTTTATTAACTCAATATATCAAAATTTATGTCATGGAAAAAATATCTTGATTTTTCATTTTGTTTTTACTTTTATCGATTCGTCCTATAAAAGTCAGCAAAGATTATGCTTTGTCGACCTTTAAAATTCATAAATAGCCAATTATTATGGAAAAAGTTTTTTCCCTTGACCAAAATAATAACCTAGCTATAAATATGTGCTCTTTATGTTGCAGACTTCGCACAGATCTATACACGGTACCCATTGGGTAGCCAGCCCAGAAATTGAAGAAGAGCTTGGATGGACCTATAGAGGCTTGCACTTCTCGGATCACTTCCGATTCGAGAAGGTGTGGGCTCCTGCCTTCTCATGAAAGAGACAAAATGAATAATTTATTTATTATGACTTCTCAATCAAGTAAAAAAGCAATATTTTGAAAATATATATATATAAAAAAAAAATCTATGACCGTTTCTTGCTTTCGTTTGTACTAATTTATTATGGCCGATGAATTATTAAATAGATTAAAAGTTGTATTAAGTTCTGTCTCGGCCGTTTGCGTCCGAGTGAGCTTTGAAATAATTTTCTTGAGCTTGAATCCATCACAGGCCCAGATAAGTGGGAGTGCTCAGGGAGCTAATCCAAAGAGCGTGGAAATCCATACGCAGCACATGCTTCAAGCTGACAGGACCTAAAATGAGGCCACCCATCGCTCGTTCCCTTTCACACACACACACAAACACACACACACACACACACACACACACACACACACAAACACACACACACACACACACTCTGATGGATATATTAGTTGGCGCGATTCAAAGGTGAGAATTTACTTCTGACAGCCAAGTCTCTGCCGGTATTGCATTTTAAAAATATTCAAAAAAAGTTTAAGAAAATTTTATTTTATTTTATAAGGTTTTTTTTTGTGTGTGTGTTTTTAGATAATTTTAATGTGTTGATGTCAAAATTAATTTTTTAAAATAAAATTCTAATATATTTCTAAACAAAAAACATTTTAAAAATATAAATATACTAGTTACTTGTCTTGCGCTTCGCTGCAACCAGAATCATATTTTTTAAACCGTAAAAAAATATTAAGAGTGTGAGATTTTTTTATAATGTTATAAATTTGAGTAAAATAATAAATCTGAGCAGAATTTGTGTGAAGCGTGAGTTTCCAGTAAAATATATAAATTTTATATCGATATGAATTTATTTTTTTAACACGTTTCAATGAAATTATCAATATAAAATTATCATTATCATTACTGCTTAAAAAATGAAATTTATTAAATTATCCCAAAAAATAAAACACTCCAGCAAGAGAGTAAGCAAGAAAACAATTTAAAAAAAACAATCACTAAAATTATCATTATCATTGTGTAAACAATGAAAACCATGAAATAATCTTGAAGAATAGACAAAAACCCAAAACTTTTAACAAAAGAGCAAATAAAAATAAAAAAAATAACAAAACCAAAATAAATATCACTAACATAAGGAAAATCATTTGATTTGAAGGAAAAAAAATACAAAAAACTAAATAACTAAAAAAAGAACAAAGAAAAAAAATATTAATTTTAAAATGTTCATCCTTGTCAATTAAAATTTTGAGACTGGATTGAATAAAAACAAAACCTCAATAAAGGAGAAAAAAGAAAAAAAAATCAAAACTAAGAGTATATCTATACAAACACAAACAAAAATTAAAAGAAATCAAAATCAAACCAGAAATTAAAAAAATAGCGGCTGAAGTGAAAAATATAATATGCAATCAAGTTTCAATCGAAGGATAAAATTGAAATAAATGAAAATATCAGGACTGAAAAAATTAAAAGAATTAAAAACAAACTAAAAATCTAAAAAAGAACAAGGCTAATACACACACACACCCACATATATATATATATATATATATATATATATATATATATATATATATATATATAATTTCAATTAAAAGAAAAAATTAAAAAAAAAACTTTTAACAAAAAAATCCAAACAAAAAAACCTCAATAAAAACTAATGACTGAAATAAAAAACTCATAAATAAAGAAAAGTTGTATATATTTTTTGTTACAAGAGAGAGAAAACTGGTAAAAAATTAACACCGACCATCAACAAATCCTCGACTGTTATGAGTCGAGATACACATTATCATGTGAAAAAAAAATACACATCTGATGAAATGATGATTGAACATCAAACGCGTCCCTACATAATGCGGATAAAGATAAACTATTGATGTTTGAGGCAGACGTGCCAACAATTATTCTAATTTTTTTAAAGTAAACATTCAATTACATAAACATCCTCTGATAATATGGAAAACCACATTTGAAATACCAACATGCCCTGGCACCAAACTTCTATTGTTGTCTTTTCCAAGAGGATATTAAAGTTTTTACTGCCAATCAAGTGAAAAACCAATAATACTTTTACGGGCAACTTTTTTTTTTTTATCTCACCAAAGGATATAACAATTATTTCATTGTTCATGGCAAGACAAAAATATCCAAAATACTTTTGCTAATCTTTTTTTTTATATTAGAGATAAAATTATAGTTTTATTACTAAAAAAATTGAAAAGGATATAAACCCCCCATAATATATTGAGAAAATAAAAAATACCTCTCTAAAACTGAGAGTTAATTTTATGGACTAAAAAGCACACCATTGATTATAAGACTACGAGAAAACACCCACGCGTTTCATTGTTTTTAAGTTTTTTCTAGCTAGTTTTTTTAAAGAAAAAATAGCTGGAAAAGTGGGCGTAATGCAACACCAAGCTATCGGGCTGAAATCTCCAATCCCAACAGCACACGTATCCTTTCGACAAAGCATGCAAGTTTTTAATGATCAGATCAATGTACTGGATTAATTTAAAGAGAGCACAGCTCTTACCTAACATAGGTCACATCCCTGGCAACCACAGCACTCACCGAACACTATTTTGTAAGCATTAGTAGTAGGCTATTGTTAATATAATATTCGTTCAAGTCGATAAACTCCATATATCTAGTTTTTGCTAAAAATTAGGATCGCATCAGTGTCAAAAATGGTTCAGCAGATATAAATATCAAAATACAGCTATTTATTTACTTTAAATTAATCTTTTTAAAAGATTTCAGATGTTTCGCTGTGAAAATAATTATTAACAAGAAAAAATATTATTGTAATATATTTATAAATAAAAATATATATTAAAAACAATAGTAAATGTAATTTAAATCCTCTCCGATCACTTGGTTGGCAAATCCCGAGAATCTTCGGAGTAGAATTTATGAATTCAGTCATTGCCGACAGATTTTTTATTTTCAAAAAATTATTAGTCAGAATAGAAGAACAAATACATCAAGTGACGAGATGTGCTCTTCGAATAATAAAAATTAATTTAACGTTTTTTGCACTACCTTACTATTTTGGACTCAAATTCAAAAAAGAAAACTCCAGAATTCATTAGGCATAAATAATTGTACCTGATAGTCAAAAAATCATGTTGGAGGATATTCCTTGAAGTTAAAAGAATAAATTCAGAGAAACTTAGCGGCCATTTTAAGCAGATGGATATGACGACTACACCCTTAACAACCAAAAAGCACAGCACAACTAGCGATATCACTAAAATATGTGGTCGCCATGCAGTTCAAAGTCATTAAATAGACTGTCCTCCCAGAACTAAACATAATCGAGAGAGCAACTTCTTCTCGAGTGACCTGTTTTTTCCCGGCCTCTGTCCGAACAGAACCTCAAGTCTCAGCTGATGGCTCAAACAACCCCAAACCACACACAGACTGTTTCTGGCTGGGCAGCCCTCGACTCATCTGGCAAAGCCGTCCCTTACACTTTTAAAAGAAGGTAATTAGTCGTCAGGTTTTATAGATTTTTTACAGTGGATTCGTTTCTCATGCTATCAAGGAGATTAGCAGTAAACAGTGGACTTGATTTGTACAATGAACAGGGAGAATGGTGTCAACGACGTGACTATAGAGATTATGTATTGCGGCATATGTCATACGGATCTCCATTTCGCAAAGAACGATTGGGGCATTACCATGTACCCAGTTGTCCCCGGGTAACAAGTCTTTAAAGTCTAGTACTGGTCGTGCAAATGAAAACATGTGTTTTTCTTGAAAATCTTAATGTTTTCGCTGTGTGACAGGCATGAAATTACTGGGATAATCACGAAGGTGGGGAGCAACGTTAACAAGTTCAAGCTGGGAGACAGAGTTGGAGTGGGGTGCTTGGCAGCTTCATGTCTGGAGTGTGATTTCTGCAAGAGCTCGCGTGAGAATTATTGTGACCAAATACAGCTGACTTACAATGGTATTTTCTGGGATGGCAGCATCACTTATGGTGGCTACTCTAAGTTTATAGTTGCAGATCACAGGTATTGAAAGGTCTTAATTATTAATTAATAATTCACTTCAATGTATTACACTCTTACCTAACATAAACTTGTCATGTTCTTCATGACTTTCATGTGAAAAAATAAAATTGAAGTGGGAAAGCGCTTATTTGCAATATTATTTGTTAATAACAGTCGTTTTCTTGTGCGTGAAACTGTGTTGATTTGGGCTAGGAGTTGTTTTAAGAAGTAATTGGCTTTTGTTTAGAGATTTATTAAAAAAAAAATCAAAATATTTTTAATATATAATTTAAAAAAGCAAAAAAATTAAAGTATTTATTTTTTTTTCAAAAACACTTTTCAAATAATTTCTCAAACAGGCCTTGATCCTCCCACTTCGTCACGGAACCCTATATTTTTAGCAGAACCTCGAATTACCCTCTAATGCTGAAATCTAAATTAATCCCTCAATTAATTTTGAAAAAGAGAGTACATCGTGGATAGAATTTGTTAAAAAATATGAATGAAAGGATTCAATCGATAAATTCTCACCACTTTAAATATTCAAATGAAACAGAAATTTGTTTGCGGACTCAATCAACTTATTTGAGGTGTGTCCTTCATTCTTCTATACAAACATTTATGAGAGAACAGGGGAATGTCTTCCATCCATGTAGAAGGCACCTCGTTGATTGAAAATTGTTAAGAAAATACATTTTCTTAATTTGCTAAATTTCTACGCGAAGGTATGTGGTGCGGATACCAGAAAACCTGCCAATGGATGCGACAGCGCCCCTGCTCTGCGCAGGAATCACTGTATTCAGCCCTTTCAAGGACAGCAACCTGGTCGACACACCGGGAAAAAAGGTCGGGGTAGTGGGTCTTGGAGGTCTCGGACATCTAGCTGTCAAGTTTGGCAAAGCATTTGGTCACCATGTCACCGTGATCAGCACCTCTCCGTCCAAAGAAAAGGAGGCCAGAGAACGCTTCGGAGTTGATGACTTCATTGTCAGCACTAATGCCCAAAAACTTCAGGTTTGTTCCCATATTATTCGAAGTATTATCCACCAACCATATTATTCGAAGTATTATCCACCAACCATATTATTGTCTCTATGTAATTGTTCGTCCACTTGTCAATTATTTTAATAATTTTTTTTATTAGATTATATTTTTAATGTTGTATAAATTATTTTTGTGTACACTAAGTCAATTGTATTATACTGAATCAACCCTTGCAAGATTTAAATTCTTTTTCTACTAGAAAAAAAAAACATTAGCAATTTCAAAATATTTTCTCTTGTTCATTTTTTTTGGCTCGAATCTATACATAGCTTCATCAATGATATAGTTATATCTAAATCAGTCAATTGTGTTCGATAATTAGTAGTTTCAGCAATTATATCTTAAGTTCTTAACCTCTGTATTGTAAAATTTACTTATAACTTAGTCCTTTTATCAGTTTCATGTTATTTTTCAGTAAGTTTTGTTTTCTAAAAAAAGCAACAGAGGTTAAGAATAATAAGTAAGGAGATGTATTTTTTGGATGGCAGGCAGCGAGAAGAACTCTAGATTTTATCGTGGATACAGTGTCAGCCAAGCATTCTCTGGGGCCAATACTAGAATTACTCAGAGTAAACGGGACATTGGCAGTGGTATGCGCACCAGACCAGCCGATGGAACTGCCATCTTTTCCTCTGATATTCGGTAAATTAACGTTTCGAAGATGAGTGTTCTTTGAGGATGTTCCGGAAATTGCTATTAAATTTATATTTTGTTTAGAAATATATTAAAATAATATTTTTTTTAATTTTTAAATATTTAAAAATATAAAAAATAATATTTTAATATTTAAAATTACAAAAATTTTAATTTCAAATAAAAATAAAAAAAATTAATTTTTTTCAAAAATATTATTGAAATATAATGTCAAACACCGCTTAGTCATTCCTATGTAATCAAATATGGGACAGTGATACAATCAGTGTTGCTCTCTTGTTTGTGCGCATTTCACAGGCAAGAGATCTGTAAGGGGCAGCATGACAGGATCAACGAGCGAGACACAAGAGATGCTGGATGTGTGTGGCAAGCACAACATAACTTGTGACATTGAGCTTGTGAAAACAGACAACATTAATGAAGCTTGGGACCGCCTTGCAAGAAACGATGTTAGATATCGTTTTGTGATTGACATTGCTGGGAACTCTTCAAGTCTTTAAAGATACAGACAGAAAATGCTCCCTCGCACAGTAGCATCCTTTTTCTTAATTTCGTGAGCATATTTCTTTTTCTGTGTGTGTGTTTTCGTGTATCGCCTGAAATAAACACTTAATGCAAATTTGGGTTGGATCATTCTTCTTCCTTCATGAGAAATGGCGAATTGTCGTACAACTCCAGGCTTATGAATCATAATTAAGTGACCACGCTTTCATTTTATGGCAATAGAACCTGATCAGGGAGGATACAGATTCTTATTGACAACTCCGCACCCACGAACCAACTAAAAAACAAATTTCAAAGCTCAATTTCAAGAGATCTTTAATTTAATTATAATCCGCACTGAAAAGATCCATTCACTAACCCATCTAGTGAGGATGTCATTGTTTATTTTTTATTTTGAGTGCTTTTCAAAAATATATATTATTTTTAAAAAAATATTAAATTGATGATTTTGATGTAATAATATCAGAGATATTTTAAGTAAAAACTACATTTAAAAAACAATATGGAATACAATACCAATTACATTTAGCAAGGGAATTAGCAAAAACACAAGTGAATAAAATCGAGGGAGAGAGAAGAAGAGCTGGTACTGGCACCTGTAAAAATGAGAAGAGTTGAATTATTTGTTGAATACCGTGTTGGCTCATGTAGCTTTTTGCCTGCTTCTAGACAACAGTTGTTGAAGGAAACTTCGTCAACCCTTCTCGTCGTTGCTCTGTCATCGTTATATTAAATGTTGTGTCTTTTATTTGACTAGTCTCCATCCAACCTTTTTTTTTTTGTCTTAGTTAGTTCTTTAACCAAAAAAAAAAAGCTCCTATGATATTGTAGTTAACTTCTCTATTTACATGGACTATGCCTTGTATGATTTTTTAGCTTGTCCCCCCGCTCTCTCTCTCACACGCACACGCTCAGATACACACAATTAATATTAATACACACGCACACGAGCCGCTTGCCCTCTATCTTGCTACAGTCATAATTATATTTTTTAATGTAAAAATTATTAAGAGCAAGATATTTTTTTATAATGCTCTAAATTTGAGTAAAATAATAAATATGAGCAGAATTTTTATAAAATATGAGTTTCTAGTAAAAATATATAAAATTTAAATCGATATAACAAAAAGAACAAAAAAAATAATAAAACTAAAATAAATATTACTAGTATAAAAAAATCATTCGATTTGAAGAGCAAATAAAAATAATTAAAGGACAGAGCCAGAACCAATATTATTATCATTATAAATATAATTATTATAATTGTTGATGTTATTATTAATATTTTTAATATTATTTTATGAGTTATTGTTATTATTATTACCATAATAATAATTATTACTACCGTAATTAGCACAACCATTTTAATAAATATTATTGTTATAATCATTATCAGTAGTAATGTCATTATTATTGTTATCATGATTATAACAACTAAAATTATCACTATTATTACTATTTAAATAATAAAAATTATTAAATTGATCCAGAAAATTACAAAAAACAAAATACTATAGCAAAAGAGCAAACAAGAAAATAATAATAAAAATATTAAAATTATTCTTATTATTGCATAAACAATGATAACCATACAATTATCTCGAAGAATAAAACCAAAAAACTCAAAAACTTTAACAAAAAAGAAAGCAAAAAAAAAAAACAACAAGAAGAAGAAGAGATAAAAGCAAGATAAATATTATTAGCATTTTTTTTATTTGATCTTTAAATAAAAAAATAACAAAGAGAAAAAAGAACTAAAAAACTTTAACAAAAGTACAAAAAAAAACAACAATAACAAAAAAGAGAAACCAATATAAAAATTATTATCATAAAAAAATCAGATGATTTGAAAAGAAATAAAAATAATTAAAGGGCAAAATTATGAAACAAAATCAAAATAAATATTATTATCATTATGAATATAATTATTATAATCATTTTTTTTATTATTGATATCCTTAATATTATTTTATAAATTATTTTTATTATTATCAAAACATCCATAATTATTAATACCATAAGTACCACAACCATTATAATAAATTATTATTGTTATCATCATCATCATTAGTAATCTCACTATTATTATCATGATTATCATATTTAAAATTATTGTTTTTATTATTACTTGAATAATTAAAATTATTAAATTAATCTGAAAAGGGAAAAAAGAAGAATATTTTAACAAAAGAGCAAAAAAAAAACAATTAAAAAATTATTAAAAATAAACAATAAAAACCATAAAAACTTCTAGAAGAATAAAACAAAAAACCAAAATAAATTAAAAAAAAAAGAAAAAAATCAGAAAACCAAAATAAATATTAGCAGCATAAAATAATCTAATTATTTGATAAACAAATAAAAAAGAAAAAAAATATTTATTTTAAAATCATATTTAAAATAAATAAAAATATTATAAATAAAGTAAATAAAAATAAAAATAAATAAAAAATAAAAATCAAAACAAAAAATATAGATTCATAAATGTCTTTTTGTTCTTTACTTATCGGCAGAGCTCTAAGTTTTTCTTGGGTTGTTTATATTGATATCACAAGAGACCTATGATGATGGGCTTTAAACCCATACAAACCAGCATCTCTTAAAATTGCATTTCAAGCCCAAGCCCATAAAAGAGTGAATTCTTGACCGCATACATTTGAAATTAATGGATTTGTTGGATAGATGAAAATTAAGTCCTCTGTCCACGCTACGTTGCCACAGGGTTTCTAGATGATTTCTAAAGCAAGAAAAAGAAAAGAACCATTGCCTCATGCATGTGTTTTTATGTATCATATTTTTTTAATTAACGTGAAAAACATTATATTTATGCTTTCTAAAATATATTTTTAAAAAATATATAATTTGATAAAAAAAAAATTAAAATGTCAAATCTAATTAAATACTAAAAAGGGAAGTTATTCTTACAAGGCAAAGCAACAAACGATAGATATCGATAAATGATAAATGTTCGCATGATTTTGTCTTTATATAAATAGTGAATTGTTGTCTACCGGGTAGTTTTTTAATATAAAAAGATCAAGAATCAAGTTTTAATTTTTTTTTATATACAAAAAAACCCACATAACTTCAATGAATTAATTTTCAACCTCCAAAACAATCTCTAATTACTCCAAAAACAAACATCAAATGAATAAAAAAAATAAACAAACTAAAATCTACCTTTCCCAACATAATTATTGAGAAATATCATCTTATTGAACTTATCACGAGGAGACAAACCTGTTTATAAAAAAAATAAAAATAGAAAAACTTTTTTGGTGGCTAAAACGTGGCAAATAACACATTTCCATATTACCCCTTAAAATGTTATCATTACATGCATTGGGATATAGATTATAGCATAAGAGCAATCTATTACAATTAATCAAATCTTTGGCCAGTGATCCCTGCCCACATTAGGAGTAATATGGAATCTTTAGCTTCCTTGCGTAAAATTCATTCTTATATATATAATATAGTTCAGTGGGAAAACAGGAACAATTGCTGTAAGAAAGAAGAGCCTAATCTTACACTGGGAAAGATCTTTAGGACGTGCCAGAACAAGGAGAAGTCTATCAGCAAGTAAGAGACTGTGTTGAAGCATCAATCAAAGAAAGTAGGACATCGTTGGGACTTTTGTGCTCCTCTACAGTCTTTTCTGCTACTGATGATAAGCTCAGTGCATCATCCCAGCTTGCAAAGCGGCTTTATTGCTTGTAGACCTAAAATCACACACAATTTCTTCTCATTCATAGAAAATCTCAACACCCAGTAAGTTTTATTAAATTTCCTTTAATGTACAGGATTGATGTGGGAATTCACTCTGAAAATCACATAAACTCTTTTGTCTTGATTGACGTATAAAATAGTTTGAAAATATCTATTGTCATAAGAAAAATAAAAACTATTTGCTGACTTCTAATTCTCACTGTCACGATGAATAATTAATGGAAGGCTCCCAAACTCTGGATAAATCCCAGTTCATAAACCACCCTTGTTGGGAAGAAATTGCATAGTTAGTTGGAAACAAATAAATATGTGGCCACCTGTTAATATCACATGTCAAAGCTAGCTCAAATGTTATTTCTTTCCGGTTGCAAGATGCCTTGGAGTGGAAGCAAGAAAGTCTTCAAGTTTAAAGGAAAATGCATGCTCCGAAAGCAATCATATCGCGGGCTACTGTAGTCGGTTTCGGTTGGTACATTTAGGCCGGGCTTTATAAATTTTGAGGGTTTAGATACAAGTTTGCTAACGTCTTTTTGCCTACAAAACGTGAATAAAAGAGAGAGAACAATCAGCTGCCTAGATTACTTTCGCACTAGTTCAGCAGATGAGTATGCCGACTGCTCGATCATCAAGCTTATCCTATCTTCCCTTTGTTCCCTCCTTTTTTAATCCCGAATTGATGGATTAAATTTGATTGTGGTAATTGAAGTAATTGCTGAGAAATTGTTTTTATACCCGTTTCATTTATTACATGGAGGGCTTATATAAATCCTACAAATCGAAACTATTAACACAATTTAGGGAAATTAAACCCATGAATTTCTTGAAGAATGCATGACAGGAACAATTAGGGAATGAAGAAGTATTTTTTTCATTAATCCCATGAAAAATTGTTAGGCCACTATATGCATGCAAGTTTTTTTTCCAACTTATATGGCATGATTAATAATAAAATCTATTGTGGACTAAATGGCATTTAAAAAGTGGAAATATTTGACGAGTTCTTCTGCATCTTTGGGGGGGGGGGGGGGGGGAAGCCATAAATTTGTAAGTTTATTGCAATTTTAAATCAAAATGAAAAGTTATTAAACCTTATTTTTTATTCAAGATTTGGTAATGAATTGTTGTGTTCGATCCAAAGCGATATTTTTTCAAGATTTTTAAGAAAATTAAAATGATTTTATTTTATTTTATTATTTCAAAAATAAGTTTTAACTGAGTCTATCAGATAAAAAATACAATTGCTGTCAATTCTAATTTAATTTAATTTAAAATTTTATCTACCAGATTAACCTACCAGGTCAATTGTTAAAACTAGTCGGAACAACTAGGAGACAAATATCACAATAAACCCATATAAATGCTTTTATTTTTAAAAGTGGAGACTGAGTTCATGTCCTTGGCTGGAATGGTTCAACAACATAGAAAAACAACAAAAGAATACGGTGGCCATTACTTAAAGATACATTGTAGGCTAAATTATGCAGTACAAATTGAATCATCTTAGATATTTGATGATATACTTCCAGGATCGGTATTAGCATGCTTAATGTCAGATCTCTCCACCCTACAGATGAACGGCCGATATTTTTTTGTTCATTTTTCAAACTAATACCCTGGACGGTTGCTGGAAATTACGATTTTTAAGAAAAAAGAAGGAAATTAAGGGAGAGGGAAATTCTATATTTTCTAAAAATATTTTTCCCTAAGAAGTTTCGAGACAAATAGTTTAAGAAAAATAGCATTATGATCTCGAGAGAAAAAGAGACTAATCAAAGTGACCACGTCATGTCAGTCCTACCAACCCCTTTTCTTAATTACATCACCATTCTGAAAATTTCAATTCCTCTCGGACAGTAGAACGTTCGTATTCAAAACGACGGTTATTCTGAGAATTTGTACGCGGCATCAACGGAGCACTTCAACTTCCTTAACATGTTTTTAATTATTTTAATAAAACGGTCTGAAGTTTATTGATAGACATCCAATTATATTAAGATAACCCAACGATATTGATCTATATTTATATATATTTTTTAAAAGGAATAATTGAGGCATATTTGTCTCATGGTTCAAATGTTTTATCTATTTTTTTATTAACTTGAGTGTTTGGTCAACTTACACGTATCTTGATTAATTTTACAGACTCTAAAATTAATGATCATATAAATTTTTAGTAGCTATCATATTATTAATAACAAGATTCAAAAATAAAATTACATGAAAAGCAAGATTCTTAATTCTAAATTTTTATTACTGGATCACTTATCATAGTTCGCTTTTATCTATTTTTGGTTTCATTACTTGTTATTTTATTTGATTACCCATGCGTGTGATAATTTAATGATTCATCAATTTAGACCCGACAAGAGTTAATTTTTAGAATAAACTAATTAATATAATTTAAATCACATGATGGAAACCTGTTTAAAAAAAAAACATTTTTTTCTAACTATATTGTCTCATCTCACCTTGGTCTTGCAACAAGGCATTACACGTAAGGTAAACACAGCGTGTGAGGGATGTTAACGTGTGACAAAAGCTAAATAACGAGACGAGGCGGTCCTCGTTACTTCCAACTGGACTTTCTTCACCCCTCATTTCTCATTTTCTAAAACCAAATTGCTGCCTATATATACATATATATGCACCTAGATTCTTTAGTCGGAATATCAATCTATTTCAAAAAACCATAAAATAAAGAAAAGGAGCGAATTTCATCAACATGACAAATCTTTTGTGGGATAAGATAAGATTTATCTTTTCAAGGGCAGGTGTGTTCAACATCACCACGTCTTTCTCAAGCTTATTTCCATCAAAACCCCACGCATCTTTTGAAAAAATCTTTATTCCATGTCTTAGTTTCTAGAAATCATTGGTTCAAGTTGCTTCATAAGTTTTCTAGTTTTGATCCTGTTATGATTATTATTATTATTATTATTATTATTATGCATTTTGATTCATGTTTGTTGTTTTCTGGTTTAAGGTGGATCTCCAAAGGAGCGTGGTAACAGCTTAAGCAACAAGTTGAACGTTAATGAAGAGTACAAGAAAGCTTTCAGGACGAAGTCCTACGTAGAAATGTGGAGCAAGGTTCAAGACCAGCTAAGAAAAACGAGCGTTGATGGAGTTGACAGAGTCGCCTCAACGTCTAGTTCATCTCTTCCTTTCTATCTTCATCTCTCTGACTATCTATTTGAACCACACCAGCAAGAGACCCTCAGAGAGATGATGGGAAGCTTAAAGTTTCATCACCTTTTGATTGCTTACTTCGAAGCCAGCTCAAAAGCATCCCGTATTTGTTATTTGCTTCTGCAGTGCATCCAGCAAACACGAGGTAATTATAAGAAAATTAGAAGGGTAATCAAGTTAAGCAAAAGGGTGCAAGATTCTGCAGATTGTTCAGATAATATTCGTGGCGCTATGCTTAAAGAGCTGGCTGCTTATGCTTTGCTTGAAAATCCGTTATCGATGTTTTTTAGCACTGTAAAATTCCATGATTTTCATGATGACAACGTGGAGTTTCTCGATGGATTGACTTCAGAAGAGAGAAGGATTGTGAGGAGAGCGAGGTTCAGAAGGATTTGTTTAAGGGTTAGAGGAGGATGTCTTGTGATATCACACGCTGCACTTCTAATGGCCTTGCTTGTAGTTGCAATTCATAGCATGGTTGGCATCGTGGCTGCACCGGGACTAATTGGTTGCTCGCTGTATGTATTCAGAAAGCAAATCAAGTTGGTTCATAGAGGGTTTGAGACAGTCTTGCTTGAAAAAAGACTTGGCGCACAGCTAGATCTTGCTGCGAAAGGAATTTACATATTAATCAATGATTTCAATACCATGAGCAGGCTGACTAGGAGCTTATTTGACGAGGTCGAACATCAGAAAACTCTTGCTGGTATGTGTGTTAGGAGTAGAAAACCTGAACTATTGAAAGAGGTCGTGAAAGAACTTCACATTCAGGACCCATGCTACTTGGAGCGGCTAGAAGAGCTTGAGCGACACATCTACTTGTGTTTTCATAACATAAATAGATTCAGAAGGCTTGTCATGGAAGAGATAATGGTTGAATCCTACAGCAGTACAGCTGATGATCATCAGCAAGAAATCCTTTGATGATGAGGACAATATTAGGACAAAGACACTGGCAGCAGGCGGTTTTTGGTGTTACAAATACAATACAGGATCCACATAGAAACTGCTTGGAGCGCAGGCTGGCTCACCTGAACTTTTGTTTTTAGATAACGTCAAAACAAGCCACGTCCAATGCCAATTGTTAACCCTGTATTCATTAAATACAATCTATATGGATAACCCAACCTCCAGCATGTTATACTGACGCCGGATAAGATCTACCATTAACCTTTATTCCCGCTTACATATTATTGACTGCTAACATGTCCGTGCATATATTTTAATTTCTTTCGTTGTCAGAAACTACTTGGAAAATTTAGCATGGTCCGTTTCTCGTCAGATATGCTTGAAGTGAATATTTTGATATAATAAATTAAGAGAAATCATCAGTAATTGTAGAAACATGTTCCATGCCAAAAAAAAGCTTTTCTCTTGGCATTCCAGGCATTACCCATTAGGTAGCATAAGCTCAGTCACGCATCATTCTGCTACTTGTGTACGCTGGACCTCAGTGTCCCGTATGACGAGGAATTTCAAGGTAAAATTCAACTCACCGATTCCTATCCGTATTTAGCAAAAGAAGCACAGTCCAATTTACTGTTCTGCTCTATTCCATTTATGGAGGAACAAAATGGACTCATAATTTAACAAGATACAATATGGGGGGAGTATTACAATTCGTCAAATTGGTTAGGAGATTAACCTTAGAGGGTATGGCCCCTCAAAGGAACTGATGACCGGAGGAATTCCACATGAAGGTCGGTAATTCTTGTAATTCTCCAAAGCCATAAGACTTATCTAAGCATCCCTGATAGCTCAGCTCCCTTCTCTCAGTTTCTTGTATTCTTCAAGGCCCAACAATGAAGGTTTGACCTTCAGCCAATCTGCAGGCTTTGGCATGATAATGGCAATGTACCCTTCCCTGTCTGCCTGCAATTTGGTCAGGAAAGCATCTGAAAAATTTAGATGCTGATACAATTATGTCTACCTAGGTATTTTCCTACATTTCGACACAAAATATGTAAGACTACAATCAGCACCACAACATCATGTCGATTTCCAGTACATTGGGCCTTATTTTAGCACAAGTTACTATTAACTAAAAAATGGCAAATCTTGAAAGAGCACACGGTAGTATTCTGAAGAAAGTAAGAGAGAATATTAATTGATCACTAATTCAATAATGAGGTTCTTATCTGGAAAAACACTTGCATCTGAGATATGGTACGCATGGAAAAGTAAAACTTACTGAAGAGTTGAGCAATTCTGGTTGTTTGATTAGCCTGTCATTCACTTCCAACAGAGAGCCTTTAACACAACATCTGTCAAAAATCAACAGCAAATTCAACTCCAATATTAAAATGATTTAGGAGGGGGAAAGGGAGTGTGGACCTAAGAAAAAATGTAGTACCTGACAATATAAGAATCATTCTGGGTGCAAACTTTACATAGAGCAGTGTTAGTCTCAAAGTGCTGTGCATTCTGCAAAAAAAAGCTCTCTATTGTTAGTAAAACTTTGCTAAACAAGTATATAAGAAGATGAATCAACTCCTGATCCTAACCACATCGTTACAAAACAGAAATCCAACAAGTCTCCAGAAATCATTTCCCTCTGAAGCAGTCACATTACCTCTCAATGCAATCGGCTCAGATTTCCAGTTCTGCTACGTAAAACTATTAGATTGCACTTCCAATGATACGAAACCCATGAAACCAATGTGCACAAAAAGAAACAGTGCTGCTAAAAGAAGCGGAAACTAACTGATTTTTTTATTTGATCGTCTTATTGTTTCAGTGAATGACTCTATAACCAGATTTGATGGTGGGCTTCCACCCTTCATCACTAAGCATCAAACGTCCAGAAAACCTCAACAAATAATGATAATAATATTCTCAATACTGGCAACCATGTTAGAAATTTAAATTGCATTATCCTACCAATTTAAAAGCCAGCAAGAGGCCTTTTAAGAAACCAACCAAGCTCCCAGTAATGGGATTTTCAGAAGGTCTAGCGTTAACCAATATCTTCATACAATTCGCTAAATTCTTAGGAAAGTTGCTTAATTTTTATATAATAAAAGAGCTACAGCCAACCAAGCTCCCAGTAATGGGATTTTCAGAAGGTCTAGCGTTAACCAATATCTTCATACAATTCGCTAAATTCTTAGGAAAGTTGCTTAATTTTTATATAATAAAAGAGCTACAGCCATAAAAGAACGGACCTTCTTTCGCTTTCCGGTGACCTTAATGCCACTACGATCAGATTTGCCAACATTGAAATCAACAGCCGTAATCCCTCCTTCATCCTTAAAAGCCACATGGGTCGGAGCCAAACCAATCACACACAACCTTTTTCAATCCCAAAAACAAAACACAATTAATTCAACAATCAATCAAACTCCAAAAATTTAAAACAAGAGTTAAAATACTACCCATTGGCATGCCTATAAACGTACTGGTCGTGTCCTGGCTTCACAAAATCTGATCCAAATCCCACAAATCAAGCAAAGCATTAGCTTTTTTAAGCATCGTTAATTAAACAATAAATAATAGAAGGCAGAGTTGATCAACCTGGAGCGAAATAAGAGACGAAGTTGGTCTGAACTGAAGAGGGAGGAGTGGTAGGAAGATCACGAATGTCAGGTAAAAGCAGTTTATGCAACTTTTCCTCTTCATCTCCTTCTACTTCTTCCTTTAGTTCTTGGTCTAGATTTTGAGTTGGGTTGTTTCGTGCTGATGATTTCTCAAGATTATTTGCTTCATTATTCATTGGAATCTCTAGAGAGGGAAGACAAGAGAGTCGACTTAGGCAGGTCGCGGGTTACTCGAACAGTCCTTGTCTGTCTCCGATGATTGTTTCGGCTGTACAATCTATCTCCTCGGCAATTTTAGAAAGTTAAATAACCTGACCTCAGGAATGGTTCCGGCCTTCCCGGCCTGCACAATGAGTCTATTTTATGGCCGTAGGTTTCGAGTTACTGTTGATTTGGGCCCACAATGAAGAGAGCCTTATGGACGGCCTGTTATTATTTTGAGATTAACTTTAAAGTTTGGATTAAGAAACCTAATATATTAAAAAAAAAATCCTAATTTTAAAAACAAAATGAATTGAATAAACAAAACCAATTTATAAACATAGTTTTATTTTATAATTTAAAATAAATAAATAAATCGAATTTAATTCATAAATTTTTTTAATTAAACCAGACTAAATATTTAACTCACAATAATTTGCTTGAAATGGTTTGATAATCTCAATAATTATCCAAGATAGAGCTATGAAATTCAATTATCATTTTATTATAATAAATGTTATTGGGTCGCTGATTATTTTACTATTCTGTTAGTGAGTGATGGGCATGAAGAATATGAAAAATCTTTGACGGATCCATGCATGGACAGAGAAAAGGGAAAACACGGGAGAGAGAGAGAGAGAAAGAACTCCTTTCACAAAAATATCGACCGAACAGACAGGCAAGCTCGCAAACAATAGCTTTCGAATTATTTGATCCCTTAAAAAGAACGAAACCACGCACAAATTGGAATAGAAATTACAAAATAATATTTTGATGGATTGCAGTCTCACTCACACTCCCATGAATCCACATCATCTGACCACTTTACAGTCTAGCCTAATCTCCTGTCCGCCACTGATGCTACTCATCTTGATCATGGACTTGACAAAAGCTTGTTCAAACATCTCCTGGGAGCTAGCGAATTTAGAAACCAATTTCATAGTTTTTCCGGTAGAGAGTAGAGCTTGATCTGAAGAGAAAAGACTCTTTCCCTGGAGTAGCAACTTGTAGTAAACATTGTCAAATGTGGTTGCTGAAGAATCCATTGTAGCACCTGCATTTTTTACCTTGTTGTGCGCAGGACAGACGCTCCTTAGACTGTTTCCAAAAGATGGGTTCAGCGTTGGATCCATGTCGAGAGTTGCATTGAAGTTGTGGATCCTGTTCTGGAACGATGAACAATGAGAGAACCCAAGAGTGTGACCTCCTACATGCACACAAGTTTTTGATCAGCTGCACGATTTTGTAATGGATCAAATGTTTTCATGATGGGCCATCGAATATGTTACCTGAGAGAGCTACCAGATCCTCCAAAGAAAGACCTCTTTGGGAGAAGCTCTGCTGTAATTGGGAGATGTTAAAGGTGGGAGGTGGTAATTGCCTGGTTTCACTTGCCTTGGAAATTCTTCCATCTTTTCTTCCTTTTGGCACATCCCAAGTGGGACCTCCAGACTAAGACAGACATACACAAATAAGATGCAAGCAGGCGCGTTATATGAGAAATCGATAATCTATGACAAGGTTGAAGGTTTTGAGTTAATAGATAATTGCAATATCACAGCCGCCATTATCATCACTGTCATTAAGTTTTTGTATTGTTGGAGGAGATAATTACCAAAACTACTGCATCTCTAGCGGCTAGAGCCAAAATATCAGCACAAGAAACCACGCCAGGGCACAAAGATTCTACTGCTTTCTTTGCATTATCAATAACATAAAATGCATGCAATGAAATGTTCGGAGGCCCATCTTTCTCAGCTTTGTTCGTACCCTTGGATGCCAGGAGTACAGAAGCATCACAGCCCTTCAAAATGCAACCATCAAAAAAAAAAAACGAAATCAAGTAATCTACCATTATTGTTTTAAAGAACTGAAGTACGTAGATGTAAATAATGCATGTATGAACAAGTTATTACTCTAATGAAGCAATCATGAAAATGCATCCGAAGTAGTGCAGCAGGAACAGTCTTGTCATTCATCGTTGCCTTCTTGACAGCCTCAGTAACAGCAGACTCAAGCTTAGGGCAGGTCTGGTCATAGTAGTTTAAGCTCAGGGCACTGACTGGGGAAGACATTTGGGAAATGACCAGAAGAGCAAACACAAGACCCACCACTGTCTCCATTGTTTCAAAAACTTTGAATCGAACTCCTTATTCTCGATCCTCTGTTACCTATGAAACTCATCTGGAAGAGATAGGTATTTATAGTAGAGACTGAAGAGACAAGACTTGCATCAGGGTTGTTAGTGAGGGATATGGTTGTTAGCAAATTTGGTGATCAAGAACCTGATCGGTAGAGTAGTTTTGAAGCTTGCATAAAAATAACACAACCCATGTAGCATTTTTGTTGTTTGTTTCATTCTTTTAATAAGAAAGTTTGTCCTAAACTGGAGGCTTGCATCTTGACTTTCATTATAAAAATTATTGGACAGCATTTCAAGCCATGTTACATTTGATCACCAATCAATAATATTCTTGCTGCTGAAGTAGTGTTGAAGCATCCTTAATTACGAGAAAACAACCCTCTTCACTAGCCTTAACCAGCTATTCCTCAGTTAATTTAACTGGGTTTGAGCTTACTGTTACTCTTCACATGTGGTTAAAATTCATGGCTGATTTTTACACTTAATTACTATATCGAGATGTAAAAGAGACGAGGATGGTGAAACAGAGAGGACATGTTTTTCGTATACTTTCATTTTGAAATAACAAAAATCCATTTAAAAATTATTTTACGGAGAAATTTATTTTATATCAATGTGCTTTTAAACCAACCATGTTTTCCCCCCCATTTCTGGACACTACCTAAATGCAAATTAAATTTACTAGCTCTGTCTGTTATCCATAAAAAGAGTGGCCTCATACTGGACGAACAATAGAAACCATGGGAGCATGTAGGTGGCGGCTAGATTACCTGCTCACAACTAGATATCTTCAAGCAAGATTATAAATAATGTATACTGGAGTAGAAGAAGCTAACCCTACAAGTGCTTTAAAAGAATATGTTTGGAGGATGAGGTCGAACAAATAAAGGCATCCTTCCATAATTTAAGCTTAGACGTCAACCTTTTCATGGAGATATATCTATATATTCCATGAGTCGGAATCAATATCGAGATTATTTTTTATATGGGTATATTTGAGAGTGTGGTTAAGATTATTTTTGAAAATATTTTTTGTTTAAAAATGTATTAAATTATATTTTTTTTATTTTTAAAAAATTAATTTTAACACCAACATATAAAAATGATCCGATAATACTATTTTTTTAATTTAAAATAAAAAATAAAAAAATTTAATTTTTTCAAAAATATTTACCAGCACATTCTCAATCAAGCGACGAGTTGAAATCATCAATAGGTTTAATCACTCTCATATTGTACAGCAGGAAACGCAGGTTATTGGATGAATTTAAAAATTAAACCTTGTTAATTGCTGTTTTCAATTAATTTATATTTTCTGTTTTGATGTCTTTAAACCATATCTGCAAAACACAGATCTACCTCGTTATTTAGTATTTGTTTGTAAATATGTTGTTTTTAAAAGTATTTTTCATTTAAATTATATTAAAATAATATTTATTTTTATTTTTAAAAATTATTTTTAATATCAATATATAAAAATAATTTAAAAATATTGAAAAAAAATAATTTAAAATAAAAAATACATATTTTTAAAACACATCATCAAAATTAGTTGACTCTGTCTTGGAGTGATCTGGATTGAAAAAATTAAAAGGAAAAAACTCTGTCGGTGTAGTAAAAAAACCTGAAATAATTTGTTGATCCAGCCGAGGCAGCTTGAATAAAACAAAACCTAACCTTTAATTTATCAGAAAATTGAGGGTAGTTGGTCTTATCACAAATCAATTCGTAGTCCAATTTTGTTTTAAACTAGAATCGATGCAAAAATAACAACTATGTTTTAAACTATAATCAGTGCAATTATTATATGTTCCAGCACGATAAGGATGAATAAGATTGTATCTTCAATATTTGAAGGGAGTTGCTAAAGTTATGACATGGTGTCAGCTAGGTTTTGTTGATTCGGTCAAGGGTCAAGTATTTATAAGCCGAGTGTCCTGACCCTTTGATAGAGTGAAGTATTATTAACTAAACAATTAATAAGTATTCCTGTGTTCATCCTCTTATATTTTATTGTTAGCATTTTTGTTTGTTTTTCAATTTAATCCTTAAGTTTTTTTTTTTTTTTTTTGCACAAATGTATTCTTTATGGGCCAAAATCAAGTATAATTTGATGCAATTTCTTGACCAAGAATAAAATTGAAAGATAGAAGACCAAAATGTAAAGGGTGTCATAGATTGATGATGGTTTCAAAGTTTGCACAGAATATTAACTTCAGTCCTCTGACTTTAAAGCCTATATATATTTTTGGTCCCTCAATATTTTTTCAATTAAACTTTAGTATAAAAAACTATTTTTGATATTTTTTAGTAGAGGTATCTAGGCTACATTTAGGTGTTTTCAATTAAAAAAAGAAGTTATAAATAGGTTTTTGGATAAAACATAACATGTAATTTATTTTTTTCAGCCATCTTAGTGGCAAGAATTAAGAAAATCGTAGACGATGTGTCGTGTAAGATTTTTTTCATCCATTCATTCCAATTACATTTACAAATAGAAAGGACTTATATAAATTCCAATATGCGGGCTATTTTTATATAAATTCAGTTAAATCCAATGTGGTCAACTCACAAGGTTTTTATTCAAATTTTTTTTATTTAAAACAACGTCATTTGAATGTTTTTCTAAATTCTTTTTGTTCAAATAACAATGTTTTATTTCTAAAAACAAAACAACAAGATAGGCCTAATTTGAACCGGTAACTTGAAGATTAACACGGCTAACCAAAGCCTTGGGCCGAGTCATTTATACTTAGTGAAGTTGGGATATAATGGCTTAAAATAGAAAGCTTTGGGCCAATATTGACTTCTAGCTTTGAAGCTTGTGATAGGTTACTTGGATCTATTATCTGTGATTTTTTTTTATATATATAATCTTAGATAAAGCCCATTTTTCAAGAGGAATCATATTATTACATGATAGAAAAAAAAAAAATTCAACATGGCTAGGAGGAAGTTTGTCGTGGAGTTATTGGTTAAAAACCGAGGAGGGCAAGGATTCAAAGACCCAATAAGTAGTAGTAGAAGTCAGTTGGGCCTCCAAACACCCTATAGTCTATAGCTATATTGTAACTTGTAGTCTGCTTTTACCCTTGTATTTATCAAGATACAAAATTTTGAGATTGTCCCTAAACCATAACTATTTTATCAACAAATCCCCAACCTAGATTATTTATTATCCAATTGGGTCCCTGATGTACTCATTAATTCTCCTTTATATCCTTCCACCAACAAATATTACCATCATTATCTATAGATCGGGGACCCAATTGAGACAAAGTTTTAGATTGGGGACTAATCTGAGGTTATTTTTTCTATTTTTTTTCACATACGATATGATATCAATTTTGTTGGCAGACACTAAAATACAAGGATGAGAAATATAACCTTTGAACATACATCCTTTGGCTTCTGGTTTGTGAAACATGCCTGCAAGGCGTTTCCATGTCGAGCAGAAGCGAAAAACAGTTATCAAATCTATTGGTGGATCGATGCCTCTATCTCATATAATCATGTTACAAGCATATTAATTGGAAAAAGGAAAAAAAATCTTTTAATTTACAAGCTCAAGATAACCCAAATAAAGATATTATTTATATGATCAAGCTGCAAATTGATTGCGCTTCTTATTAAGCTGCAACTGTATACTAAATACAAAAAATTTAACGACTCTGCAAATCCCTGATCACCAAATATTCTGTGTCGAGCTTGATTTTCTTCATTCGATTGGAAAGCACAACAGCTCAGGAGCAGCTAGGCTTGAGCTCATGGGTTCTCCTCCTCGCCCTCCTTCTTCAAAGCGCAATCCAGAGCCAGAACAATACTGTCCCGGCCAACGTCAAGAAAAAGAAAAACTTGCGGCGGGCTGCTCTAGTAAAATGACAAGCACGCCTCAGCCAATTTAGAGGCTGAACCCTAAAGCTGCTGATGATTAGTTTAGAACTGTACTGAGCTTTTGAAAGTCTGGCCAAACCCCCAATTTGCAGGAGCAATGTCTGTGAAGAATCGAGTCTGTCCATCAGTAGTTGTGATCTTAAAGGACAAAGATTGGCCATTGAGATAAGCATTAGATTGCCAATTAGCCCCCCAGTTTCTTGACATTGCCAGCCAGCCTGTATTTGACCCTTTAATTGACACAGATTGAATGGATCCAGCTCCAGCCACATTGGTAACCAAGACGAGCTCAAAGTAGTTTCTTCCATTAATAGTAAATCTGACTCCACCATGCTTCTTGCAAGGAACCCTGCAGCATCAAACCCATAGAATATTATAAAAAAAGAAATTCGGAAAACATGTGAGAAAGTATAGTCGGTGTCTGATTAGCACTGCACATACTTTTGAAACAAAACAGGCACGATCCCTCCTCTATAAATACCAATCTTTTCCCAAGCAGGCTGGGCCATATCGAAATGCTGGAGGGGAGGGTTGCACCAGCCTCCATTGTTGTTTGGGAGAGCAAAATTTGGGGGGCAGAAATTTGTTGCTGTAATAGTCACAGACGTTCCTTTAATACACCATCTGGAATCTGTTTGAAAATCACACATAATTCTGTAACATTCTCCGCATGAAGCTCCATTATTGAATAAAGCAGTGCTTAAAGCAGCCGTCCTAGTCCCATAACCAGTAGAATACAGGTTTCCATATCCACAAGCCCCTCCTGCAGAAATGAAATGCTATTAGTTGTTGTGAACCCAAGAAACATGAAGACAAATAAAAAGATATACGAAATTCAGTTACATTACATACCCATAGTTCCTGAGGCATCACTGCCTCCATAAAATGTAGCGTGACCTTTCATCCATCCTGATGGGGCAAACGCATCAGCATTGATAGCAAAATAGTAGCAGAATTGCAGCAAGATTGCAAATGCAAGAAGCATTTTCCCCATTTCTTGAAAAGATAATTACGTGTGAGGAAATGATAAGAGAATGGAGAGTGAGGATTGCTGGTGGCTAGTGTATTTACATTTGCAAAGACAAGAACCGCTTCAATAAATAAGGTACCAGAGGCAGAGTTCCTTGACGCAGACATCACATGTGACTTCTGGAAAACTTGTAACATTGCATTTGAAGTATCTCTGAAAGACTGCAGAATTCTGAACCTCATTCAATTATTCCCACGTTCTCATACTCTCTCATCGCATGTCCACATGCACTCACCCAACATAAAAGCCGTGAAAAAATCAAAACCCACCAGACAAATTGTTTCTTTTAATCGGTAACTTGTTGGTATTTGACAGCATTATTGTTTTTAGATCATATCACACTGCCTCACATGATAATATGATGCGATGACATTAATCATGTCTCCTGTGCACATGACTCGTATTTTTATTTTATCTTTACATTGGACGGTGTATATCTTTATCCTGTTTAGATCTGTTCATACAAGGTTTAGGCTCAAGTAAGTCATCTTGGTTTTTACAGTTTATCAAAACTAAAGCACCCAACTCCATGTAGGGAGGGACTTGGTGATTACACTGCTATTTTAATCGCCCAAGTTTACTTTAATCAGAAGGGCCTAATTGTTCTGTGAAATGATTTTGGAAAAATTACTTTAACAAATTGAACAATTGAAGTCATGGGATTTATTAGCAGAATCCACTAATTAAATAAATGAAAGTTTTCACGAAAGGATTGTGGAAAAAATATTAGCACTGCTATATACTCCACCCTGTCCCATCTGCCTTTCCACTGAACTTGCCCATGTGAATGATTCTACAGTCGAAGCAAACCATGATTAAATTAGACCGTTTAATCGATGATTTTGATCGGCAATGAGGGATTAAGAAAACGTATGAAGGAAAATAATTGGGATTCGGTCATCATACAAGTTGCAACTACATGAAGTTGTATCAATCAACAAGCACATTTCCATGTAGATATGATTATAAAAAGTCAAAAAACAGAACATGGACTCATGAGTACATTAGGAGTTTCCTTCTTATGGGGCAGAAATGATAGGAATCATATCGTCCACATGAGATTAGCTGATCAGACGGGAGAGATTCCTGTTTCTTCAAATAAAAGTATTGATTTACGATTTTATTTCTACTTAGAATATATTATTGGTTTATCATTGTATTTTAAAAAAATTAAAAATTTATTTTTATTTTTTGTTTTAAATTAAAAAGTTTTTAATGATTTTATATTATTATGATATGCAGCATATCAAAATAATATTTAAAAAATATAAAATATTATTTTGATATAATTTTAAATAAAAAAATATTTTAAAAAATAATTTTAATCACACTCCCAAACACATTCATGTTAAATTCAAGGATCTCTCGTTATTCATTATCCCTGGCCCCTTGATCTCTTGATATGATGAAACACTTGGAAACAAAGATATTGCTAAAATACCTTGATCTTCCTGGACTTCTCTACCATGCTCGGTTGACGTGGAGTCAAACGACAGGTCACACCTAGTTATAAACTAGCTCTCTTGTTGAGCAAAACTACAAACCTTTGCCGAGGTTTTCTTGACCAATATATTGATATTAAAGCTTGTTCCTAACTTGGAACATGAGTCGCTAAAACTTTTAATGAAGTTTGGTTTCAAGTTGTTATATTGAGCACGCGTAGATCTTTTAAAGGTTATGAAAAGTATGTTGTTTATGGAGTCCCCGTCTTGGATGATCAATTTCAAAATCCACTTCACATATTTGTTATATGCTCCATTGGATTGGTCAATTTATTATAGTTATTCAAACTTATTTTCATAGAACTATAGTTTTCAAGAAGTCAAATGTTCAATATATGTTTGGATAAAGAAGATACTCTCCATTGATACAAGTTATAAATATTTTCCTGAATATTCTCTTGCATAAACTATCTCTTAATTCTTTTTCTGTTGAGTTCTTATAAGCTGGGAGAATTTGGCGTGGATTAACAATTACAGCGATTGGTATCTATTCTATTGTAACTAGAAGGGGGTGCATTTGAAATATTTGTTCCATGTATGAGGGTGGTCATAGGGTGAGCGATCACTTGAGTAACCTCCATAAATGTCATTCTAGTTAGTTCTTGGTACAATTAGTGGTCATGGTGCTAAGGTATTGTATGTTAATGAGAGTGTCATTATTTATTGGCATGACAAGGTTTGATTTCCCCCCAAGTTATCAACATGGTATGAATAAGAAATTGCACTTAACTAGTGAGTTATTGAAGTTTTCATTGGTTAATAATATTTGAGTAATAAGTAGATTTGTCACATGTTTTAGCCTAGTTGAGCTTTGGTTATATTTCATAAATTGACTTGGAAATGTCAAAAACAAGTGTTAAGAAAATTCCTATGGCTTTTTTATTAGTTCCTTATAGATAATGATACTAATAAAATCCTAAAAATCTAAACAGCTTAGAAACAAAGCTTTAAGATTGGATACTTAGTTAATCAATTGGTTTTGCCAATCTCATTTATTCTTCCTAACCAAAAATTGATAGCTTATTCTTAGAGCTTAGTGTGCCAATATGACTTGTTGTTAGTACCTTTAAAAGTATTATTTGGGGGAGGTAAGAATTTTTTGATGTTTAAATAAATATCTTTTAAAGAGAGAAATACAAAAATATTATGTAAATATATATGCATAAAAAATAAAGATTGTGAACACTTGTTTTAAAGGTCTCATGGTGTATTTATAGTATAAAGGTCTTGTCATTCTATAAATAAATAAAATAGTTGAAAAGTTCTCTACTTTTAACAATATTAATGAAAAATAAATATCTCTTACATCTTATTAATAAAATAGTAAAAATGATAGATCTCTTAAGATATATTGTGTATGCCAATAAGTATAAGGAAATCATTATATTAACATGAACATTTATTTTTAATGAAGAGATATGATGATTTATAATGTCTTTAATACTTATTTTATAATGAAATCGTTGAATTTGGCAAAGGTTTCTTTTTTAGAGTGGGGTTGAAGTTGCTTTTAAAATTATTTTTCATTCAAAGAAATATATAAAAATAATATTGTTTTATTTTAAAAAAAATATTTTTGACATCAGCACATAAAAATGATCTAAAAATATTTAAAAAAATTAATTTAAAATAAAAAAAAATCAAAAATATTTTTAAGGTGTAGTTTCAAATATCTCCTTAATGGATCCGGTTTAAAAGGATTACCACATTTAACTACAAGTCTCCCTTCTGGTCAATTGGGGCTAAAATCAAGTCATGAGGCATATAGATTAGCTAGTGAATTAAAAAGTCAATCCAAGATATAATTAAAAAAATATTGAAAATATTTTGTTTAAGGGGCTTTGATTAATGGATAAAAATGATATAGTTTTGTTTTATTAAAAAATTAGAAATTTAAACCTAGCTTAAGCAACGTTTAAAGCTAATGAGTTATTGATTAATTTATGGTTGAATTTTATAAATTTTCTACAATTTTGCAAGTAAGGTTGGAAATTTTAACCTAGTAGCCGTTTAGTATTGCGTTTCTAACTGTGTTTGGAGGAAAAACACTTTCATCAACATTTGGTTAGTGTAAAATCAAAATTTCAATTGCTATAAGGCCCACCAAAAAATAAGGTTAGTCCACCAAAAACTAAGGTTCAACCTCGATTTTGGAGAAGTTACCGAAGGGTGCTTTTCACATTTTGCAACCTCAGTTCCAGCTTTTATTTTACTGTTCATCTTCCTCAATTTTTATATAACTTCCCAAGGGATTGTTACATGTTCATCTTTCTCAATCTTCCTCAATTTTTATATAACTTCCCAAGGGATTGTTACCTGTTCATCTTCCTCGGTGTCCATGAACTACTAGATATGATTCAATTCAATTAGATAAGGAAACATAGATCTTGAGAAGAGATAACAAAAAATAAAACAAAGATTCAATTTACTTGCAAATTACAGAGGAACTGTTGAACTGGGGGTAACAGATTACAGAGGGAGAGAGGATAATGGTTACAGAGGGAGAGAGGGAGAGGGCAGTTGCACTCTTGCAAACGAACAGAAGTTGCAGTCGCAGAGGGAGGGAGAGGTCGAGAGAAGGGTGATTGCTACTAAAGTGCTAAGATTTGTTTTAAAAAGTAATCGAGGAAAGAAATGAAAGTTCATATTTTTATAGAAGTTTTTTAACCGAATTGGTTCGGTTTGATTTGAGTTAATCAGTTTTTACCTTACAAAACTGATATCGAACCAAACTAAACCGTACATTTTTCAATAATTCGTTTAATTAGTTTTTTTATCAATTCAATTTTCTCGGTTTTTTTGCTTACCCTTAATATATAGATAGAGATCCTGAAACTCAGTATGGATCGCAGATGTTGTTACTGATGATATTTTACTAGATGTTTCTCGATCAAATAGCAAGGGATCGTAGAGGCATTCACATATCTATTTAGTTCGTGATGAAATTGCAAGTAGTTTAATGAGAGAATAAAAATAAATATTTAATTTACTTGAATTATTAATTATATTTTATTGTTATGATTATTAATCTGCAATGTTTAAAAAACAATATATATGTGCGCGAGCACGCGAGCGCATACTTTAAAGTAATTTCACAAGCTAATAAGAAAAATATGGTAACCAACACACAAAACTATTTTTTATTAGACCTTAAACTCAACCACAGTTTTAACCAAACACTTCAATTTTAGTTATGAACCACAGCTAAAAATATTTTTTATTAAACTATTTTTTTTAAACCTTAACCACAATAACAGTCTTAATACCAAATACACCCTTAAAATGAAGGATATTTTAGAAATAAAAATAATTAAACTGTCGTGAAAAACAGTAGAAGGACTAAGTTATAATAAGCATTGGCAAGAATATAGGGACTTTCTTAAACCTAAAGAATTAGCTAATTATCTCGCTAAAAAAAGGGATCAAAATACAAACTACCATCCAAGAAAGTGCCAATTACAGAAATGGATACGAGATGAAAAACTAGCTACAGGAATCCTGTTGAAACAGCTACAGGAGCATCAGCCTAGATTTTTTTATCCACCAACGCAAAGTAATTGTTGTTATGATCTAAAGCCAAAGGAATAGCACATGTATAAGAAGCTGGAATTGGTGAATGAAGTCGTAGAAAAAGATGCCGGTAAGCTACAGTTGGTCCGAGATAACCCATCCCCAGGTGCATAGCACATCCATAATGGGGACGGTAATATCAAAGAAAATCAGTGATTCCACCATGGAAATACAAGTAATTTCCTTGTGTTGCTGAAAGAATTTTATTTTCCTAGTAAAGAGTATTGAAAGTGGGAGTTAAAGGCCGCAAAATGAGAAACATGAAGCATCATTTCTTAAAATACCTATCCCTCACCACTTCTAATTGTTCAAGTACTTCTCCATACGACACTTGGCTTGCTGATCTCCTATTCTCATGCATATCATTGTCTGATGGGAAGTGCGAAGCCCGGACAGTCTCATTGTACAAGTTGAGATAGAAAGCAATCCTAGAGCTAAAAGCAGCCTGTGGCTCGGCTGTAGCGTAAATGTCTCGAGTCTCCTTTGATATCAGCCACCCATTTGCATGATCAATCTTACCGTTAATTGCACCATCGTGAATGGCTTTTGCTACAATATTTTCGACGTCTGAAAGAAGGTTTCTGTAATGCAATTTCAGTTTATTAGCTACTTCTGCAAGTGAGATGCGGGAATAGGAGATGCTGATGTTGCACAATCCATTCCTGGTGACACTATTTTGCAGTCGAACAATCACATTTTTTGTTCTGTCTGATACGAAAGTGCCAGAAAACATTTCTGCGACATTACCGAACAGCTTCAGGTCACTAATTCTCAGAGCCTGACAAATTAACCTGACAGTCTTAACTATGCAGATAAATCGTAGAAAAGAGCATGCTCGTGTATTATCATGCCTAAAGATCCAAACCATTGGCCATGTCAACTAAAGCACTTGAACAAAAGTCACTCACATTTGTAAGCTTGAAGTATGGCCTCAAAGCCCTTTCCATTCCACTCTGCATAAAAATTGTCTTCTCAGGTTTTTCTCCCAATAGTAAACGAGCCAGGACAGCCCACTTGCTACAATGAATTCGAAAGCCACGAGCAGCAACAGGAGCTCTCAAAACAGCTTGCTGGAAACTTTCTTTTGCATCAGTATACGCCAGTTGAATTGTCTGAATCTTTCCCGTATAAAACAAGTATCGGAGAGTCTACCGAGAGCATGTATTAATTCAGGAATAAATTGGATACACAACATTTTCTTTTTGTTGTTAAATGCTTGCTACCAGCAAAAAGGCCTTGTATTTCCCCTGCTAAATTTAGGCTCAGAACAGCTAAAAACACAAACAGATTCCTTTTTCTCCTCTTTTCTTCAACAAGCGATTCACACGAAGAGACCAGAAGCAAAGTCCATACCTGCTTATTTGAGCGTGATTGAATTTTGGGTGCCTTTGACCTCAATTTCTCTGCCTGTTCATATAGGTTGTAATGCAGGTAATTGCGAAGCAACAGATTGAGAAGTGTTTCCTACATCATTGTCATTGTATCATATATGAACTCTTGAATTCCAAACAAAAGCAACCTCCAGGTCGACTAGCAACAAACCTGTCCCAGTTCATCATGTTTCGAAGCGGCTACGCTATACCAGTCAAGGAGGTTCCTGAAAATGAAAGTAAAGCACTAGAGTTAAAAAACAATGTGATCATATTTCAGAACAAAGTCTCCCTTTACCTTTCGCCTCCATCTTACCAAGATGACAATGCACCTTTCGAAAGAACATGTCCAAAATTACAGGTTCAAATTCTCTTGTATAGTATTTCTGTAGTCTTATTTATTAGGGTAGAATAGTACTTTCAATTTAACCTATATATATTTTTTTTGTTTTTAGGTTAAGACCTAGCACTCATAATATACAAATCACTCAAAATTCTAGCATCTTTTTATGTTTTTAGGTTAAGACTTAGCACTCATAATATATAGATCACTCAGAATTCTAGCCTCTTTTGTATTTGATCTTAATTATTTTAGCAAATATATCTCTGTTACAGGTTCGGAGATAGACATAGTAACATCAAGATAAAAATCTTCTTACCGACGAATTTCAGCAAGATCACCTGAGACCTCATAGCTATACGAGTAGTAGAAATACAGCCTAGCTGCTAGAACACTAACAAAGTCAGGCTCTGCCATGTTTAGGTTCATCACTCGAGCAATGCCATTCAAGGAACAAACTTTAGCCTGAGAAGGACAGATCATACACCACATTTACCATGCATACAAGAAAGTAAACCCAGAAATACATCACCCGAATCTAATATGACCTCGTTATATCTTTTCTGAACAATCAGAAATATCAGCACCAGAAAGTAACTGTAAAACTCAAGCTCTAGAGAAGATTCTTTGGTGCAAACAGACATTGCAGAATCGGCTTCTTCATCCTCCTACAACCAAGAGGGAAATAAATCGATGAGAAAAATTACTTAATCACATATCATTTCTCCTAATTTACTAACTTCATATGTATCACTGGCAACACTTACAATCCCTAGCAGCCAAACATAACGTCATTAAATCATTAAAAAAATAATCATATATTCATTTACCGAATCTTGAAAGTTCACCTCAATAATTAGAAATGAAGATAGTCGAGCATTCAGCTCAGAGTTCGTCGAAAGAACAAAATTCAGAAGATATTGAATTAAAGTATCTTCTGTCAGGTCCTTCCTCAAGCGATTCGTGAGTCGAACAGCACGAGCTTACGGAGAACATCCGAGCTAAGCTCAATATGAGATACTATTTTTACAAGGCCTGCAAAAAAAAAAAGAATTGGAAAAGGAAAACACAAAGCAGATCGATCATAGCTTAAAGAAAACGTTAAATTGAACAGAATAAATAAAATTCTACGTGAATATGAGATTTACGAACTTTCAAAAGTGAAAATGAAAGTTGGGATGTAAGATGAAGCGGTGGAGCTGTTGTTTGTCTCTGAATCTTGAGACATAAATGATGCTGAAATCTGTATGAGAAATGGAAAAGTTGAGAGGAAATGGTGGATTTAGGGTTCAATTTTAGTAAGGGAAATGTAATGAGTCAGTGCCTGCAAATCAAAGCTAGTGGTGGAGCTGGAGATAGCTAGCTCTAGAACGGTTAGAGTTCGTTTTGGTGCTTGGGATTTGGCATCAGTTTCACGCTTCTTTTCATCCAAGTTTCTCACGCTCTGTTCGTTATTTTAGTTTTAGTTCTGTTTTTCTGTTATCTTGATGGGCCCGTTAGTAAATTTATTCTGGCACAATAATAAATTATAGTGAAAATATAATATAATAAATGAGATAAATTACTGGAAATAATTAGAGTAATTTCATGCCATTTATTAAGATATTAAACTTGTAGAAATAATTACAATTAAAAAAAATGATATCTGCAAATCTTGCTTGATACAATGGCCATGCATCATCTAGATTTATTATATTCACATCGAGGTCGGTCCGACCCAAGAATTGGGTTCACCTGCAAGTCAACGTTGAAAAACCTCATTTCGGGGGGGGGGGGGGGGGGCGCGTTTTGGGTGATTCAAAGTAAAACCTGGTTTAGGTCAAGGTCCGGGTGGGCAGATCCCTAAAATTGACCCGTTAAGGTGGCTAGATTTTATAAATATGACATGAAAGTAGACAGAACAACTGTTGAAACAGCTACAGAAACATCAAGCTAGATTTTAATCCACGAATTAGAAACAGGAATCGGTCCACGACGACACCGGCCATAAATGTGAATGTAGTCTTGGTAAAAAACGGTGGTCATCGACGATCTGTCCGAGATAGCACATCCCCAGGTACATAGATTATCTAAAATGGGGATTGGAGCATTCGATCAAACTAGTTATTCCACCATGGAAATACAGAGCACTATCCATGTGATACTGAAACAAACATGTTTGTTTAGGAATAGGAAGTGGAGAATGAAGGCCAGAAACATGAGGCATCGGAGTCTTTCTGTTCTGGTGTCTTTGGCGGGAACTGCAGGGCCTTGACTGCCTCATTGTGCAAGTTAAGACAGGAAGCAATCCTAGAGCTGAAGACAGCGAGTGGCTAGGCTGTAGAGTAAATGTCTCCAGTGTCCCTTGATACCAGCCACCCATTTGCATGATCTAAAATAGCGTGGATTGCACCATCACGGATGGCCTTCGCCGCGATGCTTTCGACATCTTCAACAGGGTTTGCAGAGTCCAGCTTCAATTTTTCAGCAACATCAGCAAGTGAGATCCGGGAATAGGACATGCTGATTTTGCGTAGTCCAGTCCTAATGACATTATGTCGCAGTCGCACAATCAGATTGTAGGTTTTGTCTGAACTGGAAAATGGAAAAAAAAATCTTCTACAACATTCCTAAATAGCTCCAGGTCACCAATTCGTACAGCCTGAAAGATTTATCAGAGTTGTGGCTGTCCAGAGAAATCCATGGATATGAGCATGCCTATGCATATTTGTCTGGCCTAAAGACTCGCACAATCGGTTATATCAGCTACAGCACTTCGAAGAAAAGTCACTCACATTTGTAAGCATGAAGTATGGCCTCAAATCCCTCTCCATTCCACTCTGCGTAAAGATTGTCCTCTCAGGTATTTCTCCCAGCAGTAAATGAACAAGGACAGCCCATTTGTTGCACAGCACTTGAAAACCATGAGCTGAAACAGGAGCTCTCTGAGCAGCATGAAGGAGACTCTCTAGCATCGTTATACTTCAACTGTATTGTCCGAATCTTTCCAAGATAAAACAGGTATCGACAAACCTGGAAAGAGCGTTCTTTAATCCAGAAATAAGTTGAAAAAACAGATTAAACATTTTTGGTAATTAGGTGCCACCCAGCTATAGAAATGCTATGCATTTCCCCATTTAGATTTTCATATAGGCCAGTTAAAAACACAATTAAGTTCCTAACCTGCCCCCATTGTTTTTTTACTTAACGTCCAATAGAAATATCAAGAAGAGAGCAGAAATAAAATCCATACCTGCTGAATTGTGTGTGATTGAAATCGTAGTGCCTTTGACCTCAATTTCTCTGCCTGGTCATAGAAGTTGTAATGTAGGTAATTACGAAGCAACAGATTGAGAAGTGTTTCCTGCTTCATTGTCATTGTATCGCATATGAGAAACTGAATTTGCAAGTACACAACATCCAGGTTGACTGGTGACAAACCTGACCCAGGTCATCATGGTGCAAAGTCGAAAAGGCAAGCAGGTGAAGGAGGTTCCTGAAAATAAAGTACAGTAGTAAAAAAGTTACTTAGAAACAGTCATCTGATCATATAATACTGCCCACCAATCACCTGATGTCATATGTTCCACACACCTAATTATAGACTCAACTGACATTGAAATTCACGTCCAAGTAACGATAAAGTTTTGCTTACCTGCGAATTTCAGCTAGATCATCTAAGACCTCATGGATATATGAGTAATAAAATTACACCCTGGATGCTAGAACACCAGCAGTGGCAACGGCACCTCTGCTTAGGTTCTTCACTCGAGCAACGGCAGCCGAGGAGAAAACTTTAGCCTGATAATAATATTATTAGCACAAGGAACATTATTAGCACACCATACAATTACAAACACTATGATTCCACTCCTAAATAGACAGAAAGAAACATTAGAAAGAAAGAAAACTAGCATAACCTCACTGTATCTATTCTGATCAATCAGAAATAGCAGCAAAGGAAGTAACAGTAAATCTCAAGCTCTCGCGAAATGCGTTTTGCTGGAGCAGATGTTGCAGAATCAGCTTCCATTCCAAGATCATATCCCTATACCCGTATGGATCACAGCATTAATAACCAGCCACTTTCAAGAAGACAAAATGTACATCATCCCTCGAGATTTTATTCAAAAAAGCGCCATAAAATAATCCCAAACGTAATTAAATCACTAAAAATTATGTTATTTTAAAGCTATCTGGTGATAAAGTAATCCAGATAGTCGGTTATGCAGCTCAGAGCCTGGAGAAAGGGCGAAATCCAGAAATGCAGAGAGCAAATTAGGCTCTGCCAGCTTCTTCTTCAGGCTATTTGAAAGGCGAACAGCACGAGCTATGTGACGAACCTCCTTCTTGCACGAACCAGTCTCGATAAGCAATGCGATATCCATCAAGCCTACAAAATAAAAACAAAATGGGAAAATAAAACAGAGAACGGATCATAGCTTAATGTGCAATAGAAGTGAAAGCTGAGAATCGATATGGTTACTTTTGAGGGAGTATTCAGCAGGCGAGGTGATGGAGTCACAAGGAGTGGGGGTGCTTTTTATCTGTGCTTCGGTAGACTGAGACCTGTATCAGAAGTGAAAATATGTGAGGAAATGATGAAGTTAGGGTTTTGTTTTGATGAGCGAAATGTAGAAAGCTACTACCTGCAAATCTTAGCTAGCAGTGTAGCTGGAGAGAAGATCTGGCTACGGTTGGGAGCTCTTTTTTCATATGATTAGGATTTGGCATCAGAGTCACTTGCGTTTCTTTTCATCCAAGCTTTCTTTTCTGTTTTTTTCCTCTTTTTTTTTTTTTTTTTTTTTTTGAGGGGAGGTTTCTATTTTTTGAGTGGATGGATGGGTTGTTCTGTTCAGGTAATGAAAAGGTTAGAGTGGCGATGCATATTCATGGATCAGATTTTTTCACATTATTCATATGGCATTCATTGTCCGGTTATTATGATTACTGCTGTTATTAAATGATAATATTATAAATGTTATAATATCAAAATTATGTATATATCATGTTGGATTTAAAGAATATTAGTGTTCCATATGTGTGTTTAAAAACTCATCTATTTAGGTTAATTCTGATTAGAGATCAGATTAAGCGACATTTAATGAATTCTCAAAATTCGATCTCAGAGCCAAAATGACAATCCAAATCCGAAGCAGTGAAAGTAGAAGTTTGACACGTTGACTGAACATGAATACAGGCAGCCGAGCTTTCTAGAGTGGGATAGAGGCACAGGGGGGTCCCCCAGCAAAATGTCGGGGATGAACCGTACCAAGCATCCCTAGCTGGTGTTTATGAGATGAAATGACATTTCCTATAAAGACTTTGAAGTGAACTTGTAGGAATGCTTTCATTACAGGGTGGTTCCCTGGCTACCTACAAAGAGTGACCCACAGCTCTGTTATTGAGGCAGGCAGTTAGTGAGTCTTTCTTGATTATCTGGCCAACATTTAAAAGTCTTGCCAGCCCCACGCCGAGGCTTCTGCTAAAGAGTAAACCATCTTCAAATGAGCGCGATGGGAAACATTCAGCCCCGTTGATGAGGACAATTGCTAGACAACTATTTAATGCATGCATCAATTCATAACAATGGGAAAACAAGATAGAAATGGAAAAATAAAAGAATGCACTGCTAGGTAGAGATTAAAAAAGGTTACAAAAGTTCAAGCACAACAACAACAACCACAACATATAAAAAAAAGAGTAGCCCCGAGAGGCAATGGTTCAAACTAAAAGGATTAGTCTATGGCGACTACACAAGAATGTCCTAAAGTTAACACTACTGCTGCTTGAATACAATACAAAAAAACTAATGGAAAAGAGGAATAGAAAGATACTAAACATCATATCGGAGAAGGCACTAAACATCATTGTCTGCTCTCTGACTTCCAAGGAAGCCAAAATGAGCATCTTATGCAGCTGCAGGGATCGGCCCATTTGATCTAAATCCACGGCCCCTTCCGCGATTTCCCCTCCCACGGCCACGGCCTACAATCAATATGCAATAAATTAATGCATCACAACTGACAAAAAGCATATTTTAATGGTGTTGGAACGAATTGACAGAGTGACTCCAGAGATAAACCTAGATACAAACATAGGGGGAATTCACTAAAATGATTGCTCAATTATCAACTGTTGTTCTTCTTACATGTAGCATGGCACTTCTAAGAGTCTAGAAATGTGTTCTTATGTGTCATGTTTTATATATGCCATGTGATGTTCATTCAATCCAAAAGCTTTCATTGTGATCATGTTTCAAGAAAGTTGCGATATTTTTCAAGGAAATTTTCTGCTCTCAGTTGGAAGGCTGTCATGGTGAACAGTGAACAGTGAAAGGTTAAGACAAATGATGAAGATTCACCAACAGGGCATCCTGGCGAAACACCTAAAAAAAACCACCTGGGATTTTTTTAAAAATAATATGAACTCAAGGAAAAGATCATGAAATGCAAAATAAAAATGGAGGAAAAAATACCGCGGCCATGTGGAGGTGCTTCATAATTGTAACCATCACGGCCTTGTGGAGGTCCTTCTTGATTATAACCATGACGGCCTTGTGGAGGTCCTTCATGATTATAGCCATGACGGCCTTGTGGAGGTCCTTCGTTATTATAACCATGGCGGCCTTGTGGAGGACCTTCGTGATTATAACCATCACGGCCTTGTCCTTCGTGATAATAACCATCGCGGCCTTGTTGAGGTCCTTCATGATTATAACCTCCATCTTGCTGCGTATCAGCATGAGGTCCATTAAACCCTCCCCTTCCACGGCCACGGAAACCACGTCCTCTGCCTCGACCCCTGCCCCTAGGATAGCCCCGATTGCGATCCCAACCCCCATCCACATGCTCAGCAGACACAAACCCATTCCCTGCAAAATCATGTCATGCAGTCTTGCAACTCAACAACCACAATATAAGAACCTGGTATCTCACCCGCTCAGGTGTCAACTAAGAAAAATCTTAAGAATATTCAAAAAAATATCACCTAACATCCTAACATAGCTGAACCATCACCCATACAAGAATAAATAAAACGCAGCAAATAAACCAAATGAACAGTCATTTATCACACACTCAATCACTCAGACAATTTTCAGGCAATAAACATATATGACCAAATATCTCAAATGAAAAAATGAGTATAGTGAAGCATGAAGTCAAAACCCATCAAGACATACCTCTACCCCTTGCCCTTCCTCTGCCACCACGTCCCCTACCACGGCCACGTGGTGAACTGTCTGCAGCACCAAAAAAAGGGGCTCTGAGCAGATGCAATAACATCAATCGAAAACAAGTATAAAGAAGATAAGTACTTACCCCCTTCATATTCAAACTCTGTGAATGCCTTCACCTGCTCGGCAGGCAGTGGAGGCTGGTACCTGAAGGAAGGGAGTTGTGATTACACGTTATTTTATTTACAAATATGAGTTCATATAGTTACAAGAAGTACTACAGGCACGCACAAACTCACCCAGCAGAAGATGTATTCAGCTCCTTCTTGGAAAGGGTGATTGTAATCATTGAAACATGCCTGGTGGTTTCCAATCTGCAATAACAAAAACAAATCTTCATCACCACAGCAACAGTAAACAAAGCCGCATAAAGTGTACAATTTTGTAAAAAGAAGAAATCAGCCATTCTGAATTCCTTTGAGACTGTACTTACGGAAGGAGGCCTTCCTCAAGCGGTTCCCAAGTATCTGTTATGTCCGTGGATCCAATTGATGTGGTTTGATGGAGACCAACAATTCTTCTCTGTGTTACAACAAGAAAAAATAGAATTACTACACACGATCAAATACAAATTGCTAAAGTCACGAATAACCCGTTATTCGGCAAACACCTTGATTAACTCCACTATAGTCACTGTCTTGTTGATGGCTCTCCCCATCGCCTTGAACACAATTTCATCCGAGCCTTTGTCCTACAAATAAACACAAAAATTAACAACAAAATAAAGCTAAACGCCGACTCGTCATCAGTAAAAAAAATCCACCTAACTTGAACACTAGATGCCCGCTGACAGACAAAGATAACACCTATTATTGGACCAACAGAATCATTTTTAGCCTTGAATTAGTTGACAACACAAAAACATACCGTCCAGATCCGATTTTCGTAAAAAAATTAACCCGAAAAAATAAAAATAGTGATAGATAAGAGAAGTACTTGAAGCAGAGTCATGGCATACGAGATATAGCTACGCATCCTTCCTTGACTAGTAATTCGAATCTCATTCTCATCAATTGTTTTATCCGCTCTCGGCTTCTCCACTCTCTGGTAGCGATCCATCTTTCTTCGCCGCCGCCGAAACAATAAGAGAAAAAATCAATTTAGATGGTTTTTGTAGGAAAAAATCGGAGCTAGGGTTTGTCAAGTTGGATCTGAGACTTACCTTGTAAAAAAAAGTAGAGAGAAGCTTGCTCGGCCAAGAAAGAGCCCTCTTCTACGGCTTCGTTTCTTCTTTTACGCCCTAAACCGCTTGCTGTGGCTTATCGTGCTTTATATACACCACTCTTTTCTTCCCCGGTTCAAACCGGTGTTTGTACTCGGGTAGGGATTAGGGTTTATCATTGATTCCTTGATTTTGTTGAGTGCCACGTTTTAAATTTTATAAATTCAGCTCCTCGCGTATTACTTTATCGTCAAATACGTACTTATCTTTTGAATTGACATAGAAGGACAATTTTCTCACCAAATTAATAGAAAATAAAAATAAAAATAAATAGTGTGATATTCTTTCATATCGTTTGTTTTGAATTTGAAATTGCACTTATATACACTTTAAGAATAATATTTTTTTCAAAAGTTTTATAGCAATTTTGATATGCTATTGTGGGAAATAAAAAATATAAAAAAATTATTTTGATATAAGGTCATGTAAGTTGAATAAAATATTTTAATTATCACAAATAAAAAAAAATATTATGTCTAGGGTAAGATTAATACAAACAATAAATAAAAGACTATGCTGATAACATTAAAGTATAAAATATTTATGTCATGATTCATTTAAATAATATTTGATTTGTTTTTCAAATTCTATTACACCTTGTTTATAAAATAGTATTATTTTCAATACCACCACATTAAATTTATTTAGAAATATATAAAAAAATATTTTATATATATATAAAAATCAATTTAAAAAATATTTTAAAGAAAATTATCCCACAACAAACTTGGAAGGTCAGACCTGGTTGCCTTGCAAGCGAGTGTAGGATACCAATACTCACCTTCACCGATCAATGAAAAAAAAAGTGATCTTCTGTTTCGAGTTTCAACTAGAAATTGGTTCATGGGCTGGTTTTCTTCAAGAATAGGCTGTTTCTTGCAATCGGAACGGCCTTTGTATTTTGTACTCTACAGCGCTTTTGCGATTGCATTCTAAACGAAATTTCATGAAAGTTTTTTTAAAAATATTTATATATATTTAAGTTAAATTATTTTTTAAAAATAAAAAATATTAATATATATTTTTAACAAAAAAAACATTTAAAAATAATTGTTATTAGACTAGCAAACATCTTTTCTGTCTCGAGTACTGGTTCTATGCTCAGCACTGTATGTGATCGTCTAGGCCCATCCGAGATCGGAATTTCACATTATTCAGGGAGACAAGGCCAGGCCGAGTAATAAAGGCTTGTGAATCAAAGGTTCATGTCAAATCCAATCGGCCGAATTTATAGATAGCAGCGATGGCCAGAACCGGGAGATCATTCAGCTCCTAACGATGACCAGAATTTGGTCCAGATTTAATAAATTTCCTAACCGAACTGCACTAATTGGTCAAATTAGTTTGATTGTTTCAATTTTTAATTATAATGAATTATTTTTTTCTTTGCGGAAGTAATTTGGTTTACATATATGTAATTTACTCGATGACTTGCCCTTGATTTTGCACTTTGCCTTGTAAGAGATCATTTCAACAATTGTTGCTTGAAAATTTCCATTTAGAAAAAAAACTGTAACTTAACTGAAATACATCCTCTTTTTCAAGAAATCAGAGTCTTTTATATCTATTAAAAAATAATATAAACTATATTTTAAGATTTTATTTAATAATTTAAATTTTAAAATGAGATGGTTTTTTAATAAAATTCTAAAGAAAATAAATGTTCCAAACTCTTAAATCTACCCTTGGAGTTAAGATTTTGTAAGAGAAATAATAATTTTACCTTCCATAAATAAATCATTATACTTAAACATTATTAATTGGGTGGCGTTATTGTCGAACAAAAAATTATATAGACGGGATGGGTATATAACAACCCTGTTTATTTTATTTTATATATATATATAAATACCACGATACAATTTCATATGGGATTCTTCCAATTCTTAGAGATAGTTTAGTGCTATGTTTTAAAAATATTTTTGAAAAAAATAAAAATATATTTTTTTAATTTTTACTTTAAATTATTTTTTTTAGTATTTATATATTATTTTCATGTGTTGATATCAAAAATAATTTTTTTTAAAAAAATAATATTTTAATATATTATTGAACCAAAAATATTTTTTAAAACAGTATCTTTCATGACTTGGTGACAATTTGATATTGCGGTGAAAATTGATTTCAAAAGAAAAACAATTTTGGACTCGTTTGGTTAATGTAAAACTATAGTTTTAGATGTCATGGGGCCCATAAAAAAATCTTCTAAAACACAGTCTACAATAAACAAAAATTCTTTATTTTGCTTGAGTTTCATTTCTCCACCAAACATCTCATCAACATAACACAAATCTACAATTACTGTTAAAATATTTATGCTAAAATAACCCTTAAGATGATCATTGATCGTTATCGTTTAACAGCCTGTTAATGATGTTGCTCTTGTTGCTATTTCTTCGTCATCGTCATTTTTTTCCTATTGTTCTACATAAACATTTTAAAGACTAGAGGTAGAGAGGCTTATGTTAATTTTATTATCGTTATATGGTTCAATAGCAGAGACGGTGAGAGAAGAGTAAGGAGAAGAGGATGAGCAAGGCTTGTCTTCTTTGTTTTCTAGTAATTGGAATGGGAATTATGGGGAGAGAGAGGGAGGGCAAGACAACTCCTTTTGGTTTTTCGTTTCTCTTAGGTATTTGGAATTCTTTCGCTCGAGGAAGAGTTTTAATAAGCAATTTTTTTTTTTGAAGGAAAAGAAAGTTCTTCTAGTAAAAAGCAATTTTCTCTTGGTTGTTTGGAATTCTCAGTCTTGAGAATTGATGCCGGAGATGGGATAAGGGATGAAAAAAAGGGACAAGAGAGGAAGAGTTGAACAAGCTTTAAAAAAGCAATTTTTTTGCTGGAAAAGAAAATTTGTCCAGTAAAAAGCATTTTAAAAAAAAAATACTTTTTATATTAAGCAATAAACATGAGAATTATACGGGGATAGGATTTATGTAGTAATTGCAAGTTTGCAATGGAGAAAAAAAAACTTTGTTTTCTCCTTTAACTAATGCTCTAAAAAATTAGGGAAAATATTGTTTATCACATAATTATTTATTATGAGACAAATCCACGTGGATTGTCATGGTAATTGATGCTTAGTTTAATTCAAATTTATTAAAATATATAAATATTTAAAGAAAAAAACAAATAAAACTCACATAAACAATTAATATTTTCTCTAAAATTATAGAGAAGCACTCACTTAAATCCTCCAATTAATTATTTGATATAAGAAAAATAAAATACTCGACCTTCATAAGCTAAAGACACAGCTACTTCAACACGAAGTCCAGTCGAGGATTCCTTGGTTTTGAATAAAACAATGAGTTCATGTGTGAAATCCCGTGGGCAAGATTTAACAATTGAACAAAATGTGCACTCAAGAATCTGAATCATTCTACTACAGCAACTGAAGGTAGACACCCACATGGTCTCTACGGACGCAACTATACACAGTTAATTGTCACATCAAATCTTAATTTATAATTTTATCCTTGATAATAAAAGTTTGCATTATTCTATTAAAATACATTTAAATAATCTTATTTGTACTAAAACTAGATCTACATTAAAAAAATCAATCACGATTAATAATTATTTAAGTATTTCAGGGACTCCGAAACTAAAAATGAAAAATTAAATTACCAACCTTGATATTTGATTTTTTAGACTAAATAGAAAAACATAAAAACAATATAAAATAAAATATTTGATTTCTTAGATAGAAAAACAAATATGAAAATTCATTTCACAACTTTATTTGATGCAGAAGATCATTAATTTTGACTTTATTAATTTCAAAATTATCTTCCTGCTTCATAAAAAATCACATTTAATTTGATTCCTTTCTTATAGACATTATAAACCAAGAATTTCACATACTTCTTAAATATTATATTCATCATCCTTTGTTGATTTCTCTCCACAGTTCAAAACTTTCCGTCCGAGTATCATACCCATCAAACACAGTCGGTTGTCTCTTCACATACCCAGTCACGAAACGCGTAATCTCCAGCACAACAAAACCCAAACACTTTGCTTGCCCTTATCCCAACCGAAGATAATAAAATCCCAAAACTTCTGTCAAGTGGTTTAGTATTCAGAATCTAAAATTTAAAAATTTGTTTTTATTGTGGTTTTATATTCAAATTCTATAGTTATAATATAATGATCATTAAAAATTTATATTATTATTAATTTTAGAATTTATTTAATTAATCAAAATACATATAAACTGATTCAAATATAAAATATTAATAAAGTAATTCTACAAATCCATAACTCGAACTTCATTACGTAATTTTATTTATAAGTTGATACATCCACCCAAGAACTCAAGTTCTATGACAACCGATGATCCATGTATTAACCGTTACCATTTACATTTCAGAACCCACGTCATCCTCCACCAACCTTCCTTGTAATCCAGCCCCTCTCCCATATTCTCATAACTGTATTCCAATTTCTTGCCTCTATCTTCCTCGCGGCCCCTATAATGAGCCATGGTGTGTCCTACATACCCTTCACAGCACCTCCTATTCATTTTCCCACTCCATCACCAACCCCTCGCGCGAACTTCAACAGCGACGCTTCCTTACCGTCGGCCACAACATGCTTGTCTCCGTGCTTTTGGCACTTTTTCTGCCATGTGTAGGCATGAGCGCAGTGTTTTTTTTCTATATTTGTCTCCTATGGCATGCTGCTAATAATCAACCAGAGAACATTCCTTTACCGGTAAAAACTGTGACAAGGGAGGGTTTGTCATCATCGGAGCTAGAGAAATTGCCTAAGGTCACCGGGAAAGAGCTTGTTTTGGGGACAGAGTGTGCTGTTTGTCTAGATGACATTGAAAGTGAACAGCTGGCCAGGATAGTTCCTGGTTGCAATCACGGGTTTCACCTGGAATGCGCTGATACTTGGCTTTCCAAGCACTCTGTTTGTCCTGTTTGTCGGGCCAAACTTGATGCTCTGTTCTTCAGTGCTTTTGCTTCTACAGAGAACAATCCCTGTTAAAATTTTATAGAGAAATTAAAAGTTGATTATGTCTCGAGTTTCTTATTTAGGATTGCAAATGATGCAGTGTATTATGTCCTGTGGTTCTTAATTAGGATTGTAAATGATCCAGTGTGTGCATGGGTTGTTAATTAAATCTGGTCCATGGCTTTATACATCAGAATTCTCCTTAACAATTTGTCAGAGCAAATGCTGGAAACACTTTCATCTCACAAGTTTGCTTCGGACCATTAATTAGCTCAATTAATGAACATAAGTGGCATGAATATAATTTTTGAGAAGAAGAGAGTGATGCAACCGACAAGCCCTAGTATACTTTGTCTCGTGTCTATAGATGACGAGTTCTTATAGGATTTGTCGTCGAGATTAGCAAGTGGTACAGACCAGTACGGAGTTCAGTTTTTCCCTTTCTCTCGTTCAGAGCCATGGAATGGCTTAGAATCCTTGTACAGTTTTCGAAATTACCATTTGGACACAAAAGTCAGTGATTGTACCATGCACGGCGGTTACTGGTGGCAGACAGAAGGTGCCTTGGTTATCGGATTGCTTGCTTCTGAGACTACCAGTTTTAGAGGCCCACAGGTTTCGAATTGCGTGTGTTCATGCCTGGGAATCTGCAATGCTCGCCATTCTTTACTTGTAGATACCCACATGAATAAAGAAAGTTATGGTTCATGTTTCTTTTTGTGGTCTAATTATATTTTTGAAAAATCCTTACTTTTTAATTTATTTTTTTCTGTTTTTGAACTTTTTAATGTATTATTAAAAATAAAAATTATTATTATTATAATATATTTCAAAGAAAAAGTATAAAAAACAACTCACATAATAATCTCATGCACCCGCCGTGTTTTTGATTTTGTGCCTGCTTGGCATTGCAATACAATCAGTTTTTTTATCGAAATTTGATTTTTTTATATATTTTAAATGTATAAAAAACAACTCACATAATAATCTCATACACAGCCGTATCTTTGATTTTGTGCCTGTTGGCACTGTGATGCAATCAGTTTTTTATCGAAATTTGATTTTTTTTTATATTTTAAATGAATTTTTTAGTGTTTTTAGATTATTTTGATATGCTGATATCAAAAATAATTTTTTTAAAATAAAAAAAAATATTATTTTAATATATTTTTAAATAAAAAACACTTTAAAAAACAAAAACAATCATGCTCCTAAATATTCCCTTTAGCGAAGTGGCAACTGCCCATTAAAAAAAATACAATCGATCGCACACCGCTGGTTCTCTTGGTTTATGCTTATAACAAATTCCATGTGAAAAGGCCTTCAACGGATGTCAAAAGTATTTTCTCCACCATTAAATAGATTCTAAATTCCGTTGGGCTAATACAGCTTGAAGTTTCTGTTTGATATTTTATTTAAAAAATATTTTTAAAAAGATTTTATTTTTTATTTTAAATTATACTTTTTGGCTTTTAATCATTATATTATAATATATTGATATAAAAAATAAAAAATATATATTATTTTAATATATTTCTAAAATAACATTTTAAAAATAAATTTCAACCACTACTCTCAAAGCTATGCTTACCTGAAGTAACCTTGGTAACATTGAGTTTTAAAAATATTTTAAAAAATAATAAAAGATTATTTTTATTTTTTATGTTAAACTATATTTTTTAATATTTTTAAATTATTTTTATATCAAAAATAATTTTTTAAAAATAATAAAAATTATTTTAATATATTTTTGAATAAAAAATATTTTTAAAAATAACTTCAATAATATTTGTATATGAGGATATAAAGTTGGGAATGGTATAAAAAGTGGACAATTTGAATAAAAAACATATTAATTTTATTAAAGCAGGTTAAAGAGGAAAAATTATTTCAAACTGAATTAATTTACTTTTTTTAGAAAAATATAAAATAATACCATTTTAATAAAAAAAAAAAAAAGCTTCAATTGTTATAATAATCCAATAACATTTCCCCCCCATGTCAAAGCTTGCGGAGGCCTGACAAATATGAATCGTCTTTTTTCTGATGAAGCTGCCACAGGCTCCTAATTATGCTGCTGTCTTGGTATAAAAAAAAAAGAAAAAAAACATTGATTATCAGTGGCTCTTGATTTCTAAGTTTGGGATCTACCATTATACAATCAACTCATCAATAACTTGATGTAAATTACTTATTTGTCATTGTACAGGATATATTCACCGGAATAATAATAATTAATAACTAGATTTATGAGATTCAATAATAAATCTAAATTACTCAATTTATTTGCAATAAATTAATGCAAAAGAGAAGAATAAATAATTTTTAAGTGAGAGTGGGAAATTCTTAAAAAAATAATAATTACATGGTGTTTGGAAGTCCATTCAAAACTGATGTTAAGTGTTTTTTCAAAATAATCAAATTAATATTTTATTTGGTGTTTTAGTTGATGTAGAAAAACTAATAAAAATATATATCTTCTCGTATATTTTTTTAAAAAAATTAAAAAAAATAATCCTATGCCACATTAATAATTAGATCAAGGGTGATAAACAATAATTTAAGGGTGTTTGACATTGAAGTTCAAAATATTTTTGTTTTGTTAAAATTTGATTTTTTAAAAATATTTTTGGATTGTTTTGATGTTATTAAAAATAATTTTTAAAAAATTAAAAATGCTATTTTAAAGTATTTATAAATTAAAAAAATATTTTAAAAAATAATCACTAACATATTTCCAAACACCCATGTGGACACATTTAGGCCAGAACTTACAATCTGTGCGCGTCCAAATTCCAAAGGGTTCGCGGACTGTGGCACGGAAAGAACTTGGATCGTACAATATTTTAATTCAGGCCTTATGGTTTCAACATGGTTTACCCACAGCTATTTAAGAAATATATTGGGCCACTCTTAAACCTAGCTCAAAGCCACGTCGGATAAAAGGCTTTGGGCTGATGCCAGCCTACTAAAATATAATATTAATAAAAAAGAAGCTACAACACTTTTTTTTATTTTCCTTTCTTTCCTGGTATAATTTTAAGTCTTAGCTCTGTTTTAATCTTCAATGGAAAATTTCAACTGTTTCAAGATTAATTATATTATATATTTATCTTTCTAAAAAATATATAACACACAGGAAGATAATATCTAGCCCATTAAAATTAATAAAAATATTTTTCATATATTAAAAAATACTTTTTATTTATTTCTCACTGTTCTTTCCATGTATTTTTAAATAAGAATGGGTAAAGTTAAATTTAGAATATGGATGTCTCATATTACTAAATTAATGATATATTTGAGAGCACAGTATATTTTTTAAAAAAATAAAAAAAATTACTGTAAAATAATGGCTTTTATAAAAAAAATATCATATCAAAATAATTTAAAAATAAAGAATTTTAAAAATATGGTTTTATGGTAACTGCAAATATACTTTAATTATAAGATTGTTTATTAGTGTTGTTGTAATTGTTTTTCAAAATGATTTTTACTTAAAAATATATTAAAATAATATTTTTATATTTTTTTTAAATTATTTTTATACTAACAATAAAAATACTTTTATAATTATTCCGTGTACACCCCCATGCGTGACATTCTTGGATTCCACGCTTTTGCTGCCACACACAACAGCAAGAAAGCCGAACAATAGGGTCATTCTCAGTGATTGAGTGACGTTATACAGTGCCACGTGGTAGAAATCGAAAGTTAACACGCATATGTACTTATCGCTGTCCTGCAAGGTCATGAACCCCATCAAACACCTTCCACCTCGGCTTTTTAGAAACTGGAACTTGACATCCGCCGGATACGTGTGCTCCTTTCATACGAGATGTGGGCTCCAGTGGTGGGACCCGTATCTAGATTCGAATAATTAAGGTGATAAGTAAAGCTACCAACATTCATACGGCAGCATGTGACACATGTAGTTCGTGTATTTTGGGAACGTTTGTTTTTCGTGTTGCAGAGTGTTTTTCTTGAAAAACAATTTTTTAATTTTTTTTATATTGTTTTAATATATTAATATCAAAAATAGATTTTAAAAAATAAAAATGATATTATTTTAATATTTTTAAAATAAAAAAATATTTTTTTAAAAAAAATTCAAAATAATAACATTACAAAACATATAAAGGGTGTGGCCAAATCCCTGTAGTGCCTCTCACATGTTCCTGTGGACTGGAGCAGTGTAAGGGCGCATTTGCCCTTAATGAGCCGGCACCTGGTCTCAGTAATTGGGGGCGTTTTTCGTCTCTTCGATCTCTTGCAAAACACAACCCACACAGCTGGGTTTTTTTCATTTTGTTTCCTTTCTCGCCAGAGAGCGAGCGGCGGGCTGGTTGGAGAGGGCTGGTTGGGCGGTCGGTGATGGCGGTTCGCGGGTTGGTTTCGGGTCGTTCTGGGTGTTCGATGAGGTATGGTTTTCACCCTCTCTTTGCGTCAATTTCTGGTTTTGCTCAGTTTCTTTGCGTTGGGTTCTTCGGGTCGTTTTTTTTTTCTTTTCTTTTCCATCTTCTCCTTCGATTCATGTTGTTTGTGATGTGGGTGTTGGTAATTGATTGTATTTTTAGTTGATTGTATTCTTTTTACCCTTCGATTCATGTTCGGTTCTTTGGATTTCTCATTGTTTGTGCTGGGTGTTGGATTTTCTTGGGGTCGGGCTGCTTCGGTTTTATCGTTTGTGTGTGTTGGGGAGTGGGTTTTTGGGTTAATTGGGTTCGGCTTGGGTTGATCGACGGTTTGGAATTTTCGGGTGCTCTCGGTCTGGTTTGGTTTGCTGTGATTCTCTGCATGCAACCGAATTAAATTAATTGAGCATTGATTTGGTTTGTGTTTGCTCTCGGTTCATCATGTGACTCTCTGCATGCAGCCGAATTAAATTAATTGAGCATTGATTTGGTTTGTGTTTGCTCTCGGTTCATCACATGATTTGTGTTTTAGTTTGTTTCGTTTGTTGATTGTTTATTACTGTTACCATCTGGTTCGGTTGCTTCAACTGGTCTGTTTGCTTTATGTCACTTCGCATTAATGAATTTCTCTGTTCATTTTGCAGGATGACATGCTTTAATTTTGACTTCTTCTCTCTTCATATTTCGTTGTCTGGACTGCGCCGCCTCTCTTGCTTTGTTAAGTCATTTTGTTTAGCTTTTCTTTGTTGTTTTTTACGTTTTGTCTGCTGCATGTTACTGTTCCTTTTCGTTTGCTCTGGTAGCTTCATTTTTCTTCCATTTTTCTTTTCAACTGTCCTTTGGATTTCTTAGAAATTCATTCTAATTCTTTTCCTCTTCTTTGTTGAGGTTGTGGTCTACTGACTATCGCAAATTGCTGCAAGGAGTTCCCTTCACAAAGACTTCTTTTCACCCTTTGTCACCCTGCTTTTGAGGTTAGTAAGCTTTTGACGAAAATCTTTAAAAAACTTGGAATTGATTGTGCTCATAATGAGAATTTATAACAATTTGTTTGCTGCTTTTTATTATGGTTGTAGGAATTTTTATTACGAATATGTTATGAATAAACAGTTTGGTTCATTTGCTGCTTTTGAATAATTAGTTTGTTGCCATTTTGAACGTCATTTATTTCATCAAAATAAAAATATTTATATATGAACATGGGGTTACCTGCTTTTCAATTGTAGGATTGATATTAAATCAAAAGTTCAGTAATTTATTTGTAAATCTAATTCATTATTAAACAGCAGCACGAACAGTCAAAACAAATTTAAACCCTAACCCTAGCAATTAATTCAAACTATTAAATTAAACCCTTGGAATCAATTAAATCAAAACCATAGCAATTGATTAAAATCCATAAAAGAAAAACCCATGCAAAACAAGTAAAGATTAAGAGCAGACCAGGATAAAATCGAAGAGAGTGGCCTGGTCAACTTTAACGAATTCAGCATCCCAAGCATCTTTGAAACACTCTGATCAAAACACTCTGATCAGTAAATCATGAATCCCCCCAAAGTTTTCATACGAAGAGTGAAACAATTATATTTTAAACATCTTCTCAAAGCTGCAATTGACCCTTACCAATCCAATTAAATTCCATCATATTAAACCAGCATGACAATGACCAAGACCCTCTATTGGGCTAGGTCACTAATAAAGGTTGCCCTAAAGTTATTTCAACGCATCCAGTAATATCACCATCGCAATTCTATTTCAGTAGAGTATTCATCTGCTAGAATTTCAGTAGAGTTATCAAAACATGGTGGACAAATTGTAACCAAAAGCTAAAATAGAATTTGAATTCCACTTCAGGAAGTAAACTATCATAATTCATTAATAGATTGCTGCCTTCTCCAGTCTTCATCGCTACTTGACTTTTGTCACTCCATTAAAACTTCGAACAAATCTTTAAGCACAAGGTTCCCAACCATCAAATGGAGTTAACTGAACATGAAACAAACCTCATTTAACACCAAAAAAAAAAATTTAAAACCAATTCCAGCAGTATCAAACAATCTGATCATCTCCTTTGAAATACAAACTTTGGACATGCTTAGATTTTCTAAAGGAACTCTAGCCATCCACTAGATTATAAAATGTATAGCCAAAAGGATCAACATGGAAGATACAAAACATGAATACAAGACTTTCCATAAATTGCTTCTACAAATGATTATGAATACAGATACAACAAAACAAAGGCAAAAGTAACTAAGTTAAGTATAGCACAACTTTTTTTTTAGGTTCAAGAATAGGACGATCTACATCGATCCCCATGTTAGCTACAGTGCCTCCTATCATTCTCATTGCTGATTCAATGGTTGTGCAATTCAAATCTAGAAGCTTTTCAGTGCCTATGGTACGTAATTGACCAATCATGACCTTGCCCACTTTATCCATCTATTGATCTTTAGAACCTTTCTCCACTCCTAATTAAAAACAATCTATATTACAGCAATGAAAATTGAATGGCAGTCGATATAACATCCACAATCATCTTGCAAAACTATATTATAGAACAAAAAATCACATGATATGAAGAGAAAAAAAACCACATTGTCCTTAATTTCGTCTTCATTACCTACTCTCTTTCCATATATCAAATTATAAAACTAAGCTCATTATAGAACTATATTGATCCATTCCACATATCAATCGATCCTTCAAGAAACAAAGAATAAATCAGGAACATAGAGCGGAAAAAATAAAGAGAAACAAGATAAAAATAGGAACCATGATTTATCACTAAATCACTCAATTATCAATGACCAATTAAAATTTTGAACTTTAACATCCATACTAATAATAAAACCATCGGGATCAACAAATTTCTTGAATCTTGATATATACCAAGAGCTATAAATTATTGTGGAGGCGGGGAGTTCAGAAGATTTGGGAATTACAATATATAGGCAGGCTTAGATGGTGGTTGTGGTAGTTTTCCTATGGATGGGCACAAGAGATTTAGTAGTTTTTCTTTTTTCTTATTTCATCCCGTCCTTTATTTTATTTTTGTAGTTTGTTGGGCATCTTGATTTTGTAATTTTCATGCTCACACTTTTCGATATATATATATATATACTAGCTAATTGCCCCCGCGCGTTGCCACGGGTATTCTTGCGTGTATAATTTAACATAAATAAATCAACAACGATAAATTTATATCATATAAGTAAATAAAGTTAAAGATTAGGAGATTTAATGTATTAAATTTTGATTTTAGTTTATTACGCAAGCATATATTATATTTTTTAAAATATAGATATTACGTCATAAACGATCATAAAAGAGTGCGAACTAACATTAGAAAAAATATCATAATATTTTTATCAGGAAAAAAATTCAATACTTAAATCATTATTGTGCAAATAGTAAAATTATAAAAATCATTTAATACAATGAGGAAATCAAAATAAAAAAATATAAATGGGAAAAAGAAGCAATATTAATTTAAAATATTATAATAATAGCAACATCGGAGTCTTAACATTTAAAATTATTATTGCCGTTAGTATAAAAATAATAAAAATTATAAAATTATATCAAGGGAAAAAAATTAAGACCATAGCAAAATAGCAAGCAAGAAAAACAATTAAAATATTATTTTTATTATTATTATTTTTATTATTACTATTATTATTATTATTATTATTATTATAAAAGAATTCATAAATGGACGACATATTGAAAAAATTGTAAAAAAAAAAAAGGATAAAAAAATATCCAATAAAAACTTAAAACTATCATTGTTATCACTTTTAACACAATAAAAACTATGAAATTGTTTTTAGGGACAAAAAACATCAAAATCATCAACAAAACAGTAAGCAAGGAAAATAATTATATTGTTATTATTATTATTATTATTATTATTATTATATTTTTTTTTTTAACAATGACAGGGAAAAAATGGAAAAGAAAAAAAAACCTAAAAACTTCAACAAAAAATTAAACAAAATAATTAAACAAAAACAAAAATTATCGTTGCTATTACTGCTAAAATAATACAAATTAACAAATTATCCAAAGAAATTTTTTTAAAAAAATATTAATATAAGAGTAAGCACGAAAAACAATTAAAAATTTTAATTAATAATAAAACAAAAGTTTAAATTATTAGCTAAACAAAATTATTTAATCTTAAAATTTTAACAAATATATGTTTTATGTTGCGGGTTTAGCAAACAATGTTTATAGGATTTGCTTGATCAAAATTAAAATACATTTTTTATATATGCAAAATTTAATACAATAAAAAAGCTCAACACACATTATAATAACAAACGCAAAATCAAAGCCTTAAAATCTTAAATTATCATTGCTTTTACTATTAACACAATAAAAATTATTAAATTATCCTGTAAAAAAACTCAAAAAATATAATAAAAAAATAAGTAAGAGAAACAACTAAATTATTATTATTATTATTATGTTAATAATGAAAGAAAAAAAAATTAAAGGCTCTAAATTTCTTAGAAAATTTAACAAAATATTAAAAAAAAAATCTATTATTGCTATTACTCTCAAAACAATAAAAATTATCAAATTATCCGAAGGAAAAAAAATTAAAAAAATAGCAAGCAAGAAAAACAATTAAATTATTATGGATTATACAATACATATAATAAGCATTGGCATTTTACTATGTTGCACTGTAACTTCTAAATGTATTTATTGTGAATTGTAATAGTTTATTTTTTGGTCGGTTTGGTTATCCGTTCGCTCGGTTCAGTTGGTTTCCCGGTATTTACTATCGATTGTAATAGTGTATATTAAATTACTATACATTTATACAAATTAATCAATACGTTTAAACCAAACCTAGCGAAACCCATCGCCCAGAAAGATGTAGATTCGACAAATAAGCACAGACACATGATAGGACAAGAAAAACTACGATATAGAATGGAATAAAAAAGGACTCTACCAACAAGCACAAAAAAAAGGTAAAGCTAGCAGCAATAAAGAATAATGAGAAATCTACAAAAAATCCATAAAATTAAGAAAGGGATATGCAGGTAGTTATAGATTTACCATTGTTGGAGCCAGTAACATACTGCATTTTCTCGCTTGAACAACTTTATAGACATTGGTTACGCTGCAAAAAATTGTCATTTGGCATAAATATATCACATCATCTGATGGAGATACCAGATAAACTTCACCAAAGAGCTGCAATCATTGCAGACATAAGACCTCTAAAGACACCCATACGTACAATCTATAATGAAAATGACCCTATTGAAGCAAAATAAATCACATCTGCAACAGCAAAAAAAAAACACAGCCCTACTGCCCCCACCACCCCTTCCAAGGATAAACTTGATGATGATGTCATTTTATAAGCATGGCCAAAAAATAACCCTCATCTATCTATCTTTCTTCGTAATTAATAGGTTGCCATACTATGTTTCAGCAGAGAATATCAGTTAAGGTACAATTGGATAAGGAAAATATCGAAACTAAGAGCATTGGATTTAATTTTTCACCATTTCAAATATATAAAATTGCTTAGTTGAATGCCACTGTGGGTATAATAGCACAGGCTGTCATTAGAAACAACACAATTCTGTACGTTGGGATTTCTAAAACAGAGAAAATAGAGAGGCCAACTAAAAATGCGAGTTACACATGTAAAGAAAATATATTAAATTAAGTGCATAGGACAAGGAAATAACAAAATAATGAGAAAATGGAAAGCAAGAAATGAATAATAAGTATCGTTGCCTATTCTAACTGGTGTTTCTACCACTTGGATTGAGATAATGACAAATCAATTGGCATACACATTGAAATATAAGAAAGACTCACCATTGTAAAGTAGGCAAAAACACTTATTATTGCACCTCTAAATTCAACCTTATAAATTAGGATCGTAAAAAAAACCACACTGTCCTGAATTTCGTCTTCATTACTTACTCTCTTTCCACATATCAAATTATAGAACTAAGCTTATTATAGAACTATATTGATCCATTCCACATATCAATCAATCCGTCAACAAACAAATAATAAATCAGGAACATAGAGCAACAAAAATAAAGAGAAACAAGATAAAAATAGCAACCATGATTGATCACTAAATCACTCAATTATCAATGACCAATTAGAGCTTTGAACTTTAACATCCATACTAATAATAAAACCGTGGGAATCACAAAATTTCTTGAATCTTGATATATACCAAGAGCTATAAATTGTTGTAAAAACAGGGAGTTTAGAAGATTTGGGAATTAGAATATATAAGCGGGCTGAGATGGTGGTTGTGTTAGTTTTCCTATGGACAGACACGAGAAATTTAGTAGTTTTTCTTTTTTCTTATTTCATCCCGTCCTTTATTTTATTTTTGTAGTTTGTTGGACATATTGATTTTGTAATTTTCAAGCTCACACTTTTCACTATATATATATATATACTAACTAATTGCCCCCACGCGTTGCCACGGGTATTCTTGCTTGTATAATTTAACATAAATAAATTAACAATGATAAATTTATATGATATAAGTAAATAAAGTTAAAGATTAGGAGATTTAATGTATTAAATTTTGAGTTTAGTTTATTACGCAAGCATATATTATATTTTTTAAAATATAGATATTGCGTCATAAACGATCATAAAAGAGTACGAACTAACATTAGAAAAAAGATCGAAATATTTTTATCAGGAAAAAAATTCAATACTTAAATCATTATTGTGCAGATAGTAAAATCATAAAAATCATTTAATACAATGAGGAAATCAAAATAAAAAAATATAAAGGGGAAAAAGAAGCAATATTGATTTAAAATATTATAATAATAGCAATATCACAGTCTTAACATCTAAAATTATTATTGTCGTTAGTATAAAAACAATAAAAATTATAAAATTATACTGAGGGGAAAAAAAAATAGCAAGTAAGAAAAATAATTAAAATATTATCATTATTATTTTTATTATTACTATTATTATTATTATTATTATGAAAGATTTCATAAATGAATAACATACTTAAAAATTTGTAAAAAAAAAGAAGAATAAAAAAAAATCCAATAAAAACTTAAAACTATCATTGTTATCGCTTTTAACACAATAAAACCTATGAAATTTTTTTTAGAGACAAAAAACATCAAAAGCATCAACAAAACAGTAAGCAAGGAAAATATTTATATTATTATTATTATTATTATTATTATTTATTTTATTTTTGTTTGAATAATGACAATGAAACAATGGAAGAGAAAAAAAACACTAAAAACTTCAACAAAAAATTAAACAGAAGAATGAAACAAAAACAAAAATTATCGTTGCTATTACTGCCAAAATAATTAAAATTAACAAATTATCCAAAGAAAATTTTTTTTTATAAAAATTAATATAAGAGTAAGCACGAAAAACAATTAAAAATTTTAATTGATGATCAAAAAAAAATTTTTTTGCTAAAAAAAATAATTTTTTCTTAAAATTTTAAAAAATATATGTTCTATGTTGCGAGTTTAGCAAACAATGTTTATAGGATTTACTCGATCAAAATTAAAATACAATTTTGATATATTCGACATTTAAAACAATAAAAAAACTCAACACACATTATAAAAACTGAACAGATGTGACATCTTTGTTACAAATGTTTTTGACGAAGGCATCAAACAATCTTCAAATATTCAACCAGAACAATTTGGTGCTGGGTCCTCAACCACCCCTACAACCATTACTATTGAAGACTCATCAATAGTTCAAGCAGACACGCTTACTCCATTAACACCGCTTAACACCACTCCACCATCTCATAACCAGGAAGACAGTTACCGCCTGAAGGCTAAAAAAAGTTTGGATTTCACCGATCCTCATTCAGAAAAAATGTAAGTTTCGTTTTATCACACATATATTTATATTTTCATATTTAATACTTTTAATCATTGCTACACAATTTAAAGCCTTTACTTTCATACATCACCTGCATTCCCTATAAATAAACTTCCTTATACAATAATATTCTTTATTTCTTAATTTTGCAGTCATCTAAAACAGAAATCAATCATTCTCGATGAAGAAGATGAGCCACCAACTAAAAAGAACAAAGACAACCTTTCTCCACCATCAGAGGTCGCTTTACACATCAATTATTTCTAAATACTGAAGTTAATTCAAAATGCATGATACATTCAATATATATACTATATGATTAGTTGTATAGCTAAGTCATGCATTTAGTTAATTTGATTTCTATTCCTAAACTTAACTTTAGATATATAATGCAATTACTACACTTAACTTAATATGAATTTTATTACTTATGAACAATGCTACTACTTTTTGAACAATACAATAATTGTTACACTTATTTAAAAAGGTATAATACAGCCAATATATATGCTATATAATTAACCATGTAACTTATAATTGTTAAAATTGTGTATTGATTGTTTTACTAAATCTTATCATGGAGTTTGAAAATAAATATGATCCTGAACATATTCTTGATTGAATTATACAATTGATTGTATTGAAAATGGATGTGATACTCGATGAAATGTTACTCAAATTGTGTACAGGTTGTGTTATGGATAACTTGGAATCTCCCGATATAGGGGAAACTCTGCCGAAATTTCATTAAAAATTTCGACGATAGGAGAAAAAAAAACCCATACTTCATCTACTCTCTCATTATATTTTTACTTCTGCTTCCACTATTATTTGATTTTTTATATTATTGTTGAAGTTAATATTATTAAAGCTGTTCAAATTTTCATTTGCATCTATACATCCAGCTCTTCTCTTCCTTTTTTCTAATGTCTACAATTATTTTTACAACATATGATATTAGTTTTTAATTGTTTCTTTACTTATTTGCTGCATTTGTTCTTCCATTATATTTCCTGTAATTTTTGATTAGATGACTTAATTTCTTCATCATCTCATTACCTTGCGAATTTTTTTTTCCAGGAATATTAGCAACAAAATGATATGTCTCATTTCGAAGAAGGGATTTCACTTCGTTCTAAACCTCAACATCCCTTTATTTTGCATTAATGTATAAATTGTATAATTAGCACTCTTTTGTCATCTTTTGTGACACTATATATATTCCAAAAGATGTAACCTATGTTTACAAAACAAACTCTTTTATATTATAGTTCTAAACTTTTATGTTATAAGTTTATCGTTATTAATTTAATTATATTATCTTACATACGCAAAAATGCCCGCGGCGACGCGCGGGCATATAGCTAGTACTTGATATATCTCGTCTCGTGTTATAAAACACCAGATTTTCGCATACGTAAATTTCAAAGAACTCTCCTTCTTGATCTTGTTCACTCGGAGCTCTCCGCCGGTCCGCCATTTTGGAGCGGGGGAGAGTCGCATGATCCGGCTCCATAAATAAGTCCGAGAGGGAGTGGGCCGCAACAAATATTATTTAGCCCTTTAACTTCTTTTTTTTTTTTTTTTGGGGGGGGGGGGGGAATTTACAAAATTCTTTTCGTAAATGTAATGCTATGCAAAATGAGTTTTTCTTTTGTTAAATAAATTTATTCCAAGGCAATCATTAATACAAAACCAATCTGTGTATTTGGACACTTGTGGATTAACCCTAAAAGCTGATTGCTCAATATAAAATAACCTCGCTCGTCAGAAAAAAAACATTTAATTTAAGGTTGGGGGGGGGGGGGGGACCCTCGCTCGACAACGCCGTTCGTCTAAATTTTTCTTAGAGACGTGTTCCTTGGACGTGAGCCCTCATATACAATGGGAAATTCCCTTTTAAAAAATGGAAAAGTCAGGGCGAGGGACGGACGTGCCTCTGTTTGCTTGCCTCCCGTAACATCACTATTCAAAGTCTTTGAAGACCACACGGACCCTGCTTAAGCACATGGCAAAACTACAGTGCATTTATTCACACCCGTTTGTTGGTTTAGTAACCCTACATGTGGCAAATCGTCAACACTGATCTCTCCATTTGGTGTGATGTCAAGGTAGGGTTTGTGGCTGTGGTTTCCTACTGGAGAGGTGTATGCTACGTGTGGGTGTGGTGATGTACTATTGGGGCTGAAATGCAATGATGCGGAAAGAATATGGTTATTCTTCGGAATATAAGCAGCATTAGAGGAGAATAGTAGAGGCTGGTATTTTTTTCTCGAGAGAGAGACGGCAGAGGGAGACACGGAGGCTCTGTGCGTGTAAAGAGGAGAGAGGTCATGATGCTGATGAGCTCCGAGGAGAATACAAGGAAACTTCAAGCTAGTCAAGATGAAGTAAACGGTGATCACTCCCAGAAAATCTCAAGCTCTCGATTTTCATCACTTTTGGCCACCAAAGATCGGGATTATCTTCTCTCTCAAGATGGAACCCAGGTTCACTAATTCTCTGATCTCTCGGCATCTCTTCCTGTACATCTATTGTTCAAATTGTTGAATATTTGTGTATCAAACTTGGGATGCATACTTCATACCTTCAAGTCGCATGGTTTTCCAAGCAAGTATTTCTGTCAACTTTTTCCCCCTTTTCCCGGTTCAGAAAAAAAAACTGTTTCGTCTTTTTTCCTTTTTAAGGTTATAAGTAATTTTTAATTTTTTTTTGTTATCACTGATGATCGTATCGTAGTTCATAATTATGAGCAAAAAAAAAAAAAAATCCGGCAGGGAAACTGAAGTGCTTGGATGGTCACTTATCTGGGTCGAGTTTTGTCATTTCGGGTTGTAAGATAATATTATATCAATTACAAAAGGTTTATACAAATATCCCTTGACCTAACTTATTAGTAGGAAGGGAGCATGAACTTTCTAGAACCGTTATTCTGATTGGTTTTCTGGTCGAAATACAATATTATTATTCTTTGCAGGAAATTATATGAAACAAATCGTTTATAAAAAATAAAAATTTCATGAAATTAAATTAAAAAAATCATTTATCAGAAAGAAACGAAGGAAACTCAACCACAAAGTTAAAAAAATAAAATATAACTAACCATCTACTACCGCTCTAATGATAAGAATGAAAGGTTTAATAATTATTAAAAATTTATATAATTGTATATCGTAGGATTTATGAAATTAATTGAGATGTGTTAAAATTAATTTGGATATTCATGTTAATAAAAAAAATAAAACAAATCAAATGAAATATTAAATTAACATATGATATTTATATGTCTTCCGAATTAATCCTTCAGTTGTCGAAAAAAATAAACCAATCTAGCTGGTTCTTCTAGGGGGTTCTATTTTTTTCTTACGTGTTGCTATGTGGTTAGATTAATTAGACTGTGTAACTTTCACAAATTAATTAAATTATACTCTCGAGCATGAATATAATAGCCTTTAAAAATAGATCATTTCTTTGCTATATTTATTTGATCTCCTTGAATCTTTTGCTCTTAATCTCGTGTTTATTTTATTTTTCCTCTCGTTTATATGTTTAAACATTTACTTGTCACCAAACAAAGTTTGTGTTTGATAATGCGTTGCAATTAAAAATATTTTTATCGTTGATATTATCTATTCAAAACTATTAAAATACTTACAAAATATTAATTTAATATTTTTTTTATAAGAAAATAAATTTGATGACCTCACCTCACACATGAACACGGTATATATGTCGCTTTTGAGGAATCAACACTATATGTTTTTTTTTTTTACTGTTTAGGCCTATATAAATTATGACAACTAGTGGATTGAAAATCTGTTCCAAGCTTATTATTACTTGTTATTAAGCCTATATACAAATTTACATGTTTTTCCGATATTGTATGCTCTCATTCAAATAAATAATTAAATACAAGTATAGTTTCTTAAAATTTTATTTTCCTTCGCTATATATATTGGATTCATTTGATTTAAAAAATAAATAAATTATCTTTATTCAATCTTATTATTGTTATTTTTCACACTCTTAATTCCTTGAATATTTCAATTCAAATCATAGCTATTTTTTCTAAACCGGCTTAGGCTCGAGAGTTGATCGGCTAGCTTGTTAATTTGAAGCCTAAACCGAGTATAATATTGACTTAGTCAAACTAGATTAATCTAGCTAGTTAATTCACAATTCAGTTAACTTAATAAATTTCAAAGGAATATTAATATATTTAATCCAAAATAAATTCTTTTTTCATTCAAATCAAATTATTTTATTTAAAAATTGATTGTTAATTTAGTCAATCCACGCTATCCAAGTCATAAGTCTTAAATGGGTTTAGTTATTATAAATATTATCACAGTTACTAGATTATCAATGACCTGGTTAAGAAGGAGTTATTATAATTATATCAAACATTTAACCTTGCGATTCATTGGATTGATTAATCATACAAGTATTATCATGAATGTAATTAAATTCTTGATTCCTTGTTATTGCAACAGCAATCCAACAGCGCCTTAACGACGTCGCAGTAGATAATGTTGCTGTTGCTTCTGTGGGGTGGGGGGAAGTGGGAGTCCTTTTCTGGAATAGAGCACTGTGTGCTCACAGCGTCCACACAGACAAAATGATTGTCCGTAAACAACCAAGCTGATAGGACATGTGTCATAACTTAATGATCACTTCTTCCTTGCATCCAATTAGAGTCACAGCACGTGGCACAGTTTTGTAACGCATTGTTTTCATTCCCTTTCCTCATGGCTTCTAGATATAGATGGTCGCGAGTTGCCGCTAGCCGATACCTAGTGTATTTTTGCCACTCATATTTTTAAAAAAAATGAATTTTTTATTTTTTTATATTATTTTGATGTATTAATATTAAAAATATTTTGTTTAAAGAATATATTTTTCTAAGTAAAAAATATTTTGAAAACAACATCAATTATATTTTCAAATATATCTTTGAAAACAATATGAATTATTATGATAATGGTGATTTACTGTTAAATATGGAAATTAACATCTTAATATAGAAAAATAGAAAAAATGAAATAAAAAGTTTTAAAAACAGCTTGTTATTTATACGAGAAGCAGTCCAACTGCAATATCTACATTATAAATAAAAAGTTATTCTAAAAAATAAAATAATCACCGGAAAAAAATAATATAAAAACATTTTTTAAGATTGTGATGAAGTATTAAAACAAAATAGCATGTGTTGATATGAGCAATATATTTGTATGTGATTTTTTAAAAGATTAAAAAAAAAACCTTTTTTTAGATGCTTCTAATTTTTTTTTCTATTTTTAGCCCGACATGGCAACCTTATTTTTCCTTCATGATCTGTCCAAAATACTTCAATCAATTATTTTTATTTTTCTCTTCATGTTTTGTCCAATTGATTTCAAAATGCTGAAACTCTGTTTAGCACTAATTCCTCCCTGTCAACACGGCGACTAGGCATTTGGCTTAGTTAAACAGACATAGCTACGCTCACTTAATCATGAGAAATAAAATCATCTTCTCCTTGAAAATATTAAATGGAAAAATATGAGATTTTGAATTAAAAATCTATATCTTTAAAAAATTAAAATCACAAGGCCAATACCTAATGGATAATTTCTCTCTGTTATCATTGCCCATTGGATAAATTTCCTTGTTTGTGCTATTTGTTTGTTTGTTCATTTTATCCAATCCTTGTTTTCGACACAATTTATTTTCTTTCCCATCATTATAAGTGAGCAATTTCCAATTATTGATATGTTATTGATACTAATTATTTTGGAATAAAATGGGATTTATTTAATCGTTTTCTTCGTTCAATTGTAAATATGTTACATTAAATTGCTATGCAAGTGTTTTTTTTGACGGCCATTGTCCCATGTATTCGGCTACTTAGGTGAAAGTTTCTGATCTTGAAGGCAAAGTTCTGGGCCTCTACTTCTCTTCAAAATGGCACGTCCCATGTCGAAGCTTCACTAACCGAGTCTTGGTTGGTGCATATGAGCATTTGAAGAGCAATGGGTCTAATTTCGAGATTGTCTTTATTTCATCCGACGAGGACCTGGATGCTTTCAACAATTATCGTGCCAACATGCCATGGCTTTCCATTCCGTTTGCGGATTTGGAGACCAAAAAAGCCTTAAATAGTAAATTTAACATCGAAGCAATCCCTTGTCTAATCATTTTGCAACCTAAGGATAACAAATATGGGGCAACATTACATGATGGGATCGAGCTTCTTTGCCGTTTTGGGGTCCGAGCTTTCCCATTTACCGAAGAGTGGCTGGAGAAATTGGAAATGGAAGAGAAGGAGAAGCATGAGAGCCAGACCCTAGTTAATTTACTGACAAACCATGATAGAGACTATCTTTTGGGCCACCCCGCGATGAAACAGGTAAGTCCCTACCTTGCCCAGATACCTGGAATTGAACCTGGTCTCAATTGAGGCACTTTGGAGTTTAAGTTGCTGGCAAAATATGTCGAAGTCCTGGGAATGTTACTCTAGAAATTTACCAAAAAGTTTATCAAAGTGCACAAAATATTGCCATCATTTCTCATTCTAAGGGATTTGATGGTAAAGAGGCGGGTCATGATAACAAAGAATTTATGATTTGTATAGTAGATTACAAATTCAAGATATACATTCCTTATAAAAGTTTAAAATAACTGGGATTTTACTCCTACAAAAGATACCTTCCAGGTATGGGATTTCCTCACATATTTTTTTTGAGTGGATTACGCAATTTTATAAATTATTTTTTTCAACTTTTAATTTTATCTAAAAACATAAGTTATAGATATATTCTAATATATAATTTATATAATTTTTTAATATATCTCTTAAAATCTTAAAATGAAAGTTTTTAGATTTAAAATTTATATAAATTTATATTATTTTAATTAATATTAAATAAAATGAGGATAATTCATATATACTCGAATCTAAGAAAATTACGCTCTAGGGGTGATTTCATTAGTTAAAAGGATTGCTTATTGGCTGGATGTTTGGAGTTACTTTACAGTCATTCCATTCAAATTAAATTCTAACGAAATAGCAATTAAAAAAACTGTTAAATAAACTCACATCTTTTATATATACAAATCATAAATTAGACTAATAAATAAAAGTCTAGTACTTATTGGTTTAGTAAACGAATTAGTGAGGTGGAACACCAACTCTTTTCTAATATTTTTTCTACTCTATCCCGCTCTAACATGTCAATGACGTGGTGGCACGTCATACGATTTGGAAGATTAGGTGATGCCAAGGACTTCCTCATCTTCAAAGTTGATTGAGTTGTTCATGTATTCATAAGATTATAAGGTCCGTTTCTCTAATTGTGGGTGGGTCTCCTTGCCCCACGATTTTGTGGATACCATGCATTATTTAGAGTTTCTTTAGGCACTGACCGACTCGAACTTGCATTGAAATATTCGGAGAACAAACTGTGAATATTGGGATCCTCTTAAGCAATGTTACAGTATTATTTTAATGATTCAAAATCTTAGCAGACTAGTTTAATGGGAGAAATATTTGTGCGTGAAAATCTGCCTTAACATGTTTGTCACTCGCAGGTTCCTGTTGCGTCAATGGTAGGCAAAACAATCGGACTATATTTCTCCGCTCAATGGTGTCTTCCAGGAGTGAAGTTCACTCCCAAGCTAATATCCATCTACCAGAAGATTAAGCAAGTGTTGGTACACAAAGGGAATGGAGATGACTTTGAAATTGTGTTTGTGTCAAGTGATCGCGATCAAGCTGCGTTCGACTCCTACTTCAATGGCATGCCATGGCTAACATTGCCTTTCAGAGATCCTGCCAACAAAATCCTTGCGAAGCACTTTGATGTGAAATGTATTCCTTTGCTGGTAATTTTAGGCCCTGATGGTAAAACTGTTACTAAACATGGTAGAAACCTAATCAACTTGTACAAAGAAAATGCGTACCCTTTCACTGAGGCCCAAGTGGATTTACTAAAGATGCAAATGGACGAGGAGGCTAAGAGACTGCCAAAATCAAAGTTCCATGCAGGGCATCGACATGAACTCGGTTTGGTTTCAGAAGGAACTGGAGGAGGACCGTTTATATGCTGTGATTGTGATGAACAAGGTTCAGGATGGGCTTACCTGTGCCTTGAATGCGGATATGAGGTGCACACCCAGTGTGTTAGAGCCGAGGACCGTGGCTCCATGGTTGAGAGCTGATCAAATCAATGTGTTTATATTTCTCATAACAAGCTCGCGTGTTCAGTTGTACAATTCTTAGATTTCGTATGTCAGTCTCTCGCATACAGAGAGAGCGAGAGGTTCTCTCATTAGAACAGCCTTTTGTTACATGGGATTTAACGTGTTGATTTTATTTTAGCTGAAGCTATGAAAATCTATTCCAATGTTGTCACCCCATCGTATTGACGTGAAGATATACATCCCTTTCCTTTCTAGTGAAATTGAATGCTTGAAACTTCCTTTTTTTCTATAATAAAATAGTCTGTTTAATTCATGACAGGTAAATATTTTCATGTCTGTTTCCATACTACATGAAGTCTTGCTTTTTATTCCTTTCCATTGCTCATTTGGATGCTTCAAATCATCTTTCCTTGCACAGTATGGAGTCTCGGGGATTTTGGAATAAATTTGTGAAATGGTTAGGTTTTCAATGGTGCATGCCATATATTATTGATCAAGTTTTGTTTCAGCACTCCTCTTCTTTGTTAAGGAAGCGTGGGCTTCGGGTAGGTTGACAGAGTGCGCTTTGTAAGCCATTGATAGCGTTGTTTAGTGTGTTCCTCGGCCTGCTAGGGGGCATGTCTTCTAGCAGGCTGGTCGCCGGTTGCTGGAAGTCTTTTTTTTTTTTAATTCACTTTTAAAATTGCTTTTTTTAGAAAAAGTTTTGTTTCAGTGAAAGTTTTTGTACAAAGAAAGATTTCAAAGTCGGGCAATTCTTATGCTTGCTTGTGGTATCGGTTAGGAAATCCTGTTGTGCCAGAATTATTTTATTTTCCAGGATAAATTTCTAGGCTAGCCAGTTAATTTTCAACTTGCCGTACAACGCTTGACGTTATAGTTGAAAACCAATAATCCTGATTTGAATTAGACAAGCATGAATTTATATAGAAGCTCAGCGGGTATTCTAATATGGCAAGGACTAGCTTTCATATTAATACATATTATCTCGATTATCATAAATAATCTAATATTTTTTCAAGTAAACATTTTTTTTTTCAAGTACAATCGACATTTTCAAGCATGGAAGGCGTTTTCCTGCACAATGGACAAGTGCTATGTCCAATAAACCACTTACTGATACAGCTCGAATGGAATATGTGGCGGCACTGCGGCAAGCTACAAACCATTTCCCCCGGCTGCACTTCCTGTCAATCATTTTACACAGGATGGGTTTTAATTAGCACAATTATTAATCAAACTGGGGAAGTTTTTTCATCTGAAAAGCCAAAAACCTGAAGGCAGATTGAGCAGGTAGGTTCATTCCGTAAGGAGTCCGCAATGTTTTTGCCTGTATGTCTCTTATCTGTAATTTTCAGCATTGATTTTCCGTTGCTGCAAACTGTGCTGTGTGCACTAAGCCTTTTTATTCTTTCATTCAGGATTTGAACCTAAAGCGAAAAGACAAGGTCAGGGTTTAATTGAACACTTGAATCCGTGAAGTGATTAGTGAAGCGAGGAGAAAAGTCACTTACGAGATGAATGAAGATCCCAATTGCCCAATCATCAGAGTCCCAAAGAACAAATGCTTTTCTAAAAAATTCAATGGAAAGAACGCACCCCATGATGGCTCCAACTTTGGCTCCATGAAGGAAGCTACTCTTGGAATTTAGGCCAACCAATGCTCCACAATAGGCTCCCAATATCGTGCCAACTATAAATACAGAAAGACCACTTTATAAGATGCTTCAAAAATAAAGGAGAAAAATGCTATAGCCCTGCCTTTCCTCTTCTTTTCAATGATTTCAATACATTCCAAAACTAGTTGGTAGGCTTTTTGGTTGTTGATTTTTTAACGAAAAATCTTTGAATTATTCTCTTATAAGTAGTTCTTCACCCCTGATGGAATGGGAAGAAATGGAGTGCTGGCTCTCGTTTTATGATTAATTAAACGATTTTGGTGTCGTTGATTTTGAGCTGACCAGGGGACATGTTTTTCATAGCAAGCCAGAGAAAACCTATCAATCACCCTTAAACACTCTTCATCAGCTAGTACCACGCCTCGTTTGACGCTATCTATTTACTAGAACGTAGAAAAACCAATATCTGAAAAGGAAAGAAAGAAAGAACTTGACAGAAGAAAACCAAGAAAGTTTGGCACTAACCCAGTGCAAATTCAGATGCCAAAATTGCACAGAATAGCTTGCAGGCAATTGCAGAAACCGTGGAAGAAACCAAAAATGCAAAAGAAGTAGCCGCAGAAGATGCGGCAGCACAAGATAACGGGAACTTGTATACAATCTTCATCATCTGTTGATATGTTGTAGCCTGTCAAAGTAAGAAGTTCAAAGCCAAATAGCTTTTCCGACGGAAAACAAATCTAATAGACTTGAAGGGGAGAAACAGCCTGCAAATATTGAAGACAAACATGCAATTTAATGAATAATTAATGTAAAAGAAGTGGGACTATAACACTTAGCCGCCGCCATGTAAAAGCACACAAAATTCCAAACATTGACGCAAGTATTTCCACTGCGCTCTCTAATCAAGGTCATTCCATTGACGAAACCCCATCTTCGGGGTCAAAGTCTCCTTTCTCAATCATGTACAAACTTTGTTAACCAACAAAATTATGTAAATTCTACCTGTTCTACCAAGGTTTCTGAAAATTCTATCTTTTGCAACTCACCAACAAAAATCTATAGCAAGATTTCGAAGTCCCCTTCCATCTAAAGTCTAGCCAGGGTTCTTTCTCCTCGAATGTTTGTAGGAGACGATCCTTTGATCCTTCTCCCATCAAATAAAAGATAGTTGCATGGATTAAAAGGTATATGCAGGGAATATTTGTAGAGGTTAATGATTTCAGGAAACTCTTACATAGTCTTAGACATCATAATTCGAAATGTACACACTTTTATTCTACGCAGGAGGCATCATAGACTGTAGTGGTCCAACGCCACTTCCTCGACGGTACAACGTAAAACAAACACGTGATGGTAAAATCTCATAGTGGAAAGCTGAAAGCCTGCAATTAATAACACAAGAAAGGGTAGTCCAGTAAATATCCGCCTCTTGTTAAATATATGATCTTCGGAATCTTTTTTCTAGGCTGTGCACCTCGTGGATCTTATGGTTGGATTGAATTGTTGAGGACGTCGTCTTCCAATCATGATGAGGACGTCGCCTGGCAATTGATCAGTCAAACTTTGGAGGAGACCGATGTGAACGTGTTAATTGCCAAAACATTAGTTAACTAATTAAGATAATTGTTAGATTGTTTTTATTTTCAGAAAATCGTGTTTTTGTTTATTCTTTTATATATATATATATATATATATATATATATATATATATATGGAAACAAAAACACGATTTTCTAGTTAATTATCTTATTTATTGGAAAGCCAGTCGTTTGCAATATATTGTAGATAGACCTCACCGGCTGTGATATAATAATTTGATTTTTTTTTCTATGATTTTTTTATTAAAATATTTAATGGATTTTAAAATAAAAAATAAAGATAATATTTCCTCCTATAATACAACACTTGAAACCTCGCTTATCGAAAGAAATTACTGTTTATACAACTGCTGCATTGCTAATTAAGCTACTATGCAAGTTAACAAATCAAAAATAAATAAATTAAATAGCATATTAAATAGATCTTCAAAAAGCATAAGAAATGTGTTTATTAATTTTAATATTTTAAAATGAGATATATGAATTTCATAATATTCATTAGAATTAATGAGTAATAAGAATTCTCTGTACTAGAAACACTCATGTGAAAAACCAGATTGAGGACGTATATAATTAATATTTAAATTCTCTATATAAATATTATATAATTAATTCTTATTTTTTAAACACCACAAGTATAATAGCTCATATTATCTCTTATTTAAACATCCTCCTATCACGTCATGGTGTGAATGTATGCTTTCGCAATTCTAAGAGATCGTTCTCGAACTTTCATGGTGAGACCGAGAGAAATTTGTAAAGTCTCTTCTCGACAAAATCGCAGGTGGGCTAACATTAAAAAATTGATGTATACACCTCCGATTATACATCACATGAAAAAAGAAGAGTTGACGAGTGTAAACAAAGACTTTGATTTGTCAGGTGTCTGGGTTTTTTTTTTTTTCATTTTAAATTATTTTTTTTAGTATTTTTATATTATTTTGATGTACTGATATTAAAAATATTCTTTTAAAATAAAAATAAATATTATTTTCACGCATTTCTAATTGAAAAATATTTTAAAAAATAATTTCGGTTACATTTCTAAAAGGACACTAATTTTTATCTTCTAGAATTCCTGATATTTTCATAACAATTTTATAAAACTTTAATGTTATTTGACATTCTAAGAATTAAGGTATTGTTTGGTTATCTTCAAAAAACTATAGTTGGACCAAACACAAAATTGATAAAGTAAGATCGTATTTAGCATTGCATTTCAAAAGTTTTTTTAAAATAAAAATAAAAATAATTATTTTTTATTTTAAATTGAAAAATTAATGTTTTTAGATCTAATATCAAAATAATTTAAAAAAATAAAAAAATATATTATTTTAATATATTTATATATAAAAAATATTTTAAAAAACATTCACAAAATTATGCCTCGAACAACCCTCTCCCTCTCCCTCTCTTATCATATATATACTTCCTTAATCTTAAAATAAATGGTTGTATTGTATGCATTTATTATTAAATATATTGGTTTAAATAAATAATAATAATTCTCATTTATTCCTTTTAAGTGATTAAACTCGTTTCTATCAACCATGGAAAGTACAATGGCGAATCTCTCTCATTGAATGGCTGTACTTGTATTGTATTCAGAGGGCTCGTTACAGAATTTTCTGAGCTGGGCTTTAGCTGTTCTTTAGCGAAGCAATGCCGTTGAATGCTATGGGCTTAATAAAAATCCAGTGCCCTCTAAAGGCTTACTTAGTCCATATTATTATAAATTAAATTAGTCCCTATAGTTCTTATAATAAATTAGACAATTCTTTTTATCCTTAAAAATAATCAATTAATTCCTATTTTTAAATCTATCTGTAACTCAATAATTTTCACCCATTTCTCTTTATTTTTTTTTATTAAATCTTAAAAATATATAATATGAAAAGATTGATGAGAAAAGAAGATTTTTTTGAAATAAAAAATATTAAACAAAACATGGTTAGTAATAGAGATTGACTAGTTATTTTTTATATAAAAAAACTATTTAGTTCATTTTAAAAAACTAAAATAATTAATTTATAATCTACTATGTAACAAATAAATTGTGGAGGTGGGTTTGAGCAAAACTTCCCCATTTCACACGTCAAGGAAATAGCTTTCAAGTTTGAACTACGAAGAAGTCCCCTCCATCTCTCTCTTTTTTTCACACAACAAGGCAAAGCAAATGTGCATTCGAGCAAAAAGATAGAGAGGAGAAAGAATAATACTCAAGATTGTCCCGAGGGCAAAAGCAAAGAACAAAAACAAGTAGAGAACAGAATTTCCTTGACAAAAACTACAAAAAGCTACCAATCTCTCACATGTTCTTGTAATAAATCGACACCCACCACCCTCAAAAACACCTGAAGACAATTTTGCTCTCTTGCTGTCATTTACTGCCTCCCAATCCAATGGGAATCTGTCTCTCTATACTCGGTTTCTCTAAGCCTCGTTCTCATGATATCCATATTTCCGCATCCTCGGACGAGGACAGCTACCAACCAAAACCACCCAAGAGACCAGCCCAAGATCGTTATAATCCACCACCACAGTCAGTAGCCACAAAGCCAGCTCCTACTTCAAAAACGTCTGGCAAATCTCAAACAACTCTCACTCCATTTTCAGCATCAAATATTGGCCCAGTTCTTCGCAAACCATACGTTGACATCACCAAGATTTACGATCTTGATAAAGAACTGGGTAGGGGCCAGTTCGGTACAACCTATCTCTGTACAGAGAAGGCAACACGAAGAAAGTATGCGTGCAAGTCTATTTCAAGGGGGAAACTTGTGACCGAAAGGGATATTGAGTATGTTAGAAGAGAGATTTTGATACTGCAGCACTTAGCAGGGCAACCAAATATTGTTGAATTCAGGGGTGCTTATGAGGATAAAGAGAATCTGCATGTGGTCATGGAATTATGCTCTGGTGGGGAGCTTTTTGATCGGATTATAGCGAGAGGGAGTTACTCGGAGATGGAAGCTGCTGCAATTATGAGGCAGATTGTGAATGTGGTTCATGTGTGTCATTTTATGGGGGTTATGCATAGAGATTTGAAGCCTGAGAATTTCTTGTTTGCTAGCAATGACGATAAAGCTCCGATTATAGCTACTGATTTTGGAGGCTCTGTCTTTATTGAAGAAGGTTGGTGAATTTTTTTTCTTTTCTTTTCTCTCTCTTTGACAGTTTTTTGCATTAAATCTAGGATATTGGCTTGATCCAATGTATCGATTAATATTTTTATACTCTCAAATGAAATGTGAAATTTGAGTCTAAATATTCAATTGGTGTATTAATTACTTCTTATTGATGCCATAATGGATTAGTAGGAACAAGTTAATCAAGAATGTGACTGCACAGATCAACCGAGTAAAAAAAAATTCAACCGAAAGACTGGAAAAGGAAAGAGAATATAGGATACTGTGGGGTCTGGGTTGATTACATCGTTTGACTTACGAGTAATTGGTTCTGTTGTACTGACATACATCCTAGAGAGACACACCACAGTGAAAAGTATACAAGGATATTGTTATACTAAGAGATTAATGCCGTGATTTTCTTTGCATGACTAATTTTCCAGGAAAAGTATACCAGGACCTTGTTGGAAGTGCTTACTATATTGCTCCAGAGGTATTGAAACGGAGTTATGGAAAAGAGATTGATGTATGGAGTGCTGGGATCATTTTGTACATTCTTCTGAGTGGAGCCCCTCCTTTCTCGGCTGGTATGTTCTTTTTGAGGAACCAAAAACACTTAACATTGTTTTTATTCTTGGTTTTAAGAATGCCATCTATTCTGTTTGTTTTCCGACAATGACTTATGGATCACAGATTTTTAAACCGGGATTTTTCTGTCCTGAGATATTTTTGAAGTGTAATGTTTTTCCGACTGATGTTCGAATGTACACAATTTAATAGAGACCGAGAATGGCATATTTGAAGCAGTATTAGAAGGCAATCCTGACTTGCAGAGCCCGCCATGGCCTGACATTTCATCCTCTGCAAAGGACCTTATCAGGAAAATGTTAGCGAGAGACCCTAAGAGTAGGATTACTGCTGCCCAAGCACTTCGTAAGTACATAATCATCCATGAGAATGTAATCTATCGGTCTTTCATCTCATTTAATGGGTGCCCATGACTCGGATCTCCAATATCCTTCTTCGGTTGATTGATTGTACAGCTAATTGTGTTTGCTAGGGAAATTTTCTTCACTATAGATGCCATAAAATTATGTGGGTTACTGATACTATTCTCACCGTATAATTGAGCCAGAACATCCATGGATGAAGGTGGATGGTGACGCATCCGACAAACCTATGGATAGTGCTGTCCTAGCTCGGATGAAGCAGTTCAGAGCAATGAACAAGTTAAAGAAGCTTGCGCTAAAGGTATGCTTTGAAGCTCCATTTTCTGGATGATCACAGCCACATAATTGTCCTCAAATTTATTCTCAATCGAATCCTTTTCCTGATCTTAAATTTACTTGCATGAAGGTAATAGCAGAGAGCCTTTCAGAAGAAGAAATCAAGGGCTTAAAGCAGATGTTCAAAAACATGGACACTGATGGAAATGGTACTATCACATACGACGAGCTCAAAACTGGACTGTCAAGGCTAGGATCTAAGCTTACTGAAGTAGAAATACAGCAGCTAATGGATGCTGTGAGAACTATTACTTTTTGCTGGTTTCTAACAAGCGTTGAAGCAAGATTCATTCCTGAATCTGCTAGAACAAGCATTGATGAGACAAATTTTATTTTGATAGGCTGATGTTGATAACAGCGGGACTATCGATTATGTAGAATTCATTACGGCCACCATGCATCGGCATAGACTCGAGAAGGAAGAGCACTTGTACAAGGCCTTCCAACACTTCGACATGGATGGCAGTGGGTTAGTTTGCTGCTACATTTCTCCTCTGGTTTATAATTTTACCAACTATTATTGGTTCATGGCAGGTTTACTAGTTCTCATTTCATAAATTTTCCTGTGAAGGCCAAACATTATCATTGAACTTGTTCAATTTCACAGGTTTATCACAAGAGATGAGCTCAGGCAAGCCATGGCTCAATATGGGATGGGCGATGAGGCCACAATAGATGAAGTCATAGAAGATGTTGATACTGATAAAGTAATTCTCTCCCTTCCTTTTTTGAACTCAACCAGTTTAGTTTTTGGATCAATCTGACAACCTGAACAAGATTTTATGCTTTTGTATGACTGATTCGTTCCGAAATATTCTGCAGGATGGGAAAATCAACTATGATGAGTTTGTGAACATGATGAGAACAGGAACCCAAGAATCTGCAATAAATCTAACATAGAAATATTATTGTATCTACAGCGCTTAAAAATAAGCCCCTGTGATGTCTGCAAATCCTTTGCCACAAAAGGCATGTCGAGTGTCATCAATAAGCCTGAAGTTTTCTTCTTTTATTACCATTACTATTATTATTATTAACTTCCAGCGAGAGGGAGGGAAACTGCAGGTGCGTGCCTGTCTCCCATGTCCGAGTTTGATTCAATGAAATTGTTTCAGACCTGAAGATTTTTAGATTATTAACGATAGGTTTATACCTAACATTTCTAAACTTGATAAAATATTAGATCCTAAATAATTTGACTTCATAGATATGTCGAGCTATAAGATTTAATATTTCAAAGTTCTTCAAAAACATGTCGAGTTTAAACAAACATGAATCTAATAAGCTGATAAACTAATATTTTTGGACTTAACTATGTGTTAAACTTAAGTTGATATGAGGACGACAAGCTACTAAACTTGGTATCCTTCTACTAATCACGTGTTGAATCCAAATAAATATGAGTCTAAAAAACTAAAAACTGTTAAACCTAGTGTTATTAAAATAAGCTATAAGCTATGTGCTTAACTCAAGTATATAAAAGGGTAACGAGCTATCAAATGCAATAACGTTTAGTTGCTAGGACTAGATAAATGTAATATCATTTTTTAAATTGCAATCGCAAAAATTAACACAATTATATACATTTCAAATAGCATTAAGTGCTGTGATTTTATGCATACAATATTTTTTTCTTTTTTCTTTTTGTTTGTGCATACATGCTTTAATTCAAGTCTCGTGTTTCGTTAAAAAAAATTAATTGAGGAGATGTTAATAAGAGTTTGAAAAGATGGTAATTCACCCAATTTTTTTGACATATGATCATCCAATGTGATTTAATTACATTTATATACGATTTCATTAGAGACAAATATAGAGATGGGTGAGTGTTGTTTATCAAACTCAGCCCCCACCTTTTTATTTATAGATTTGTAATTTTATTTTTTAATATAATATATAGATTTTTATCTCATAGTTTATGAAAAACATTCATACTCTTATACGTAAATTTGAAATCCATTTTATCATTTATAAATGAGAGATAGAATTTTTTTCGATATTTCTTTTTAAAAAACTAAATCTATTAGCAAAATACATTTGTAGTTGAAATTGTTTTTAAAAGTGTTTTTCATTTATAAATACATAAAAATAATATTTTTTTAAAAAAATTATTTTTAATATGATTACCTGAAAATGATTTAAAAATATTAAAAAAATAATTTAAAATAAAATATAAAAATATATTTTTTTCAAATATTTTTAAAATATAGTCCAAAAGGCCGATGGCAGGCATCTGATCCGAAGTCCAGAAAGAGACCCCTGGACATAGAGTTAATTGTTTTTTTTTAAAAAAAAGCCTGATGCACACACCCAGTTTGTGTGGACTTCATAAAATCCATCTGGACTCACATTGGGCCTCTAAACGTGGGCTTTTATTTAGGCCGTGAAATGATTCCGCCTCAGAAAGCGAACTGTAAGAAACGGCCATAGCACTAAATAAAGCTATAGCTTTGGAAACTAGAAGATCCGCTGTCAGGCAAAAACCCTAACTCCTCTTCACTTGCGAATCAGGTACTCTCTCTTTCACCTTTTGATTCCGTCAATCTAAAACTAAATAATATTAATTTCTTCACAACACTATCGAATCAGTGACCTTGCAATTTTTATTTTTATTTTTAAATCAGGTTTTACGTCGTATCGGCCCCGGATTAGGGTTTAGTTCTTTTGAGTGGTGGAAAAGTTGAAAGTTGTATTAATTTCTTATTTAAGCTAGATTATAGATGTGTCAGACTATTTTTTTATATATATATTTGTTGCTTTATTTTATTTTTTTTATAAATAAACTCCATGAAACCCAAAGTTGTTATTTTAGGCTAAATTCGTAGCAGGATTTTGTTATCTTATCTTCTTAGGTTCTTGATTATTTTAGTTGTGATTTGTTGATGGATATGTTTGTTGCCGAGGTGTAATTTTTTGTTATTTTTGTTTCTTAAATTTTTCCGTGTTGTAGGATCTTGAGGTTTTCTAACTTGTAGCCTTTAGCGTGAAGGAGAAGATGGCTTCGCGTTTCTGGACACAGGTTTGGTGATATTTCGCTAATAGTAATTTGTTAGGTTATATTGTAGGGGATGGACTTTTTGACTTGGTTTTGTTTACTGTTTTTTATTTTGGTCTGGTTATAGGGTGATAGTGAATCTGATGAGGAGAGTGATTATGAAGATGAAGTTGACGATTCTGAAGCTGGGGAGCCGGCTGCCCAAACAACCGTGGATAATAAGTATCTTAGAGGAACTGCTAGTGATAGTGATGAATCTGATGATCAAAAGCGTGTGGTCAGGTCAGCCAAAGACAAGCGTTTTGAAGAGATGTTGGCCACTGTTGATCAAATGAAGAATGCTATGAAGATTAATGACTGGGTCAGCTTGCAAGAGAGTTTTGATAAGATGAATAAGCAACTTGAGAAAGTCATGCGGGTGATGGAGTCTGAGAAGGTTCCAACGCTTTACATTAAAGCTTTGGTAATGCTCGAAGATTTCTTGAATCAGGCTTTGGCGAATAAGGAAGCTAAAAAGAAAATGAGCAGTAGCAATGCCAAGGCCTTGAATGCAATGAAGCAGAAATTAAAGAAAAATAATAAACAATATGAAGATCAGATTAACAAGTACAGGGAACACCCTGAAAGTGAGGACGGGCCAGAGGCTGACGAGGAATCAGAAGAGGAGGAAGAGTCAGATGTGGAGTTTGAGGAGGACCCTTCAAAAATGGCAATGTCCGATGAGGAGGATGAGGAAAATGATGACCAATCTGGGAAGGATGGGGGCTGGGAGAAGATGATGAGTAAGAAAGATAAGCTCATGGATAAGCAGTTCGCAAAAGATCCTAGTGAAATCACTTGGGATATTGTGAACAAGAAGTTTAAAGAAATTGTTGCTGCCAGGGGAAGGAGGGGAACTGGAAGGTTTGAGCAGGTTGAACAGCTAACTTTCTTGACAAAGGTTGCTAAGACGCCTGCACAGAAGTTGGAAATTCTTTTCAGTGTGGTTTCTGCACAGTTTGATGTGAATCCAGGTCTCAGCGGGCACATGCCTATCAATGTCTGGAAAAATTGCGCGCAGAACATGTTCATTATTCTTGACATTCTGGTAAAATATCGTAATATTATAGTGGATGACACAATTGAGCCTGATGAGAATGAAACCCAGAAAGGAGCAAACCATGATGGGCCAATTCAGATTTGGGGAAACTTAGTGGCTTTTCTGGAGAGGATGGATATTGAGTTTTTCAAGAGTTTGCAGTGCATCGATCCACATACACGTGAGTATGTTGAAAGACTGCGGGATGAACCCATGTTCTTAGTTCTTGCTCAGAATGTCCAAGAATATCTAGAGCATGCTGGAGATCTTAAAGCTGCAGCAAAGGTCGCCTTAAGACGTGTTGAGCTGATCTATTACAAACCACAAGAGGTTTATGATGCTATGAGAAAGTTGGCTGAACAGACAGAAGATGGAGACAATGGTGAGGAGCTTGTGGTTGAGGAAACTAGAGGCCCGTCTTCATTTGTTGTTACCCCTGAGCTTGTGCCCCGAAAGCCTATCTTCCCTGAGAATAGCAGGACAATGATGGATGCTTTAGTCTCCCTCATTTACAAGTCTGGAGATGAGCGCACCAAAGCTCGTGCAATGCTTTGTGATATCTACCACCATGCTCTCCTGGATGAGTTCTCAACCTCCCGTGACCTGCTATTGATGAGTCACCTGCAAGATAATATTCAGCACATGGACATTTCAAGCCAAATACTTTTCAACAGGGCCATGGCACAACTTGGTTTATGTGCATTTCGGGTTGGTCTTATCACTGAAGCACACGGATGTCTTTCTGAATTATATTCTGGTGGAAGGGTGAAGGAGTTGCTTGCACAAGGTTTCTCACAGAGCCGATATCATGAAAAGACTCCTGAACAGGTGCTGGTTTCTCTCTCATGTTTTTACTGTGCGTGCATCCACAAGGAGTTATCTTATTATTTACAGACACATGGGTTGTTTTATTTATTCTCCAGGGCGGTTGCCAAGCTAACATGGGAATTTACTTTTGTATATAGAAGTCGATATTAGCTCTAAACATTTTGAATTGCTTGCTGAGTGATATTCTAACAGTTTAGGCGCTGGAGTTAATGTTGCATTATGCCAAGTCTTGATCTTTATCATTCAACATTCTAAAGTCTTTCCTTTTTTTACTTTCTTTCAACTCCCTATATTTTTGTAACCTAGTTATATACAGGTTCCGGATTAGTTTCTCCGATAGTGTTTATGCATACTGGTAGCATAGAAACAAATGGTTTGCCTATGATCTGATTTATCACTGATTGATTTCTTTGTTAGTAGGAGTAGTAATTTTATGTGATGGTGCATGCAGCTATTAAATAAAAATATATTTTTTGATTGTTATACTGGTAAGTATGAGTGAATCTAGTCTTGGCTGCATCATTTTTCGAGCATTTTTCTTGGTTAAATGCTCTTAGGTTTATATTCGTCATAGTTTGCTCTTTGTCCAAGGATGAGTCCCCCTCACTGGTGCAAGTAATTGATTTCAACAGGAAAGACTAGAAAGAAGACGCCAGATGCCATATCATATGCACATAAATCTTGAGCTTCTGGAGTCTGTCCATCTCATTTGTGCAATGCTGCTGGAGGTCCCCAACATGGCAGCCAATGTTCTTGATGTCAAGCGCAGAGTCATTAGCAAGAATTTTAGGCGGTTGCTTGAGGTAAGTGAGAGGCAGACTTTCACTGGGCCTCCTGAAAATGTCAGGGACCATGTGATGGCTGCTACACGGGCACTTAGCAAAGGAGATTTCCAGAAGGCCTTAGATGTTATTGAGTCTCTTGATGTCTGGAAGCTCCTCAGAAATAGAGATGGTGTTCTTGAGATGCTCAAAGCGAAGATTAAGGAAGAAGCTCTGAGGACCTACCTGTTCTCCTACTCGTCTTCCTATGATGCACTTGGCTTGGACCAGCTGACCAAAATGTTTGACCTTTCAGCAGCCCAAACTCAAGTCATTGTCAGCAAAATGATGATTAATGACGAGCTCCATGCAAGCTGGGACCAGCCAACACAGTGTATTGTCTTCCATGATGTTCAGCACACAAGGTTGCAGGCTCTAGCATTCCAGTTGACAGAGAAGCTGTCAATCCTTGCTGAAAGTAATGAAAGGGCAACAGAGGCAAGAATTGGTGGTGGTGGTTTGGATCTATCTCAGAGGCGGAGAGATGGCCAGGATTTTGCTAATGTGGCCGCTGGTGGTGGTAAGTGGCAAGAACACTCTTTCAATCAGGGAAGGCAAGGTTCTGGCCGTTCTGGATATGGTGGTGGTGGTGGGAGGCCACAGGTGTTGGGCCAAGCTGCCGGGGCTGGCTATTCAAGGGGAGCAGGCAATTTGCGAGCAGGAGGTGGATATTCTGGTGGCGGACGTTATCAAGACGCTCCCACCCGCATGGTTACTCTCAACAGGGGAGCTCGCGCTTGATTTTTTATTTTTCTCGAAAGACTCTTGGACCAATTTTCAACTTCTCACATTTTTATTCTCTATTTGTAACTTCAAGCATGCAGTATGAATATCCAATGGCAGTGTAATCCTTAAACTTTTCCAGGTAGCCCTGTTTATGAATTTGGAAGCATTACGTATCTGTCAAATAATTTTGGTTCATGTGGTAAACAGTGCAACAAAAATAAGTAATGGTACCTTCAAACGAACAATCATGCAGCTGCTTATGTCTAATTTGATATAATTAATGTGATACAGATTAAAATTGTTAAAGAATAATATAAATTATATTTTGAGGTCTTACTTACAAGCTTAAATTTTTAGGTGAGTTGGTTTCTTGATATGGTATCAGAGTCTTGTTGACCCAGCAATCACGAGTTCAAATTTCATCATTTTTATTCTATTTGATAAAAATCAAACATCAGGTAATATGGGCCTGTGCAAGTTTCAAGTCCAAAAAGATTTCACTTGAGGGGGTGTGTTAGAGAATAATATATATCATATTCTGGGGCCTCACTTACAAGCTTAAGTTTTTAGGTGAGTTGATTCCCTAATAAAATCATGTGTTTTTCTGTTTTTTCATGGGGAATTCTAGCCTGCTGTCCACTCTTACAGTAAATTAAACAAGAATTACTGGACACGTATAAAGAAATCAAGAGAAATCGTGATTGGGAAATACAATGTTAAGTAAATATTATGTTTTTAAAACATGATATTAAGAAAGAAGACTTAGTTTAATCTTGTGGCAGGGTCAATCACAATATTATTATCTCAACATATGGGGGAAGTTCGTCAAATAAAAATGTACCTCCATAAGGACCGACCTAAAATCAATTCACTTGTAAAACATAGAATCTCGATGAAAACAATGATTCCTTCCAATACCCGGAGCGTATCGAAATAAGCCTAAGATCCAAGTTTATATTATAAATGGAGTGTGGTTTATGTAAATATTGTAAAATGAACTCATAATTACGAGTGGATTCTACCTTTCCACGAGCGAGCACCTAACCAGTGCTTTCAAAGCATTGTTCTATAACGATGATTTATTTTTATTTTATTTTATTTATTTATTTATATTTTTGGATTTGAGGAAACTCCACTCCTATAAAAATATTTTGTGGGCTCAGGTGAGTAAGTAAAATCTCAACTATCTCAGATTCTTACAAGAGATGCACGTCCAATTCGAATTCAAGATCTACTGTGCAAATCTAAAATTCTTTATTATCACACCACACCCATTAAAAACAATGATTTATTTATTGGTCGAAGGGTAAAACAAAATTTCATAAGATCATGGGTCAAATCACATCTACAATTAATTTATGTAAAATCCCCCTTTCCCTGTAATTTTAAAGGAATGTTATTAAACTTGCTGTTATTTAAATTAATTTAAGATATGAATCATAATATGAATAAATTGAATACACACACACGTAAGGTTCATCATTTCCCTTCAACTCACAATTACTTCAACCTAATTATAGGTATTTGTGGACTTTATCTCAACAATGATCCAACTTAATGCCTACATGCAAAAGTACATAACAAATAGTAGTATACAATCTTCTCCTTCTTTTTTTTTTTTTTTTTTTTTTTATCTATCTAATAGGGTGTTTAGAAATGTGCTAGATTTAAAAAAAAAAAAATTAAAATTTTTATTTTTATTTTCGAAATTTTATTTTTAATATTATATAATCAAAATAATAATAAAACACTAAAAAAAAAAAAATATCAAGTTTTAAAAAAACAAAACATGCTCAGCTTTAATTCCACGCAGCTGCAGTCGGGCCTCTGGCCCGACAGTCATCGGCCCTGTTTGGCATTGTGATCCAATCTGTTTTTTTTTGTTTTTTGATGTTTTTTTTTTTATTTTTAAAACTGGTGTTTTAGTGTTTTTAGATCATTTTGATGTGCTGATATCAAAAATAATTTTTAAAAAATAAAAAAATATCAACACTTTAAAAAACAACAACAACCATACTCCAAACACCCGAAAACGGAAGTCGAACCCACGATCAGTTCCACTCGCGATAAACACATAACGAAGTCCATCAAGAAATACAAAAGGAGCAAGAGGATGCTCTCGATTTCCTCTGTATCCCGTTGCTCAGCTCCCGCTCTCGTCCTCTCTCAAAAGCCAAGGGCTTCAAGATTCCTTGCGGTTCGCTCTAGTTCCACAAGGGAGTCTAATTCGAACCAGAATCCAGGCCAAAGAACCAATTACTCTGGTGTAAAACTCGAGGAGTCAGTAGATTCTAAGTCAGGAAAGTCAAGACTTGATTCTTGGATTTCTTCTCGCATTTCTGGCATCAGTAGAGCTCGTATTCAGTCTAGTATTAAATCAGGACTTGTCTCTGTCAATGGAAAGGTTATCGATAAGGTAGTTTTTTCAACATTTCCGGGCTAATCTCTTCTTGTTTGGTTTTCGATAAGGTAGTTTTCTCAACATTTCCGCGCTAATCTCTTCTTGTTTGGTTTTCTGGGATGTTAATGTTGATGTTTATTTAAGGTTTCGCATAATGTAAAAGCTGGAGATAAGGTGAATTGCGTAATTTCAGAGTTGCGACCTTTGACGGCTGAACCTGAAAATATACCTTTGGATATTGTCTATGAGGATGAGAATGTTCTAGTTATTAACAAACCTGCTCACATGGTAATCAGTCTTTAAAATTTAAATAAGGTTGAAACTTTATTGACTAATGCTCTGTTGTAATTGAAGTGTTAATGTTGTAATTTGCATTTTGATTGTGTGATTTAGGTTGTTCATCCTGCGCCTGGTAACGCTACTGGCACGCTGGTCAATGGTATACTGCACCATTGTAGTCTTCCAACAGTTTCGAGCAAGGAAGTTTTGTCCGATGCAGAGGATGTTTCTGTTGATGACGACGACGAAGGGTTATGTTCTAGCCCATATGCTGCGTCTGTTCGACCAGGGATAGTGCATCGGTTGGATAAAGGAACTAGTGGATTGCTTGTTGTTGCTAAGGTATTTCCCCTCTTTTCACAAAAAAAACCTTAGTGGTTCTAATGTAAAATTTTCCGTTAAATTATGATAAAGTTTTGATAATTCTAGTGTACTACATATTGATGGTAGGATGAACATTCACATGCTCATTTATCTGAGCAATTCAAGCTGCACACGATTAGGAGAGTGTATGTTAGTCTTACTTGTGGAGTGCCCGCACCATTGGCAGGGCGTGTTGACGTTCCTATTGGCCGAGATGTCAGTAACAGGATACGTATGGCTGCTATAGTTGAACCAAACCGGGGACAGGCCCGTCATGCTTCTAGCAGGTGATTATTGGCATTCACCAGTTCTTTGTCTTGAATTGCTGCTAGTTAGCACCATGTACTTTCTTGTCGTTTTCTTGTATAGTCTCCATGAGTGCTAGTTAAACTTAACTTTTTTTGTGCTAAATTTGTTTTAAGTTGATCGAATCATTTATCAGGTATAAAGTGATTGAAATACTAGCTGGAGGTGGTTCAGCTCTGGTTGAGTGGAGGTTAGAAACTGGTCGCACTCATCAGGTACAAATAATGTAAAAGCTTCATTCTATTTAATGAATTGTTGGATACTGGAATAAGAGCAGTGAATGTGACTAGCTAGTCAAATAATTTATATTAATCTAGAGGCTTTTTCAATCACTGGAGGTCCCCTTGTAATTTTCATGTACAAAAGATGGCATGAGAAAATGTTTCTTTTCTTGATTTTTTTTCATTTATATTTTATTTTCAATGGTACCTACGGATCTTAAAATTGTCTGAAATCTTTCTCCCAACTCTTTGTTTATTACTGCTGCTCTCATTTTCCTTTTGATATCTCCCTTGCTGGTTGATTTTTGAATGACAATCAGCCTTGGACGTAAACCTTTCACTACTATTGACCATGTTTTTTAACATCTTTAAGATTTTACGCTTTTTATTGTTCTAGGATTAAGGTAACAATAACATCTAAGGTGAGGACGAATTACGTGTTCCACTAATAATAATAAATATTGCAATTAACTCAATTAAACACATTAACCAACAATATAATTGAAGTGTTTGAAATATAGAGTATAGGGATAGAAATTGCAAACTCAACTCTTAATGTGGTTCGGCAAATCTCTTACTTTCACACCTCAAGTACCAAACTGGTCTTGAGTATTGCATTCTTTAATAATTTTAGTTAAAGATACGGTGACCTTGTAGAATCCACACCAAACTTACACACTACTTGAAGATGTCCCATAAGATTTTTCCTTTGGGGACGATACCTCACCATGTTAAGAGTTTATCCAAATTCTAAATTTTATAAAAGTGTGATTTTATAGTCACACGATACTCTCTCAATAGAGTGGATATTATAATTTGAGAATTTATGATCTCTATACCTCACTCAATAACACTTAGAGTATATAAAGGTGTTTAAGTGCAGTGAGTGTTATAATTTATACTCTTGTGCAAAAATATGAAGATTTTAATGTACAAATATGAGTATGATTGATGATTTGAAGTTGTGTTTGCTTTGAAATAGATTGTATATGATAAATATTCAAATTATGTGCCTAATACTTCAATTAAACAAGCTATATATATAATTCTAGCAAAACATAGTTGTTACTGTTCTTCTAATAACTCAAATGATTGACTAGTTCAAATTGGTCAAACTAATCGGTCTATCAGTTCTCGTAATATTTTTAGGTTTTCATCCCTAATGAACAATGGTTGGCCAGTTCACTTAGTATCCCCAAGTGGTCAACTAGCTCGATTGAAATGCTAGATTTAAAATTTTTAATCCTGGTGAAAACTTGAACTGATTAAATGCATATCAATTCTATTATGCATGCAATGTGAAGCATGTGAGCTCAATTTAGTTTGCTATTAGGTAAAATATAAATATTTAATAAAAAGCTCTAAAATAAACATTTAAAAACCAAGTCTTCAGTTGCTTTGTATCTTAGACTCGTTGATTGATGTCTTCATTCAGTACCTCATGCTCGTTGATATGATCTTCATATAAACATGTTTAAACACAATCTCATTCAAGCATAACATTAGTCTATTTTTTATATGATTATTAATATTATTATCAAAATACATAAAATATTAATAAGTGATCCAAAAGTCAATATTTTTGTGAGTGATGATAGTTTGTTTTTTTGAAGCAGATCCGTGCACATGCGAAATACATTGGAGTTCCTCTGTTAGGTGATGAGGTTTATGGAGGGACCCAAAACATGGCTTTGTCACTGCTGCGATCCAGAACCCAGCCTAGCTGTCATCGCCAGCTTTCTTTATCACTTTCAGGAATAGAGAGGCCTTGCCTCCATGCACTGGCTCTCGGGTGAGACAATTAGAATAAAGCTCTCTGCTTGGTCCTCTTTTTTATATTGACACCACTGGTTAATATGGAAGTGTTGCTTCTTTCCATTGTTTTGTAGGTTCACACATCCATGCACAGGGAAAGAAATACATTTTTCTTGCCCACCTCCTCCAGATTTTACAGAGATCTTGAGCCAGCTTCGGGAAATGGGAACAGAGAAGGTATAATGCAATTCTGTGCTGGGGCATCAATGTATGAATATTTGTGCTGAATTTCGCAAGTTGATTGTAAAACTTAAAGTTTGTGAAGATCATCTAATTCTGTCTGCAATATGATTTTTAGAATAATCTAATATAGAGTTTCCCAAGTAGCATTCAGTCGTGGAAGACCATGGATTGTTGTAGCAAGCATATACATTTGCTTAGTAGTATCATTCTATTGCAGTGTTGCACTTATTGTGTCATTCTGCTACTGTATGGTATTGGATGATATGGTATATACTTTTCATCTTGATTCTTTATTCTGCATGTCTCTATAAGCCTGCTTGAACAAATGCCAATAAAACAAATGACTCATCCTTTGACCGTTAATGTGGATTTTCTGTGCATCATTGGGTGCTTATGAGACTGAAGTTCTTGTTAATGTTCATGGTGCGAACAAAAAATTTAAGGAACTTGCTGTTCTTATTTTCTACAGTTTGATGTGCAGCCTTGATTCAAGGGACTGTCTGTGAGCAAGATGACAGTTTGAAGATTTGTGCAAGTGTGCAAACACCGAATGGACAAATTCATGGCAAGGGAAAATATTCTGGCATTTTCATGGATGTAATGGGCCACAACAGCCTGCGACAAGGGTTGATCTTCATCACGAGGGATGGTACTGCCTCTTTCACTTCATAGATCTCGCCAGAATAATCTACTCAGCTGGCATAACTTACCTGAAATACCTTATCTGGAAAATCTCGGTTTATCTCTAGATTGTTTTTCTAATGATCTGAGGATATCTATTGATCCTCCGCGAGAAGCAGCATCCAAATGAAACAACTCTATAATGCAGCTATAAAACCGCAATCAGATGTGCCAATATGCCATGGCTGATTCCTGAGTTATAGGGCGGGATCACCGAGCTAAGCATTCCAATGCTCGATCGGGGATGCATAGGAATTCATCTGCATCCTCATCTCTGTTTAATCCTAATTTAAAGGGCGTGGTCTTTACTCCTTAAGGTCTACATCCTTTTCACTGTTGCATTTGGCATTGTGGTTCAACCATGCTTTTGAAAAATGTTATTTTTCATTTAAGCTTCAAATTAATTATTTCTTGAGTAGTTTTGATGTTGAAAAACCATACTTTTATATATTTAAAAAAAATATATATTTTAAAAGGCAACTCCATCTAAGCTGGAACCCTGCATCATCAAGTAGTAACTTCATAGAGCAATAAGGTGAAAGTATTGACATTGCCGAAATTAAATCAGGGGTTGCAGGTGTAGCAACTAACAACAAAATTTTGCTTGCAAGTTCTGAAGTAAATAAAAACTCACAAGCATCAGCTTCCAGCAAATGGCACCCGCAGTGAGTCAAACGGAAGAGATGCCAGTGATCTGTATTTGGGATTTATTCTGCAGTTGGCTGGAGGAGGATGTTGCATCCTGCCCCTCTTGAGTCTATAACTATAAGAATTCTATAAAGATCACCAACTTCCAACCCAAATGCTGGGCTAGAAGATTGAAAAACGTCTATCAAATGAAAAAAATCTTCATGTCTGAGTTGTAAACTATCTGTTTGATGTCCAACTTCGTAGAGGAGAACTTGAAGAAGCTCTTCTCCATGCTCTGGCTGTTGTAAAGTTAGTCTAGACAGGCATCTTTAAATATAGCTCAGGAATATACATTAGAAACAAAATTCTACTAGCCAAGAAAATTATAGTGATTTTAATATTAGATGACTGAAAATTATAATTATAATTTTAGAATTATATACCGAGTGTTTTTTCACACACTCATCTTAGTAATGCGTGAAAACACCATAGTGATAAATATCATCAAACATTGTATTGGATTCAAGGCTATATGATTATCAATTTAAATGTGATTTGTAATTTGGCATTTTGAATATTGATTTTATTTATTTGAAACTATTTGCATTGATGCATCATCGAAAGGGACCTGGTCCGACAGAAAACTGAATCGGCCCAGTGAGAGAATAGACCCCCAGGTACTATCATGATGGAAACTAGCAAAAGGACGCCGCAGGATTTCTGGAACGAGAGTTTCTGCATACAACATGCCAAGAAGATGGAACACGTTCAATAAAAAGGTTCTGGAATGGCTTTACAGGGTTATGATTGGCGGCCAGATGATCTTGATGGATATGATGAAATTAATATAAATTATTCTTTAAGATTTTGCTTGATAATTTAAACTTCGAATTGTCAAGCTCGAAATTCTCTAGCTTGTTTATGCAGTGCAGTGATCGTTCTCTATTTACGCTGGCAGCAGACTCTTCATCCCAGCAAAGAATCCCAGTTTCTCATCCACTCAGGCTCTTGGTTATCTCGTTTAAACTCTCTTACAGAAAACCTATATTCACAATTGAAGAAGTGCTTATTGAACAAGTGCATAGGTAAGTATTGGTAATTAAAGCTTGAGCATCACGAAATTTCTAGATTTCTCAACGGTGAAATTCATTTGGGGCAATTGCATTGTTAAATAGAAGTTCGTAAAAATTCTTCAGCCCGACACCATTAACAGAGAGTTAATGAAACTCCTAATTGCACGAATTATTGAAAATTGGAGTGATTTGCAGCAAATTGCATCGAATATGAAACCAACCCTTTTGGATTTTACATGAACAACATGTCATCGACTCCAATTTTCAATTACAGAAGAAAAGAGGAATGAAAAAGAAAATCACCCTCATCGATTAATCAACGATTCCCTCCGCCGCGACGTTCTTTCTCAATCTGTTCCCTCTGCTTCTCAACAAGTTTATCAATCGCCGATTCCACAGCCTCTCTCCCACCAATGAGCAACCGGGTCACGATCTCCGGATCTTTTTCAAACCGGGCCTCTTCAAACTCCTTCCTCGCATTCTCCCTCAGCACATCTCTCCACAGCACTCCTCGCGAATCGGGCCACATAAAATATCGCGAGGCCCTCAAGATGTCTCGGTATAAATGCAGCGCTTCACGTCGCGTGCTGGTTAATCGCCGCTGATTCAGAATCTCTTTTTCTTCCTCGTCAAGTGATCTCTCTTTCTTCACTAAATGTCTGTCTAATAGTTCTTCTAAGGTGTCTGGGCCTTCGTGTAATAAACGTAGGTTGAACCCGACGCAGCCTCGATCTGTCATGTATAAAGAAGAAGATAGACCACGCCATTTTTGCAGCTTCGTAGCCATTTAGGCTGCCTCTTCGTTAGGACAAAAATGCCAACAACGGAGGTTAAGGGGGCGTGGTTTATTTAGATGGGCCACGGGAGTGTGGGCTTATGTTTCTTTCTGAAAATTGGAATATGCAGGCCTCAGGCCCATCCATAAAACATGCTAAAATCACGGTGTATTAAATGAGTTCGTAAAATCACCATCCTCGTAGGAACGCGATGGCCCAGTCAATAATTGCCAAAGGCTCGAAGTCAAATGGCATTTTGTGTAAGCATTTTTCGAACGTCTCTTATGTTTGACTTCATCGAAACTCAAGCCTTTCCGAGAGTTTAAACTTTCGAAGGCATCGACAACAGCATCCATAATTGATTGGAGGAATCGTAGTTGCTAAGTCTACTACAGCAAGAGGGAGATAATTATTATCCATCATTCATTTTCCTAGTGAAAAAAATGGTCGAGTGGCTTGATCAATTACACTTTTTCTTCAAGTAATATGATTGTTGAAAAAAATAAACTGCAGCCTCGTTAGGCAAGTTTTTGCACTGCTCTCTACCAACTCTCTTGCCTTGTGGATTAAGATCCATAAAAATTAAAATTAGGTGTGCTCATCATCTGTCAAATCCAATTCATTATAAGGGTTGGTGAATGTTTAATGTTACAACTTATGCTCAAGTGTGTTCATTAAAAAAGATAAAGGAGGAGGGGTTTAACTGTAGCAATCCTCACATAAAACTATAGTTTTATTTATATTAGTTTTAATTTTATATCCAGTATTATATTTATTAGTGATTAAATTGTAATTATTTTTTTATAAGATTATTCTTGTGAGCATGACTGTTTAAACCGATTTAGTCGAGTTCTGTTTGTAATTTTTATATCCCGTGCATGTAAGCATCACTTTTAATATATTTTTTTGATGACTAGGATGCAGCTTAACAAGTCACAAACCGCCATTGACAAAGCAAATGCATGGACAGATGAGGGCATTAAACATAATAGGAATTAAAGTTGGAATGCCAGGTAAATTTACTATCAAGAAAGGAAATATTCATGATAAGACAAATAATATTAAATTCTGGCGGCACAAATTGGTTTGCTAAGTCGCACCTTCACGTTTTGACCAAACCCTATCTCTCTCTCCGATACGACAGACACGGTCAAGTCACAAAATACTTGCTGTAGCCAGTTGATGTTCCAATTTTATCTTCCTAACACATGGATATATAAACCCGTGTATGATTGAGGGATTGAAAATGTTGTACAGAGAGAGTTCAAGAATAACAGAGATGGAGAAGCAAGCAGCAGCCGCCGCAGCACCACAAAGGATCCTGAGATTTCTACCCAAAGCTGCTTCTGCAATCAACTTCCATAGCCTTACATTTAGCCCGGGTAGAGACAAGAGATCAGAAAACATACACAAGCACAAAGCCAATGTGGGCAAAGGAGCTAATACTAGCTGGTCGATGATCCCAGTTGAGGTTAGAAGACAGCCGAAGAATGAGAGGTTTGAGACCCAAGAAGAACCGACATCACCAAAGATCTCATGCATGGGTCAAATCAAGCACAAGAAGAAGATGAACAAGGCTACTTATAAGCGTGTTTCACTTCCTCATCAGGAATCAAAGCCCGTGTCACAGACTCAACGTCAGGTAAAGAGGCATGCATCTAAACTCAAGAGACTCTTTACTGGATCAAAAGCAGGAAGGAAACCTAAAGCTTTTGATGGGGGTAAGCCAGCACTTCCTGATAGAGCACCTTCATTAAGTCACATGAAAAGGTTTGCAAGTGGCCGTGACACACTGGCTAGCTTTGATTGGACCGCTCATCAGATTGCACCAGTGGAACGTGATGGCAGGGACTATTATTCTGATGAAGAGAAGAGAGATAGCTTTGAAGACCAAGAAGATATTGAAGAGGTTATAATTCCTTTCTCGGCACCTATGGTGTTAGGTGGAGGATCAGTAGATTTGCTACCAAGGAAAGAAGTTAATCTTTGGAAGAGAAGAACCATGGATCCACCTAAGCCTCTTCAATTGAAATCTTAGAGTCTCTTTTCCTTGTCTGTTTATGTCTGCAAATGATTTCATTGTTTTTAAAAATCTTAAATGCTCCAAGAAAGAAGACATTGAGATATGTAAGATAGATACAATTATTAAGAATTATGTACAAACTGTGTTCATTGGATCTTTGCCTGTTTATGCTTACTTCGAGTTGGGCTGAAATTAAATTGACGACTAATCCAATGCAAGGCCACGAAAACGCCACGAAACCAGTAGAATAAATCGAATCGATCGACCGCAACAGTTTTTTTTCTTGGTTTTTTGTTCTCACGGCAACAAAAATATTGTGGTAGGTGATCATTTTAAGGAAGGCTTCTGGTCCTTGCCATATGAACATGTAGAGTTTTCTATATATATTTTCTCACGTTGGAAATACTTGGATATTCTTCATAAACATATTAACAGCCAGCGGCATAATTGGCCAGCTGCCTCGATTGAAAAAGGCAACCATGTGAAAGGGAAGGGGTGGCTTTTGGGTCCTATCAAAGATACCTGCAATTTCGTGTGTATTTAGGTTGTCCAACTTGTCGCTTGCCTGCTAGGGCTAGCCCATCCTGCTTGACATAGACATACAGTGTTGGTTGAATCTACGCGTAAAATTCTCAGCTATTTATGCTTGGAAGGTCGGTGCTTGAGATTTTTTATTTACAATTTTGAAATACCATGCGTATTTTCCTTTCTAAAATATATATTTTTTACAATTCTAATACTAGCAAAATTCTTTATTAATTCTATTAAATTTTATTAAGAGTCGTCTTCTTTTTAAGAGCGAGGGCTTGAGCCTATAATTGGAATAAATATTTTCCTATGCAATTCCCTCCGCGACTCTAACAATTTTGCTGCCAATTGAGAGTTTGGCACGGCTAAAATACCGTCAGTTATTCCATGGTCTCAGTTCCTCTCAAACTGTGTCTTATCCATCGTCTGGCTACTTTCCCATTTCATATGGCGACCCAAATGTCATATAAACTCCAAATGGTGAAGTCATTTCTAGAACATTTTCTGATGTGAAGATTAAATCTAATCATTTATTTTATATTTGGATTTCTATTGATTAAATTTAATTAATAGTTTTTAATAAGATCTCATAATTTCGTGGAATATTAAAATAATTTTTATATATATATAAAAAACATTACTTCTATATTAAATATTAAAAGAATTAAAAAATAAAATTTGAAGCGGGTGTTTTACAATAACCGGGAGTCTTAAATGGATCAGCTCATCAAGGATCCAGAAATTGTTTGTTCGGACAAGACCATGGGCTTACGCTCTTACTGACCTGCTTTTATTTTCTGTCGACCTGGACCGGGAACATGGACAGCTACTTTGGGGGTAGGGGCAAAGAAAATGCACGCCCCTATTCCTTAATATGCTTATTTATTTATTTATCATTTTAAGTTTTTTTAATTAGAAAATGTATACTTGCCGAGAACGAACAGGAATTTTCCAATACGTAAAGAAAAACGTATCGAAATTATAATTATCTTCTACAAAAAATTATAATAATAAGTTAACATAGTCATCTTAATATTTTGCATTCATAATATTCTAATTATGAAATATTAATTTTATTTCATTCAAATAAAAAAATTCCATTAAAAAGTTCTACTTATTACCTAAAAAAATATTATATTGTATTTATAGTAGAGGGTAATTTTATGGAAATAATTAAATATAATTAATTTTAATAAAAAAAAACTTTAATGTTTTGTATTATTAGAAGGTGTGTGTGTGTGTGTGATTTGTTTTTACTATCAAACGCAAACCCGAACTCGGCCTGAGAGCCTGTTTGGCTCACCGCAGTTTTGCATAAATTCAATTTTTTTTATTTTAAATGAAATTTTTTTAGAGTTTTTATATCATTTTGATGTGTTGATTTCAAAAATAATTTTTTTAAAATAAAAAAAAATCATTTTGATGTATTTCTAAATAAAAAGCACTTTGAAAAGCAACCGCAACCATACTCTCAAACACTCCCTAAATGCAAGAATCCAACCTAGCGTATTATTATTATTATTATTATTATTATTATTATTATTATTATTATTATAAAATAAACTAAAAGATATCACAAATTCACTTTGCATTATGAGACAAAACATTTTAGATTATAATAATATATTTTTAGGTCGGTTTGTTTTTTGGTTGGTCGGTTAACCAGTTTATTGATTTTTTTTATTTATTTGCACAATAAAATAATATTTTTGTCTATCAAAAAAACAAAAAATAGCTATAACCGAGAGGGGCTTCACGGGGATTTCATAATTTTTGAAAATGACTAGATGCAAATTTGCTTCCATATACGATAAAAACAATTATGATCGGGAGGGGTACCATGGAGATTTTCCATTTATTGAAAATGACTAAATACTAATTTATCCCCTAGTAAGATAAAATTGAAGAATTGTCTATAAAAGTGTTATGGGTATTTCCTATTTTTTGATAGTTGAAATGATAAAAAAGGGTTTAGATTTTTTATTTAGATTTTTTTTATTAAGATTTGATTGAATGATTTAAGAGTTATAATTGCTGTTTAAGGATGTTAGTTGGTCGAAAACGAACTAATTTTGAAGTTTATAACTTTGAGTCTTAAAGAAAGGATAGTTATTTTTTAGGTTCTATAAAATTAGAATATGTTGTTAAGATTTTGGAAATCTTGTTCAATTGGTTGGTCTAAACTGGTCTTTTAGTTTGCATATTTATGTCGATCGGTCAATTGGTCTAAATCGACTACCAGTAGCTTTGTATGGTAGTCTATTGGCTGGTCATTTCGATCAATTGGTGGGTTATTTTGATCAATTGGTTGACCCGACAGTATAATTTTGAGTTAGGTTTGATCAGTTTGAGTTCAGATAGATAAAGTAAAATAGTTTGGCTTTATTTTTACATTTAATCTCTAAGTTTAGAGTTTTTAGTATTTTATGTTATTTTGTTTTGAGTTAATTATTATTATTTTCCGTGTTCGCTGTCGGTTAAGTTGAAGTTTCTCCTATTGCACTGTCGGTAACAAACTTAGAGTTCGGGCTGTGACAACTTTTCTTCATTTGATCGGTGCTGCCATGGCTACTCTCCCACCACAAAACAGCTATAAGTTCTAAAAGAGCGGAGGATGAAACTTGCTCCTCTTGTAAAGTGGAAACGGCAATCTATGGCCTAAGAATCTATCAGGTGTTATAAGCTAATGGTTACTGGTATCATTTATCTGATATCCGCCACCCTCATAGCTACTAGCTCTTGTGTCTGTCGCGTTGTATTTTACGATGAACTTTCAAAGTTTCTGCTATTCTTTGATTCTACAAGGATTTTTTATTCTTGTGGCCAAACAGTTTTACAAATATGTTAAGAGCCCAAAAGTTTCAAAACACACGAGATCTAAATCTGTGCAATGATCTGTCCTCGCGCTGTCAGTTTCCTAGTTGGACATGAGCTGGAAACTCTCGGATTTATTTTGGATGTAGGAATCGACAATCTCCCCTCAATGTGATGGACCCAAACATGCGATTTGATTGCTTTCCCTTTACAATCACAATAAGCCGAAAACCAACCAAACATAATATTCTCGGAAGGAATTATCAAAAAACCATCGAAGTCTCTCTCTCTCTCCTAGTTGTCAAATGTCAAAACCGGAAAAAACAAGGACCAGGCTCGAGACGACCCGCCAAGGCCATCCTTACAAGTACGTCCATTATGGTGTAGAAGACGATCACGCAAATGATTTACTTTTACAACCCATGATCTACATTGTTAGTCTCAATAAAATGGTAAATTTTGCAAGATTCGTGAAAGATTTCCAGTCTAGAAGACGATCCAGGACCAGGGTGTCAATATGAACGAATGGTGTAGGTCACCACTCACAGCAGCAGCATTCTCATTAACTTCATCTACCAGGACTCATTGCAAAACATCATATAGATAGTTCAGAACCGTAACCCCATGGATCATCCTTCATTTAATGCTACAGTTCAATTAAATACCTAAGCTAGCTTGCTTGCCTGCCTACCTATAAAGCCCACAATCCACTCCAGTGAACAAATCCCTAGCAAATTGTCTTCCCCTCTTGACCACTGAAACTTGATCTGAATTTCTAGCACTAACCTTTTTTTTTAAAAAAATAATATGTATTTTTGATATTAATATATCAAAAAAAATATTAATTTAAAAATAATATCCCAAACAGGCTCATTAGTCCCTTCCTACCATAGATAACTACTACTACTACTACTATGCTAAATCATTAGAGCATGGGATTTGTAAAGTACTGCCCAGGTAATTCAAATGCCAGACAATTAAACATAATTTCCCAAAACTAAACCTTAAACTGGCTCGTCAATGAGCTCATTAAACCCCAAACTGGTTTGTCAAGCAAAAATAGCCCTTAGAGGCAAATTCTTGCTGTTTCGTGACTAGAGACTTGTCATAAAGACTCAAAGCTGATTAAACTGGAGGAATCCAGACTTGTATAGCAAACAAACAGCACGGCAAAAGTCAAGATCCAGAGCTGGCCTGTTAGCCACCTGAGGTTTTATTACTATTTTTTTATCGCAAAAGAGCCTTTTCTCTCCATGTGCGCCTAGGGTGATCTCTTGTGCTCACATGCACTCAACTCCACGGTAAATCTTGCCGTTAGATCCTCCTCCGTTGGGCCCAAATTCTATTTATTTATCAAAAAACCTAGAAACAGGAAAAAGGCGAAAATCAAGGGAGTGAGATTTTTTTTTGGGAAATTTAGATAACAATCATCTTGACCTTTGGATTCTTCACTATCACCATAATAACAGTAAAAAGAACCAAGTTACAGCCAGGAAAATAAAAAAAGAAAAATACATGGATGGGGATTTGAACTGAGATAAAACTCGAGGAAAAAAAAAGTCACAAAGAAGGTGGAACATGGGTTACTCAAACATGAAACAAAAAAAAAAACAGGGCTCGTTTTGATCTATTACCAATCAAATTTGAGACTAAGAATTAGTAGCTGTTTCTGTCTTCTTCTCAGGTTTTCTGCAGAGAATCATATGCATAGGAGTGAAAATCCCAGAATCACCACCCCTAGTAAGGTAATCAGCTGTCTTAAACAGCATCTCGTGAACATCAACAGTCCCTTTTGGTGCAATCCTTAGAGCGGAAAGTACTGTTACAACAATGTGGTTTCTCCAGTAAGCAATCCTTCCCATCTTAAGCCTAGTCCACCATGGCTGTGCTGGTGGTTTAGCCAAGTCTTTCTCTTTCACAACTTCAAATCCTACCTTCCTTGCTGTCTCTGCAATATCAGTATAGTTTCTTAGCCCAGGCAAAGCATCACCTCTTTCAATACCCTGAATAACCTCCACGTGTTCAGGGTCAGAGTCCTTGTACTTATCAGTTGTGACCCATTCATAGGACACGTAAAGAGATCCAGGCTTCAAGACCCTAAAGATCTCTGCATAAACCTCTTCGAGTTTCGGCGCGTGACATGTCGCTTCGATCGAGTAAGCTCCGTCGAAGCTGTTCTCAGGAAACGGCATCTCTAGGAAATTTCCTTGAACAACTTCACAAAGTGAATCTAGCCCAGCTTTCTTGTTGTGCGTACGCGCACGATTCACTTGATAATCGTTGATGGTGATGCCAACAACCTTGGCGCGTGAATGTGCAGCAATAGCACGCATCGGACCACCAACACCGCATCCGACATCCAGGATTCGGTCTCCAGGCTTGACATTGATCAGGTCTACGGCCATCTCTTCGTGTAGGCGCGTGGCTTCACTGTGGGACTTTCCGGGAATGGATGGAGAGAAGTGGAAAGACTGACCCCATCCCCACTCGTAAATATCAGTGACTAGATTGTAAAATGTGTCAACAAAATCAGGGACTTTTTCAGTTGTTTCGATTTCTTTGGGGCGGCGGAAAAAAGACCAGTATTGATCGTAGTTATCTTGGACATTCTCGGCCGAAATAGAGCCACCGGTTAGATCTACAGCCCGTTTGCCCTTTTGCTCGGCTGGGCCGAGAACGCAAACGAACCAGTAGATGCCGCCGGCTAACAGAGCCCCAGTGAAGAAGAGAGCGAGAGAGTCCATGAGGGAGTGTGGGACGGAGTGTCTGGAGGGTTACGTCTCTCTCCTCCTTTTTTTTCAGTTTTAAGGGCATACGAGATGGTTTTTTACGTCTTGTGGACGGGAGAAGGCACGTGCGATGTTCGTGTGTGAGATAATTCAAAGGAAGATGTGGAATAAATTACTTTGAGACGTCGTCATTGCAGATTGAGTATTTACTAGCATGCCCTCGTATTTTTTTCTGGTTTAATTAGCTGTACATTTTCAATTTATTTTAAGATACGAGGGAAGTAGTAAATCTGTAATTTAATTTGACACTAATATTTTAAAATCATTTTAAAAACACCTAAAAATATATTAATTTTATTTTCTTAGGTGAAAATTAATTTAGGAAAAAATTATGCCTTAAAAAATATATAGCCTTAATGTCATTCATCTGTAATCACATTTACAATTACATGTACAATCACAACTAGTCTCCCGTCCATGTATATCACAGAATTTTAAAATGAAAATTGATTTAAAGCTATGATGATTGACTACAAGAAGTTGTATTATCGGTTTTATTTTTGTAAATTTAAACTTACAATTACATTTGTTTACTCGGTGCAAACTACATTTAATTTAAAAAATATTAAAATCATGTTTAAATCAAAATAGGTATTATAATATAGATAAATAGGTATTATCATTGATATCTAAATAAATAAAATAAAATAGACCTCATGGATAAGTGAAGTGAAGAAGATCATGTATTTAATAGGTTACTTTATTTTTTATTTTATCTTTTAAAATTATTTTGATAGTGTTTGGAATTAAGGATGAATATGTTTTTCATTAAAATCTGATTTTAATTTTAATTTTAATTTTTTAGTATTTTAAAATAATTTTGATGTTTAATATTAAAATAAATATTTAGATATAACTTAAAAAAAATGAAAAACAATATTATTTAAATTAAATAATTAATTTACTGTCTCAAGAGGAACTTATTATATTTTAAAAATATTTTTTTATATTAATTTTTATTTTTTAATATACTAATATTAAAAATAATTTTTTAAAATATAAAATATAGTTTTAACTCTTTTTTAAATAAAAAAATATTTTAAAAAATAGCATGATGTGATAGTGGAGGTACATCAGATATTAATACCGAGGGTTGTTTTTAAGAAGTGTTCTTAAAAAAATATTTTTTATTTTAAAATTTTTTTGATATTAAACATATTTTAAAATAAAAAAATTAATTTTAATATATTTTTAAATAAAAAATATTATTCTAAACACTCCGATCACAGCCTTCACGGTGTTCCTGTGGGCTCATCTTGCTGTCCTTTGATAGTGCTTTCTGCTTTGTACAGTTCACGTACTACAGCATTAAACGACGTGTCAGTGTTGGATTCGCAATGTCGACTTGCCTGGTCTCCGCTTTTGACATTTAGGTGCATCTCTTAATGAATACTTTATTTTTCCATGGCTAGTAATTTCGAAAATCATAATCTAGAAAGCCTTTTTTCTCCGGATGTCACTAGCAAAATTTGGATCTATGTGTGATGCAGTACAGCTATGTTTTTTTTTTTTTTTTATTATTATTATTATTAAAATAATATATGTTTACCTAGAAAATTAAAAGAGAATGTTTTTGAAATATTCTGCATTGTTATTTCATGTGGAAGCATTTTAAATCGGTTAAAATCATACTTTAATTCAGAATCATATTGAATATTTGATAAGAAAAATGCTTAAAATAACTTTATCAATAAAATACAGGTCATTAATTTAAATTAACAATGATTGTTATTGAATTTCATTTTTAAATCATGAACTAATTTTATTTTTAGTTTTTCTTGTATTGATGGTTAGTTTTTTTTTTTCTAGGTGAAGTGGCGTGATGGCAAGAGGATGTAAATCTGCATAACAGATCTTAAATTCAAATTAAGGTGTGTATTTTTTATAAGAACTTGATACAACCAGAGTTTTATTCATTCATTTTTGTCCACAAAATAAGCTTTTCAAGAGGTGTTGTTTCCTCAAATTTAAATAAATTTATTTTTTTTACTAGGAAGAATTTTCAATAATGATATATTTTTTTTAAAAAAATAAATTTTTATTTTTTAGGTAAACAAATTAAGAATATAAAAATATGAATTTATCACTTTTTTCAAGACAGGTGTATTTTAAAAAATACAAAACAAAAAATATAGCGAAATAAATATATATTTTTTAAAATCATCTTAATACTTTCCTGTAAAATATTTAAAAATATTTTTTCTTATATCAATACTTTCTTATATCTTGAGCTGATGCTTGACTTGTTAGATATTTAGATCAGCTCGTCTGATTGAATCAGATCAGATGTAATTTAATCCAACACTTGCATTAACAGGTGGTACCATGCTATTCGTCCCCCCCTCCCAAGATGGAAGCACTGGTATGCATCACCACTTATTAATAATTGCCAAGAAAGAAAGATAGGAAAGCAGGGTTTGGGATAATATACTATAGCCGTATGATAAAAATAATAATAATGTGCTCGTATCAATAACGGGCTGGTTCAATGATTAAGATCGCCCATTGCCAAGTAAAATATTTTAATCTTAATTAATTATTAATTAATATCAATCCTAATTTGTGGTCCCCATTACATAGATGAGCAGATCTAGGGTTGATGGACAACGAACGTGGCCATGGTTTGCAAAGGTCTGTTTTTTCAAATTTTTATATTCTTATTAAAAGTGGTTTAAAATAACATATATATTTAAGGTGATTAAAATAAAATTCAACCTCAACATATTATTTTTTTTAAAAAAAATCAAAATAATGCAATGAAAACACTTTCAAAAAATTGAACTTCCCAACCGGTAAACCAATCCTCATCCCAGATCGATAAGAGTCTGGCTATTATATAAGGTGTTTGGAAGTGTAGTTGTGGTTGTTTTTAAAAGTATTTTTTATTTAAAAATATATCAAAATAATATTTTTTATTTTTAAAAATTATTTTTAACATCAACACGTCAAAACAATATAAAAATATTAAAAATTTTTATTTAAAATAAAATAAAAATCAAATTTTTAGTAAACACCTATTGTACCACAGTGACAAACTGATCATAATAGATCCTAGCTTCCCACTTCCATTCACCATAAAGAGCACGGCAATAGTCACTAGCGCTCATTGCAAAGACACGTGTTTATAATTAGATTTGGTTTACAATATTACTTCTTAGAGATTATTAAAATAAAAGCTGCCGATGATTCCTAAGTGACTGGAGCAAAGAATCTTTGCACTTGCTCGACTTTTTTTCTCACGTGCCTTCTTGACAAGCTTGACATTGTCAGTTGCTTAGATGGACTGTTCTGTCATGTTAATTCTGGGTGTCGTATTTATAAAATACTGTTGATGGTTTGGTTTGGAGGCAAGACGTGCTGGAGGTGTTTTGTGTTTTCGGATCTCGTAGTTTATTTATTTATTTAAACAGCTGTGGCTGAATCTTCTGTCTTGTCGAACTGTTATCCTACACGGCATTGAAAAATGGAGAAGCTACATAACATGGGACAAATTGCACGACTATAGAAACACAAACCGTTAAGTAAATTCGATAACTTATCAATGTGGAGCCTGTCTTGTGTTTTTTTAAAATTAAAATAGCAATGTTTTGGTCTTTTTAGTTATAATTTGTATTAATTTATCAAATTGATTTTAAATCATACTAGAAAGCAAACACTAAAAAAAAGTAGTATAAAAACAAAATTGAATAGGTTCAATTTTCTTCTACTGCCAGCAAATAGGAATCGTGTATGTATTTGGCAGTGTGAACATGGTATTTTTTAATTAAAAAAATAATAAACTATTTTATATTTATTTTTAACATCAACCCACCCATCATATCATTAAAAAAATATTTTAAAAGTATCAATTTAATTATTTTCAAATGAAGAGTAATTTAATAAAAATAATTTTCGCAAGTTCATTCGATTTCCAGTGATTTTATAACACACTTTTTTTGGAGTTGGTCTTTAGACCAAGTTTTGCAGCTACGAGCTATGAAACTTGGGACACATGCTAACTAAATAAATACTGAAATCTATTTAGTTATGTAATAATCAGTCCATAATTGGCTAAGAAGAGGCTATCCATGGTATAGACCCTGAAATCCTGTCCTTTTAATTTCCGAATTTTCCTCTCAAGCTCATGTTATGATTGGTTATTTTCCGTTTCTCCTCTTGCATTGATGTGATAATCATTACCTTTACGTTATTCAACTTGAGTCTCGAGGAAAAGCTCATGCTAAATTTTCCAATAAAGAGTCGATATTAATCAATCTGTCTGGACAATATTATCTCGCTGAATGATATTCCAATTTCATTACTACACAAATCACGGGAAAAAGTCAGCAATAAACACACAAGGAAAAAGGGACCTCGTTTCTGTCCCTAATGTATCATCTTAGCTCGAGATTCGTCTTCAAGAAATTAAATTTATAGAATGATTTGTATAAATAGAAGTGGACACATCACAGTATCTTTGCTCCTTGTTGGATAGTGGATCAACATGATCATGAAGTTGGAAGAAATGGCGATTAGCTAGCTGTATATGCGGTGCATTCCAAATGGATAGTGGGAGTTGCCCGGCACTAATGAGGAAACTTCTACTTGAAGGGATGCTTTCTCTTTGCCACCGCACTTTCCTTTAAAGGGGTGTTTGGGAAGCCACCCAAAAATGTTTTTGGGTGTTTTTGGTCTATTTTTTTTTTTGAATTTTAAAAACAGACTGTTAGTGTTTTTAGATTATTTTGATGTTGTCAAAAACTGATGTTTAATAAATACAAAAACATCATTTTAGATGGATGGGGTAATCAACTTAAAATCCTTTCCCATATCCATCCCAAAATGGATCCGTCCCGAAAAGATGCTTTTGAGTTTTGTGACTTGACAAGTCTGAATCCTTTTTGCCTCCGCGTCTCTAGCAATTTAGGGAGCTTCTGCTTTCCACACCAATTAGAAGAATACGAGAGAACAAAGAAGACATACGATTGTATTTGACATAGGACTGGTGGAAGGCTTGGTTGCAACCAAAATCAGTGAGCCATTTTAACGAGTCCATATTAACTTTGTTTTTTTTTTTAAAAAAAAAAATCAAAATATTACAGCAATCAGATTGAATAATTAATTCTTTTCTATACAACATTGAAATTAAAAAAAAAATACGTTCGATATCAAATTTTAATTTTACATAAGAGAACCATAAGGATCTAGTTGATACTATAAATGTCAACTTATACGTATGATATCTGTTAAAATAATTAAGAATAAACACACACACACAAAAAAAAGCAAGAATGATCTGAATTGTTAGTGATCTGAATTCTGAGTGATCTGTATATTATAAGTGTTTAGTCTTAATCTTAATATAAATTAAACTAAAACTATTATTCTTCTCTTAATAAATAAAATTAATTAATATTTTGTGTTTTAAAATAAATTATGTTATTTCACCAAATTGGACAACGCATGCACCTTCTCTTTCTTGTGAAATTCAATCATTGAATTGTTGAGATATAAAGGCATTAATATCTCGAAGAACGAAAGTTTTGTTCATCCAATACATGGGGACTCGTGTTGCTGCCAACTTTCCTTTGATCGGGTTTCTACTTCATCAATCAATCATTATAAAAATATCATTGAACTGGGCAACATGAAATTAAACGAAATACCCATCCCATGTAAGAAGATCAGACACAAGCTTTCTCTTTCATTTTTTGGCTAGACTTTTTTTTCTAACATAAAATAGTCAAAACTCTAACTTCACGTCTGAATACAATGGTTTTGATAATGCTAGATGAACACGGTAGGAGCACTGGAAGATCTTCTATTTATGCTCTGATATATGGCAAGGCAAAGGAGTGCTCTGAAAGAATCCATTTGCCAGATTATTGGTTGAATAAATGAAGGCTGTGCCGAAGGCAATTTCCTAACTTTTCGATCCTCGAAAGACCAGGGCCCAGGCACTGGCTTCCTCGACTTATCCTGCAAGCTGACAAGACTTTAACATGATAATAATACCAGAAAGCTTAATTTAATAGCAGTCCAATGTTGACTCCAATGGAGCCATGGATCCCAGCTCTCGTAGCTGTCAATGCTTCCATCAACGATACCTTCATAATTTTCTATGCCATCCATTCTTGCAACTATGACGATACATGACAAGGTTAAGAGTTTTGTTTTGATTGCAAGAAAAATCGACAGACACACAATGACCAGATTCTAGTGACCACAACTAGAACACAAGGACGGAGATAACCGCGGACAGCAGTGGCCTAGATTTGAATACAATCGACTTGTGTTTTGCCCCGGATTTTTATCTGGTCCGATGGATACTACTCATACACGGTTTGTTTGTTGCGGATCAATCCATCCCCCCCCCCCCCCCCCCTTTACAGTTCAAAATAAAACTCCAAGTGACAGATGATCGGATTGATATCTTTATTATCTTAATCAGATTGTTGTATAACTACACTCTGTATAGTTGAAGTGAAGTTGTATTTGTTTTTTAAAAGTATTTTTTATTTAAAAATATATTAAAATAATATTTTTTATTTTTTAAAATTATTTTTTTGCAGCATCACATTAAATCAATTTGAAAACATTAAAAGCTATTTTATTTAAAATAAAAAATAAATATTAAAGTTTTTCAATTGCTTTTCAAACAACCAAGCAGGAGTGTCGGCCATCGCAAGTTGCTCGTTGCGGATGATCAAACATCTTTTGTTAGCACGCGCGGAGCCTTGGAGATATTTTCAAGGTTGTTTAAAATTTTTCCATCACGACAAACTTGGCAGATAACATTCACGTTAAACTAAAGCATGGTTTCTGTTGCTGGAATCGAAGACTGAACTGGGCCCGACTCGTCTGAGCCTTCTCGAGCCATAATCCACCGAGGAGGTAAAGTCTGATCAGGTTTAAGGTCCTAGTCCCGATTCAAATTTCCCTCTGCACTGTATATTGTCATTTTCCTTATTTTGGACTCTCAATTTCCTGTACCCCCTTAATGACCCTCATTAACAGTAGCACAGAACCCATATGAAGTTGATTGAATAAATTAAAGAAGAACAAAAAAATATCATGCAAGGTTCACATATTACAAATATTATCCAAAAATGAAACATTATTAATAGATATAAACGACAAATTCTAACATGGGTTTATTTATTTCTTAAAATCTGATCCAGAAAAGCTTGCCTTCTTAGACCCGCGATCAATGTTGTTTTGCCAGCACTCCTTCAGTTAGCAACCTTACTCGGTGAGGCTACAGCAAACTTGCACGCTTCATTGCGTAATTATCCCCCATCCGAATCCAAAATGGAATCATTAATTGGATAATTGGTTTCTCTTGCAAGCAACGTATCACCCACCAGATCACTGTCACACTTCACCTTTTACTTATCCACCCTCGACACTTCATCTACCCTTAAAAAGAAGAAAGAACAGGGTCATAGTCTAAGGTATAACTTCACTGTTGATGTTTTTGGTAGAAGAAAAACACAGGAATCGCAAGTAATGGGCACGACTTTAACTTGTTAATCTGCTTCCTTTTTGTATTTTTTTTCCTTTTCTTATGTTATTGTCTTCTGCATAGTTGAAGATCTCTGTGGAACAAAATAATCGAATTTTATATAAGAAATTTATCAGGTGCAGATGTGATATATTTTCGTTTAATACAAAAACATAAGATTTATTATGAAAATTGAATTCATGGAAGGAAAATGCCTATTATTTTTATTCGAACATTAAAATTATCTTACAAAATAAAATAGAAACATATAAATAGCATAACTTTACGACACCTAACTATTGGACTTAACCCATTAATTAAAATTGTTTAACATAAATAACTCAAACAAATAAAACAAAAAAAATGAAATAGGCTCAATTTCCTAACCTAAGAGTTATATACCGGGTAATCTCATGTTATTTTTGTCCTTACACTTGATTAACTGATGGTGTGAGTCTAATGCCCCCATTGACTCTCTCGAGGTTAGAGAAATTTGACCTCGTCAAGTCTAGCTTTAGATGGCTCTGACTGTACTTCTAAATATCCAAATCAATATATTGTAAAATATCTCTAGTGATCCAGGTGCAATTTCAATTAATCGGTTTACCCAAATAACTAGAATCATTAAACCTCACCATTTATGGTAAAAACAACTCTTTCATAAAAAATAACATTGATATTACACTTTTGTATTGGAGTCAAAGTGAGAGAGTTAGAGGTTTTAATAAGATCATCAAAAGAGAAATTAAATGGCATCTAAAAGAGATAATTTGGAATAAAAAGTGGTTTTTGGTATGCAACTAGATCCTTTATATTAAATGTAGAGATAATTTCACAACTAAGTGGTAAATCAAGAGTATAAGTATTTGGACCAACCCGTTATGACACTCTGAATAGCTTCACATTACATGTATGCAATTTTTTATTAGTTCCTAAAAGGTATTATCTAGATCTAGTCCATATCATAATAGAGTATACAATATTAGATTCATTATATCGTCTATGTAAATCAACTTGGAATTTATATTGTATGTTATTTACTTAAACTTCTTAATGATCTTAACATGTAAATTTTTTACTCTACATGCAAAAAACTTGGTTGACTCATTCACCCAAGCATATAAGGAGAAGAAGGTCTAAAAGCTTCATCGACTTGTAACCATGTACAAATTCAAAGAGACTCATTCTTATAGATATATTTAAGGTTGTCAATACCGTTCCAGTTGCCATTTCGGTTTTTCTATTGGTACGGAATCTTTTGATTTCGGAGCATTTCGGTGTGCCGTTTCTGGGTTATACTGTTCATATAAAATTAATTAATAATATATATATATATATACATGAAAAAAATTAAAATATTAATTTAACAAGTATAATTAAAATTCAAGATAAATTAACTTTAAATTATACAATACAAACACAAAATCAAACAAATATAATATCAAAATTAGAAAAAAAATAACAAATTAATCAAAATAAAGAAGATTTTAAGGCCGGAACAGAACCGAGACGTTCCGGTCAGAATTTGATCGAAATTTCCAGAACAGACCGGAATTAAAACCGAGATGAAAACAACGTCGTTTTGTCTCAGTTTTGTTAATAGAATGGAATGTTCTGGTCGTTCCGGGTGGAACAAAACAGAATTGACAATCCTGGATTTATTGACATAATTGTTATAGAAAAAATAAATAAAAGAGAGAACCATGTCTCAATTCCTATTATAATCACTCACTAGACATCGTAACAAGTTTTTTAAACTCATGTTAACCATTTTATTTTGACCGTCGAATTAGAGATGATAGGCACTAGAAAACTTCAACTCAATTCCCATTATATATCAAAAGGTTTTCAAAAAATAACTCATAAATCTAATATTTATATTCTGGACTATGATTTGAGAAAGACCACGCAACTTGACAAGCTCAGTATAATAGAGTTTTTATAACTCTTAAAGTATTTGTATTCCTAGTATAAAGGATAAAATTAATCATTTTAGAAAAGCAATTTACAACCACAAAAATAAGTTATGCCTATTTGCAGTACATGAAAGCCTAAATAAAAAAAAAATCCATACTTATTATTTTTCAAGGGGAAGTTAGAACAAACAACAAGGTGTGAATACTAATATCTAGTTGAGATGTTCAACATTAACTTGCCAACTCATCTACAACTTTTTTTATACTAGATCAAAAGAATTGATGCTCCATCTTTTTATGGTTTTATTTCTCCCAAAATGCTTTGAAAAACCTTTAGCATGAATCTTGCATATTAAAAAATTACTCACTAATGACTTTAGGATACAATGCTTATTGTCTCAAAATAAATATCTTTTTTATAGGTAATAACCATCTATAATACAATTACTCTCATCTATGAGTTTCATGTATATTTCTTTAAAATTAAGAGAAAGATTCATACTTCTCATTAAGTCTCTTGAATCCAGTAACATCAACATTCAATATTGATAAAACATTACCTAACAAATTAAAATATTTTCAGCCTTACTCTCTATTATAGATTTATATTTAAAAACAAATGAATAGACTTGTAAATACGTAATCCAATGATTGTGTCTAAGTAAGATACAAGGTGATATTCCAGACTACTAGTTCCTGGAGGTTAGTGGTGTTGATAATATAAGAAGATGTTAAACAATAAATGAAGACTACGTTAGGACTTTGATATCGTGGTGGCCTAATTTGCTGTAGTGGAATTAAGATTAATGACATTACTAATTTGCTTGAGTTTTGTGATTGTGTTTGGATAGGTTTCTTGACATCAATGCATGAGTTCAACTAGTCATTTTGTTGTTGTTGTTTAAGATGATGACACTATAATTCATGACAATTGTTGTTGTGATTGCTTTTATTATTGGTGTAGAAGATGAACACTAATTTCTCTTCCCAGCTATAAATAAAATCTTCTTGATTAATTGTTAATGATGATCAACCTAGAAGTTTTTATAAAATCTTGGGTTTATGAACTAGATTGAATGTCAGTAATTTGAACAAGCACACAAATTATTTATTGTAAGAAGAATTAAAAAAAATGTGATTTGATACAAAAGTTAAATCAAGAAAGAAAAAAGCTTTAAAGAAAGAATTTAAGAATTAAAAGCAAGAAAGGAAAATAGTGAGGATGAATACGGAATTTAGTCATTTTTATTCAATCATTAAAATCATCTCACAAATAATATATATATATATATATATAAAAAAAAAATTTAACCCTAGAACATCAAACTTTAATTTAATCATCATAACTAATAGTTTTTAAAATAAATAACCAAAATAAATAAAAATAATATTAAAATATTCCCAAATAAACTCAACGGTTGAACTTATCACATGTTATATCTGTTTATATATTTGTGTAATTTGTAACGTGGGCATGGTGTCACAAAAGAAAAATCATGTAGAAATCTCATTAATTTCATGAGAATTGCGTTGTGATGTGATAGTTTTTATCCTTGTAATAAATCTGCCATGTACTAAAATTCTTGGAATTTTGTTATACTATTATTTTAACATAGCTCTGAGTTATAATTACGAGACACTGACATTGTATATATATAAAAAAAGAGATAAATACAGAAGAAAAGAGCGAAAAAAAATAAATCATATTTAATCTCTTTTATCTTCCGGTATTACAGCGTAGAGTATCACACAATTTATCAGCAGAAATAACTTCACTTGCTCTCACGAAAATAAATATGGAAGTGTGTGTTCCACTAATTCATTGAAACAAATCTCTGCGGCTTGAAGTGTCTCTTGTGGGTTCTTTTGGCAAGGATTGGGTTACTTTCTTTTGCTCCTTCCCTTCCTAGTCCCACTTCAGCTGTTGTTGAGAAATGGAAAAGTTGTCAGGTTTAAGTCATCTCTTCATGACAATATTTCTGCATAATTTCTCAACATTCATGTTGATCCCTGCCATTACTGATGTCACAATGTCGGCCTTATGCCCTGGAAGAGATCAGTGTTCTTTGGCCATTTACCTCACCGGATTCCAACAAGCGGTATGTTCTTCTGTTTCTCTGTTTCTTTTTGCCCTCTTCCATCAAACATTCTTAATACTTTCCCTCATGCCTACACCCTTTCTCTGCAAATTTAAGGTCACGACGCATGATTTTGTTCTTTGTTATGCACTATTTGTTTTCCCATCAATCATTTACAGGCATAATAGATATCTTACTTTCAAGTCCAGTCCTTGAAATTATGGCTGAAGTATCAATCATATATTCTTCTTGAATCCAAAATCCAGTATCATGGGGCCACATAGTTAGAGTAGACCGTTAACAAAAAGAGCTCTCTCTGTTCCCCCGCCTCTCCGATTCGTAGGAAGTTTCCTTTCAGTTGCAGTAGATATGCATTTTGGATGCACTCGCCACTAATTGTGGAGAAACTTCTAACCGCGAACTCATACCCCACCTTTTCACTTTTCTGTTAATTGGCGTTGATACAGTCAACTTTAGGGTTACCATGTTAACTTGACATAGACTAGAAGAAGCCGAACCAGAAATTCTGCCGGATTGATCCATCTGTGGCTCGATATGAAATAGGTTCACTCAAAACTCACGCCTAGAGAAGTTACTGTACATGTGAACGAAGCAGGTTCTTCTAAAGGTCAAGAGAAGAATCTCAAGCCATGATCATGGATCCTTTTACTCTGCCACTGTTGATCCCTCTTCTGTTGTGGTAAAATCAAGACACGAGAGTTGGAAATAACTGACTTTACAAGGTTGCCGATTTCTTCGACTTATTTATGGAATAGTGGTGGTTTTGGTGTCTTGTGCCATCTTTTAGAGCAGTGAAATGGACACGCAGTACCCCCCAAACGCTCAACTACGACAGTGTGTGTTTTAAATGGCAGATGACTCGATAAACACGACACATTTTTGTTCAGGTTACAGGTAGACATCATATTGGTGGGGTTTTAAGTGCATGCTTTTATAGGTTTAGGTATCTAGCTTTTGCTTTAGTAATCAGTTCTTTCTTTGTGTTTTGAGAGCCTTCGCAAGCAAGGAATAGAGAGATGGAAAAACTTTCGGCATTAAGCCATCTCTTCTTGACTCACTTTCTTCACTCATCATCTATGGTGACTCCAGCCAAAACTGATGTTCTTATGTCCGCATCCTGGAGAAGATGAATGCTCCCTGGCTATTTATCTAAGTGGATTTCAAAAAACGGTGATTTTTGTTTTCTAGTTTTTCTTGTTATTATCAATTAATCTTGTTTCTTTTCAGGTGTTAACCTTCAACCAATCAGATCGTGTTTATGTTTTTTAATTAAGCATTTTCCCTTTGCTTTTAGGCCAGCATTAGTCCTACTTGAGAGCATATTGACTACTTTAACTCTCCAATTCAACCCATGAAATTGGTGGAGTCCATTACCTCTTTTTAGTATCTCCTACAGGCTTTTTTTTTAAAGTATATTTTGTTATTCTTTAATGTTTTTTAATAATTTTGATATATTGATTTTTTTATAAAAAAAACAATCTCAACTCCTTAGTTTAGTGCTAATGTACAATTGACGACTGTCCGAGATAACAAATGTTATCTGCAAAGCAAAGGTGGCAGCTTCGGCCTGGTCTATAACATGTTTTAAATCAACTTCGAGAAACCAAACTTCCCATTTCAATTTAAATCTCATGTCATTATCTCGAAATATATATATATATATATATATATATATATATATATATATATATATATATATATATATATTCAAGTGTCTTCTCATCCAAAAAGCATCGCCTTTGAGGACCCACGATGATATTTTGTTGACAATATCGTGTTATTAGTCTGATGGAAGTACCACAGCTTCTTGGTTTCTTTCTATAGAATTCAAACCGGAAACTTACTAATAATCTTATTAACCACGGGACCGTCTTCTCAGGAATAATGACAATAGTCGACACGATATGTAGGATCTACGCAATCTTTTTTCATTGGAACTCCTTTTTCTTCAAGAAGTATCGCTTGCCTGCCCCCTTACGCCATGATAGCGGGGGGCCATTTTGACTATTGTAGTTTGTGTATCTCAGCATATCCTTTTTTTTACATGGTCATACGGACGGTCATGGTATTGTCTTGTGGCTTATTATGATTTGATGTAAATAGTTAAGATAAAACTTGATCCGAGCTTAAGTTACTGGATTAACATGCTGTCTTGGGCTTAAAGAAAGACTAGGAGCTTGGAGTTTTAGTTTGAGACACTCCAAAAAGAGAGAGATTCCTCAGAATGGAAGTAAGGAATTGGTGGCGATCAATAAATTAAGATGTCTTGCTTTGTGCAGGTTATAGGCCTCGGAACTTTGGTAACGATGCCTCTGATAGGGAACATGTCGGACAAGTATGGTCGGAAAGCTTTGCTCACTGTTCCACTGAGTCTTATGATAGTTCCCTCAGGTAAGCATGTAATGTTCTGTTGGATTCCAGGAGGTTTTCCATGAATTATCTAGTGCTCTACTGTCCTCGAACAGTAAATAATAACTTAATACTTACACTTTAACAAAATAAATTATTAAATTTCGGAAACTACATATTGTGTCTGCCTATTTCTAAATTAGTTAACAGTTCAATCTTTCCTTTTGTCAATTCCAAACATCTAATTGGGAATCTTGATTGTAAAAAAAAAGAAGCATTTTTGAAGACTATTACTCAAAAGTTTATAATATTAGAAAGATTAATTAATTAACTTTTGATAAACTGTCATAATCAACTCATTTCAAGCTTCCTGTATAGTTTACTTTCCTTGTTATAGATTGGGAATTTTCAACATAATGGCTGGTTAGTCAATAATTGGTTGTGAATATAAACCTGCTGAAAAGGTTTCAGCATGATGGTTGGCTAGTCATTATTTGATTTGATTGTGAATACAAAGCTGTAGGAAGCTGAAAAAAATAAAAATAATGACAAGAAATTTAGAGCAATTACTTGATTTTAATCCTAATTATTTGATTAAACCCTCCAATCAATGAAGAAAATGAAAAAAAATCAGGAGATAAGCCGTTGAATTTAATTACAACTTATGTTTTCAACACGAAATATATATTTTAGATTTTTTTCATTGAAAAATATAAAAAATAATATCAATTTATTTATTTTAAAATACAGTTTGAAATGCAGAAATAAACAGGTCCTAATTCAGAACTCAATTAATTAGCAAGATCTAAGTCATTTTTCTTTTAATTGATTTCCTTAAGAAAATGTTTGCGGGAAGCGTCCTAAGTGTTGAAATATTATTGCAGCCATATTAGCCTACAGCAGGACCAGGAACTTCTTTTATGCGTATTATGTCGCCAGGACTCTCATTGCCATGCTTAGTGAAGGAAGTGTCCATTGCCTTGCTCTCGCCTATGTGGTAAAGACCTTCTCGCCCTTCCTTCTTCCGAACAGTATTTTTATCATTATTATTATTATTATACATCTATACCCGTACTTCTGTGGATATACTGTATTTGTACGGCATGGTGTTTTTCACTCCGCACTCCGTAAAGCCCACCACTGCTTTAGATTGGTTAAAGCCTAACATTTGTTTTCGGATGATGTGATAGGCCCAATGTTGTAAAATAAGAGCCTGCAATTATTGGCTCCAGCAGCCCCGCGAATCAGTCACACTAGTTGATATTGCATGTAGTTATCATACCTGGGCCTGACTTGTCAAGGCCGGGTCGAGGATTTGTGAGGTCGATTTATATTTTTGAAATAAAAGTCAACCAGTCAACATCTACTTTGATTTGAAAGAAAAAACATGGGCTAGATTGAGCATATTTTAACGAATCGAAATCGAAATTAGTCTCTGTTGACTGCCGTTCAGCAATGGATACTGTCATAATGGGCCTTGTTTTAAACTCCACGGGGCGGTGCGTTTTGAGTAAAAAGTAAATTGGGCTAAACTAATATGACACAACGCGGCCCATTATGTCGTTCTAAGTTTTGTCTTCGTTCGCCTTTACATCATCATCCTTTTCTATCTCCAGGCAGACAATGTTCCGGAGAGTCGGCGAGCCTCCACGTTTGGGATTCTTTCAGGCATTGCATCCTCCGCTTTCGTATGCGGAAACCTCTCCACTCGTTTCCTCTCCACCCCCTCCACCTTCCAGGTACAAGAAACGCTCTATCTCCGTCTACGTCTCCTTTTCTTAATGTTTTTTTTTGTCAATCACTTAACCTTTTCATCAGGTTTCTGCCTCGGTGGCAATCGCAGCTCTAGTGTACATGAGACTTTTTCTTCAGGATTCCATCATCGATGAACAACTCACCACTCCAATACTAACATATAAGGGGATCGGGAAAGGAAAAGGAAAAGCCAATGAACAACTCGTTACGCCAATACTAACATATAAGGGGAACGGGAAAGGAAAAGGAAAAGCCAATGCTGGCTGCTGTGCAAATGAAATTCCAAGTAAAGATGTGCGGGTTTTTAAATCAGCGCCTTCCTTGGAGGATATGCTCTGCTTGCTTAAGAGCAGGTTAGTGGCTCCTTTCCTACTGATCGTGAACCTTTTGTCTATTGATACTTCAACGCATGAATATGTGGGAGAAAGGGAATTTTTGCCAAGGAATTCTATTTGTAACAAGTGCTTGACTTTACTTGCTACTCGAGTTCTTTTGTAGCTTCCATTGTCGCAAATATTTATATGTATAGTGATTACATGCAGTGTGACCCTTTCGCAAGCTGCCGTTGTTGCATTTTTCTACAGTCTTGCGGAAGTTGGCCTTCATGCTTCATTAATGGTACCTTCCTAGCTACATGAATTAGGCTTACCGTGTGTTGTTTTGCCCATGTGTTCTAAGAACGATTGAATATCATTTGGCGCACTGTCCACATTATCATTTGGGTTTGAAAACAAATTCATCATATTTATACGTGGGACTTAATCGTAAGTTTTTCTCTGCAGTACTATTTGAAGGCGCAGTTTCACTTCAGCAAGGATCAATTTGCTGATTTGATGGTGATTTCTGGGATTGCAGGGACCGTTTCACAGGTAATTGTAAACTGTATTTTGTTTAGGTTTCAATGACATTCTCGGTCACTTGTTTCCCATACTGCTTTCCAACATAAAATTATTATTGGTGAACAAATTGCAGTTGGTTATTATGCCTATATTGACTCCTGCCCTTGGAGAAGCAAGGCTGCTAGCAGTGGGGCTCTTCTTTACCTGTGTACATGTAAGCCCCTTGTATTCTATATAATTTCAATTGAGCCCATAAAGTTATTTTAACCAGGAGAATGTCGTTTACTAGCTGTGAGGTCTATAAGCTGTAACCTTTATGTCAGGTTGTCATTGAATAATTTATGGTATTGGATGCAGGTGTTTCTTTACAGCATAGCGTGGACCTTTTGGGTACTTCTTTGAAACTTAATTAGCAAAACCAAGCTTCTTCCTTTTATTTTTACTCATTGTTTCTGGTATATGCTTTCTCTAATTTTTGTCATGTCTTCGCGTTGCTAACTTCTTCAAAGCTGATCCTTACAGGTACCTTATGTTGCTGCCATGTTCTCTATTCTGTTTGTGTTTTCACAGCCATGTGTAAGTTCTTGCTTCATTTGTTATTGTGAAGTTCGTCTTCATTTAGCTAACAGCATTCTCAAAATAATATTACAAAGATAAATTGCAGATGCGAAGCATTGTGTCCAAGCAAGTTGGACCCTGTGAGCAGGTACTGTTTTTACCAGTGATTTAAGACTTTAGTCGGTAGACCGAGTCTTGACAGAAAAGAATGCATGTTAAACAACAAATGAAGTTATCCTGTAGTTTGCTTTCAATATTCTTCAGTTCAAGACACATCAAATGTCTTTTTATTTGCATATGGATATGGGTCCTGATTGTGCAACCTGAGTGCCTCTAATTAATGCTTATAATTCTCTTTTCCTTTTCAGGGGAAGGCTCAAGGGTGCATTTCTGGAATAAGTTCCTTCGCCAATGTCATTTCTCCCCTGGTTTTCTCTCCTTTAACAGGTGAGTAAAATTTCATATTTGAAATTATTCTCAGGCCTAAAGATCAATCGAAACTAATCCAAGTCAGAATTGTTTTCCAGCTTTATTCCTCTCTGAAGGGGCGCCGTTCCCCTTCCCTGGTTTCAGTATTATGTGCGTCGGATTTGCATCGGTAAGAGCTTTTACATTATGGTTTGTTAGTACTGAGCAACAGTCAAAGCTTAATCTGTTCTATAATGAACTTCCTGTCATATCCTTGAAAAGGCTAGGAATCTAGTCAGTTTAGTGGCGTGTCCAATTTAGTTGGGAGTTTTGGTACCAGACTCTGTCAAACACAAATCTAGCGTAAGTCTACACTTAATGCTTAGCCTGATCAAAACCATGTTTAAGTCTGCCAAGTGGAAGCTGAGCTTGAAAATAAAAGCACAAGAACACCCGTAACTCCAGTCTGTTCAAACTGTCCATGATACCGAGATGCAAACTGTCCGTCTTATTTCTATGAAACTTATGTTTGAGAGACTCAATTTGCAAGCTGAGCTTGAATTTATAAGCATGAGAACGCCCATACAATCAACTGGACCTCCAAAATGGGGCTTACCATCTCAATTTCACTCCCAGTTCTCCTGTATCTTCGTGTGAGGATTATGTGCATTTTACTTTTTGCATGACTCTGTTAGCTTTTTGCGTTGCTATTAAACGCAGTGTTAACTATTTACTCATAATTTTCATGCTCCGTAACAATTTGATGCAGATGATAGCCTTCATTCAGAGTCTCATGATGAGGACCGCTCCTCCCATTGCAAATCAAAAGGTCATTAATTCTAACTATGTGGATGCCTAGTTATTAAAAAGGTTTTTCAAACTACAGTCATAGCTTCTCTGGTTTCAAGCTGAGCCCTGGTGTTTTTGCATCTTATCCTCCAAACTTCCCGGTACATTTGTTTATGGGGAGTACCAGAAACCGAGATTATAATTTCTAGAATCGAAAGTCTCGTCTAGCTACTCTGGATCCATGCCAAATGTAAGTTCCAAACCATTTCATCTCTAGACCAGAACCTTCAAGAGTAGACAGCAAGATGCAGGGCTTTAACCAGAAGGGAGATGTGTAAACGGATTATTGGTGTTAAGCCAAATTATTATAACAAAAGCACTATTCACACTCACCTATTAACGTGGATTTGTATAGTTAAATTATCATATTGTACCTAACTATTTAAGTTTTATCGCATATATTCAAAGGTAATTTTATCACGACTTGAATTCTAAGTTTGTAATCAGGAACTCAAGAATGGCGTTCGTGTGTTGCCTCATCTACGTTAGTTAAGCCTCATAGCATATATATATCACAAAACAATTTACATAATAACACTTAATATATATTTTAGGAATACACAGCTATAGGAACTGAAATGTGTGTGTGAACATGTTAAGCATAATAGCATATGGTAATCAGTCGAAACTCTTAAGATTTCAACAACAAATGAGATTTGTAACCATGATTACTATGAGAGGATCAATCGTTATATATCATATATCAGTGTCTCTCTCATCAGCAAAGTGTACAAAATATTATATGCACATAAACTAACTAGTCTTTGTTAACATAAAGTTACTGAAAATATATTGATATCAAGACATAATTAATGTTTGTATAATTAACATAAAGTTACTGAAAATATATTGATATCAAGACATAATTAATGTTTGTATAATTATCAATACAAAAAAGTATAGAACATTTTTTCCTGTCACTACGTGAACTCCACCTCGTACCCTGTCACTATCAAATCACCCTAAGCCAGCCTTCCAAGATCATATGCTATGACATCCCTCGCATTATCAGGAAGAAAACACTTCAAAAACATCTCAGAAAACTCTTTTCTTGCCATCAGTGAAGAGTTTATTGCCTTCTGAAACCCATACCAGTTCACAACCGCCTCACCTTTCAGCTTAAAGGATGATAGAGTCATTGGATGCTGACCCATACATCTCATGCCACGTTGCATCCAAAAACTATTGTGGATAATCAAAACTATCAAATTCTTTCAAAAACTATTGGAAAACTGAACGGTTTGAATAGCCCGTGAGTAAGGTTTCAATCCTCCATCCCCCGTTATCGGTCCTGCCATGCTACGTGGCAACTTGTGCTGTTAACTATCTGCGTTTAAGAGAACCGGGGAGCTGTTAATTATGCTTCAAGAGACACCAGATTAGGTTACGTAACTTTATTGATTTTCCTTGCTTCAAAAAAAAAAAAACTTTATTCCCCACGACGGTACCATCACGTGGTTTAACTGACAACTGTCCAGCATCATTGACCGGGATTATCACGTCATCTCGTCTCAAAAAGATATAATTCTTAAAATATATTTTATATCTAAATAAAAAACATTTCTTTTCCAACCTAAAGATTTAGATTTAAAGTAACTGTATTTTAATTCTAGATTAACTCATTGAATCAATTCCGGTTATAGAACTATCTTTTTTATTTTTTCCACACCAAATTATAGAATAGAAATGTATTTATTAAAGATTTAGTTGATTCACGTATTAATTTAAGTTTTTAACTAGATAAATCTAAATTAATTATTTAATTATTATTTGAATTAATCAAGATTATGAACTAACCGAATGCAACGAGGCAATCCGCGGTATCCAAGTACCTGTTGGCTAAAGCAACGCGACTCCCTTTTAATTCTTTCACGCCAAATTCAATTTGCCATTTTAGAACTAACTTCTGTCAACATCGAATTAACTTCTACAGTTAGCTTATCGTTTATTCAATGTTTAGCATGAGCACCACCATTAATACCATCCACGTGTCAATATATACTTCTCTGTTAATACAGCTCACCCCTGCCCTGACGTTCTCTTCCCTTTCTTTCTGCGTTCTCCAAGCCATCAGTTTAAGCCCTGTTTGGCTACATCGGAGAAACAGAGGAACATTTGCGGTTCCTCGGCAAGGTTTCTTGACTTTCTTTTAGAATGGCAGCATCAGACAATAGTCCGAGGACAGCAACATCGATTCTCCATGGAGACCTCGACTTGAAAATAATCGAAGCTCGACGGTTACCGAACATGGATTTAGTATCAGAGCGTCTCCGTCGATGTTTTAGCGCATTCGACACATGTCGGAACCCATTCTCTGAAGAAAGACGTGAACAGAAAAACCATCGACGCAAGATCATTACCAGCGACCCGTACGTAACAGTTTGTGTCTCGGGAGCAAGAGTTGCCCACACGCGCGTGATTTCAAACAATCAAAATCCGGTTTGGAACGAACAATTCAAGATTCCTTTGGCTCATCCGGCAGAAAAGATTGAGTTTTACGTGAAAGATAATGACATGTTCGGTGCTGAGCTGATAGGGATAGCAAGCGTTGAAGTTGAGAAGATTTTGTCAGGTGAAACGATCAATGCTTGGTTTCCCATTATTGGATTGTACGGAAAACCGCCAAAAACTGATTGTGCCATTCACGTTGAGATGACGTTTACGAAATACGAGCAGTATGATGGCAGACTCGGGGTTGAAAATTGTTATTTTCCGGTGAGGCATGGAGGGAAAGTTACCCTTTATCAGGATGCGCACGTGCCGGACTCGGGCTTGCCTGAGATTGAATTGGAGAATGGGAATGTGTTTAGGCATGGGAAATGTTGGGAGGATATTTGTCATGCTATAGTAGAAGCACATCATTTGGTATATATAGTTGGTTGGTCGATCTATCATAAGGTGAAATTGGTGAGGGAGCCCTCGAAGCCATTGCCGAGAGGTGGGGATTTGAATTTGGGAGAATTGCTCAAGTATAAATCACAAGAAGGTGTGAGAGTTTTGTTGTTGGTTTGGGATGATAAGACTTCTCATAATAAGTTTTTTCTTCGTACGGTATGTTTTTATTTGACTGTTTGAAGTTTTTTAGATGTGAAAAAGATGCGTTCTTGGATTTTGTTTTTTAATTGATATTTATGATGAGTTCTTGACTGGAAAGGACAAAGAAATAATTGGTGATAGTGATACTTGAGACCGGAAAGTGTATAGCACTAAAATCTTGCTAAATTTGGAATTTGATGCCTCCGGCTGTCTTGAATTTGGATTTCTTTTTGTCTGATTACGGTTGGTGTTTGATGGGTTAAAAAATTGAAAGATTTTTGTTCTTTGAATTTGTTAAACAACGGGAAAGAAGTTGCTGTTTGGTCTACTCTTCATACCATCTCAGTTCAAGTTAAAATTGGACAGATAAATTAACTTGTTATTAATTGCTCGGAGTTCAACTGGCTTTTCTGTATATACATGGTTTAGTTAGTGGATTTATTATATGTTCCTGTTTTTGTAAATTTTTATCGTAGAAGTTCTTTGTTGCTACTTTCTGAAAGTGATTCTGTACTTAGAGCTATCGTTTAGATGAAAAGCGATTAGAGATCCTTAAACCTAATGTTGAAAGGGTGTTGCTTGCAGAATGGAGTGATGCAGACTCACGATGAAGAAACTCGGAAGTTTTTCAAGCATTCTTCAGTGAATTGTGTGTTGTCACCTCGTTATGCTAGCAGTAAGCTTAGCATTTTCAGGCAGCAGGCATGCTTAGTTTTCCATTTACTGTACATCATTTTCTTCAACAGTTCTAACATGAGACTAATCACTAATACTGTGATTGTTTGATTACTAGAACTACTTGCTTATCATATGAGCAGTGGTGCGCTGTGTTTTCTGGGCTTAGACAGGGCAATACTTCTAGCCACATCCTTGATCATGCTACTTTCTCGTGTTTCTTAAGAAGTTAGTAAAGGATTGAAGGAGTTGAAATAAAAGGAAAATAGTTTTACTAAAGATGAAGTCTTCCCACCTGCAGGGATAAAAAACGTGTGCATACCTGTTTATTGTATTTTATACTCAATCCAGAGTGAATCATTAACAAAATATCAAACTTAGAGTGTGTCAAAATGTCCAAATTTGGTTTGATTATGAAATGAAAGCCCCGTTCATTCTATAGCCAAGTGATTCTTGATGGAGATCTGTTTTCTATGTAATGTCTGAATCATTTTCAAATGAATGTGCTAGTGACTGTTATTTAAATTACGATATGGGAAAAGACGTTATCCTAACATTGTCTAATCAAGGACATGTTTCTTCGATGCTGGTGATATCTATAAAATTCACCGGAAATGCCTCTATAAGTCTAACATCCATAGATCCCACTATCATGTTTTCTGATTGAACACCCCCCTTGCTTTATTGTGATATCTCTTTTCAGGTTATTGGGACCCTCTATACACACCATCAGAAATGTGTAATTGTGGATACACAGGCATCTGGAAACAACCGGAAGATAACTGCTTTTATAGGGGGTTTAGATCTTTGTGATGGACGCTATGATACACCAGAACATCGGCTATTTCGGGATCTTGACACTGTATTTCAGGATGATTATCATAATCCAACTTTTCCTGTGAGTATTCGATTCCCCTGATGATACACTGATCGATTTTCATGTTCAGGATTTATGCTTAGTATGCTCTTCCAGATCACGGCACTAGCATAGCAAGCTATCCATTTACCTTGTGCGTTCTTTAAATGGTAGGCAGGAACAAAGGGTCCAAGGCAACCATGGCATGATTTGCATTGCAAAATCGAAGGGCCTGCTGCATATGATGTGCTCACTAACTTTGAGCAGCGATGGAGGAAAGCCTCAAAATGGTCAGAGTTTGGACGAAGTTTCAAAAGGGCAACTCATTGGCATGATGATGCATTAATAAAGTTAGAACGGATTTCGTGGATACTTGGTCCTTCCCCATCAGTCCCTAATGATGATCCTACACTATGGGTGTCTGAGGAAGATGATCCTGAAAACTGGCATGTTCAGGTTCATTAGCATGCACTTTCCTATGCAAACCTTCTGTACTTCTCAAAGTCTTAGTAACATTAAATTCTCATTGGTGGCTCATGTGAATTGACAGGTTTTCCGATCTATTGATTCTGGATCTTTGAAGGGATTTCCCAAAGAAGTTTATCAAGCTGAAAAACAGGTTAATTTTTTTGTAGACTGGCAAAAATATGTACTGTATGGCCTTTCTGTTTATTTGGCATGACCTTCTTCGCATTTTAATTTTTACACTACCGTAATTGGTCAATTCTATTTCATCTTTTTGTTGCAGAATCTTGTTTGTTCTAAAAACCTGGTTATTGACAACAGCATTCAGACAGCATACATTCAGGCAATCCGATCTGCCCAACACTTCATATATATTGAGAATCAATATTTCCTTGGATCATCATTTGCGTGGTCGGATTATAAAAATGCAGGTTATTCACTGTCTTAAGATACTTGTTGCGTGTAAGAATAAAAATATTCTTAAACATATCACCTCATCTATACTGCTAAAATAAACATTTTCTAACAGAATCATATGTCTTCTGTCGTAAACTCATAATCCTGGATTTAAAAACATTCCAGCTATTAATTTAGGTCCAGGTCACAGTAATATCTAATGTTTACTCTTTCGTATCTGCCTCAGAAATTCTCATGAAAGGAACGTTTGCTTTTATTTTAACCATTTTTTTTCTTTTTGGTATGATTAGGTGCCGAAAACTTAATTCCTATGGAGTTGGCATTGAAGATAGCAAGTAAAATAAGAGCAAACGAGAGATTTGCTGTTTATGTAGTAATACCAATGTGGCCTGAGGGCGTTCCCACTTCCGCTTCTGTTCAAGAAATCCTCTTTTGGCAGGTAAATTTACATGCATTTTTTTATTTCTTAAGCACGTGAAGTTGAGAACACTGCAAGGATGGAGAGGAATATTCATTTGTATTTTTTTTTAAAGTCCACCACGTTTGCATCGCTTAAGAGTGAGACTGTTCCAGATAAAACTTTTGTAATTTTTGTTGCATTTTTATAATTTTCTTACTCTGCTTTCCTACATTTTATGCCATGCTTTCCGGCGGTGAAGGCATTCTGTAAATATCCATATTTTGCTGCAGTTAATTTCTTGAGCTATGGTAGTCATTTGTTTTCTTCCCAAGAGGGAAATTGTGTCCTACTTTATGAATTTTATAGATGCGAACTAGTGTGTTTTTTTCTGTTACAGGGACAGACAATGCAAATGATGTATGAAGTCATAGCAAATGAGTTGAAATCCATGAACCTTGAGAATTCACACCCGCAAGATTACCTAAATTTCTACTGTCTTGGTAATAGGGAAGAGGTGCCAGGTTCAAACAATTCTGGTGATCAAACGGTAACAATACTTGATGGAACTTGTCATCCACTTATCCAATGATCATACATTCTTTTTCAAGAAGATACAAACTTCTGACAACAATGATCGATTTCCATTCATTCATTGAGTGAAAAATGGGGAAGAGGCAGAGTTATTATAGTGCAGGAACCTAATAGCTTAATTGATTTAGATCATAGCATCATATATGTTCCTTCTGTCTTGATAATTTTGCTGTGACCATATTTCAGGTTTCAATGTCTCAAAAACTTCAAAGGTTTATGATTTATGTACATGCAAAGGGAATGGTAGTTGATGATGAGTGCGTGATACTGGGGTCTGCCAACATCAACCAACGATCTATGGCCGGTTCAAGGGATACCGAGATAGCAATGGGTGCATATCAGCCCCATCATACATGGAGAAATAAGAAGAGGCATCCACTGGGCCAGGTTTAGTATACCTTCATAATTGTGGTTCAAACTTATAACAATTGAGTCCTTCAGTTTTATTGCCTTCATTCTAGGATATCCCAGAGGCCAAACCAATTTAATATCTATTGAACTATCCTCATTGAATATGCTATTGTAAGAATTTTAACCTTGGTTAGGTGATCAAGCTTGTTGATGTGTCTTCAGGTATTTGGATACCGGATGTCTCTGTGGGCAGAACACTTGGGGTTGATTGATAACTTGTTTAAAGAGCCTGAAAGTTTGGATTGTGTCAAGACCGTGAACAAAATCGCTGAAGATAATTGGAAGAAGTTCACGGCGGAGGATTTTACATTATTGCAAGGACACCTCCTTAAATACCCTGTGCAGATAGATAGAAACGGCAAAGTAAGCCCCTTGCCAGGACAAGAGACCTTCCCAGATGTCGGCGGTAAGGTGCTCGGAGTCCGTACAAACCTCCCTGATGCATTGACGACATAGGTTTCAGTTTTGTTTTCAGTTCCATGTGGGTGCGGTTTAATTTTGATCATTTACGAGGAACAACAACTTGCAACTTTATACTGATTCAGTCAAGGTCTAGAGCCTTCTCAATTGTGCAATTTACTGGTGGCTGCCAAAGTACCATAATACCAATTTGAATTTCCTTAACAGAAAGATGGATAAATATTGGTCTGATGAATTCTGTATCTAGATCTGGCCACAGCAAGAGCTTTGACACTGCATTCTATTCTTATATTTTGTAATTCTGCAGCCAGGGAAAAGGGGAAACTAGATCTGCAACAATTATTTGGTTATTAATGTATACGACACAAACTGCACACGAATGCTCAAAGATGAAACATGCATCGCAAAAACTACAGCGTTGATAAAAATTAAAGGGCATCATACAATCTGTCCATCCCAGACACTCTCATCACTGCTTTCCAAAAAGTAAGAAGATACATGTGAGTTGATCCTTACAGATTCTTCATGTATTTAAATTTAATTAACGGTCACTTTTCCCACCATGCCAGCTCCCTGGTGAGGAGAGCAGTAGAAAGTGTATTCACCTTTATCGCTCAAGGCAACTTCGTAAGTCTCTCCTTTCGCATTGAGGAGATCCTCCTCACTCATGGAGATTTTTGCCACATCAACCCCACTTGGAACAGCATCCTCGTCGAAGACAACGTTATGTGGGAATCCGGCGTTGTTCTTGAAGACAATCTTTTCACCAGCGGGTACAGAGAAAGTGCTGGGAACAAAAGCCAATGACCCATCATCACTTCCAAGCAAGATGTCAATGGCCATAGCATTGCTAGCAATCATTGCGCTAGCAGCTGTGGCGACAACAGCAGCACCAACTTCTTTCATTGAAGCCTTGATGCTGAGCCTTGGAAGTGGAGAGGCTGAAACCTTGGCACTGGCGCTGGCTTTGGCACCGGAGGCACTGGCTGCCTTCAGACCGGTGAAAGACGGGATTGAAACAGCAGCAGAGGTGACAGTGGCCATTCTTGAACTTTTTAGTCCTAGATTTTGCTGGTCTTGTTGGTGTTGTGTGCTGAGGGCGATTAATCGGGAGGAGAAGGGAGTCTAGCTGGTTATAACAGCGATGGAATGCAAGTGTGAGGCTGAGAGGTTCTTTTTGTGTGGTTCAAATTCTGCGGTTGGATGTGTGATTGGCAAAGTGATTGGGCAGAGGTACTGGGTTATCTCTGAGGATTGCTCTCATTGGCTGGATCAGATGCTGTTTCCTGACGTGGCATTGGATGTATTGAAGTGAGGTGGAGAGGGGGATGGTGAGGTATGACAAAGTTGTCCAACCTTATCTTGAAATCTCAGAAATAAATCATCCTCCCCACTATTTGCCTAAATCTTGCATGAATTGCAATGCAATGGAGGGTATCTTTATAAAAACATTTTTAATTATAAATAATTCTATCTATTAAAATCATAAAAAAAATCAATTTTCATGTTCAGGATTTCATTAATTCTATTTAATTATAAATAATTCTATCTATTAAACATCGGCTATTTCGGGATGTTGACACTGTATTTCAGGATGATTATCATAATCCAACTTTTCCTGTGAGTATTCGATTCCCCTGATGATACACTGATCGATTTTCATGTTCAGGATTTATGCTTAGTATGCTCTTCCAGATCACGGCGCTAGCATAGCAAGCTATCCATTTACCTTGTGCGTTCTTTAAATGGTAGGCAGGAACAAAGGGTCCAAGGCAACCATATTATCAAACAAACTGATAGCTCTTGATCCCGTTGACAAACTATGTCCATTCACATTCCCACGCATATCTGCTCAACAAGACGATTTTACTTCTCTGTCATTAGCTAGCTTTCAAACTACCATTATCAAAGCAGATTCGTGCTGTTCTTTCCCGCAGCTTCTGTGTTCAATCATGTTCTCCAAACAAAATATGTGGTACAGATGACATTTCTGTCTCAGATATTTTGGCTAATACATGTGGCTCAGGCAGCCGTCAGTCCATCTCGTCACTTCACTGTAAATAACAACAAATTTAACCACAAGATGCTGTCTAGTTTAGGCATTCACTGAAAAAATAGTTTACCTTGAAAAAATACTGTGAAACAGAGGATGAAGCGTGTGAATGCGGTCAGGGAAGCACGCACGCACACGAGAGAGTGGTCACACTTGAAATGCAAGGCGCTGGAACAATCCAAGGCCTGTTGGACCTTCGGATAGGCCCAACAAGTTCCTCTCAAAAATCTCATAGTTGAGAAGTAGAGCAGACTGGAACTACAAGAGTGAACCTCTTCCTTACTCCCTCAGCCCTTTTTGTACTCGCATTCGCAATGTACTAACGATGTACTGCCTCTGTACTGCCCCTGTAAGTTGTATTTTTATTTATTTAATAAATTTAAAAAATATATAATTAATTTATGAATACCAAGCCTTATATTTTTTTTTCTATAACATACTTACATGAAATTAATTATTTTTCAATGTAAAATAGTTATATATATATATATAATCGAAAAATAATTAATATATATATATAACTATTTTACATCGAAAAATAATTAATTTCATGTAAATATGTTATAGCATATATCTTGGGGGATTAAAAAATCAATCAATTCAGAAAACCAAGAAAGCCAAAATTAAATAACTGAAAACACCTAGCTGAGAAAACCAATTTAACTGATTTTCAAAGCCATAAAACCCACCTGGGTCGGGTCGGTTTCAATTTCAAAATCAGGAACCTTTAAACCAGACCCGACCCTATAAAAAGAGTTTAATACATAGTATTTCAAAAATATTTTTCAAAAAATTTAATTAATATTTTATTTTTTTTAGATATTTTAAGTCAAAAATAATTTCTAAAAAATAAAATATATGTTTCAATGTATTTATATAAAAAATAATTTCAAAACAACTACAACCATACATTACCAAACAAACAAGAGGGGATACTATAAATATGAAATATTGTTTGGAAGTGTGATTGAGACTGATTTTAAAAATATTTTTCGTTCAAAAACACATTAAAATAATTTTTATTTTTTTTTAATTATTTTTGGCATCAACAACACATGAAAATAATTTAAAAATATCAATTTTTTAATTTAAATTAAAAAATAAAATAAAAATTCAATTTTGTTCTCAATTGCCAAACACCCACATAAATACTTACCGGTTAATCTAAACCTAAAATAATCCCGCCTTTCACAAAACAGCCGCCTGCCAGAGAAATCATCTCTCTCATTCTTCCTTTTCCCTCTGCGTTTGCCAACCCATATCTCATGATCCCCCCTTTCATCTGCATTTTTCATATGCATTTAAGGAATAAAATTCCACTGCAAGCAACTTCTGTCCCTGACTTCACAGTTCACACTTCTTTGTGGAACAACATTCAACAATAACTTACCTACCCAACTCCTTGCACACAGAATCTCATTACCAACAGCTAATTCACTTTGTTTCTCGCAGAATATCACCAGAAGTTTCTCTAATAACCGTTATTTGTTCAACAACACTATTCGCTGGTCTGGCAAATATCATTCTCCAATCACACATGCATGTTAGAGTTATAATGTTTTCTTTTGACAATAACCGGGAAAAATTTAAGTTAAGAAACAATAACTGCTATGACTAGTTACTACTAAACAAGTTTTATTGATATCCACTAGTATTTCTCCATAGAAAGTATAAAACAGGCTTGGGTTCTCTGCGCTCAAGCACATCAACCTAATAGAGCAGGGTTTCTAAATCTGCAGACTGACATCATATTTATCTCCTATCCTCTTAGGCTCCAATGATGAATTTTTCCTCAAGGTATATGAATACCAACCACAAAACCATATCGTGCCACCGAAAGGGCCATTGAGAAGATTTTCATTTCTCTAACGGTAATTTTTAATTTATGTGAGGACAAAATGATTAGGAGGGATGCAAACAGGAGACCAGGCATCCTCGAAACTTGGATTAGAAAGCTTTGCAACTAACAAATTTCAAGAGATCAATGCAGACCAGACCTATCACAGCTTATGTATACGCAATTCCAGATAAAGTAATTTTTTTCATTATAAATATCAATTCCTACGTTATAATGTTCTGTTCAGCTCAAAATGAAACCTCACATGTTAGTTGTTATTAATAACACTAACATTCCACCTAGAACAGATAACAACATGAAAGACCCCTATGTACAGCCCCAATTCACACCAGTTGCCAGTATAATATACAGAAAGTGCATCATGAAATCAATAATTCCCACCTGTTTAGTTCGGAAACACATCGCTACCACCACCATCTCGATCATCATCCACATCAAACAACTTGAATCCACCATCCCATTTCGCGTCTCGATAATTAAAGCTCGGGTTCACATAGCACTTCATCTCATGAAACAAGTTCAAATTATCCACTAGCTTATGAAACACATTGCAACCACAACACTGCAAGGGAAATAAATAAATAAAACTTAACAACAAACCCTAACACCCCAAATCAAATAACTAATCAGAAATGACCCTATAATTACCTGAACGAAGACAGTGCCATCAGTGTACGCATGGGGATTGATAGCGCGAGTAGTTCTTTGACCACAAACATTACAAGTGAAGGCCACGCGCATTCTCCTACGTGGAGATTTCGCGAAGAGAGACCACGGGAGAGTCGAGACTTTCTCCGTATTAAATCCGTCCTCGGACACAGCTGTCACTGAAGGTCCTTCCATGCCGGACCCTGTAGTCCATCCTCTCACCGATGCCGCACTCAATACCAATCCCATCGCAGCATCCTAATTCCCGAAGTTACCCCGATATAATCATCAATTTACCAATTTGTCACCGAATTTTAAGAAATATATTTATTTATTTTACCTTGGACAAAGCGGGGTTGTTGAATAGAGGGACGATGCCTGAATCGTGAGAGCTGGATTGAAGATCCGAATCTTTTTTATCCTCTGAAATTATAAGAATAAAATAAAAACGAATTGTAAAGGAGAGAGATGATAGAGAGAGTGTGGAGGAGACTTACTTTTTGAATAGACGTAGAGTCGGAGGAGTCTAAGAGAAGCATTCAGTTCCTTTCGTTTTGGAGAAAATAAGGAGGCGGAGGAGATTGTGGAGGAGGAAGTTAGAGCTTCCATGGCGGGGAAGAGACGTGAATGTCTCTGCAATGGCAGCGCCAGTGGATATATTGGTTTTTTCGCAGAGTTTTTGGACCAACTGGAATATGTGTGGTAACAGTGATGCTCTTGTGGAGTTGGGTCTTAGTTTAGGCCGATGCATAGTTTATGGGCTTCATCTCGAACCTGTTATTAGCCCATAGTAAAACATGTGGATTTTAAAACACGAAACAGATATAAGTGTGGTGTCTAGGCTGCGGGTTACAAGAGAGAGAAGAAAACAATTAAAAATATTATCTATATCCATAATATTTTTATTTATTAAGTCTTTTATAATATCTACATTAATCAATTTTATTGGTTGAGATATATAACGTAACTTTTCCATATTTTCTGGGTTTTTTAAATACTCTAGACAATATAATTACATTTATTTATCTTAAGAATTTCTTGCTTTCAAAAAGAAAGAAACAACAGCTAGCTCAGATCGAAGTTAGCAAGGTAAGTCAAATAGCAGCTGTATTAAACCCATTGAAACTTGACCCAGCAGCCAGCCAGCCACTGTATAAGCACCCATATTAGGGAACACAAGCCAGTCATCAACCTGCAATTTCGGCAACTGATGACCCATCAAAACCGTGTAAAAGAGCATCATCACCCGGCGGTCCAAAAGCCGTCGAGCTGTAGCTCCTTTCTCCTTTGCACGCGGGATTATCACTGTTAGGATTGCAAGACGTACAGGTGATTGATGCATGATCATTTAAAACACAGTTATGGAGTCGTAAATACCGTCATTAATCCAATACTCTCTCAACTCACCTCTAACACGTTTTCCTATAACGTTAGTGGCTAATGTGAAAGGCGACTTGGCAAAAAAAAGGCCCGGTTCAGAAATGATGGTTAGCCCCGGTTCATTTGGGAAATAAGATTGGAAGGCGAGTTTAATTGTTGCAGCTGCTTCCAGTCTGTTTGGTTTACCAGTGCAACCGCTATTTTGTATAAATTATTTTTTTAAAATAAATTTTTTTTAATATATTTAGATTATTTTGTTGTGCTAATTTTAAAAATAATTTTTAAAAAATAAAAAATATCATTTTGATGTATTTTTAAACAAAAAATATTTTAAAAAACAATCACAACCACACTCTCAAACACTCCATCATCAAATTGGGATCCGGCGGTGAAGCCGCCGCCGATATTTAGTATTGTCATTCTAGGCATGCCACATGCCAAGACTTGTCCTCGCCTATGAAGTCAGTCTTATTAGTCGGTTTATGTCTACACCTACAGTGAAGCATTCGGCAGCCCTGCAGTAAATTTTATGTTATTTGAAAAGAACTGGGCATATTGTACAGCAATTATGGACATGCTCAAATTGAATATTTTACAGATGTTAACTGGATTGAATCTAAAGCTGATAGACGACCCACTATGAGCTTTTGTGTTTTTGTTGGTGGGAATCTTGTATCTTGCAAGAAGCAGAATGTGACATTTCAGCGGTCTAGTGTATAATCAGAATATTGAGTCACGGCGCAAGCCACATGTGAAATTATATGGTTATATCATCTTTTAACTAAGATTGGAATAAGAAATTTCTCATGTCAGCAAAACTTTGGTGCGACCAAGCAGCTATTCATATTGCTTTAAATCCAGAGAGAGCTAAACATGTTAAAATATATTGTCATTTTAATCTTAGAAGATTAAAGAAGATCTGATTTCTACAGATTATATGAAAACTGAAGAAGGAGACATTTTCACAAAGACATTAAATGGAACTCGGGTTGACTATCTTCATAATAAGCTGGGCATGATTAACATTTATGCTCCAACTGAAAGAGAAGTGTTACGTAATTAGAATCAATTAGTTGACTTACCTTATTCATATATTAATTTATAAGCTAATTGTAGGATGTAAATATAGGAGACTTACTTTAGATAGACTAGCAGAGCATGTATAAATACATTTGTTCTTGTGATGAAGAAATATGAAATACATTCTCTGTCTCTGCTGATTACAGTACCGTATATGGCCATGACCATGAAATTTATAAACTTGTCTCTGAGCCGTTGTTTGGACGAACTAATGGAACTCAAATACAGGTTCCGTGAATTTTTAAACACTACTTCAGTAGAGAAATTAGGGAGGGTGGATAATGAAGGAAGATTGACTGTGGCTCTTGTTAATGGATTTAGAAGAAATATCGTGGGGGTTTCCTTTACCATGACCAACCAACCATGTGGCGAACCACAACACCGTTTTTCATAAGCTTCAGGCAATTCCAGGCGGTGTGTTTTTCTGTCTGCAAGGTTGTAGATGCCTTAGTGGTTTGGGCTGTTGTTTTGGTACGGAAGCAATAACCATGGAAGCTGACAGAGAAGGTCATGAGGTTTCTTGGGTAAAACTGATCTCCATGATTTGCGAACAGCTCTAACACAAAGGTAATCACATAGTTGGTTTGCTTTTGGGTGATGAGTTGTAGCAATTCGGGTGGAAGATCTGACCACCCTGACATGATTTCTTTGAGTTTGCCAAAAGTAAGCTTTCTGAATTAATAGAATTTTATTGTCCCTAGCTTCTGGCATCAGGAATCTTGACTTTGGAGAAATGTTAAAATGATGGATGTTGTTTTGTTTCTATGTGCAATCATTTTGTGTTTCGGCAATCTCCTTGTGTTTTCGCATTTCTTCTCGTCCATCGAACCTTTTTCTTTGATGGTAAAATAAGTCTCGGCATTTGTACTTGTCCATAGTTTGTTTTTGTTACATACGCAAGCACATGCCACAACTTTTTGCATCCAGGAATACTGCTGGAGGATTAGAACAAGATGTTTGTTTCTTGTTACTATTCCTGCGCTGGTTTTAAATGTTTGTCAGTCCAGTTTTAGAGGTTATCAATTGAGAATTCATTTAGAGATTGTCTGCGAATTGCTATAATTCCACTGGATAGAAGTCTCTTGCGTAGGTTCTTAGGGACAAAGGTCACCGGTTCTATGCAGCATCTTGTTCTGCGCAAACAGTAGTATATCTATTTCTGGTGTAAGGTTCCCTTCTCGGATTCGATTAAGTTTTTCTTCTGGAGTAATAATTCATAAATAAGAAGAATCTGACTATGGGGGACTGACCAGATCAAAGTAAAGAAGCTCTCATGTGATGATAGACAATTGTTTCGAAATTGAGATAACCAGGAACGAATACTTTCTGCGAGGGCAAAGTGATGAAAAGAAAGGAAAATTTGCATCTTTTGTCCTAAGATTATATATTTACACCTGATTCAATGACTAATTGTAACCCAAACAGGAGGTGGTAAAATGTACAAAGAACCATCGCGATTCAGGCTTCGCTCATAGTGAAAGATGTTTATAAAGCGTGGGTTCATGATTGGATACAGAGGTAAACCTAGGCTTTGGACACTGTCATCCTCCATGTAAAAAATTCCGAAGTCGTGACCTTCCCATGCATAATCTCTACAAGTTCTCATATAATAATCAGTGAAATAGATGCAATTCCCTTTTCATTTTGTGTATTTTGTAGCGGAAATGGTGAGTGGACTATTCCAACCCAAGAACAGTATCTGATCAGCCAAGTTCTCCAGCTTCAACCAGTTTGTCCCATTTGCATCTAGCTCATAAACATCGAATCTATCAGTTTTGTACTCGTAGTCAGGAATGACTTTCCTGTACCGAGCCACCATTGGTAGTTCTTCATTTAGACTTACCAAGTACCATTCCTTATATCCCATCCATGATGAAATTTGTGGCGGATCAGTTAGATGAATCATGGTAGGTATGTTTGCCACATTGCAGATTGAAATTCTGCCCATTTGATCAACTTCATAGAATTACCCTGCACAAAACATAATGTCCTGTAACGAGAATGCTTTAATGATTCATCCATCAGAGTCCAATCTACATCTCCTGATCTACAGAAGGCTACATATTTGTTGACTCCATAAACGATGGCAAAAAAAAAATCGGCAGCCGGCGATGGATCAGCATATAACATTGCTTCCGTAAACAAAAGTGTCACGAACATGAAGCTTTTCTCTCCTGATGAAGTTAACATTCGAGTTCCTGGAGTTTTGTAAGGCTAATTCAAGAGGGAAAGCAGGGAAACTAGATAGAGAAGGAAGCTCGATTCAGGCTCTTGTTAAGGGATTTACGAGAAAGAATGACGGGTTGGGTTCCACCATAATTAGCCATCCATGAGATAATCCACAACAGCGTTTTTCATAAGCCTCAGGCAATTCAAGACTGTAAGTTTTTCCGTCAGGAATGTTGTATAAACCCCAATGATCTTGATTGTTTTGGTGGTAAGGTAGCAATAGCAATGGAAGTTGAAAGAGACCATGGCGCGGTCGTTTTGTTATGGCAACTTGCCATGAGTTGCAGAGCACGTAGATAGTCTACATGGTTCGTGTGTTTTGATGGAAATTCCTACCACATGGACTCGTTTAATGTTTCTAAGTTTTTTTGTCTAGCTAGTGCTCTATTTGGTGAAAAGTCTCAATTATCTGCCTTAAAGTTTCTGACCTTTGGTGCTTTAAATTAAGAATTTAAAACAATTTGTATCTGCCAGTGTAGTTCTTGTCTAGTCATTAAAAATTTGCTTACATTGTATACTCCCATCTCGTCATCACCTTGCCGGCAACGCTAATTTACAAAGACTATGGAGCTGCGTTCAAAATATGCCGCACACCAGATATATGAACCAACCTTTACCTCACATCCAAACCTGAAATTTCTACATATGGACATTTTATATTTTTATTTAAAGGAAATCCCTGGTTACAAATCTGGGGAAAAAAATGAAGAAACTGGGGAAACTCCCAGCCCTTTTCCCGATTTGTCTAGGGCTAGTTATAGACTGCTTCCCAACTTCTCTGATTTCCCTCCAAGGCAATCAAAGACAATATATATGCTGTCTATTTCACTGGCTAAATGTTGTATTTACTATTTATTGGTTACATCTACATGCTGGTACAGCATTGATATCGTGCCAACTCTTAAGACAGGAGAGACGAAGCTAGCGAAGTGAAGACAGAGATGGCATATCCTCTTGTCTTTCGTGTTTTGAAAAGACGAAGATTTACACCAAAACTATCCAGACTCCAAACACCTTTCTATCCTTCTTTTTGTCCCACTACATTAACCAAACGCAGCCCCATCAAAGAAATATTATAATATATGGTTAAAATAGCAAAATATTATCATATCTATATCACTTACAGATATATTCATTTCCATGTCTGCAATTTTCATGAAATGCCTGTAAGGAAAATGCACACTATCTGTCCTGTTCCTGCAGGAGATGTGGAGCAAGGGAAAAATTGAATTGCGAAAGTAACAGTAGTGGTACAGGGCAGTAAATATATAGAAAGAGCATGCACGCTAGCAAGGAGTAGATAATCGAACGGGGAATCTTTGTCTGACTCTGGAAGTGATGATAGCAGGCATCCTTTTACTCTTCTTATTGAAGACCGCCCGACCTTCCATCTCCACACATTTATTCACCTCACCGAACTTTTCCCGGCAATAAAAAAAAAAGGGAAAACATTTTCCCTCCCTTGCCACCAACGAATAATATGTATTAAAAAAGACACTCGGATTCTACTCTTTGATTTCGAACTGGACAAATCAAGAGGAAAAGAGAGGAGAATTTCTTCTACCATCATGTATATCCCTTGGGAATGACCTCTGAGATCAACTTGGGGCCGCACTACTATGCTTAATTATTTATCTCCATGCAAACAAAATTGCTTAACCGTCGTCCAGACAGTATTATATGCGGTGCATTGGAAAGAGATGTTAAATGAAAAGTGATGATGGAGATGGTGATGGGAAAAGGCGCCTCTCTTCAAGGAATCCACCGATCCACTTGTCTTTTGCTTCATGTGATGTAATGTCGACTTTATATGGTTTCTCAAACCGGGAGGATTCATTTAATCAGGTGTTTTTCCTACTGATGCCCACCATCTTGTTCATTAACTTATTTTTCGAGGGGACGCGGATGATTAATAAGATTGAGCAAATTAATCCGTAAAAGTTAATTTAATTAAAAAATGAGTTTGTTGGATAATTTCGGTTAATGAATTTCAAATAATGGTTTAATTTAGTTTTGGTTTCAAATTTTAGAAATAAAAAATATATATTATAAAATAAGGTCCGTTAAATAAAGACTTGTTAAAATAACCCGTTTAAATGTTTATTAATTTAAATTTGCTTTGTTTTGTTATAACAAATATAAAACTGAACTTTAATCATTTTATTTATCTGATTAATTTCTGTTTAAAATATATATATATATATGATTAAACTGAACTTTAATCATCTTATTTATCTGATTAATTTCTGTTTAAAAAAAAAAATATATATATATATATATATAGATATAGTATGGTTGAATTTTGTACCCTAACCGAAATATTTGGATCGATGCCCATCCCTAATGGCCAGATTTAACTGCAACATGATGGTGCATGCAGAGCTTGCATTAATTTCTCTCCTACTTCTGATGGTCATGTTGGAAAAACGTTGGGATACATTATTTTAAATTAATTTGTTTTAGTGAATTCTTAGATATTTTAATATGTTAATATAAAAAATAATTTAAAAATATATATATTTTAATATATTTCAACAGCAAAAAAAACGTTCAGCAGCAATAATGAAAATACGATGCAACTACAGCAGTAAATGACCGTCAAATACCATCCCCTTGTTTGCAACTAAAGTAGGACTAAACCTACACGTAATACTTGAGCCTTACAAGAGAGAAGATTCATCCCTTTGCTTAGAAGATGAAGGTCCAAAATCTATGAGTCGATAAACTTTGAGATAAATTTTTCACTTTTTGTGTATGAATAAATTTACATGAAATATGATCGGCTCGTGTTTAGACAATCAAATTGATGAACGAAGAAAGATATAATTTAAAGCCAGCATCCACCTGTACGAATGAAAACAAGAGATGACTGGGGCAGGCTCTAAGATTATTGCCAAATTCCCGAAGACACGCCACAGCATTGGAAAAATTACTGTACGTGGCCCAGACTACAGTCTTGAGGTACTGAAGGGAAGATAGAAAATAAAAGTTTGCAGTAAGAAGATCCGAACAAACTAGCAGTGAAAGCTGTGTCACATATGCTAATTTGGAGCCTGATAACTCCTGAACATTTTTGTTAATTATGTTTTCTGATCAGTGTTAAGGTGAAGCAAACAGAAGCACAAACCTTCTGACAGACCTGTTTAGGCATGTAGACGCGGGAGATGGCTTGAAATAGAGAAAGAAATGAAAGAGCACTAAGATATTGGCACGGCTCAATCAAAGACGATCGACCACCGATATTCTTTCAAGCTTTGATGATCTTCTTGAAAAAACATGGTGTCTTTTCTCTGAGTGAGCCGGGCCAACATCGCAATGACACTTTCAAGCACACACAAACTGTCTTCCCAGCTTCAAGAAAGAGCTGTATTTTTTTTATGGCAAGAGCCCAGACAAGTCTAAAGAGAAGGAGAATACAAGTCATGAAACAAAATGAGGATGTGCCCTATCAGATTTATGCAAATTGAGAGAGAGAGAGAGAAGGGTTTTTGCTGGTGTGGGCATTAAAAACCCTGGACAACCTAAACCCGAATCAAGGACCAGAGCATTGAATGGTAACCCACGAACCACCACCTCTGTAATATTCCCTGCAATAAATTTCCTCTCTGTCTCCCTGTATAATACAGAGCCTTGGCCCCCTCGTATTATTAATGGCAATGGCTCCATGATTCTGTACAAGTCTTTCTTTTGACTCTAGACGAACAAACCAGAGCAAATTGATCAGTGCTGCGACCGTTTTTAATAAGGGAATCGTCCCTTGAGGCCATAACTCTCCGATCTGAACTGCATCTTAATTGCTATTTCTGGAATCTAATCAGTTTTTTGTCTCTTTAGTACCCATTTCAACTGCCGGTGTTCAGCAACTTCGTTGACCCCTTTCCATAACTTGGATTTTGAAATTAAGCAAAGCGTGTGTTTGTGTGTGTTATTTTCTGAAGGCATGTTTAAAAATGAAGATTAAAAAAAATATCAAGAAGGTGATCAGGGCCAACAACAAGCCCTTTTTTCAACAAAATGACTTGCATTATATCGGGGCTTGTGCTAGTTTATATTTCCTTACAAATACATTTTTTATGTTATATATATACAAAAATTCAAAGAACAAATTGTCATCGTCGCAACTCCGCAAATGTCTTCTAAAATTATAATCAAGCAACGCATAGGGGCAAGGAATGTGCATGGGAAGCTAGCAATCCGCGCTAAGATTAGCTTCCTGAAGCACATGAGTTGCCATTGTCGTTATCCCATAAATTAAGAGCCCTGCAAAGGAGCCACTTTTGACAGCAGCTTCACAACACCCTTAGAATCCACTTCCAAAATAATATGTTCAACAAGATTTCAAGATTTTTTTATATAAAAAAAATGAAAAGATGTAGTTTTGAAAAGGTATGTGAAACTTCCTGCCAATTTTCAACCAGGTACAACTGGGTGGCCATGAGTCACAAAGTTAACTCAGATGGCTGGGTAGCCATGAATGCAACCTTCATTACATATTTATCGTGATATAAATCCGTTGTCCTAAAAAGTTCTATGGATGTGGTCCGAGTGAATCATAACGGTCTAATTGGCATCTTGGGCTCGATTTCTTTACTGGGTCTATAATGCCATTTGACTCGATTCACGTAAGCATAGTCCATATGAGTAAGTTTCTCGAATAAGAAAATTAGGCCCACCCTTCTCTAATTTTTCGTTACCCTTCTCTTCACCTGATTTTGTCACCGAATCTAATTTCATGACCTCTCTCGGGCTCTTATTCTTGTAGCGTATTTAATACTATTTAAAAAAATATATTTAAAATAATATTTTATTTTTATTTTTATTTTTAAAAATTTATTTTTATATCAACACCTAAAAAATAATCTAAAAATATCATTATTTTTTAATTTAAAATAAAATAAAAAATATAAAACAACGACAAACAAAAAAAAAAAAATCGGGACCGCGCATTGCTTTATTAAGCTACAAGGGATGGACTCGACGTAGCCTCCTGTTTAGGTATAGGTTAATTTGTGTATTTTAATGGGAAAAGTACTATAATTTATACACTTTTATGGGTAGCTTTTTAGGCTGCACAATTTATTAGAATTTTGAAACTCAATCTAGGATAAACCATGTTCAAATCCCGGTCACAAATCATGAGAATTATTTATAAAAAAAATTCTTAAGAATTAAATTAAGTTTATTTTAATTAAAAAAACATCAACATGTTTTTGTTTATCAAAGTCAATCATAGGTCAAAGCTCTTCTTCCTTTTTTTTAATTTAAATATGTTTAGACTCATAGATTTACCTACCGAACTATACAAGTTTTATAACAATATAATTTCTAAAAGTCTCATGTGTCAAAAAATATTGAATACCAACGGGTCCTGTTTTCAGGTGGACCTTGTATTGGTTGTGTATCTGTCTATTTCAACAATAATATAATAATATAATAGTGATTATTTTTTAAAATATTTTTTATTTATAAAAATATTAAAATAGTATTATTTTATCTTTTAAAAAATATTTTTGTCGTTAGTATATCAAAATATATATAAAAAATATAAATTATTTAAAATAAAAATAAAAATAAATTATTTTTTTCAAAAATTGATTTAAAATATACTGTCAATAGTATACTTGATGCTACCGTTGTTTTTACCTTTTTTGGGGGGTGTTTGGGAGTATGATTGCGGTTGCTTTTCAAAGTGTTTTTTATTTAGAAATACATCAAAATTATATTTTTTTTATTTAAAAAAAAAATATTTCTGATATTAGCACATCAAAATAATTTAAAAACACTAAATTTTTTTTATTTAAAATGCAAAAAACAAAAAATAAATAAATAAATAAAAATTGGCTACACAACCTTACCGCCGCTTAGCCAGGCACTTTATATCTTTCGTTAACATTAGCTACCTGCTGGGTTAGAAACCATTAATTTATATAATTACATGGAATTTTGATGTATGACATGTGATCGAAACCTCACGTTGCTGCAGTAATAATTATTGCTGTATAAGGCTATAAGCTGGTTGAGAATATTTCCAGTGATAAAATAAATAAATAATTGCTGTGCGGATATGCCTATCTTGTATAAACTTTTGACTGAATTAGTGGTTATAGTTTTCTAATTTATTTATTTTAGCCCCTCCTTTCCTATCAGATGTTACTTCATTGTTGCACAGGCTAATTCCCTATCTCGTTTTACTTTGATTCTCGCAGGTGACAGTCGAATCTGGCTTCTCTCTCTTTCCAATTCTGCTGTTCTTCCTCACTTCACTACTTTCCTTTGGAGCTATCTACACTTATAGTAGTTTTTTTGCTTATGATCATGGCATATTAGTTAAATTTAATGCAGATATCGTTGTGGGAATTGGACCCAGTTCATAAGGTAATCAGAGATGAAAAGAAGAAGAAAATGATTCCTCTACGTGTTGATTTTACAATATACAAACTATCTGATTCCATTCTCGTGCAAATCTTAGCAAAATTACTGTGATAAAATCATTATTTGATTAAAATTAGTGTTCCCAATTGCCTGATTGCATCAGGAGGATTCAGAGGACTTGTTTTCCATGGCTCGACAGCAGATGAGCTTCAGGCATGCAATCCCCTTGTTTCTTTCTGTTTAAAGTCTTCCATGTTAGTAAATGGTGCATGTTAATTCAATCTTTGTACTCACACTTCTTCTCCAGATGACATTTACTCTTTCACCTTTCGATCAGCCACGCGCTGCCGTACTGTGTTCCCTGTCATGTTGCCCGAAGCGCTTTGCAACATCGAAGAGAACGTGATCGTGGGCTTGGGATTCGTGGTTATGGCACGTGTATCATTCTCAGCCCTGTATGGATCTCATGTCAATTCACCAGCCTTGATTTCTGGGCTGAATGGGCAGGCCTGAAATTGTTCGAGGTAGTTTTTCTTTGAAGAAAATTACTTCAGGGCATGAAGTGATATGAATCATATTTGCAAGAAAAGACATGAAGATGGAAGGCTGACCTGTGAGTCAAATTTAAGCTATGATAGTTATAAGAAAAATTATTTTTTTTATAATAAAATGGTTCAAAATAAAACTTAAGCCTAACTAAATTTCAAGCTGACAGGTTATAGATTGATCTATCGATTCGAACTGGGTCTTATAATCATAAACTTGATGAGATGTGTGTGGTGGTCATAAAAATATTTTTTTTTAATTTGATAATAAGTATTGCTTTTTTTGATAAATAGTAATTGTTATTGAGCTCGGAGTGAAAACTTAGATAATTTAATGTGCAGACATTGATACCTGCTTCGCCGGAAGACAGGAACCAGCAATTTGAAGTACCATATCACCGAATATCTGGTCCCGTGGATGACGACAGAGAGAGAAGTGAGGAGAGGAGTTCGATTTCTGAAGCTGAGTATCTGGAGGTAGAGGAAGGAGTTGGCGAGAACAAGGGGCTGAAGCTGGAGGATTCAAAGCAAAAGGACTTAAATTTGACATTGAAATCAACGAGGACGAATGGGAATATATAGAAAATACTCTTCACTTCATGCCAATGACACCCAAAGTGAGATTGGATCTTAAGTCCAGCAATAAAAAAGAAAATATGATAAGAACTCAATTAAGATTTCTTTTACCTTTCCTTGTCTTGGCTTAGCTTGTAAGTCGAGTTTGTCTTGGCTTAGCTTGTGAGTCGAGGCTAGTTCTTCTGGTCGTAATTGAGAAGGGTCCCCCCCCCCTATCGAAAAGGTCATTTCTTTTCCAGGCATATGTGTTCCTTTTTCTTTTTTTTTCAATTTGGATCTCTATTCCTTTATTTATCAAAAAAATAGTGCAATGTAAAGCATGTTTTAATGTTGCAATTATTTCACGTAGCAATGATTAAATGGATTAATTTAAAATAATTAATTTGCTTTAAAAAACGGGGTAAAACAATCATTTTAAAAAAATACACCTGTTAGCCCCTGTGTGGAGCTCCGTGACATTAAAAGTTCGGCATCGAAAGGTGCTCAACAAGAGACAAGTTTTGGTGGACCATTAAATACTTGATGGTGCCGATGTTTTTTTACGAAGAGATGACGGGATGAGCAACCAATAAATGAACTGCATCTCATGCCCTTATAGAAACACAATAGTAAGAGAGAAATAAAAGGAAAGGGGGGGGAAAAGAATGGAATCACACAAAATTATAAGAAAATACGTGAAGTGTTTACTCTTTATTAGTAAATAAATTTTTAATTATTCTATTATTAACAAATTAAAAGAGAGGTTGTAATTCTCATGTGATTTAGTGAAAACAATATATACACTTCTTCAAAGACAACATGATCAAATCTAAATGAACGACGTAAATTATTTTGTTCTTATTTTATGTTGTATGTCGATGTTAACATCCTCGACAGCATATCAACCCCATCAAGTTTAATAATAGTATTCATTTCATGTGAAAATCTATATCCTATAGGTGTATATATGCAATTCATCCCATTATTCGTGCAGAAGGAAATCCTCTACGACGACTGTTCATGAACTCTACTTTCTCCTCTTTTATTTAAGTGGATGAAGAATTATTCCACTAGTTTTTTGTTATTATTAAAGAGGATATCAGAATAATTTGTGTATATTTTTATTGATTTTATAAATTTTAAAACAAAATAAATAATTATATAAATCTTTAACTATCATTATATTAGCTGTTACAGAGCTTAAATCTAAAACAATAGCGAGAATAAATCACTGAATCACTGGGTCATAGTTCTTTCGTTTATCTTATCATCGCATCGCTTCTCGCCAAGGGCATTCATCTAGTCTCGAGCTTATTCTGGGAAAGAAAAGACGAGAGATTTTTTTGTAGGCTCGAGGTAGTTTTTGCCTGCTAGGTGTATACTACATAACATTGTTAAGGAAACAACCACCCCAAACTGAGTCCACATCCGGATTGTGATGGGAAAGCAGAGGTGCTAGTGAATTTACATCATCGTACCATTAATTTTTTGTCTCCCACATGATTCGTTGAGGGGGGGGGGGGGGGGGTCGGGGGTTACTCTAAATTCAGAGAGACCCAGTCACTATCTAGTTCCCGTTACTCAGTGGATGACGAAGCATCTTTCTGGCCACACCTTGCAATGCGGAAATTTGCGTAAACTTTTCTCGAAAGTAACCAAAAGGTATTGAATTTTGTTTTGGTTGGTTTTTTATTTTTTTATTCGGAATTATATATTTTGGTTTTGAGTTGTTTTGATATTTTTTTTTGGGTATATATATATAAAAAAATAGTTTAAATTTAAAAATAAAAATATTTAGAGTTTTACAATTTTAATTTCAAATATAAATAAAAAAAATAAAAGTTGAACTGATATAACTCAATCGACTTGATGAGTTGAGTTTAAAAATAAAATAGAAAATTAATAAAAATATAACTTGATTGAAAAAATCAAGTTAACATCTTAAAAAAAAATATTGAAACAATGATATATTAGATCAACTCAGGTCAACCTCTATTAACTTTTTAAATGTATGGCTTGTGTTATAAAACCAAAATAACTTTAAATAAAATAAATTATAAAGTTCAATTCATAAAAAGATTGTTGAATAATAAAATTGAGAAAAAAATAATCTAAAAAAATACAATAAAATATTTTTTCTAAATAAAATTATGGATCTGAATAATATTACGAGAATATCAAAATCAATCTCATAATATCGTTATATTATCTGAATGCTTTGAAACTTTAACATAATATATATAAATATATCAATAAACTCTTAGTAACATTTCATTTCAATCTAACAATCAGATTAAAAAATATGATTGATATTATAAAATTATTTATTGTTTAAAAAAATACTATTTGGCCTAAACAAAACATAACAAACAAAATAAAATTGGATTTTCTAGATAGAATTTAGATAAAATTTCCGGAACAGATCAAGATTCTAAAAAAATAAAATTTATTTTATTATTTTCTATTTTTTGAATTAAATCAAAATATATATCGAGTATTCCGGGGATAACAAAATATAACTGACAATCTTGATTGAAACATTGACACCACACTATTCTTCTAGCCATAACTGCAATATTCCCACGAGAAGGAAAAGGCTCTTTTACTACAGGGACTAAAAGATTCGACAAATCTGTGCCGTGCCCACCAACGCTGCTACCATGACACATGCAAAACGAGTTGGAATAGGCAGCACTGTTCTAGTGGGTTAAAAGTTTTTATTTTATATATTAATAATAAGCTAAAATGTGTGGGTATTCATTATAACTCACCACACATTTTACTTTTTTTTTTCCTCTTCCAGATTATTTTTTTAATATATTTGATTTTTGCTTTTTTTGTATTATTTTTTTCCTTTATTCTTCTCACTTTCGGGTTATCTTTTCTTCTCTTTTTTTCATTTTATTTGTTTCTTGCTTTTTTTTTATTACTTTTTTTAATTATTTTTTTTCTTGCCTTTTTTTTCATATTAAGTTTTTTTTCTTTTTTTTCATATTTTCCCATTAAATATTTTTTTTGTTATACTTTTTTTTCCTTTTTATTTATTTTATATGATCAGATTATCTAATTAGCTTAAAAATACCATGATTAATTCTCAGATCCAATTTTTTTATAGCTTTTTTTTCTTGGTTTTTTTATTGATTATATTTTTTTTCCATGAAATTTTTTTTCCTGGTTATATTTTTATTTATTTTTCTTTTCCACTTATATATATATATATATATATATATATATGATCGAGGTGTCCGGGCTAGCTTAGATGCACCACGATCAATCCTCGGATCCAATTTTTTATAGTTTTTTTTCTTTTTTCCTAACTATTTTTTTTCCATGAAATATTTTTTTTTGCTGGTTATATTTTTTTTAATTTTTTCCTTTTTCTACTTGTATATATATATTTTTTGTTTTTTATGATTCGGGTATCCTGGCTAGCTTAAGCGCGCCACAATTCATCACCAGATCTATTTTTTTTTAATAACTAGAGTGTCCAGACCAGTTTATGTGTCCAAACACTAATCCTCGAATCCATTTTTTTTTTTTTTTTGCTAAAGTTCTTTTCTTATATTTTTGTTTTGTTCATTTTTTTTTTAATGACCGAAGTTTATGGGCCAACTTATGTACATCACAACTGATTCCCAAACCGAATTTGTTTTTATAACAATATGGATTGCTAAAGTGCTTTCATGCTTATATATATTTTTGTTTTCTTTGACTTATATGTATATTTTTTTTAATCATGGTATTTGAGTCAGTTTATATTTTTTTTTATTGGTTTTACTTGTATATTTTTTTTATAACCAGGATCTCCATACCACCTTGGGCACACGATAACTAATCTCTATACCAAAATTTGTTGATGACTGGGGTGTCTAGGGCACCTTGCGTGCACCACGACTAATCCCCCGACCAATTTATTATTTTTTTTAAAAAAATTCTTATACTTTTTTTATTCACTTATATATTTTTTTTCTTTATCACCGGACCAATTTTTTTTTTTAAACTGGTATCTCTGGGTCAACTCAAGCACGCCATGACTAAATCCTAGAACAATTTTTTTTTTTTTAAGTGATATGGATTGTAAATGGTGTGGAGAAAGCATTGTAGCTCCCCATTGTTGATTGCAACAATGCTTTCCCACTACAATGTTTCCCCTCCTGATTTTTACTTCCTTTTTTTTACTTTTTTTTTTCTTTATTATGTTTATTTTTTCATTTTTTTTATCTTATTATGTTTTTTTTTCCCAAAACTTTTTTTTTGCCCATTATACTTTTTTATATTCTTTTTTCTTTTTCAACTTATATTTTTTTTTTAACCAGGGTGTCTTAAGCGCACTATGATTCATTCACATATTCAATTTTTTTGATAACCAGGGTGTTCATACCAACTTATGCGTACCATGACAATCCCTGAACCCATATTTTTTTTCTAAAATTTTTCCTGTTGATACTTTTTTTTCTTATACTTTTATTTTGTTCACTTATATATTTTTCTATAACCGAAATCTCCAGACCAGCTCAAGCACACCACAACTAATTCCTAAGCCGATTTTTTTTAAAATAGTATGAATTGCTACAGTGCTTTCACGCTTATATTTTTTTTCTTTTACTTGTATATTTTTTTTTATAACCATGGTCTATCAGCCAACTTAAACTTATATATCCCAATAAGATAAAATCCAAAAGTTGGCTATAAGGGTGTATTAGTAATTTACTGATTTTTAATTATATTTTTTGTAGCTGTGTTGTGGGCGTGTCTTTGGCACGATGTCGATTTCAGAGTTTATGCACATTTCGGATAGTGCATGCGGCGTTGTTGAAATTTTAAAAATATATAATAGTTTTTATATATTCATTTTATTATATAAAATGTGTTTAAAATAATATCATGGTATCTGAGGTATTTTCAATTTTTTTCATTTATGTGCACAATACAATAATTATAATACTCTTGAATAACATAAAAATCAAGAATTGTTAGTGAGGGCGTCCCGATAATTTTATTTTTTTAGTGCATTGTAAAATAATTTTTGTAGTCTCAGATAAGACAAAACAAAAGAGTCAGCTGTAGTAGTGTTTCAAACATTTTACGTTTAACTGTATATGTATAGAAAAAGAGTTTCACTCTTATTTTACACCACCAAAGTTAAACTTGCTATGTTTTATAATGCGAGTTGCATTTAATACAAATAAAAATAATAATAAAAATTAAAAATCTAGACAAAGAGTAAAGGTGTATAGATATAAATAAAAAATTTTAAACTATCTTAGAAGGATAAAAAAAATCAAGAGATCGAAATTAAATTAAAAAAATAAAAGAATAAAAATTAAAACATAAAATATAAAATTATATATTAAATCTAGATTAAAAAAAATCAATCTCTGCGGCGAAACGTGGATTTACGGCTCACATATATATGTGTGTGTGTGTGTGTGTGTATACTAGCTAAGTGCCCCCGAGCGTTGCCGCGGGTATTTTTGTGTATATAATTTAATATAATTAAATTTATAATGATAAATTTATATGATATAATCAAATAAAAATTCTAGATTAGGAGATAAAATGTATAAAATTTTAAGTAGAGTTTGTTACGCAAGTATAGATTACATTTTTTAGAATGTAGGTATTGCGCCATAAAAGATAAAAGATTACAAAAGAGCGTAAATTAACATTAAAAAAAAGACCAAAATAATTTTATAAGAAAAAAAAATAATTAAAATTCTTATTGTGCAGATAAAAATAAAAAAAAAATAAAGGGGAAAAGGAAGCAATATTAATTTAAAATATTATAACAATAGCGACATCGGAGTTTTAACATCTAAAATTATTATTGTTGTGACTATCAAAACAATAAAAATAATCAAATTATACCGAGAAAAAAAAATAAAAAGCATGAACAAAATAGCAAGTAAGAAAACAATTAAATTATTGTTGTTGTTGTTGTTGTTGTTGTTATTAAATATTAAATAAATAAATGAAAGATTAGAAAAATTGTAAAAACTACAACAAAAGATAAAACAAAAAAATACAATAAAAACTAAAAATTATCATTGTTATCACTGTCAACATAATAAAAATTATCAAATTGTTATAAGGGAAAAAAACCCTAAAAAACACTAACAAAAGAGTAAAAAAGAAAAACAATTAAATTATTATTATTATTATTATTATTATTATTATTTTCATTTATTTTTTTATTTTTGTCTTAATAATGAAAGGGAAAAAATGGAAGAAAAAAAATTCTAAGAATTTCAACAAAAGATCAAACAAAAGAATAAAACAAAAACAAAAACTATTGTTGCTATCATTGTGAAAACAATAAAAATTATAAATCATCCCGAGAAAAAAAACCCTCAAAAACATTAACAATAGAATAAGCAAGAAAAAACAATTAAATTATTATTATAGCTAAGTGGTATACTTGTGTATATAATTTAACATAATTAAATTCACAATGATAAATTTATATTATATAATCAAATAAAAATTCTAGATTAGGAGATACAATGTATAAAATTTTAAGTGGAGTTTGTTACGCAAGCATATATTACATCTTTTAAAATGTAGGTATTGTGTCATAAAAGATTACAAAAAAACGCAAACTAACATTAAAAAAAGAGCGAAATATTTTTATAAGAAATAAAAAATTAATCACTAAAATTCTTATGGTGCAGATAAAAATAAAAAAAAATTAAGGGGAAAAGGAAGCAATATTAATTTAAAATATTATAATAATAACAATATCGGAGTCTTAACATCTAAAATTATTATTGTTGTGACTATAAAAACAATAAAAATAATCAAATTATACCGAGGGAAAAAAATAAAAAGCATGAACAAAATAGCAAGTAAGAAAACAATTAAATTATTGTTGTTGTTGTTGTTGTTGTTGTTGTTAAAGATTAAATAAATAAATGAAAGATTAGAAAAATTGTTAAAACAACAAAAAAAGTCAAAAAAATACAATAAAAACTAAAAATTATCATTGTTATCATTGTCAACACAATAAAAATTATCAAATTGTTCTGAAGGAAACAAACGCTAAAAACCACTAACAAAAGAGTAAAAAAGAAAAACAATTAAATTATTATTATTATTATTTTCATTTATTTGTTTTATTTTTGTCTTAATAATGAAAGGGAAAAATGGAAGGAAAAAATCCTAAGAACTTCAACAAAAGATAAAACAAAAGAATAAAATAAAAACAAAAACTATTATTGCTATCATTGTGAAAACAATAAAAATTATAAATTATCCCGAGAAAAAAAACCCTCAAAAACATTAACAATAGAGTAAGTAAGAAAAAATAATTAAATTATTATTATAACTAAGTGAATATAATTTAAATAATTAAATTCACAATGATAAATTTATATTATATAATCAAATAAAAATTCTAGTTTAAGAGATACAATGTATAAAATTTTAAGTGGAGTTTGTTACGCAAGTATATATTACATCTTTTAGAATGTAGGCATTACGTCATAAAAGATTACAAAAAAGCGTAAACTAACATTAAAAAAAGAGCAAAATATTTTTATAAGAAAAAAAAAATTAATAACTAAAATTCTTATTGTGCAGATAAAAATAATAAAAAAAATAAAGAGGAAAAGGAAGCAATATTAATTTAAAATATTATAATAATAACAATATCGGAGTCTTAACATCTAAAATTATTATTGTTGTGACTATAAAAACAATAAAAATAATCAAATTATACCGAGAGAAAAAAATAAAAAACATGAACAAAATAGCAAGTAAGAAAACAATTAAATTATCATTATTGTTGTTGTTGTTGTTGTTGTTGTTGTTGTTGTTGTTGTTGTTGTTGTTATTATTATTATTATTATTAAAGATTAAATAAATAAATGAAAGATTAGAAAAATTGTAAAAATTACAAAAGAAGATCAAACAAAAAAATACAATAAAAACTAAAAATTATAATTGTTATCACTGTCAACACAATAAAAATTATTAAATTGTTATAAGTGAAAAAAACTCTAAAAAACACCAACAAAAGAGTAAAAAAGAAAAACAATTAAATTATTATTATTATTATTATTATTATCATCATTTTCATTTATTTGTTTTATTTTTGTCTTAATAATGAAAGGGAAAAAATGGAAGAAAAAAAAATCCTAAGAAATTGAACAAAAGATAAAACAAAAGAATAAAACAAAAACAAAAATTATCGTTGCTATAATTGTGAAAACAATAAAAATTAAAAATTATCAAATTATCCCGAGGAAAAAAACCCTAAAAAACATTAACAATAAAGTAAGTAAGAAAAAACAATTAAATCATTATCATTATTTATTTTATTTTTGTGTTAATAATGGAAGGGAAAAAATGGAAGGGAAAAAATGAAAGGGAAAAAAAATCCTAAAAGTTTCAACAGAAGATCATATAAAAGAATAATAATAATAAAAAAAACTATCATTGCTATCACTGCTAAAACAATTAAAATTATAAGATTATCCCTAGAAAAAAAACTCTCAAAAATATCAACAATAGAGTAAGTAAGAAAAAACAATTTAATTAATATTATTATTATTATTATTATCATCATCATCATCATCATCATCATCATCATCATTATTATCATTATCATTATCATTATTATTATTATCATTATTATTGTGCTAGTAATGAAAAAAATAAATAAATGAAAGAGTAAAAATACAATAAAAATTTTAAGAAAATTTAAATAATAAAAAGAAATCAAGGGATTAAAAAAAAACATTAAAAGTATAAGGCCCGGAAGAGAAATCAAATATAAAGGGATTAAAATCAAAAATTAAAAATATAAGGATTAAAATGAAAGTCAAATTTATTATCAATTTCAATTAAAGGACAAAATTGAAAAAATTCAAACTGCTGTACCGAAAAAAATTAAAAGTATAAGGACCGAAATGAAAATCAAATTTATTATCAATTTTAATCAAAGGACAAAATTGAATAAATTGAAACTTCTGTACCGCATTTAATGATTTATTTAAACCCAGTCCAGAAATTAAAAGAAGGAGGATCGAAGTGAAAATTGCGCTTCCAATTAATTTCAATCGAAGGACCCAATCGAACTAAATCAAAACTTATATAACAAAAATAAGGACCATAAACAAAATTAAAAGTAAAGGGACCAAAATGAAAAGTAATAATACTCGAGGGACTCCCCTGCACTTTGACGTGCAGGAGAGAGAGAAAACGTTGCCGCGGCTTTAAACGGCCGCCGCGGCGTCCACGGACGTTGGAGAGAGAAACGCGCCGCACCGGGAGGAAGAGAAGGAGGCGGCGCAGCGACTGAGACGCCGGTAGCGCATCTAACAAAAAAATAAAATATTTAAAAAGCCGAAATTGTACAATTACGGAGGAGCCCCTACACCCATAAGCGTTTTTTTGTCTTTTTCGAGGGCTAAAAGCGTGATTTCACTGTGTAAAAAACAATAAAAAAATCGGAAAACCGGAGAACCGACCGAACCGAGAACCGAACCGAACCAAAATTACACTGTCGCAATCCACAGTAAAAACACTCAGAAGCTACAGTTCAAAACAGTAAAACACCCACGGCAATTATCTTTTAGTTAATGGTCACCCTATTTATATGGCTATCATTTTTTTGTTTTTATCTTTACTTCATCAGTATTTGACGAGAAATTGAGGCACGGTTTGTTTTTACGCTGGAAAATGCTTTTATAAAAAAATGAATTTTTTTCCTTCTAATTTCTATGTAATATTTTTAAATTTTTTGACGTGCTAATATCAACCATAAATTATAAAAAATAATATTTTTAATTAAATAATATTTTTTAAAACAATTACTCCCACGATTAAACTACTCTTAAATTTTTATAACGTATCGGAACTTGCCCTGTTAAACACATGTCAAAATAAATAAATAAAATTTGGGACATATGCCATGATATTATTCCATGTGACCGTGTAATTACAAAGTAATTCCACAAACCAAACAAGATAATTTTGAGAATAAAGGGCTGACATTAATGCAATTAAAAATAAATAACGGCAAACGAGTATAAAATCAAAATGAAAAAAAAATATAAACTTTTTACTTTTTTTTTTTTAAAAAAATTATTTTTAACATTAATATGTCAAAATAATTAAATAAAACAAAACAAATATAACATATTGTGATTTTTTTATACTGATTATTTTATTCTCGTTCTTTTATCTATTGATTTAAATATTAGATATTATTTTAAATATTTATTTTCAGTGAATAATCAAAGTCTACATTCAAGTCCATATATTTTAATTCATGATCACAATTTATATAAAATATATATGTAAAGTTTTCTTATATCATATAAGGTTTATGACGAAGGGACCACTAGAATTGTTAGGGAGAATGTCACTCGTAGCCTTGAAGTTGCTGGGTGGTGCGTGTCCCTCTATTTAAAGCAGGGATTGAACTGTATTTGACAATGATTTTCGAATCTTTGAATTAGTAGATAATATTCACTCAACTTGTTGTTTCTTCATAGGTGTGCCTGAGATGGCGCAGATGCACAGCGAACTAGATGGTTTTTATCGCTTCGTTTTAAAAATATTTTGGAATTAAATTATTATTTTTTTATTTTTGAAATTAATTTTTTTATATTTATAAATAATGTAAAAGGTATTTTTTTTAAATCTAAAAAAATATTATTTTAATAAAAAATACTTTAAAAAATAATTTTAAGTGAAACACAGTACATGTCTTATTTTTGTCTTTAAATTCACGTTTAGAATCATTACATATGGATTTCATTGGGATTTTATCCACGAAAAACAAAATAAGTATAGCTCTTATGGCTATCCAGCTAAACACAAGCATACACGTCACCGATTTCTCGAGGCTACATTTATTTGCCTGTGTTTTGGAGGACATTAAAAAGCGATGTCTTTTGAGGTGGGGAGGTTACCATCCTCGTCATCTCGTAGCAACTTATCTCTAAGGATGAAGTTTCTGTTTGACAATACAATTGATGTTATTTAAGGTATTTTCTTATTTAAAATAATATTTTTCTTATTACAAGAATCCCCAAGTCAGCCGGCCTAGAAAGCAAAAATCAAGTCCATTGTGGCGTCATCTGGTTGAAATTGCAGAGCAATTGCCCACTGTTCTCGAAAATTCTTACTGCGTTGAATCTATAACTGCTGGTATTTATTTGATAAAAAGAAAGAAATAGACGAGGAAAAAAAGAAAATTCTCTCAGCGTTGAATCTATAACTGCTGGTACGCGACTATCCATGCCAGCTCGAAGAGTAATGACCCGGTTTGCATTTTATTTTAACAGCCAACATGCAATAAAGAAAAGCAATTTAATCTCAATAGGCAGTGCATACATGGGTGTAGGCTAAGTGGAAAGTTGAGGCAACCGAAGAATTTCTTTGGCTAGGAGTGGAGGGGCGTGATGCTGTCAAGTGTCAAGGCTATCCAGGGACAAAAACCCTTTCATTATTATTATTCTTTAATCATCAACTTTGAGTCCGAGTGACGGAAGCGATACATGGTTTTTTATTTATTGAGTTTTTTTATTAAATACTGTGGTGTTATACAGTTGGCGGCTGATTAGTGGTTTCATTTCCCAGTAACAATTAAAATAATAACATATGTATACAGAATTCCTAAGTTAGTAAAATGGCGATGAGAACAATAGAAAGGCTAAGATAAATGAGGGATTGCAGAGTGGGTGCTGCTTTGAACGTCGGATATTTATCTCTTGATCGCCATAAATTATGCGACTCACTGATAAGAATTTAAGAACAATTATGAATAGGATAGTTTATTGCAAGGCAAATTATGGCTAAAAGTTAAAAAGATATTCTCCATGAGAGTTGTGATTGCGGATAATTATGGTTTATTTTGGCGTGGCCCAAATAAATTGATTTTTTACCCATTAATATCCAAATTAATGTATTCGTGATAAGTGAAAGCGAAAATCTACTTCCAAATCGGATGAATATGGAAAAAAATGGGATATTTTATTTATTTATTTAAGAGGAAAGAGAATATTCTTTGTTTTATTTATTTTAATAATGGTAGCAAAAATGTAAATTAAACCGGTGATAGAAGCAAAGCAAGAAAGCATTGTTAGAATCCACGTAGATGCGCGCTCATGGGTGCGCATTACGCCATCGGTTAAACGTATTAATTTTTCCGTAACCTAATCATGTTTATATATTGCACAAAAGAAAAGGAAAAGAAAAAGAAAAACGGAAACAGAGCGAGAGAGAAATAGAAAGACAGAGAGCACGGCTAGCTTCTCTTTCTTCATGCAAGCAAGTCTCGAATCTTCCTTGTCGTTTGCTGCTTAGAAATTCACCGTTTCATGTGACCGATCATCACCGCCACTGATCCTCTTCAAAAAACAACTTCGCCTGTCGTTTTTCTTTGTTTTCAATGGAAGACACCGAGAGTTGCAGCAGCAGAGCAGTAGATTTCGTGCCTCGAAACCAGAGGCAAAAACTCGATGTATTTAACGATGTTCTTTGCCGTCTTATAGAATCGAATGACAAAGAAGTGACTCGTCCTGGCTTCGAAGATGAACTCTGGACTCATTTCTGTAGACTTCCTACTCGGTAATCACAATCGGAATATTCCTCTCTCTCGATTTTTTTTATCGTCTTGGCCGTTGTAATTTTGATCTAATTTACTGATTTTCTATTTTATTATTTATCATTCAGGTATGCAATGGATGTGAATGCGGAGAGAGCACAGGATGTTACTATGCACAAGAGGTTGTTGCAGATGGCACGTAATCCAGCTACTCGGCCGGCAATTGAAGTACGGCTTGTTCAGGTATGAAAACGAAGATTCGGTAATAGATCCCTTCTTGATCTTTGGTATCTTCGCTTTTAATTCTTTTCGTTTGGCTTTGTGTGATACTCTATTAGATTCGTCTGGTAGAATTATTTATTGGCAGGGTAGGTGTGTCTTATTCCATATATACTGCGATTAAATATTATTAGCAAATTGCATTGTCCACAGTATTATTATTTTAAAGAAAATGAATGGTTGTCCATGTCTGCACGTACCGAGACCAAGTCCAAGTCTAATTTCTAACGCTTATATAAATTAATAACTTGTAACATGAAAACTTATTAATTAATCGAGATATTATTTAAGTCGAGACCAAAAAATATTATTTAATAGAGACAATTAATTCATTGAGGTTCAATATATATATGCTTTATGGTGATAATCTTGAGGTGTCTTGGTGAATGGAACAGTAAAATTCCTCTCTGGTCATACTGACTGAAAATGTTTCCATCTGTATTTTTTTTATAAAAAAAAATACGATATGTTTGGAATAGAGGAATATGAATCCATACTAGCAGTGTGCTTTAGAACCAGGTGGCAGAAGAACTTGCTATTAATAGCAAGTTTCACCATAGACAGACTTGCTGATCGGTCTATAATTGTTTTTATCTAGAAGAAGAAGAAAAAATCATGTTATAAATTAAATGGTTAATCTATTGTCTCGAACTTGGTGAATTTTTGTTAAGAATGAAATTGATAATTTTAACTTTTGCTTAAAATTATTTTTCCTGGGAATTCTAGTTCATATCAGGGTCAGCTGTACTGTAATTGCTGTTTTGGGCTTTTGAGTCCTTTGCCCTGTTTCCCTTTATGCAACTTCTTTAAGAATGGTAGCATTATAACATTTCCGTTGCCGCTTTGATCACAATTTACCAACCTTTCATTGCTGGCAAATGGCATCTTTGTCTCATTTTTCGTATGCAGGTTCCTTTTGCATATGATGGACATTCTGGTGATTCGGTAGATTCAGACTCTCCAAGGAAATTTCAGCTCCAATATCTTGATTATCTCAAGAAACATAGGCATGGTTATGCAAATTATAATATTTGGATTTTCATTTTCTTTATGAAAATTTAAAACTATTAAAGTCTTACATTTGTGTCTTTGTTTCATATTCAGAATTCATCCACCTCCAGCCTTTGGTTCATTGACTGATTTTGAACTTCTTCATAAATATCAGAATGATGATATCACTGCGATTACCAGGCAAGTTTATTTCCGATAATGGTTCAAAATGTTCTTTCCTGGTTGTGAACTCACAATCATTCTTTTGTTTAATTTTTCTCTGGTCACTTGATGTGATTTAAGATCTTGTAGCTGTTCTGTTTCCTTACTGCCTCACCCAGACTAGGCTTGCATGTAATTTTTATGAATGTGACCTTTGAAATTTAAAATAGCTTCTGGTCCTGTGCAAAATGTTTTATAGCTCAACCAAAAAAAAAGGAAAACATGTGGGAGGGTTTTTTTGAATCAAATTGAATTTTTCAGGATATTCAATATGAAATTTGAGGAGTCCTTTCTTCTCCCAATATTTCCTTGTTAGATAAAATGGAAGAAAAAGGAAAAGAAGAACAAAGAGATGCGCTACTCCATCAAAATGTTTTCTTATATATGTGACCCATGAAGAAGATGACTGGGGTAGTCGGTGCTTCCTGGTACCAACTAGCCCCCCATTAGAATTAATTAACTGGTCATTTGTTTTATGTGTTTCTAACTCATGTGATCAGTAGCATAAGCATTTGATGCTAAAAGTATGAGCAGATTCAGAATTCTGCATATCAGAAGTTCTAAACTACGAGGCTGGGATCCTTTCAATTCCTGTGTTAATGAAGGCCGGTAGGTGATAGATTTGTTGCTTTCTTCCTTTCTTGTTCCCTAGCTGTGCTAATCCTTTGCTTTCTTTGAATGAGTAGTTGTGCTGTACGCCATTTGAGGCAAATATTTTCATTATCTCATGAAAACACATTTTAGTTATTATGAAAATAACGCTGCAATACTTCCATGATTTTGTAGGCTGATGCATGAAATTACAATTTCAACTAATGATAAGCCAAAACTCCTGAGTCAGGTAGCTGACCTCTTCTAATTTCTGAATCATTTGTAGATGTCATCTGCGTTGAACTAGTCTTGGTAGGCATATTGTTTTTGTTGATATTCTGCTATGAGCATTGCATGAAATTTATTACATCCTTGATTTAGCATTCTTTCATGTATCTCACATCTCAGTTAATTCATCTTAATCATGTCCTTTTACCACCCAGGGAGTACACTTCAAGAGCTCTTGCTCTGTGTATCCTCCTACTTATTCTTCATTTTTCACTGTCGACATCTGTATAGAATTCCTATATCTTGCATAGCTTCCAGTTTATTTTCTTATCTTTCTATGATTGGATCCTTTCTATCACCAGTCTAGAACAACTGTCCATAGTTTGCCTCTCCTCTTGGTTCTTCTCTGCTAGCATTCATATGGATTTTTAAATGAAATATTTGTTTGCATTTTTACTGCATTCCTTGATTATTGCACAAGTTCAGTTTTATTTTCTGATCTCATGATTTTACTTTCTACCACCAGTCAAGCGATTCTGTCTACTTTGATCTTCTCCTCTGTTAATCACATGGGTCCCTAGCCTTCAGATGACTTGTTGTACACTATCTTTATTTTTCAACAGAACTATCAGCATATAATGTTGTTGCTGTGATGACTTGTAGTGATAATTCTAAGTGCAACAGAGCTATGAGCATATAATATTATATTTGTGATTGACCTATTAAAATCAATTTTGTTTTTCTAATTTTTTAATTTTCAGTTGACTTCCTTGCTGTCCGAGATTGGGCTCAACATTCAGGAAGCTCATGCTTTTTCCACAGTAGATAGCTACTCCTTGGATGTGTTTGTTGTTAATAATTGGGAACCCGAGGTACTGCCCCCATTTTGCTGCACCTTAGGACAAACATTAGATTTCTACTCCTTTAAGAATGATCATGTGGTTTTGAAGATTCACTGTACAGTTTTGATGGAAATCAGTTCTTGATTTGTTATCATTCACAATTTTTTGTGGGGCCCAGCACATTATTCTATATCATCGTTCATCGTTCTTTCAAGATCACAAAAGAACATTATAGTGGAATTCTATTTTGCCTCTTATCTTCTGACAACAGCTATTATTTATTTTCATAATTAATTTACAGGACACAGAGCGGCTTAGAAGCATGCTGGTTAAGGAAATTCCCAAAATCGAGGTAGCCCTTCTAAATGCTACTTGTATAATGAATTGGATGTTAGTGATTAATTTCCAGAGCGAGCTCATGTTCTCCTGCATTTTATTTTTAGGGCTTTGTTTGGTCACTGTTATGTTAATGTAATTAAAATGGTAAACGAGTAGCACTGATTATCGTGAACTTAGTGCCACTTTAGTACTCTTTTAAATGATATGTAGTTGATAATTTGAAGTGCAATGCAGGAGAATGCTCGGTCGAAATCTCATGCTGTTTATCCTGTTGCGGAGCAAGATCAAATAGGAATCAGCCTTTTCTCTAATCACATGAACATTCCCGCTGATTCAATTGATGTTTGGGAAATTGATGCACACCAGTTATTATTTGAGAAAAAAATTGCAACTGGATCTAGTGGAGATCTGTGAGTTCTTGTCATCGTAAGACATGTGATCTGTTCTCATACGAGTGGTTTTTAATAGAATGATTTAATTGAAACAGGTACAAAGGCACCTTCTGCAGTCAAGATGTGGCTATTAAAGTGCTTAGGGGTGAGCATCTAGATGATAAACTTCAGAGGGAATTTTATCAAGAAGTCCTTATCATGAGGTCTGTTATATTCATGGTTCTTTATGGATCCATCTGAATGCTTACAGAGACACGCTCTGAAATTCTGAAAACATTTGCAGCTGAAGCTGGAACTTACAAATATACCAGTGGAATCATGTTTATATACTGGCACTAGATCCACATGTAAATGAGCCAGGTTGATAATCCTGACAGCTAAGAGAATTTAATTATTGGATGAGCTGTGATAACAAATATTTTCTAGTAGTCTGAATCCCAAGAAAATGCAATTTCAACTCACAAATAGTAAGCAGTGGGTAATGTCTTCTTAAGTGCTGAAGTGACCATATCTAATATCATTTAATTTGTGGCACAAAAGAAGCAGCTTTTCTAAATTCTCATGTAATTTGTGTGAAAAATTAGAAATTTGTACTCAAATGCATCATATGATATGTTTCTTCTGTATCGAGTACTGAAATCTCTTTAGTAATCTAGCTTTCTAGAAATTCTGGTCCATATTCTATCTTGGGAGCATGAATATTGTATTTAAGTGTTTTCAGTGCTCCATTTCTGCTTTATGAAGTCTACTCTTAAATTGCATCGGATCTTAAAGAAAAAAATAAATGCTGCCACTGCACTTCTAAATGCACAAATTTCTTCTAGGTTCCCCTTTAGACTTTTTTGCAATTTGCAGGAAAGTTCGTCACAAGAATATTGTGCAATTCATAGGTTCATGTAACAGACCTCCAAGCCTATGCATCGTGACAGGTGATTTGGAATGAACTCAATCGATATATGTGTGCCTTTAACTAGTTATATGTTGGTTTGTAGTGTAATTTTAATTCTGCACTCATGAATGACCATTTCAATGTGTGATGTTTTTCTGTTTGCATATAAAACCCTTTTCAGAATTTATGTCTGGTGGAAGCATGTATGACTTTCTGCACAAACAGAAGGGAAGTTTAAATCTTCAGTCTTTACTCCGAGTGGCCATTGATGTCTCCAAGGGAATGAACTGCTTGCACCAAAATCATATAATTCATAGAGATTTGAAATCCGCCAATCTCTTGATGGATGAAAATGGAGTAAGTGGTTCACTTCTGCAGTATTTGATTCACAATCTGGTCCATGTTCTGTGTTAGTTCTTGCTCTTCTGAGTTCTGAAACTGCACCAGGGTTTTTTTCTTGTATTTCAGACATTACTTTATACCTACTGTGTCAATTGACCTTTATCTTGCATTCGTTTTCGATTGATGCCTCAACATTTCCTGTTTCTCTCAGAACTAAATCGTGTTTCAAATTGAAAGGCTGCAAGAGCTGATTAAATCCTCTTAGGAGGAAGAAAGGCAACCTTGGTGAATCAGCTTTTTTAATAATAGAAAATAAGTATACAACTTTGCTTTATTGGATCTGACTGCCAGTTTTTCATGAACTTTCTAAAATTTGGCTAGCAGGTAGTTAAAGTTGCTGATTTTGGTGTTGCTAGAGTGCAAGACCAGTCTGGTGTGATGACCGCAGAAACTGGAACTTACCGCTGGATGGCTCCAGAGGTTGGTGCTGTTGCGCTGAATAAAATGGTTTGATGAATCACATGATGAGTGTAGATTTTTTTTTAATGCATTCAGTTGTTTCATCAGATATCTCTAACATATGCTCCCTTGGTGTTTGATGCATATAAGGTTATTGAACACGAACTATATGATCATAAAGCGGATGTTTTCAGTTTTGGCATTGTGCTGTGGGAGTTGCTTACCGGAAAGGTAATCTGTTTCGATTCTTTTTCATATGTTTAGTTTCTCCAAAATGTTTTGCTTTTATATTAAGTTCTACAAATTGATCACTCAGATTTCACGACAATAATCTAAGTTCTTGTGAATGATATCCTAGCTTCCATATGAGCATTTGTCCCCACTACAAGCAGCAGTTGGCGTGCTCCAGCAGGTATTCCTCCACAATGCGTTTTCTTTCTTCTTTGAATGGTATTTTTAGTTTTCCTTTCAGATAGAAACCAGCCTAAGCATGCTTTGGCATTGTCTGTTAACTGCCAACTGCTTCTCGACCATCAAAACCTTGTGCCTGGTATAAATAAACCATGGCCCACATGCTGGGCAGATCACAAGCAGCTCTATGCATGCTTTCTAATGCCTCGCATCAAAACTAGAACGGGTGAGGGTGGGGTCAAAATTTTAATTCGGTCAGCAATCCCAAAAAAGAAAAAGGATCGGGGCACTTATTTCATGTCTATAAATTCATTTTATGATCAACCAGAGTGGCCACGCCGCATGGTGGTAACATGAACTGCTGTCATACAAGTGTATCTTGAGCTCCAATTAACAAAAGGACTTGCTAAATTTCTAATAAAGAGCTGCTGTGCTACTGACATGGATTTCCAGGGTCTAAGACCATCAATTCCAAGCCATTCTCATCCTGAATTGGCAGACCTGCTTAAGAGATGCTGGCAGCGAGAACCATTTCTGAGACCTGAATTCTCTGAAATCTTAGAGCTTCTGCAGAAATTAGAGAGAACGGTATGAGAAGATTCTAAAATTTCTCCATTTCCTGTTTCTGTGCATATTTAGAAACTTATCTAGTCTTGGTTTTGGAACAGGTTGCTGATGAACGAGATGACAAGCAGAAAGGAAAGTCTCCCAGAAGGGCTGTGACTGCAATTAGACGAGAAAGGCGGTGAAGCCACTGGAATTGAATGCTTTGCATCCACCGTAATGCTTTTGTTTCGAGACTCTCTCTCTCTGCGTCTTTGCTTTCGTTCAATCAGGGGTGGGTTGGTATACAAATACAAATAGAGATGTATATACAATTTACACGTCGGTACATATATGAATGTCAGTTGTTGGCACGCATCTTACCTAACCTAGAAGTAGAACTGTTGATCTTACAGTTGCTCACCAAGCATAGAGCGTAGCTTTAGTGTGTGTTCTAGTTCTGGGGTTGTATCATAAACTAGCTCAGCGAGAGAGTAGATAATGTACAGGTGTTCAGTAATCTTCTTGTTCTATAGAATTAAGATCTTTTTCTCTGTTTAAAGCTTTGGAATTAGGAGTTGATGTTTTATTGAATTTGTCAGCCTTATTTACAGTGCCAGCATTGCATTGTTTAACCCGAACCAGTTATTGTACAGCTCTCTCTCTCTCTCTCTCTCTCTCTCTCTCTCAAAAGAATAAAAAAACCTGTATAAAGTAGGTCCTATCCATGTCTTGGCCAGGGAGGGACAGGCCGAGAGGGTGTGTATTTAGCTATACTGTGTCTGGAAAAATAAGAACAACCCCATGCTATACATCAAAAAGCTTCATATGCAAAAGAGTGTCATTAATTGATAATCCGATTCGGCCCCGCCAAACTGAAGGCGATTCTCGGTCAATGAAAAGTACTAAAAAACTACAAAAAAACAGAATGCCGCTGTATGTGACAGACAAGAAACAGCTATTGCTTCAAAATCCAGCGGTGAAATTCCAAGCAGTAACTTTGCAAACCAGCCAAGTAGCGAGGACTTTGCAAACCAAGTAGCGAGGACTTTGCAAACCAGCCATCTTTCGGTGATTTAAACAAAATTTGTGGGGATTAGTCGAAAGCAAGGCAAAGTATATATTGCTAGATCTGCCTGAGGAACACTATCAAAAGGCAAAAAGGTGGTGAACATTGATGGAGCTTTCGTTGAAGATGGTGATGGTTAGAGAATAATATAAATCATATTCTGGAATTTCACTTATAAGCTTAAGCTTTTAGGTTAGATAGTTCCTTAACATGGTATCAGAGCCTTGTTGACCCAACGGTCACAAGTTCGAATCTCACCACCCCCATTCTATTTGATATAAATTGAGCACAAGGTAATGTGGGCATGTACAAGTTTCAAGCCCAAAGGGTTTTCACTTGAAGGGGTGTGCTAGAAAATAATATAAATCATATTCTGGAACCTCACTTACAAGCTTAAACTTTTAGGTGAAATGGATCTTTAACACTTATCGTAAAGAAGATAATAATGAAGACATTCCAAAAGATTATAGGAGGATAAAGCACAGTTGTTGGCAATACTTCGATGAATGAGTTGTTTTAAGGGTGTGTTTGGTATTACTTTTATTTTTGTGGTTGATGTTTTAAAAAATAGTTTCATGAAAAGTATTTTAGCTGCGATTTAAAATAATTTTTGCAGTGTTTGGTTAAAAATATAGTTGCGTTTAAGGTTAATGAAAAATAATTTTAAGTGTTTGGTTACCAAACTTTTCATATCGCTTTCAACTTGTGAAACTACTTTAAAAAACAGACACACACACACACACACACACACACATTTATTTATATATACATACGCTGGATTTGAGATTATGGGTACCATGGTTGGTTATAATTTTTTTCTTGAAAGATGGGCTCAGTGTGGACCCTTCTACTTTCAATTCCTTTATAAATTTGTTAATCTTCTCGTGATTGGTTCAGAGACGAGTTTGTGTATATTTATAGTTTTGATGAGTTTCAACTTGTGAAACTACTTTAAAAAATACACACACACACACACACACACACATTTATTTATATATACATACGCTGGATTTGAGATTATGGGTACCATGGTTGGTTATAATTTTTTTCTTGAAAGATGGGCTCAGTGTGGACCCTTCTACTTTCAATTCCTTTATAAATTTGTTAATCTTCTCGTGATTGGTTCAGAGACGAGTTTGTGTATATTTATAGTTTTGATGAGTTTCAACTTGTGAAACTACTTTAAAAAATACACACACACACACATTTATTTATATATACATACGCTGGATTTGAGATTATGGGTACCATGGTTGGTTATAATTTTTTTCTTAAAAGATGGGCTCGGTGTGGACCCTTCTACTTTCAATTCCTTTATAAATTTGTTAATCTTCTCATGATTGGTTCAGAGATGAGTTTGTGTATATTTATAGTTTTGATGAGTTTCAACTTGTGAAACTACTTTAAAAAATACACACACACACACATTTACTTATATATACATACGCTGGATTTGAGATTATGGGTACCATGATTGGTTATAATTTTTTTCTTGAAAGATGGGCTCAGTGTGGACCCTTCTACTTTCAACTCCTTTATAAATTTGTTAATCCTCTCATGGTTGGTTCAGAGATGAGTTTGTGTATATTTGTAGTTTTGATGAGTTTGAAGGACGGGAGGGTGGAAAGGAGAAGGGGAGATTGAGGGACGATCCTGAAGAATAGGAGGCAGATAGTGAATTAATTTTGGTAAGACAGCGAGAAACAATGTGAAGTGAATTCTTTTAATTAATGTTAATGGTAATTTTTTTAGGATAATAAAAAAATCACACCATAAACTAAAGATAAGTAGCAGAGAAGAGATGCATGAAAAGCAACAACACGAAATTGAGTTTGACTAACTTTTTAAGATGGGATTCACAATAATTTTTTAATTTCTTAATCATTAACAAACACCAAAATCTTAATTTTTTTTCAACTTTATGTAGCTACATTTCCAAACGCCTTTTTAATCGTAACAACCTTGATTTGTTGCCTGTCTATTACTGCAATAAAGAGACAAACACTATGGGATCTTCCACTATACTAACAAGAGATAATTTTTTGGGCACTTATTCGTGGTCGTTTAAATTTTAAATAATAAAATAAAATATGCAAAAATAAATCTAGCAATTCAAGTTCATTCATTAAACTTAAACCACAGTATAAAATTGTAATAACTACGTAGAAAACAAACCACAAATCATGAAACGATATCTACATTAAAATAAATCATAAATAGTATTTTGTGAGTTTTATTTTAATAATTATAATAATAATAATAATAATAATAGTGGTGGTGTTGGTGGTTAATGGTGAGAGGCCTAAAACAAATAGATCAATAAGCCGTGACCCCAATAATCTGGGTTTTTGAGCCCATTTTCACTGTTCTTTTGGGCCCTGGTTACCGACCATGAAAAATGTAAAGCAAAGGATAGAGGCAGGTTCCTTTTTTGTGTGGTCATAAGACACATAACAGAGAGAAAAGGCAGCAAGAAAACCGATCCAAATCTGATGGCAACTCCGGTGAAGGTGTACGGGCCACCATTGTCCACAGCAGTGTCTAGAGTCCTAGCTACTCTTCTTGAGAAAGATGTACCTTTTCAGATCATTCCCGTTGACATGTCCAAAGGTGAACACAAGAAGCCTGATTACCTCAAGATTCAGGTACTCTTGTCTTGAAATACACATATTACTTCTGTTTTGGTTACTCTTTATCTTGTTCTCCTTCACACGCTCACCAATTGCTCGTAATTTTGACCATATCTAACAGCCCTTTGGCCAAGTACCAGCTTTTCAAGATGAAAGCATTTCCCTCTTTGGTAAAGATACTAACATAATCAATTTCAAACTAAAATTATACTGAGTTTTTTTAGTAACCCCTCTATATTAATGCTTTTCGGGTTTTTTTTCCCTTTTTGGTTGCCAGAATCAAGATCAATATGCAGGTATGTGTGTGAGAAATATGCAGACAAAGGAAACAAGGGGTTATACGGTACAAACCCGTTAGAAAAGGCATCTATAGATCAATGGGTAGAAGCTGAGGGGCAGAGTTTTGGGCCAGCAAGTGGGGCTTTGGTGTTTCAGCTTGCATTCGCACCAAGAATGAATATCCCACAAGACCAGGGCGCGATAAAGCAGAACGAGGAGAAGCTGGGGAAAGTGCTTGATATTTATGAGCAAAGGCTTGGAGAGAGTCGGTTCTTGGCTGGAGATGAATTTACATTTGCTGATCTTTCACATTTGCCTAATGGAGATTACTTGGTGAATGCTACGGATAAGGGACATCTTTTTACTTCCAGGGAAAATGTGGGGAGGTGGTGGAATGAGATTTCTGCCAGGGAATCTTGGAAGAAGGTTGTTGAGATGAGGAAAAGTAGTTGAAATTGATGATATTTTTTTAGGTTTCAGGTTTTGTCGGAAGCACTGGAGAGGGTTTAAGGGGTTGATTATGTGGCTGTTGTGTTTTGCGTATCTTTCGTTTTATTGTCATTTCCCTCGTGTTGTCTAACTTCATGTGGGCTGCCTGTGTATGGACGTGGAAACTATGAGTTGCCATGCCTAGTTTTTGTTGATTGAATAATAGTACTCCATGTGTTGGACTCGAAGGCCTATTGTTTTGCATTTTTTGTCTCTTGTTCTCAACTTTCCATGCTCATGTGATACACGTTCAATTTGGTGTTTTGGGTTTAATAATCCTCAAAATAAAGCAATCCAGATTCGCAATAAAACATGTTGGCTCTCAGCAAATTTTATTTATTGGGAGTTTGAGGTCAAATTTGCACCATTTTAGCTGGAATAACAAGACTAAACTTCCGGTGGATCTACAGCCCGAGACAAAGAGTAAAGCCTCGCGTAATTATAGGGCTGAAGGTGATCAGATCTTGAGAGTAATGGAAACTCATGAAGGAAAAATGGATAAATGATCAAAATAAAAAATAAATATAATGTGTAATGCAAAAGATAAATGTTATAAATAAATTTAAAAGTTTTATTGAAGTTAAAGTGAGAATCATAAATTTAAGCTTAAAACTCATAATATCTTTTTTTTCCTTGATGTGAGCAAACCTCACTTCTAGAAATCATAATTTGTGGATCCAGATTAGCGAATGAAGCCTCAATTATCTCGGGCTCTTACAAAGTATACATGTCCTGACTCGAACTCAAAACATGCTGTGCAGATCACAAGTTCTTTGTCATCATATCATGTTTCTTAATAACTTAAAACTCTTGATATTGATGAAACTAGTAACGAGTTTTAATGCATAGAAAAAACAGGGGAATTTAAACGAATGTGTTTTGAGAATGAGAATGATTCCAAGGAATTGTAATGTAAATAAAGGATGAAAATTAAGAAAGAATTGTATCAGAAGAGAAGAGAAAGAATGCTCGTGTAAATAATAAGTATAGACTATAATAAGTAAAGAAAAAATAAATAATGGAAAGATAAAATAAATATATTTTAAAGCAAGGAAATATTCTCAAGGTCTTAGTAAAATAAACGAATGATTCCAACGATATGATTCTAACATCGAACAATGTTTAAAGTTAGGTGAATTAAATTTCAAATTGCTGGTTCAAGTTATTATTGATTGAGGGTTACGATATTTAAATTGAAAAGAATAAAGTTATAATGTATAAATGGTTGTAGATGTTGAATTAATTCTTAAAATACGATGGAATAAAACTATAATGTATAAATGTTTGTTGGTGTGATTAAAAATAAATGAGTAGATGAGTTGGGATAAAGCTCTCACATCTTTCGGTCCACCAAGCGGGTACTCGGTGCGTGGCCTTCTATTTAGTAGAGTCCCGGTAGACGAAGCCTCGATAAGTTGGAGAAAGTGCTTGACATTTATGAGCAGAAGCTTGTACAGGCTCGGTTTTTGGCTGGGGATGAATTTTCTCTCGCTGATCTTTCAAACCTGCCTAATGGGGACCTAGTTGGTGAATTCGACTGGCAAGGGATACCTGTTTACTTCCAGGAAGAATGTGAACAGGTGGTGGACTGAGATTTCTAACAGGGCATCTTGGAAGAAGATTCTTGAAATGAGGAAAAATGCTTGCAACTGGTGGTCGCCTTTTGCTCAGCTAGCCAGCTCGCGTGTTTAATTTCAGTCAATTGTTTTTTCCTGAATTTTTCGATAAAAATTTTGTTTTTTTTTTCAACGATATTATTTAATTAAAATTGATTATATATATTATTTTTTATTTTAATACTTATTCTTTTAATTTTTTATTTAATTTTAGATCATTTAATTTTATTCTGTCTGCATGTTTTAATTTATTTCAATTTTATTCTACAATTAAAATTGATCATAAATATTTTTTTTTATTTTGGTCCTTATTCTTTTGACTGTTTTAAAATCTCTTTAATTTTTTCGGTCTCAAGAATTTGATTTGTATTGGTTTTTTCCTTCTATTAGAATTAATTATATATTTTATTTTTCATTTTAGCTTTTATTCTTTTAATTTTTTATTTGGTATAATTTCTTTGGTTTTTTCGGTCCTTCCTGGATAATATTTATTATTTATCTGTATTTATGCATCTATGATTTTAGTTTTGATTTTCAATTGTTGTCATTTTATTTTTTGTTGGAATTTTATTTTTATGTAGTTCAACCCTGAAATTTTAATTTATATTAGTAATCATTTTAAAATTAATATTTTTTCATTTTCATTTTCTTATTTTTTAATATTTTCTATTATTTTTATTTGTTCTTCTATTCAAATGATTTTTTATGCTCATAACATTTATTCTAGTTTTGCTTTTTTACTATTGTTTTGTTTGTTCTTTTGTTCTAAGTTTTTTTTTTATGATTCGAGATAATTTTAAATTTTTATTGTTTATGCAATAATAATGATAATTTTCTTGTTTTTTTTTAAATAATTTTTTATTATTCAGAGCAATTTAATGATATTTATTATTTAAATAATAATAATAATTTTAATTGTTATAGTCATGATAATAATAGGTAATTTTTGTGATTGTTTTTTTTTTATTTTCAAGTTTTTTATATAAATTTTTATTATGATTATTATTATTATTTGAAATAATTTAATAATTTTTATTATTTAAATAATAATAATTATTATAATTTTAATTGTTATAGCGCGTTTGATCTAAGGTTCTGCCTGCACGACATAATTCCGAATCCAAAACAACAACAGTAAATGCGAGCCGCAAGCCGAAGCCACTTTTGTCCACCCTGCTCAAGCATCCAATCTGAGACATAGATACGGTCATGGAATCGAGTTCCAAGGGAGAAGACGAAGTCGGGGGATACAACAGCAGCAACGTTAAAAAAGCCAAGCTGCAGTCAACTCTCGCTGCTCTCCTCGACGATCCTATACTTTCTGATGTCCCCAAGAAACCCACCTTATCTGATGTTGACACCCTTATCAGCCTTGAAATGGGTAGTGCCATGCGCATATCGGTTCAGAAACTAGACGGAACTTCCTTTGGTATTCAAAGCTTTATCTTTTTCTTTTTGGCATTTAATCAAACACTTAATATGCGGCTTGTGGAGCTAAATTTTCTTTTGATTTGGTTTAGATGTGGCATTGATGAATTCGGCTACGGTGAAGGATTTGAAGCTTGCAATTAAGAAGAAACTGACCGAGATGGAGCAATCCAAGATGGGTCATCGTCATATTTCATGGTAAGCTACTGCTCTCCAAGAATCTATCAAGTTATTATTACCATACCCTGCAATTTTGCTGGTGAATGACCACTTTTGGTACGATCAAGCCGCATGATGTATTGATTCCATTACGTTTGCAGGAAGAAAGTGTGGGCTAATTTTACTCTCTCGTATCATAATCAAAAGCTCCTTGATGACAATTCTGCGCTTCAGGATTTCAGCATACGTAATAATTCTCAGGTTTCAGTTCTATTCTTGTAACTATTGAGTATGATCTTTCTCATCTGTTGATCTAGCTGTGGAATCAATGGTGCCGCAATCTCCAGAGTTATGCCCTTGATCGTCCCCTGCATAGTTTTGTTTAAATATTGACCTCTGTTTCCCTATCATGGCTTCCACTGCCTTTGGCTTAGAGGTGTGTTGTGCCTGTGCAGTTGCATTTTGTGTCCTATGTCATGTCGAAGGATTCTCAAAGGCATTCTAAGCGGAGAAAGCATCGATTCTTCCATGGCCTTAACAAGCGTGCTTAAGGATTCCATTGTATTGCTTGATCTCAATGATTCTGTACAGCTCCTAATTAAACCTTTATCGATATTTTTACTGAATTTATATAAAAATTCTTCTCTTTTGAATGCTACATTCAAATTAGTTCTAGACTTCCCAGGTGGCTGCAGCAGCATGCTTAAAGTTTGGAGAGAATTTGCAAGATTCTTTAGCTCAGAGTGGGTAGCAGCATAGATATGTTTTCAAAAAAAATATTCCAAGATTATATTCAATGCAATGGTTCAGTATCAGTTCTTCTAAGATGGAATCTGCAGATAATTGGATTTTGAATCCTAGAATTAATCAAGTCTTCAAATCAAAACCTCATTTAAAATGAAGTTGATTAGCTTGCCATCCACAAAGAGCAAATAATTCAAAAAAATACCATGCAGACAGTGCAAGGCCTATTAAGAATTAACCCTTATTTTCTTTCTGTAATATAGCATCTGCCTTATTGTATCTACCAAAGATTGTTTCACCTGGAAACAATTGTCTTATCTATCTCTCGTTTATGCCTTTTCCTTGCCATCATGGTGCCATCTTAGTTTTTGTCCTTGTTTCAAGATTATTAGGGCAGCTAGCGTGTGCAGAGAACGAACAAGCACATTTATTTTGCTACAGGGAGTCCATTTTCGGTCCATGCAGTGTATCCGCCAGCAACATCGGTTACACGGACAAAACCCTGCACCAGCATTTTAATGTTGTCAATCATATTTTCCACATCTAAGAAGTATGCTAGAAAGAAATAGATGTTCATCTCTAGTGTGGGCAACCAGACGGGCAGCTCAGCATGATAGTTTAAAGCTTGACCGCGTGCATTTCCTGAAGGTCGGTCACCAAAATACACTAGATTTATGGCATCTTTAGTATCTTCTTGAACCAAAATCATGCCTATTGTAAGTTCTTGTATACAGAAAATTATTGTCCAAAAGTTCCTTATTAATTTGCTTGATGTTGTTCTTGAAGATCTTTCTAAAGCAATAAAATTGTGTGACAGCAAAATAAAAAATTGAAAGGGCATTGAAAGTTTGGGCACAAGAAATATAATTTTGACTTCTATTATGAAAAGTAAGGGTGACCAAAATAATCAAATTAGGTGAAAAATCTGATAATAAAAACTTGAGATATCAAATCGAAAAAAATGATAAAAAAAATTTTGGTTCGGTTTGATTTCATATTTGAGAAAATGGAAAAATCAAACCAAATCATTTAGTCTGGACTAATCATTCGGTTCATTTTAGTTCAGACAAATATAAGACTTAAATTGATTCGATTGGAAAAAGCCAGCCAATTTTCACCGCTAAACAACTTTGCTTCCACAAGAGTTTAAGGCAAGGAATTTCTTCAACAATTATTACTAGAATGTGCGGGGATGAGAAAAACTTACAGCTGCTTGCAGATCACATGCAGCCATAAGCGACCTTCTTCCACTCTTGCATCCCTAAGGAACAAGAAACAATCTTTAAGGCTAGAATTGAAGAGAATATCATTGGATAAGATCTATGGTTATGGTGTTTACAACAACAATATCATCATCTTTTCTGAACTGCGATGATACTTCCTCCAAAAATTTGGAATTCTTGAACATTTCTGCACAAATATTAAGCAAGTTCACTAAGCATAGCAAATTCTTGCTAGAATCAAAGAAGCTGCTAATTCTCAGAATCTTTTCTTTTCTTCTCTGCTTTCTGAGAAAACTCTTCAAGAGATTTACCTGCTCCATTGTTTAACATGTAAGGAATGTTTATGGCCCCTGAAGGATGTCCAACACGAAACTCATCACAGGTCCTACCATATCAAATCGAAAATAAAATAAAATAAATGGTAACAATTTATATATATATATATATATATATATAGATAGATATATATAGATATAGATATAGATATATCCAAAATTCATTTTCTACAAAGTTATAATACAGAAAATGAAATAAAATTCTTCAAAATATTAGATCATAAAGAAAACAATAAAACAAAAATCGAAACTAATCCAGAAAAACCTGACAAATAAAAGAAAATTACCTGACATCCAAATACTGATGTCCAGCTTGAAGAAGCTTGTGTGCAACATGAACTTGAACTGATCTTGGCTGAACCTGAAACGATTGAGTTTTTGTATTTATTTCGTCGTTGTCGTCAGCAATGGATCTGCATCAGCAAAATATGCCAGTTTTAATACACTGTTTTTACCTCGGTGAAGACAAACCAATAAATCAACATCCAAAAATAAAGAACTAAAAGTATACCCGAAGTTCGAGACCCTGTCTCTTACACCCGTACGATGATGCCCTTTGGGAACATGAAACGACACCACCAACCCTGGCCAAGAAACCCTAAAACAGAGCATAAATGCCATTTGTTTTTAATTAATCATAAGCATGGAAACCATTGTATATTCACACGATGGAGGAGGGGGAGAAAACCAACATGCTGGTGATGCCTTGTTGCGATGGACGAAGAAGAGAACGCATGGAACGAGCAAGGTGAGCAGAAGAAGCGAAGGATGGCATCCTCAACCTCTAAGATTTGTTTCCTATACGCCCTCCCTCCCTTGATTTTTCCTTCTTTTTTGGAAATGCTAGCTACAGCCAATGTTAAGAAAAGGTGGGCTGGCTGGTTTTAACGGGAGGAGTCGAGCTGAACAAGTGGCTGAGCTCTAAATATTCTAAGCAAATGAAAGAATAGAATATGCCTATATGAAAAGGAAAAGGAAAATCCATCCTTGGATCTCAAAATAAGGTCTCCTTGAGGCGTTGAAACTTTTGTTAAAGTGCGTCAGAAAGTTTTAAATCTGTGATTGATTTATCGATTTGACTGCCACCAAACGTTAACAGATGAACGTTTTATAATTTGGGATTGGTGTCCGGTGGATGCGTTGATCCGGGTGCAAGAGGGTAACTGAAGCATTCGCCGGCATTGAAAGCTGCTCTACCGATGTATTTGTCATTGTGTTTTGATTTTTTTTTTTAAATAAAAAATATTTTTTATTTTAAATTAAATATATTTTTTATTTTTATATACTGATGTTAATTTTTTTTTTAAAAAATATTATTTTAATTTATTTCTGAAAAAATAAATAAAAAAACACTGTCTATGGATGTTTATCGTGGGTCTATCCTCGCCGGAACATATTTGGGCTCTCCGAGCACGTTACCTTTTGAGTGGTTAGGTTAATTTTTATTTTTTACTTTCGAGGAAATAATTTGAACCTGCTCCTTTCCAGGTACCTTAATTATGTGCTTGCTCTCGAAAATGGTAATTACGAAACTCATTGTTCAAAAATAATAAATTACTTAATTTTTCTATTTATTTGGCGTTTCGGAAAATTGAGTCTTAATGTTTATTTTCATTTCATGTTAATCACATTACTCATGCTACCATGTAAAGTGATTTTCATTTCGTTAAAAATATATTTTTTATTTATTTTTAATATCAATACATTTAAATTATTAAAAAAAACCTATACAAATATTATTTAAAATAAAAAATATTTTTAAAAGTAGTTTAAATTGCCTTGCCAATTTTACCCAGGAAAACTCAACTTATCTCTCTCTGTCTCTTGAAAGATTGTAAAGGAGCCCAACCAAAATAGTAGTTAATTAAAAAATTATAATGTATTCTTATATAATATTAAATTATCCAATTTATTCTCCTGACAAGTTTTTTTTTATTTTAATTGATAAATTTTATTTTTATTTTAAATCTGTTATATGAAAAAGAATTGATTAAATTTATCAAATTATTAGAAATATAAAAAATTATGAAAATTTTCCCAACCATTAATATTTTAAGAAACACTAATCTTATTTCTTTTGAAGAAAATATATCTTTACATAGCTCATGGAAATTTTTAAAATCAAAGATACAATCATGTTAATATAAATTTAAAAAGTAGACAAAAATAAATATTATATAAAATATAATAAAACACAATTAAAATACCGGAATATATTAAAGATTTATCCAATTATATAGTGACAAACCAAGCCATATTCTCAAAAACAAATGACAGGTCTAGATGACATATACATGTGTGTGTAGACAATCATTTTTTGAGTTAATTTCCATACATTAAAAATATTTTTTTAATTGAATCATAAGTAAATCATTTATGGAAATCATTTTTTGAGTTAATTTCCATACATTAAAAATATTTTTTTAATTGAATCATAAGTAAATTATTTATGGAAAGTGTTAAGGAACCAACTCACCTAAAAACTTAAACTTGTAAGTGAAGTTCCAGAATATGATTTATATTATTCTTTAACGCACACCCTCAAATGAAAGCTCTATAAGCTTGAAACTTACACAAGTTCATATTACCTTGTGCTTGATTTTTATCAAATAGAATGAGGGTAGTGAGATTTGAACTCATGACCGCTGGGTCAACAAGCATCTGATACCATGTTAAGGAACCAAATCACTTAAAAACTTAAGCTTGTAAATAAAACTACAAAATATAATTTATATTATTCTCTGTCACAAAATAGTAAAAAGAAATTATCCAAGGACAATGCATCATCTAACTATCGTCATCATAAACGAAACGGGCCTAAACTATTAAGGGTCCAATAGCTCATTATAAATATATATGGGCTAGACCTTTTGGGCCTTCAAATAAACCACTCTATTGTCCTGGCAACGAATGACATGCCACCTTCAGGCTTCAACGTGATCACGTCAACTGGGCTCTAATGGCCATCAGAGTTTGAGAAATGGCAGATGATAATGCTAATTCCTTGCATGCAAAGAGCATCAAAACTTTTGATTTTACACAAGTTTATAAGCTCAACAAGGCTCTACAATTCCTTAGCTTCACAATTGTCTTCCAAATTTCACTCCTTTTCAAATGTAGACTCCCTTGTTTCAGCTCTAATCACTGCTATAAGCACTTGCAGTTCCATCTCTTATTGCAGGGCACTTCACTGTCGAGTAATCAAGTCTTTGAATTGCAATCATGGTTTCATTGGCGATCAACTGGTGTCACGTTACGTTGAATTGGGATGTACAAAAGATTCACTTGAGTTGTTCGATGAATTGCCTGAGAAGGACTTGGTCTCCTGGAATTCTATTATTTCTGGGTTTTCTCGAAGGGGGGGTTTGGGGATTTGCCTGGGTTTGTTTTTCAGGATGAGATTGGAAATGGGTTTGAAACCTAATGAAGTTACGGTTATACCTGTAGTTTCAGCTTGTGTCGGTGTTGGAGAAGTTGATGTGGGCGAGTACATTCACGGGATTGTAGTGAAATTGGGCATGCATTTGGAGGTTAAAGTTGTTAATTCTCTTATTAACCTGTATGGAAAGTGTGGATATTTAGAGGCGGCTTGTTGCTTGTTTGAAGGAATGCCAGTGCAAAGTTTAGTGTCATGGAATTCAATGGTTGCAGTTCATGTTCACATGGGACTGGCTGAGAAAGGGATTGGTTATTTTATTATGATGAGGAGAGGTGGAATTAACTCTGATCAAGCCACTGTAGTGAGCTTGCTTCTAGCGTGTGAAATTTTAGGTGTGAGGAAGTTGGCGGAGGCTGTTCATGGTTTTATCTTGAACGGTGGTCTTGATAGGAATTTAGCAGTTGCAACTGCATTGTTGGATTTGTATGCTAAATTAGGTATTTTGAATGATCCACGCAAGGTCTTCGGAGAGATGATTGATCCGGATGCAGTGGCTTGGACTGCCATGCTATCGAGTTATGCTATGCATGGGCGTGGGCGTGAAGCCATAGAACATTTTGAGCTAATGGTTGGAGAAGGTGTGGTGCCAGATCATGTTACTTTCACTCACTTGCTGAGTGCTTGTAGCCATTCAGGACTGGTGGAGGAGGGGAAAAATTACTTTAAGATTATGTATGAAGTTTATGGGGTTGAGCCAAGAGTGGAACATTATTCATGCATGGTTGATCTTTTAGGTCGCTCTGGACATCTGAATGATGCTTATAAGCTAATCAAAAGCATGCCAATGGAGCCAAATTCTGGTGTGTGGGGAGCTCTTTTTGGTGCATGCAGGGTTCGTGGTAACATTGAACTTGGGAAGGAAGTTTCCGAGAAATTGTTTTCTTTAGACCCATCAGACTCTAGGAATTATATCATGCTATCAAATATGTATTCTGCAGCTGGTCAATGGAGGGATGCCTCGAAGGTGAGGGTTTTAATGAAGGAAAGGGTCCTGATCAGGAATCCTGGGTGCAGCTGTATTGAACACGGGAACAAAATACACTGCTTTGTAATGGGTGATCATTCTCACCCTGACATAGAACAAATATGTTATAAGTTGGAAGAACTTGTTAGAAAGAATCGGGAATTTGGATTTGCATCAAAAACAGAATATGTTCTACATGATGTGGATGAGGAAGTGAAAGAAGATTTGATCAATAAGCACAGTGAGAAGTTAGCCATTGCCTTTGGACTTTTGGTGACTAATACTGGTATGCCATTAATTGTTACAAAGAACATTAGGATATGTGGTGATTGTCATGGCTTTGCGAAGCTCGTATCATTGATTGAGAAGCGTACAATCATTATTAGAGATACAAAGAGATTTCACCATTTCACAAATGGATTATGCTCTTGTGGAGATTACTGGTAAGCAAATCCTCAACCCATGATATGGTGGTGCAAATTTCACCGTTTCACAATTGGTATTTATGGCTTGATAAGAGCCATCTGATTTCATTGATTTTTGTTGTCATATAACCTGTACCATCATGGTTTAAACGATTCATTTGCTGATCAGAAGGGCAAAACTGAATCCAACCCACTTGAATTAACGGTACACCTCTTTTTATCAGAAAGAAAAAATGAAAAAAAAATTGTTACATGGCTAAGCCATGATAGACTTTTTTTTCTCTACTAGTAGAACGTCTTGTGCCAATCTTGAAGAATTGAGGTCGAACACCGACAGCATTACTTCTTCAAGAAGGTATTGTATTTTAGCTTCTCGATCAAGAGATTTTATATCGTCAAGTTATTATACATTAATTTTTTTTTTTAACTATTATTTATTTAGCGGTAACTCCCCTTCCAGGTGTTGAAAAATGAAGGATAGTATTAGGCTTTCGATGTGCCGGAGAGCCTACCTTCCTTGTTATGTATCCTTTGTGCCATCAAACTTGTAAGCATTGGTGTAAAACACAATCAAGTGATATCGGATAAAATATTTTTTAAAAATAAATTATTATTTTAATAAAAAAATCATTACGTGGAGAGTTGGGTTTTGAGTGGTCAATATCAAGAGAGCGTTTTACAACTATGCTACAAGAAACTATTTTCTATATACATGCACAACTCGGGAGAAAACTAATTTCTTATGATGGGCTGTTTGTTTGTTAATTTTTTTTATAAAAAAAGAATTAATTGTCTATTTTTTAAGAATAATTTCCCGTAATTTTTACATTTTCATATCACCAGTCCTAAAAAATTATCATTCACGATATGTCACTGCTTGGTCTTAAAAGATCATCGGCGGACGCCACAACAAGAGGGCGAGAGAAAGGGGCCACGGAAGCAGTACTGTGGATTAGTTGACGGACTGTTTAAACCACCATTTATTACGGCACCGGAAGAAAGAAAAGGATGAGGGACAATCGACATGACGTGACTGCGAAGATAATTAATTAGTTTCGTGAAGTTGTTGTGACTTGTAAGAGAGACAGCATGCCCATCCAAGATACCGATCTCACGAAACTTCCAGGTGCATGGTGTGAGCCAATAATTGATGGCGGATAATTTGTCTGGATTTTGATCTTAATGGCGTAACCATGTAGTCTAGTAAGATTCTTGTGATAAAAAAAATTGAATCATGTAATCTTTTTCCACTAAGGCTAAATTAACCATTTACTTTATGACCTTTTTCTTTACCACAGATATTTTAAATCATCTTACAAACAACTATGGGTTAAAATAATAATAACCATTTGTTTCTCCAGCATTTATTTTGAAAAACTTGGATTTTCAGAACTTAGATGTTTTGGAGCATAATATATATATATATATATATATATATATATATATATATATATTTCAGTTTGATTTTGTGATCCAGATCATTTTATGAGTTTACGAGGTTGATAGGCAGATTTCTTAATGTTTAGAAGATGTTTTTATGGTTGAAATGAGTTTATAAATACATTTGTTTTGGTAAAAAAAAACTCATAGACATAATTTTCTAACCACACGAGGGCGATGAGATTTAGACAAGTAGATGACATGTTGTTTGTCATAGTAAGCGATGTGTAATCTACTCGTTTTTTTTTTTTTTTCTAAAAAAATAAAAAACATATGACAGGTCACTATCCCTTGTAAATTTTATCTCAAAAAAAATAAAAACAGATGACAGATCACTATCCCCTATATATAATACCAAAAAAAATAATATTCCAAGGCACATGTGCCCAAACCTTTTTTTTTTTTTTTCAAATTAATTTATTTTTTATATGTGTTTTCAAAAATAATTCTTAAGTTTGTTTTTAATCAATACCTTTTGTGATTATTTTGTGCTTATTTAGTTTTTTTTTCAATAATAATTTGTTAAATTATATTGATTGTGTTTAGTTGTTGTACGGTTAGTACTACTTACTGTAATTTATCATTATCACTATATGTTCTATTTATATTAAATTTATTTTTGAAAAATAAAAATATTTGTTTTTTATAATATCTTTAGTCATGTATAGTATTACATAATATATTTTTTGTTTATATTATCCAACAAATCTTAGGTGTGTCAATTTATATTCCAAATTGATTTTTAGTTAACAAATTCATTTAACTCAGCCGAGTAAATGCCGGTATTGAGCTATAAAAAATATCTTAATTTTATATTTATCTTTTAATTTTTTTGTTTTATTTTTATTTCTTATCAAAAAAATCTATTGAATTATTTTGATGATACGTTTTGCGTGTTAATTTACCGTGATATTATCAAATTTGTTTAATTTTTTTTAAAATATAATTATTTTCTTATTATAAAAACTGATATGACCGGACATGACAAGGGCCACCAATCTACTTGTAATATAGAAAGCAAAATTCCACAAAGATTCCTTCAAAAGGAGAGCAGAATCAGCGTCCCTTTTCATCTCCGAGGCATGCTCCGATTTGTTCAAGAATTGTCTTCAGCTAGCCCATGGTTTTCTCGAAACGCTGTCCCGTTTGCTTACCATATCCAGCCATTTACGCATGAAGTTTTTCTCCTTTTCCAGCCACGAAAGTTCTCGCATGCAACCATTCTTGATTCCAAACCTGATCTCCACAGCTTCTCGACCAACCACAAATCGATCAAATGCCAATCACAGGAGTTGAGATTAAAGAATCCAGATGGTTATTTTCCCAACCGAGAAAAAACACCAGCCAAACCAACGTTATCCTTTCAACCCTAGATGTCTTTTCTCTCTCTCTCTAACATGTATTCAATACATTATCGTCTACTACATCAATGCCTCTAACCTCAACTGCCGGTGTTGCGTGATCAGGCAGCCTAATATTTATTTGCTTGAAACTTGTTATTTTCGCAGGTGGGCCATGTCTTATCCACCTAGATTGAGAATCTCATGGATCCCACCATTGAAGTAACTTCCAATGCTGGCTGAGGTGACTTCTCCATTATTCATGCCCAGCTTTCCGTCGTGGACCAGAGATCGAAAGGGTACTGGTAGCAACATTATTTTACTCAATCTGTCTAGCAAGTAGCAGCCTTATTTTATATAATCTCACGTATTTTCTGTTGAATGGGTCTTGAGTAGATTACCATGTCCAGACTGGAAAAAAAAAAAATTATCTTAGCACTTTCTGGAGAGAGAAAAAAGAAAAAAGAGCATCGGTGAATAGCTTAGGGCAGGTTTGTTAGTGATTATTTTTTAAAATGTTTTTTTGTTTTTTAAATATTTTTTATATTATTAAATTAAAATGATATAAAAATATCATTTTTTTAATTTAAAATAAAAATAAAAAAAAATATTTTTAAAATATAATGACAAATAAATTCCCAGTGTGTCAAGTTATATATGATGTTTTATTAGTTATTTTATGGGATTTACTTGAAAAAAAGTGATAAAAATAACATCCCCTCTAAAATATCATAAGTTAAGGCTTGGGCATCATAAAATTTATCATAATAAATCGAAGATAAATTGACAGAATAATTAAAAATTGTTAGTCACATGCACAACCCATTTAATGACATTTCTTACAAGTATTAACAAAACATTACGACATAGCAAATTATTTAACGACTTTACCTATCATTTAATCTAAATTGGGCGAGTTGATCCATGACCATTAAAATAATATCATTTCAATATTTTAAAAAAAATGAAACTAGGTTATTTTTTTTTATAAAAAAAATAGTTGGATAGGGTAGTTTTGACGCTACAAATGAATAGAGTTTGACAAAATTAACGTTCTGAGACCTGACCCCATCAAATGACAGATCATAGAATTGACTACCTCGGTGAGATCGCGTTTAACAACATTGTTAAAATAGGATTTTTTTTTTTTCTGTTTAATTCATATCTGAACATATTGTAGCTTAGATATTCTTCGAACCGACCAAAGATTTTTCGGTAACATTAGAAGCAGCTAGAGCTGGGAAATTCCCTCATCGTTGTCGTTTCTGCTGTTGGGATGATAAATTGTTCGAGCCAATCCACAGAGTGCTGCAATCATGCTAAAGCCAATCCACACAACCCTGTTTCTAGTGAAATCAATGCGCGTAGATGGATGCAAGTCATGGTGCTCCGTCCCTCGTGGGTCCAAATGTGTTCGGCCATGGAAGCATGGAATGGCCTCCTTGAGTACAAATGAAGGAGGTTGTCGATAGATTTAACAATATTATCTGATACAGTTGCAAAACCCATGTGCATATGAAAAAACAAATATTTCATCTGCCTGTATAATTAAAAAATAAATTAAATGCACTCAAATCATATAATTTCCACTATAATATGCACCAGGTTTCCCAAGTACTCCCGTACATTAACAAAAATAAAAACAAGAGAGAGGGAGAGAGAGATCATTCTGTATCCTTGGAGAGGCATAACTTTTAGGACACTTAATCTGATTGGTAAATGGGTTTACTTTTATATCGATCATTCAAGGTTAATATGTTTAGAGATATTAAAAAATAATAATTCATTTACGATGTATCGGTTTAAATATAAACAACCTATAAGCTTGATGATAGAAAATATTAATTTAGATTTGTATACCGAGCACTGTGGAGGATTGGAAAAAATCCTACACGTTATAAGATTAAAATATATTCAGGATTTCCAAAATTCTTGTCGTAGTTAATAAATTCAAAAATATTTTTTTCTTCAACTCGAATTAATTTAGATTTTTAGCTAGTAGGGTGTTGAATCAGCACGTCAGATTACTACAAGTTTTATAGCTATGATTTAGATATTTGCCAAAAATAGCCTTGAATTTTGATATACAAACTATAATGAAATAAATAAATAAATCAGATTATCACAAGATTGAAAGGAATAACACCATACCCTAAAAGGGCGAAAGTGGTTAGCCGTACTCGTTCCTGCTTCCTCTACTCCTCAATACAATGTGCTGTTAAAAAAACAACAGCAAAGAAATCCATCTAAATCCTTGCCCCTTTCACACAGAGTTGGGTTGTCGCCCTAAAAAGGTTGAAATCCTTAAAGATCATGCTCGACACATATGCTAATCAATGGTCCTAACACTCTTAACCACACTAAACATGTCTTGTTAGCCGGACCACATGACCCATCCATAACGCAGATGTACGTGCCCACCAGGGTTCCATATATTAATCAGCCTCGGTTCAATCCCGATCCAAATATGGGAAGATGCTTTAAAATATTCCCACCTTTTGTGAATCTCTTCCCATAATGCCGAAATTTACGGATAAATCCCCACCTTGAAGTTTCTACCCTATATATACTTCCCTTAACATATCTCTCCATCTCCATCCCTTCCCTCAAGAATCAAGAAACTTTCCTACTCATGGCTTCGCCTTTAACCCTCTCACAATCAGAGCAAGAAAATCTCATAGAGAAACTTGGTGTTTTCAAGATTAAAGGCCGTGATAAACATGGCCGCAAGGTTCTTCTCATCATCGGCAAACTCTTCCCTGGTAAGCAGTTCTTGTTGACTTATTAAAGATGGGTTCTTTATTTTTGTCGTTTTGATTGTTCAAGACCAAGCAACTCTTTTTTGCGGTTTTAGCTCGAGCGGTGAGCACCGATGTGTTGAAGAAATACCTGGAGGAGAAAATTTATCCAAAATTAGAAGAGAAGCCATTTTCTGTGGTGTATGTACACGCAGATGTTCAAAGGAGTGAGAATTTCCCTGGAATCTCAACCCTTCGATCTATTTATGATGATATTCCAACGAACGTTAAGAGTCATCTTGAATCTGTTTACTTTTTGCATCCGGGACTCCAAGCAAGACTCTTCCTTGCCACCTTTGGTCGCTTTCTCTTCAGTGGAGGGTAAGATTCGTGCCCTTTTGGGGTCCCATCTGAGCCCTTTCGACCAACCTCCACTCTTGGGATGTAATTAATTGGTGGTTAGTAGGTGTTAATCGCTGGATTAATTTTTGTTGCCTGAACTTTTAACAGGTTGTACTCGAAGCTGAAATTCGTGACGAGGCTGGAGTTTTTGTGGGACCATGTGAGGAGGAATGAGATAGAGATACCGGAATTCGCCTATGATCATGATGAAGAGTTGGAGTACCGTCCGATGATGGATTATGGATTAGAGAGTGATCACCCTAGAGTCTACGGCGGGCCATCAATGGATAATAACAATCCACTTTCATTGTATTCAATGCGATGCATAGCGTAGAATAGGATGTGTTTTGAGCTTTCTTTCCATGTATAAAATAGGGTTGGAATGTCGTTTTCGCTTCGGCTCTTAGGAGGTTTTTGTAGTCTGTACACTTTGTAGAAAGGGTGCTGTGTTCTTAGCAAAGATGGAGCTAATGAAGTTGAAATTATCAGTCGTCTCTATGGAAACGGATAAGATGAAGTGGTGTGGTAGTTTAGGCCCAGTAGATGCTTAGCCCACAATTTTTTTGGGTTGATTCGGAAAATCTTCGATTCAAATTCCAATTCTAATCCTGGTCGAGTTTCTAATGATATTAACTCGATGAGATATTGAATGGTCGAGGTAAATGTTTGGTGTTATGGTTGATATAGTCGGCCGGGTAATATCACCAAGTGAAGAGAAGAAGATATTTTAATAGAAATAATTTACTTGTAGCAACATTATAATATATAAATTGACTCGAAGATTTAATGATCCGAATCTTCTCTTTTTATTCTCGGACGGGGTTATTTCGTTGTCACTTCATGAATAAATCTAATGATTAACGTTTTGGCGGGGAGAGTTGACGAGTCCATTCTGCTTTTAGCTGCCGCGCAACCAATCAGTGCAATACAAATTACACAAATCAATTAAATTGGCCTTGTTTTTTCAGTCAGATTCAACGAATATAGGCTACACAGAAGTTTTTTTTTTCAAAAAGAAAAAGAAAAAGAAAAAGAAAAATTGTTACTATATCAGTTGCTTTCTGGTCATTATTGAAGTTTGAATAAAGCAAAATGTTCATTTGAAAAGGTCTCGTGATTGAATTATGGGGCCAACATTATTGACATGAAATCATGTTACTGAAATTGCTTTGAAATTTACATAGACATTTAAGATAGTAGATTGTTGTAAATTTGAATGTAAACAGAATGTTAATAATACATTAGCATGTTTTTGAAGAAATAAAACTAATATGAAGATTAACCGATATAATTTGGTATAGTAAAAATATAATTTAGTTAATAAAATAATTTTTTAAATATGAATATCTAATACATTGAATTGACTTGAATCGATCTGTGTTAGTCTATTAAATTTATGGTCCAAATCTCAAAACTACGATAACCTTGAAAAAAACAACTTACAAAAATTATAAAATTCAATTTATAATCATCTTGATATTAAATGAAAATAAATAAATATGTAAGTAAATGACTTCTATTAGGAGTTAAATTGGTAAATCTGGATATTAAAATCGATATAATCATATAGAAAACAAATCAAAATAAATTATAAAACTCAATTCACAACCAATCCACTCTTTAAAAATATAGTTAAAAAATTGAATTAAAAACAAAAACTTAAATCAATCTCGCGATTGAGATTATAAAATGATGATGATCTCATAAAAAGTAAATAAAAAGAATACAAGTTATAATTTTTAATCAATCAAATATTAAAAAAAACTTAAACCAACTCAAAATGATCTTCCAGTGTCATGATGCCAAAACAACTATATAAAAATATATATAAAAAATCCAATCAACTCATTAATGAAGGGCGAACATAATAAATTAATTAAAAAATATGACATAGCTAGATTAATTTGCAAAATCAATGACCCTGTTAACACTGTAAAAAAAAAATTAAAATAAATAATAAAAGCTAACCATTAATATATATAATATTGAATGATAAAATTAAAATTAAAAATTTATTTAAACAAGAATTAAAATAAAAATCCAAGTTACTTTTATAGTATAGACTAAAGAATTTCGAGTGAAAGCAATAATTGACAAAAAAAAAAGTATTTCTGTGTAGCCGTAGCAAATTGGGTGGAAAGCAGGCCGTTGCAAATGCGAAGTCCATATACCAAAAAAGAAAGATTCAGAACCCAAGAGCTCTACAGGTTGCATAACAGAAGAAAGGTAGTCCAATGAGAGACGGCTTCATGATTTGGGCCGGAGTATCAGTCTCAGATATCAGTCCGCAGGCGGAAGGGATCTGCGAGCTCAGGATTTTTGTATTGGAGATTCAAGTCATTATGAAATAGGGATACGGTGTTGTCACAGGAAATCTACAAATATAGGAACCCTGGCTGCGAGTCTTGCACAGCAAATTCTGGGTGAGCGTTGTTCCATGAAATCTCCTAGTTTTCTTTCAAGAGGTCGAGTCAGAAATCAGTTGCTACAATGCGGAATTCCTTGGCCCTAACACTGATCTCTGATGAATGAATGTTTACACAACAAAAGTAATCTTGAACTACCTGCTGTAGATAGTGTTGCGGTTAAGCTACTGCCACCCCCGAAGTTACTCAGCAAGGCGAGTAATCATAAACGAACTGGAGCTCCAGTTGAAGTAGGTGATGTCACGATACTGCTACCACCCGAACCATGCAAGATGGGAAATCACACTGAATCAGTTGAACCTCACGAATTTACTGAAGCTCTCCTTGGAGAAAGCGATGGTAAGGTACTGCTACCATACCAACAACTGTTGAAGCTTACAAACAAACTGAAGCTCAAGTTGAAGAAGGCAATGCCTCGGCACTGCCTCCAACCAAACCATGCAAGACAGAAAAAAATTGCGAACTTCCTCCAGCTCGGCTTGAAGAATGGATTAGCACTCTTCTGCTCCCACACCAGCTGTTTAAGGAAGCAAGTGGCTGTGAATCTGTTGGAGATCACAAACAAACTGAAGCTCAAGTTGAAGAAAGCAGGAATGCTCAATCGCTCCCGCACCCGGTATTCAAGAGAGAAAATAACTGTGAATCAGTGGAAGCTCACAAACAATCCGAAAAGAAAGTTGAAGAATGCACTACCACTCTATTGCTCCCGCATCAACTATTCAAGAAAGAAAATGACGATGAACTAGTAGAAGCTCACAAGCTAACTGAAGCTCATGCTGAAAAATGCTCTCGACGTCTACTTCTTCCCCATGAATTTTTCCAGAAATCAAATATGGTTACGGGTTAGAGAGCAGTCACACCCAAAGCCTGCAGCAGACCCTTGTGGACGATCAAGTTTCTCATTGTACTAATTAGAGAGGAATCACTCTACGCTATTTTTGCGGTTGATCCAATTCTTTGGCTACCATAATTGAAACGATCCTAGTCTATCTAGAAAAATTAAATACCGCCTCTGCTTTTTCTCCTTTTTCTTTATATATATAATTTCTACCAATCCAATCCTATGAAACCTGAACTCTAAGCCATTTGATCCACAATGTGACCTCCAGACATACATGCAAAAAACACACCTCGTTCCAACGAAAAGATACTCTGCATCGCTTTACAAGGAGAGGTATATAGCTAAGAAACTAGATGACAATCAAGGCCTCTGCAATCATGTTGAGAAACCATTCAAGTTAAAATATATAATGGGTATGAACAACAAATCACTTGTGGGCACGAAAAAGAATGTCATGGCCCACCTTCCCACATTCACCGGTTGCATCAAGTGAAAGAATAGATAGCTATCAACATATTTAATAAAAGATCTTATTTCTTCCCACGCTCCATGCCTTTAGACATTCAGATGATAGTAGAAAGCTTACTGAAAAAGAAACACGTTTGTAAGAACACTTGGTAGGGAGCAATGAAATCGATTCAAAACTGTGCTAACCCACAACACCAAACTAGCCAAAACTCCTTGTCACCGTGCAAGCACATATCAAGGGAAACAACAAGAATTAGATACATGTACCTTCTTCTGCCGAAGAACTATGGTAGAAACATGACCCCAATCCAATTTGCAGGAGCATTAGTTTGGCTCTTTTGCAATGTTAAGTTTGTAGCTGTAAGGTGTCAAACTCTCCAGAACGTCCATCTGTCAGGAAAATATCATCTATCCAGCAGCATACCATTATCCAAAAACTGCAGAATCGGACTGATTTCTACAAAATTTGTCACTAAATCCAGGAATCGATTGAGAAAATTAAGATAATGCATATCCATCCTAGTATTTTAAGTTGACCTATTTAGCACTTAGATGCACTATCCAGTCATTGAACACCAATGAGAATTGAGATGTTCATTTCAATCTACAGTTATCACTTCTAGACACGCATGATAACTTGTCAAATTGCAATTAAAGATGTATTTCAGTTGCATCTTTTCCCAAGTAGAAATGGGCTGTCAACCTAAAACATATAGTGTGTACCTAGAAGCCGTCCATACCTAGAATGAAAACAAGAATTTCCAGCCATGCACATTTCCCATTTGCATCAAATACACGAATAACTGTTTTAAGGTATCTACATTAAAAAAATCTTAGTTGTCACAATAAAAATACCTTCTATGATCTTTGAAAATGTGTCTAGATCTGTTAAGTCCAGAACATGGCAGAATACTAATAGAGAAAATAGCGACATACTATTGCAAGGTAAGATCATTAACTACGCTTGATAGAAGCCTGGAATTAACAGACCAGGAGATGTAATCACACACTGTTGCAAATAAGGTCATGAGCATATGGAGACATAATTTACAGCAATAAACACCCTTCTTCTGCAAGGAACTATTCGAGCAGAGGAACTAATTACACATACTTTACATTTACACAATCAAGAGAAACACTTGCACTTAAACCATGCATCCAAAATTAGCATGGACTGGGCGAAATCCAAAGTGGTGGAGGACATTGCAACCGCGAATAAGAATTCCGCGGATAACAAGGCAATGGTTCAATGCTTCCATCTGATAATTTGAAAATGCCCAAATCATGCTCTCCAACATGACCATCATAATTATTTGCCGAGTAATCATCAGTGTAATATATACAGTCCCCCGTACATCCTGACAAACCCGAAGCAGATAACGCCAACGAAGAATTATCTCCAATGAACAACATCATATCGCCCAAACTTGTCACCCTCTCCCACCTTGGTCCATTCAAGTCTAGCTTAAAAACTTCAAACCTCGCTGTTTTATAGATAAAAATATCAAACTCAACATCAAGATCCAAATACCTTGTAACTAATAACAAACCATCTCCAGAGCTAACCAAATACTGCAAATCACCACCAATTTGCCGTGGGGTTTCGATCAACGAAACCTTAGGTGAATTGCCATTAACATCACAAACAACAATTTGACCAGCCTTATTGACAGCATAAAATAATCCATTAAAATAAATAACATCTTCACTAAAAGAACGCACATTCTGTACTACATTCCAACATCCATCTCCATTTTTACAGTAAGCTAAATCACCTGTTGAACAAAGAATCGCCATCGCCACAAAGAAATCTCCCTTCTTTTCCAAAGGGCTTGAAGACATAACAACTTTCTTTATAAACCCATCTCTCATTTGCCTCAAGCTAGCTGTATAAAGCTCTCCCTGCGGATTAACAATCAAATACTCTCGCCCCACATTGGCGTAATCGAAGCTAACAACATTAGGAAAACTAGAAATCGCAGGCAAATGAATTTTCCTTCGTGTTAAGGGATTTATGACAAGAATTGAAGGAGAATCGTCTAGGATTATGAGCCAGCCATGAGAAGAACCACAGTGTTTTTTATGATGAGAGGCCTCTGGGAGGTTAAGGGAGTGGAATTTGTAGGTGGAGAGATTGAAGAAAGCACGGTAAGAGGATTGGTTTGATTGGGATTGAGGAAGGAGGAGCCATGGGAGTTGTGGAGGGAGGTGGCTAGGTGTCTTGGGGATCGAGGATTTCCATGCGTGGCAGACTGCTTGGAAATGGAGATAATCGGAGTAGATTGCGATTTTTCTCGAGATTGTTTCGATTATTTCAGGTGGGAGTTCAGTCCAGTCAACGGCCATTTTTGGGCTTCTCTGGAGAATCAACAAGGAAGAAGCTAAATGGTTCCCGGAGACACGGAGAAAGAGGTCCACGAATGGTGGGGGCAGGTTTCTTCTTTAGTGAATTTTGGAATATTGCAATTTCGTATTGATATTAAAGTCTTTCAATGTTTTATAATAGAACGAGCTCAGGTTTTGGTGATGCTGCTTACCTCTTCACATAAATCTATTTATTGGAGCAAGATCATCATCATCATCATTCAACTTTCATTTTATATGATTTAATTTATTTTAGTTCAAATTAACATTTAATTATTTTTTTAGGAGGAGTTGTTGAATTGAAAAGCAAGGCGATTCATTATTTATTTATTTTTTAATGACCGGAGTTGATGACATATCATACATCCCGTTATCTTTTTTTATAAAAAATGGCCCACGCACACGGCGTTGCTTGATAGGCCCTGCCAAGAAAGCTTCACCTAATTCTTTTTATTATTATTATTATTATTTTCTTTAATTAATGCCTTATTTTCTATTTATTTTTTAAAATGTTTATTTTTTTAATTAATGGCCCTTCAAGGTTACTTTTCTTTTTTATTTATTCGTTTTTAGATAGTGAACATTTTTTTAATAAATTTTACATGTGTTTTGATTTCTATTATAAAATTATTTTGACTATTAAATTTATTAAATATAATCGGGTAAATTACCCATGTTATAATGTTAAATATATTGATCTATATTTGTTTTTTATTTTTGAGGGTTTTTTTTCCCTATTTAATGTTGAAGTATTTTTTTTATCTATTTACACGATGATTGTTGATTTTTTTTTTGTTGGTTGTGGGCATTAGTTTCTCGATTTACATATATGATGTCTTAGATTAAAAAACAAGAAAAAAAAATTTCATGCTTTTTTTATGATTATGTTTTGATGTTTTGGACTTGATCCTTAGTGATTTTTTTACTTGATAATTTCATGCTCGATTTATTTTTATTTTTTTTCTTTCCAGGTCACTGTGATGATAACACGGGCAATCTCTTCAATTATCAAGATATTAGATTTTTCTTACTCGTTTTAAAATTTTAGAAACATTGATATCACATGAGTTTTTTCAAGTTGATAAAAAAAATTAACTCATTTTACAACATAGCATTGGTTATTTATATAATAATCCTTGTTCAACATAGTTATCAAACTCGAACTAAAAAGTGTTAACTCAGGTCAATTTAGATCAATTATTATTATTATTATATAAAAAATTAATGATTTTAACTCGATTTTAAGTTGACTTGTTATGTTAATCAAGTCAATATAATCTAACCAAGTCAAAATTAATCATCTCGGAGTTGATTTGGAGAATATTTAGCATTATGATAGACTTTGTTTTTTAAATTATTTTTAATCTAAAAATATAACAAATTGATCCTTTTTCAAAATTCTTTTTAAGTTGTTAAAATAGATTTTAATATGATTGTAAATTGACCTCCCAGATTAATAAGGTAAAACCGAATGAACTACAAGTTGACTAACACATGGTGATGTAAGGCCCCGTTTGTTTCAAGGAAACTGAATTCCTGGAATTCAGTTTCCTCATTTTCCAACGTTTGTTTCACAACCGGAAAGTTAGTCAAAGGAAAGTTAATTCCTTAACTTTCCGGTCAACAAGCTATTTTTAGGAAAGTGTTTTCCTTTCCTTATCAAAAGGAAAACACTTTCCTTTGTTGTTGTTTTGCCGTGCACAAAAGGATTTTCTACTTCGACTCTGCATGCAACGCTGCACAGTCATGGTCGATCGAAAGAGAAGCCACGAAGAAAGAAGATGACAGTGCATGCTTCACAAGCCACGGCCACGAGGAAGACATGCATATATTTTGCAAGCTCTCTCTCTCTCTCTCTCTCTCTCCCTCTCTCTCTCTCTCTCTCTCTCTCCCCCCTCTCTCTCTCCAAAACAGAACAGCCATGGATGCCGGCACCTTCCAACGCTGACTTCGGCCACCACAGAACACCATTTACGATGAAACCACCACAGGAAGAACCACCTCAGCCTCCTCTACCCATCGGCATCGTCCGTTGAAGCTCTCGTCGTGGTCGGTGAACAGTACCGCCACCTTCCAACGCTGCCTCCGGCCACCACAGGCCACCATTTCAGACGCCACCACCACAGGAAGAACCACCTCGACCTCTTCTACCCGTTCACCCTCTCGTCACAGTCGGCCATGTTACTGTTCACGTGAACAGTAACATAGCAGTGGGACAAAATATAAAGACGACAGGTGCAACGCACCGTTTTAGTCTTCTGCTTGTAAGGACTTGGGCTGGGCCTGCTCTCGGCCCAGCCCAAGTCCAGGAGAGTTGGGCCCTTTTGGCCCAGCTTGGTTTTGCCGACCCATTTAGTTCGGGCTAGGCCCAGTCCGATTTTTTTAAAAAATATTTTAAAAATAAAAAAAATATGTAGATAAAAATCCGTTTTGATGAAAAACAATGACGTGTGACTTCGTAGTATATCCTTACAACTGGATCGCAGATGTTAGTAGTAATGACAAAAAAAAAACTTATTTTAAGCTTTTAAAATTGAAAAAAATATATATTAATAAGTTTTACTTAAAAAATATTTCACAGGCTTATTTCTCTATAATATGATATGACATATATTGTTATATTTTATAAAATAAGCTATGTATGAATATAGGATATAATAAAAAACTTCATCATTATACTTTTTAGATTTCGTTTTTTTATTTTAAATGATTAAATATTTTATATTAAATATTTTATATATATTAGATAAACTTGAAAAAAAATTAATTTATTAATAAATTATTTTCCAGTTCATTTTCCATAATACAAACAAACACTGGAAAGTGTTTTCCAGTTCATTTTCCATAACACTGCCAAACATCGGAATTCACTTTCTCGGAATTCACTTTCTCCGGAATTCACTTTCCAAAAGAAAACCACTTTCCTGCAAACAAACGGGGCCTAAGTTTCTAATTTTATGACGTGAACTTGATTCATATAAAAATCCCCAGCAGAATCAACATGCGCTATACATATCTTGACCAAAAGGATATTGCCTGAACAACTGCTGTTTAGAACACGATATTGGATCGAACCTCTCCTTCTCGTTCTCTCCATGACAAAACCTACTTCTCTTCATCATTTCCTCTTTAGATTTTGTCATCTCATGATCGCCATTCTGCATGGAAACTATGATTTTGTCTTTGCGAAAAGGTTTGACATTAGAACCTTCACTGTTTGATTAAATGCTTGACACATGCATAACATATTTTGATCTACTACCGTCATTTTAAAAAATCTTAGTTTCATTTACAGTTTTAGAGTTCCTGATGTCCCCAAACCTGTTATCCAAAAGCACACCAACATCCTATTTAATTCTAGATTTAATAGAAGCATTAGATTTAATGTAGAACATTAGATCTTTGATTCAGAGCTGTGCTTGCCCACAGCGCCGACAACTCCACGCCGCCCTCTCCTTGAATAGTTATAACTTAAAACACTCTCTCTGTCACAATAGGAACACGGATCAAATGCAAAAATAAGAATTCAATACAGATACCTCATCCGATCACACAACTTTTTTGCATTAAATGATTTCACCATTCTTTTGTATCCAAAATCCCAATCCAATGAGAAAGATTCGAATACAAGCGCTCCACAAGTCCAGACGGGTCGATGTAGAGCCGGCTCGAGACCATTTAACCCACAACGCTCACGCCCTTATCAGTGCAAGCTGAGCGTGCCCGATCATTATGCTTGGGAATGCCGCGGTCCTATCCCGGGACAACTTCAGCATGAAAAAGGGCTTCTCCAAGGTCCCCTTCGATGGTTTTGGCATTTGGGTTTTTCCGTGCATACCTTGGTAGCCAACAACACCACTACGTGAAGAATATTGAAATTACCCAAGGGTCATGGTGGCAGCGTCTCCATCGTCAGAGGTTGTAGTGAACATTTTGGGTTTTGTAAGGTCTGATTCTTACCATGGTGACGATGACGTTGTGGTTTTTGAATGTGTGCTTTGTGTATCCCTTGATAAAACTCCATGAGATGTTTAAAAAGGTATCTTCTTGTGCAAGATGCTCAACAAGAACGATCCATTGAGGTGTCTCCTTCACTTCTCTCTTGTTTTGGTGCCGACAAACACCATAGATACAATCTTGAATTGTTGCATAGACAAGAACTAATCCTTTTTGCCGCTACTGTAGCATTTTTGTTCATAAAAACGATCCAAGTTCCTTTCGATGGTTTAATGATGGTATTCCTGCAATTCTTTGTGCCCATCAGTGCTATATGAACCTTATAATCTCTCGAGGAGCAATTTCCAGTCCATTAAAAGATTTTGGAGACAATTAGCTCTCCTTCTTTTTTTCTTTCTGGGCGCATGGACTCTCTAGTCTCTATTCGCCGTGGTAACATTCGTGGCCTTGGGGAGACTTGGATGTGTATAATTTTTTTGTAACGTGGTTGATGATATTTTTTGGAAATTATTTTTAATTAAAATCACATATATATAGTTTTTAATATTAATACATTAAAATTATAAAAAAATAAATACATAAAAAACTTCACTTCAAGTTAAAAGAAAAACATAATAATAAAAAATCTCAAGTTTAAAATCATGAGTTGACCAACCGACCAGATCAAAATTTAATTATCAACTCATTCATTTTCTATTTATTAAAACTTGCGTTGAATATTTATTTTTTCCTAAAAATGAATTGGTGGTCGACAGAAGTATCTGAATCACACCTTATTATAGGATGAAGTTTTACAACTATAATCTTATTTAATTTCTGTGATGGGATATATTATATTGGATTTTTTTAATAGATTATTTTTTTTACTAAAACAATATATATAATTTAATTTTAAAAAAGAATAAAAAAAAGTATTTTTTCGTCGGCCAAAAAAAGGAACCGCGCAAACGAGCCGTCCTCATTTCCGTTACAGTTGCCGCGCGCATCCCCATAGTCCCTCCCATTCCAAAATAGCCACGTGCTCAACATCGCTTCCGTCAAATTACAACCGTCCAAGCACTCCTCCCTATCAAGATGCCAAACCCCCTCATTGGCCGATCCCAACGATAAAAAAAAAAAAAAAAAACCGTTGAAACAAAATGCAGACTTAATTTCCGTCGCCCATTTTAAAAAACCGATTCCCTTTTCCTATATTCTCCACTGCACCCCAACTCCTTTTCCCTCCGCAATCTGTAATGTTCGAAGCCTTTTTAAGATTCTCGTGTAATCGAATTTGCTTTTCTCAATTCAATGGCAACCAGTTGATTGATTCCAACCGAGTGGAGTCACCCACTTCAATTCTCTATTTATAGCCCCAAATGCACCTCAGCAAAATCACGCTGCGATCGCTGCCTCTTGCTCGGTATTTTTTTCTCGCTATTCCAATCTCTTATTTTGTCTCCGCATTTGAATTCGAACACCGAGAGGTGAATGTGACTGCAGGGTTTTTACTTGGATAAAAACATAATAATACGATCGAGCGTCGAATTATTGAAGCCTAGTGGGTCGACATGGTTTACAACAGTAATGTATGTATCTTGCTTTTTCACTGTTGTTATTTACTTTCCTGCTCTTAATTATTGTTATCCGAACCTGATCAGGGCAGGTCAAATTTCAAATAAAATCAGACAGTCGACATGTGATTTGACTTTATTTTTTAGAATATGAACCGGCATTAATAACTTTGCTTAAGCTATAGAAGCTGGGTTAATTTTATTCTATATAAAAAAAATATGCAGGGATCTGATGCCAGTTACCATCGGACTGATACTGGTATGCTGCTCCTATCATTCCTGTCAGTAACTGTCTCTATAATTGGATATTCTTGGTCATTATTCATGAATTGTGACGGGGTTAATTCTTTTGGTTAGGAGCTGTGCTGCGGAGCGGAAGAGAAATCCTTCTTCAGGTAATTTCGGGTAGAAAAATATTGAAAGAAACTGTTCATGCCAGACGTCAAATTAAGCCGCTTTAGTCGGTGGGTAGGAGTGGAGTTTTTTAGGTTTGATCGAAACTTTGCTAAACAGGCTTTTAACTGGGAGTCACATAAGCATAACTGGTGGAGAAATTTGGAGAAGAAAGTTGCTGATATTGCGAAATCTGGGTTTACCTCAGCATGGTTGCCGCCGCCTGCTAACTCCTTCGCACCCGAAGGTTAGAGGGATAAAGTAGTTGTATTTGAGGTTGATTATGATTTCGTTTGCGTGCTAAAGAAGGGGGTGGTTTTTTTATTTTATTTTTTAATTTCACTCTTTGGTTTTACAGGTTATCTTCCACAGAACCTTTATAACATCAACTCTTCATATGGTTCCGAGCAACTCTTAAGGGCTTTACTTCAAAAGATGAAGCAGTACAATGTTAGAGCCATGGCTGACATTGTTATCAATCACCGGGTTGGAACAACCCAAGGGCACGGAGGAATGTACAATCGTTACGATGGAATTCCATTATCGTGGGATGAACGTGCTGTTACATCTTGTACTGGCGGATTGGTAAGTTTAGTTCCGTGTGTATGTATGGAGTTTGGGGGGAGTTTATGCAGGCGACCCTATATTATGAATATGAACGATAAATAGGGTAAATAGGCTTTTGCATCTTAATATGATCTGACCACTACTGCCTTGATACTAAGACGGGATACAAAGTCTCACACACGGATTGCTTGCTGCTTTCCAGGGTAATCGAAGCACTGGTGACAACTTCAATGGGGTTCCAAATATTGACCATACTCAAAAATTTGTTCGAAAAGACATAACTGCATGGCTGCAGTGGTTACGTGAGAGTGTTGGCTTTCAGGATTTCCGTTTTGATTTTGCAAGAGGGTAAACATCTTTCTGCACTGGCAGTGTATTTGTTTTATTCTACATGTTCAATTTTTGCATTCATCACTTACATCCCCTCGACCTGCAATTTAGCTATTCTCCAAAATATGTGAAAGAATACATTGAAGGAGCGAAGCCCATATTTTCTGTTGGAGAGTACTGGGATTCTTGCAATTACAATGGCCATTTTTTGGAATACAACCAAGGTATTACTTCTAAATATACCTCGCATCCTTGCTCATTGACATACTCTAAGCCATTCTATGTAAAGATAGGATTACTTTTTTTCCATAATATTTTGGGGTCTGGATTAGTAACTGTTACCAGGGGAATGAATGTCCACACCTGTAATTAATAAAGGTTTGCTTGCATAACTTTTGGTGTCTGGATTACTCACTGTTTCCATGTCCCAACTTTCCCCTCTTGTCCTTCTTGCCTCGTATCATACTCAGGTTTTACTCGTCAATTTACACATGTTATTTGCATTTTCCTATTATAAAGATGTCTTCATTAAAAATCTGGAATCAGACTTTAAAATGCTGCTTTGTTGATCGTGATCTCTGTGGGTGCTTTTATGCTTAACATTTTTCTGTAAATTCCTCCTTCAGACAGCCATAGGCAGCGGATTATCAATTGGATTGATGCAACAGGCCAGCTCTCAGCTGCATTTGACTTCACAACAAAGGGAATTCTTCAGGTACTTCAAGGGATATCATATCACAGAACATTTTTCTTTGATGATTTCTTTGACTTGATGTAACTAGCTAACTAATTTATCAGGCTAATTTTTGGATGATGCAAGGACAACTGCAGATATTTTATATTTTAGTTGTGAGCCTTTTTCGTTTGACATAAAATAAGGCTTAATCGAATGGGAGTGTTCAATATAATAAGGTGGCATAAGAAGCTATATTCTTCTATGTTTACATCACTTTTATGGTAATGCCGATTCCTGATTTTCAATGAAGGAAGCTGTCAAGGGGCAATTATGGCGCCTGCGTGACCCTCAAGGAAAGCCACCAGGTGTATTGGGATGGTGGCCGTCAAGGGCTGTCACATTCATTGATAACCATGACACAGGCTCAACACAGGTATCCCGTATTTTTCTACTATCATTGAAAGAATAGACAACTGGTCTCTCCTTGTTTTTCTTTCTTTGCTTCTTCTGGGCAGTTCTATGTTCTTGCCGTCCTGATATAGTAAGTGCGCGGGCGCACCCGCATGCACACAGCCTAATCCAATCTATTTATAATCTTCAAATGCAAGTTGATAATTGTGCAGTATCAGTGATCAAGAATTTTTCTTCTGTTTCCAAATAGGAAGTAATATCTTTCTAATCATTTCATTGATGCAGGCTCATTGGCCTTTCCCTTCAGATCATGTTATGGAGGTACGCCGGCACTTGTGTTCAAAATGCAAATTTGTTGAATAAGCTTAATAATTTGTGTTCCCCGTGATTTAAACTGTACAGCAAAGACAACCTGTGGTAACATGGATCCGTTTGTTCAGTTCTTTTTTGTTATTTGGTTTTAAAGGTTATGGATTTTGATGGAATTAAAATTGGAGATTTTTCAAGTCCTATATCGCTGGTGTCACGTTCAGTTTTCTAGTAAATGAAGTTAATAATAAGCTAATCTTTAATATTCTTGTTTAGGGCTGTTTGTGCAACAACATTTTGTCTTGTTTTGAACCAAAGGTTTGAAATTCGAGTTTTGGGGAGTGATATTTAAGCTATTGGATCTAACTTCTTGTTCCATGGTCTGCTGCAGGGCTATGCTTACATACTTACACATCCAGGGATGCCATCAGTTTTCTACGATCACTTCTATGACTGGGGTAATTCTACTCATGAACAGATCGTGAAGTTGGTACGTTAAACTGTGAATTTCCGTCTGTTGAATTCCTTACCCGGGGAAGGTCTTCTCCTTTGTAACTTCCTCTAAATCCGCAGATTGACATTCGGAAGCATCAAGATATCCACAGCCGATCATCTATCAGGATTTTTGAGGCCCAGCCAAACCTTTATTCTGCAATTATTGACGAGAAGGTGTGCATGAAGATTGGGGATGGTTCCTGGTACCCAGAGGGCAAGGAGTGGAAGCTTGCAACCTGTGGCCACCGTTATGCTGTGTGGCAAAAATAATCCTCCTCTTTCCACCCCTAGTAGTTGCCCCCATTTCTGCTATTTTATTTATGGGGAGGATGGGTGCAAGATTACATGGCAGAGGTGAGAGGCCACTTCTACAGCTACCAAATAAGTACAAATAGTGGATGAGTCTCGATATCAATTTCGCATTGGAGATCACTGTACTAATAAAATCCACTGTTTTGAAACATGTTGTCCATTGCCAATATATATATATAGCTGCGTTCCTTTTATTTTCCTTTTTCCAGTTCATTTGTAACATCCCAAGTTTTTCATGAAACCGAAAAGTATTTGTTTTGGTTTTAGCACCAACAATTCTTTGTATTAGTTGTGGTTTATACTGGGTTTATGAAAGCTGTCAGCCTTGCTGGCTACAGATTTCCATCTACCAAGCCACTCCCACAGCCTTAGGTGGATTGGTGTGGAAACCAGCCCACCAGTTGGGCTTCCTGGATTCGAGGTTTCGAGCCTTGATGGCTATCAGTGTGTTAGGTTCTGTGGACCTTCTCTGGACCACAAAATCAGAGAACTTTTCTGTGCAGGAAACCACTGGTTCTACGAGTATTGGGAGGCAGGCAGGAGATTGTGGAAGACACTGATCATGGCATTGACTTGTTGTTTAAGCTTTTCTTTGTGTGAAGTAAATGAAGTCTAACCGCCATTAACATTTAAATAGAGCTAGCAAAAGCTTTTTGGACAAAGTTGCACGTAAAGTGTAAAGTTGTACCATGATAGTCTACAAGAAAGAAAGGAAAGGTAAACCTCGAATCAGTCCCTAAATTACTCAAGGCTTCTCGATTATGTTAGTCCATAACCAACTGGCTATTTCCTTTAGGTCCCTAAGTTTAATTGAATTCTCAATCGACATCCACGTTCACTTCTACTAATGGATTTTGTAGGGAGCTAGGCCCAATTCTCTTTTTCATAAATCTGTGAGGGACAATTTTGGTTGAAAATTCATTCAAGAACTCTCATATGATTTGGAAATCCAATCGTGATGAATCATTTTTGTAGACACTTAACTGAGACTAAAATTATAATCCATGGATGAATTCGAGGATACACAGAGAAGCAATATATTATGATGTATGGACATAAAAGCACGAGCTAGTCAAAGCATAAAGCCACGACTGCGCGTGGATGTATACGGAGGATACTTAAGTTAGCGTTTGCTTGCCGTCTCAAGGCATAAAAAACAAGAACAACACTATAAATGGGACATAATTTTGTTTTATAATAATCAAAAATAGGAAAATTGTAGAAAAAATGAGACAAAACTATTAGAGAATAACAATATAAATTATATCACGAAGCATTACCTATCAGTTTAAATTTTTAAATAAAATATTTTTTTAATATGGTATTAGAGTGTATATTGACTTAGCAGTCATGATTTTGAATCTCTCAATTTATATTATATTTGATAAAAATTAAACACAAAATAGTATGAATCTGTATACAAATTTTAAACCCAAAAGAATTTCACTTGAGGAGGTGTGTTAAAAAATAATATAAATCATATTTTATGACTTCATCTAATAACTTAAATTTTTAGATAAAATAATTTTTATTTTTTTATTTTAAAATGATAAAAAAACCACTCCATAATTATTTTAAAAACAAGATTATTTTAATATCCATGTACATGTCACTTTAACGAAACACTTTTTTTTTTTTCCTTTGAAAACACACAGCATTTGAGACCGGTAATAATAGCTGTCACTAGGAGGTTGCATGGCGCGATGCTGGGTGTACAATACCTGATGCTGTGCTGTGTGTTTTTTAAGTAGATTTGAGAGAGGGCAGTCACGTGACAAGAGAGCTGGCAAGATGCTCTCACCTATCATAATCACACCCATCGTCATCGACCTCATCATTTGTGTTTTGAAACTCAAAAAAACACAGCTTCCCCACACATAATTCCCACTTCTCCAACACAGCGAGACGTTTTTTACATTATTTTTGTCGTAAGATCAGACAGCTCTCTTCTCTCTCTAGCTGCCATGCGAGGCGCACTGCAGTGCTGTGAAAATCTGTCATTCATTGAAAATTGTAAAAATGAAAAATAAAAAACCCCATTTCGATCCTCAATCATCACTGCTACTCTTCTTTAGCTCTATTCGATATTCTCCGACCATCACTCTCTCTTAATACTCTGCGATCTTTTCAGTTTTCCAATAAAAGGGGGTCGGTCAATCTCTCAGGGCTCTTTCCTCGGTAGTTCTAAAACCAGGACAGAGTTTTGGACCATGATTTTCAATGAGGTTTGTAAATGAGAAATATATAATTAATGATTTTTTAAAATATTTTTTTTCTATAGTTTTGATTTGATGATATTGAAAATAAAAAAAAAAATTCCTTGTGTATTTTTAAATAAAAAATATTTTTAAAAAACAACTCATTTGAACGTATATATTACAATCCTTGACTTGCCTATGTCACGTTTCACCTATCAGATAAATTAATTCAAATAATTTAAAATACTGATATTTTTTTTCAAAAAAACAATTGGATATAGTTTGGAACTTCTTAAAAAAAACTAGAACATATCGATTGATAATATAATTAGGCAACTAAGCTTAACTTAGATCAATCCACTACTACAAACCAGTTTTATAACAATGATTTTAGGTCAAAACTTAGAGGTAACGCGACTATTTAGCAAAAAAAATCCCTTGATCATACCTGCAAACACGAACATAAATTGCATTGGTGGAATCTACATATGCATTTTATTTTAAAATAGTAGTTATATATATATATATAACACTATTCTTTTGAGAAAGCATTCCTTTTCTTGTCTTGGATAAACGTACAAATTTCCTTCGTACAAGCTAAAAACACAAACACGAATAAGTTTTCCAACCTAGAACAAAATCAATGCTTGCATTTGATGGTTTCGACATTAAAATAGTGCCGATGACCTGCTTGAGATAATCATAATTGCATGAGAGGCACACCGCATGCATCAAAAGTTAAGGACAGTAGAGAGTCATAATGATTGATGCATGGCCGCAGCACAAAGGCGACTCCTTTACTCATGGAATAATTAACAATTAAATATACGAAGCAGCGAATAGGTTTGACATTGCTCTGTGAATTTGATTCGGGAAAGAGAGTGACACCGAGTCCCGACTCAGAGCCACTGGTTTCACATTCTACAGACTTTCCCGTGTCAACCCTTGTCTGCCACTCTTGTGGCCAGGATGCGCATCGAATTATCATCTCGAAGGTCATCGTGTATGATGATTCAACTCTTCCTGGTGAAGTTTTTTCTCCCTCACTATACCATTTTAATGGTAGTTTTGTTTTTGGAATTAAGAAAGTGTTTTCTAATTTAAAATGTTTTTCATGTCAGGAAAATAATTGATTTCAAGATGTTTATTTCATGATTTTGATGCAATGATACAAACAAATGAAAAAAAATAAAACAGAATATTATTTTAATTTGTTTTAAATTAAAGATTATAAATCACATCAACAAATACACATTAAATTAGAATTTTTCTTTTCTTATTTTATTATATGTTTTCCAGAAAAGAAGGTTTGTAAATGTCCATATCCTGTGTTTTTGGGTTCCATGCTTCCTAGTTTCTACACATTTTTGCAAGTATATAAATCTTTATATATATATATATATATATATATATATATAAGAAGCAAAACCCCTAGCCAATAGATTTCGACAGCTGGCGACAAATCATCACCCAACGGAAGGCTTAGTGATGAACAGTCAGAATTATGATATCTCAAATTAACAAAACCCGACACAAACTTGGATTAGGAGACAGAAATGAAAATAGTATTGCGTTAAAAGAATGATAGTTCCTGTCCGACCGTCTGACCAGCACCGATTGACATTATCTTTTGCATAAAGTGGAAAATCCAATGCTTTGCTGATAAACTTTTTCGAAGCTTTACTTACCTGAGAGCAGATCCACTTCCAACTCCATTAATCATGAAAAAGATTGGACTTCCATGCATCGAGCTCTGCAAATATGCTTATGCTAGAAAGGCTCCCCCACTTTAAATCAGTATACCTCCCACACCCACTTCCTATCCCTTCCTTCTTTACTAGGTTCAAAATTCAACCACTAGCTAGTCAATTGTAATTATTATTTTAGATTTTTTTAACACTAATACATTAAAATTATTGAAAATCAACCAAGAATACATTAATTTAATATTTTTTAAAATAAAAACAGTTGAACAACGCTTCAAATACGTATATATAGTTTTACACTACAAATCTTCAATCTCAAACTCAAAGGACAACTTTCTCCCGTATATGCTAATGAAATAGTTTGGGATAAAATCAATGAAGCACTAATTAATCTGGAAAAGACATTTCTCCCATGATTTGGAAACTGTAGAGAAAGAAAATGGATCTACTAGGTGATTTCTTTTTCGCAATAATAACTTCGACATCTCCCACCCAAAAACAAACGTCACCCCCACAGTTGCACTCATCTCATGTGCTGTCTGAAAAAGAGCAAAAGTCATACAAATTAAGGATAAAAGTCGACACTCGAAGTTGCACTGAGAGCAGGGAACAAAGCTCGTGAACTTTTGCCAGAGGTTGGATTTAGCCATTAAACCAAAGAAGGTAAACAGAAACTTCTGTTTCTCACGTCTTATTTTGGATATGATTATCAACTCTTAAATCATGCCTCCTGTTTTTGTATTTTATAAGTTATTTTTTCTTCAAATTAAATCTTTTTTATGTTTTTTTATTATTATGATGCGATGAGATCAAAAATAAATTTTAAAAATAAAAAAATATTAATTTGATGTATTTTCAAGCAAAAATTATTTTAAAAAATAATTGTCACTACACTATCAAATAAATTCTTACACCATGAAATTACACCTAATTTCTTGAATGTATTTTGATTTTAGCATGAATAAGTTTCTCAAAGTGATCGGGTTTTTTTTTATCTAATCATAATATTTGAATAACAAAAAAGAACTTGGAAATTATTATCTAGATATCATCATGAAAATATAATATAAATTATGTCTTGAATAAGTTTTTATCTAGTAATTTGTTTTTTTATTAAATTAGTTCTATGATATTATATTATAATTTTAATAACTAAACAGAATGAATTCAAATCCCATTATTCTATTTTATCTTTTAATTAAACTTAATTAATAACATGAAAATATGCGAGCCACAAATTACAAAAGGTTTTCAGGTGTTAGAAATAATTCAAAAAACTATTTTTAAGTCGTCGAATGGCTTTGATCTCCTTCTCCTCGTCTGATTAGCCCCTCATTCGGAGGCTACTAGCTACCTTTCCTTAAGAATCAATATTCTATCCTTGGAAGAAAGCAAGTTCATGACATTTGTTCTATCACCAACTCGGTGTACTAATTAATTTGATTCAGAGGTCCATTTTCTCTCATAAAACTAGATGTCGATTTGTTAGGTGAATGTTGTTGGCCCCCTTGTTCCCGTGAGTCAGAGAAATTTCCATTTAAATTCTAGCCAGAGACCTAATCTTGGAAAGATCCCCTTTACTTCAAGACCTATAATAGGGAATGCCTCTATCTCCAAGCTTTCAAAATGGGCAATAAAACATTGAATAGGACGAGCAGTTACCAGTCGGGCGACTGCTGTTTTTCCACGACTCATTTAGCTCGGAGAGCATCTTGGGGCTCGTAAAAGACGACTCCGCCGGGTACCATGGGTGAAAAAAATTACCCAGATGTGAAAGTGAATGCTCACGCCATGCCTGTCTCGCTGTTGAGTGTTGGTGTGTGTTTAGCCCCATGTACAATTTTTCTTTCTTTCTTTTTTAATACAAATTGTTTTCAATTTTTCTTAAATTCCGATTTACTATGATCGATCTTATTGTTAGCCTTTTCGATTCAAATCACGGGGGATGTCTTTCACGAGAAACTCAAGCTTCCTAGCCTATGATCCACTCTCGACAATCTTCATTTTTTCTCTCTTGGATTCCTTAACCTATGATCTATCTTATTGTCATAGTTTTCGATTCAAACTAAAGGAAGTACCTTATGTGAGAAACTCAAGTCCCCGATGATTTATTAAAAAGATATATATGAAAAGAGTATCTAGTTGTAATACATATTGTTTTTTTCAAATATTTCTTATAACAAATAAAGTTATTTTTTATATGTATAAATGTAGTACTTGGACAAAAAATAACATATAACACTAAAACTACTTCAATTCCTAATGGTGTTCCACCGTTTAAATGAACAATAAACCCAGTTGATAAATATTTAAAATTATTTGAATATTAATATCAAATTCGTAGCTAAAGTGGATAAGTCTTGTTTTTAAACTAGAGGCTGTGTGTTCAGATAGCTGTGAATTAAAATATTTCTTTAATGAAATTAGACAACCTGTCATTCTATAAATGTGCTAGGTGTTAGGTATGCTATTGATACTCTTTCTTTTCCTTTCAATCAAATGTAAAATATGATCATACTATTTTAATTATTTTATTTAACAAGAATAAAGTGTTTACTGTAATATGATTTCTTTACGCTTTTAATTGCTCCCAAAATATGTCATGCTATTTTAATATTCTTTGTAAAATTGCTTTCATAATTATAAAATAATATATTTTTTTCTAATATGAACAATAATTCTAGTTGAAAATGTCGTGCTCTGGTAAGATAAACAAGAGATGTATTAATAATGAAATTATCTTGAAGAAAAAAATTATCAATATAATTATATTTTATATTTAATAACAATGCCAGAAAATATTTTGCAGCCTATATTCTTCTTATTTTTTTTTTAAAAATAATCAATATAATTATATTTTATATATAATAACAATGCCACAACGGGTCTCAAACATCAAAATTAGCGCATGTCTAAATTAAAAGTAAATGTCTAAGACTTGAAATATAAAGAATAATTAAACGAGCAGAAACAGAAGCACAAGCTGGAACAACTCTCCTTGTTTATTTTCCTTAACAGCATAAACATGGTCTGATTAATTCCTAAAAAGAGTTGCGGCATCGTCACTCTGGATGAAATTTTTGAATGATTTAAATCCTTACAAACAGCATCGTAGGAAATTGAATCTGCCGACTCATAGTGAGCTATATACCCGACCCTATCATCGTTGGATCAACAACAAGATCGCGTCTCGACAATGAACATTTCTGTCTTCTTTTTGAAAGCTGTTCGGCAATGGACTTTTGCTTACTAACCGACGGCCAATATATTTAAAGCATCGATAGCTAGGTGATTAACATTTATTCCGGGTGGCAGGGTCACTATTCTTAAATTTGGACCGTCCCAATGATTCAATCATGGCTCTGACATTAACTCAGTAGGACAACTGGTATGTAGAATCCTGTACCTCAAATAAGAGAGGCTAGTCGAGAACAAAGTCAATGTCACTAGCCCGAAAGTTCTACGCAGGGATCCTGCCACATCATCTCCTGTAATGAATTTTTCAAACTTTTGAATTGTAAGAATAGTTAATTGTTATGGTTGGGGTAGATTCGGAGCAATAAATAGTGAACAGTGAGCAGCGTGGGAGGATGTTGTCGCAATAAATTCTCACACGTATGTGATAATTACCTGCGAGAGTTTATGGGTGTAAATTAAGGTTAATGGGTTGCTGCTGGTGAGAGAAACCGTGCTTAGTATTTAACGATGAGATGCAACCATTCAGCACAAAAACAGTCACAGGTTTTTAGGTGCAGGGGTTGTGGGAGTGATGAGTGCGACGTATCAATCGACAAAAGGGATGATTTTCACTCTCTCTCTCTCTCTCTCTTGAGTGGCACTGTATATATCTTTAACTCTCTTCATTTTCTATCGCTTGTAAATCTCCTTTACCTTCTCGATCGTGGCAAGGTAGATCAGGAGACGAGTGAGTTTATGCTGCTGTTATTACTTAGAGATTCAAATTAGCGTGGGAGATTAATGATGAAAATATACAGGAATAAGGGGTGTGGGTTTTGGACGATGAGTTACAAACTTGATTGGACAATTTTTTATATAAAAAAACTCGAATCTTCAGTGTGATTGCTCGAAAATCAAAACAAAAACAGTTGAGGTTTACTGGAATAGTTTGATTGATATTCACAATATTATAAGATATAAGACAAGATATCAACCATGATCTATGAAGTTCGAATGAAATAGTTCAAACCTAAACTAGAAAAATAGCAGACAAACTTTTGAGTGAAAAAGTAGCAATTAATAATAATAAAAGAAGAAGAAGAAGTGGGACGGTTCGACGGAGAGAGGACTGTGAAAGAGAAAAGTAGTGCAAGCAATGCTATAATTACAGAAGATTGACCTATGTTTACCTTTAATCGAATTTTTAACTTGCTTTATAATAGGTCAAAAGGGTGTGTTTGAATTTTGAAGAAAATCATTTATTGAACAGGAGCGGAATGTTACCTAGGATTCCTCACCGATCATTACGTTAGTGCTGTGACATTCGGACCCCATCCATGGATGTGGAGGGTGGTTGGTTGATGGCTCTCTGGTCCTTGCAAGAAGCTCCATCACTCTTCTCGGTGGATCAATTGTATCTTTCTCTAAGACAGTAACATCCACCATACCATTTAATTATTAAACATGAATTGCATCAACATGGGACGGTATCGTTTTGATTTGTTCTTTTAAAAAAACTAGGTTGCGGGTCAATTTAAATCTTTAACCTATATCACATTAGGTTAGCTTCCTCTATTTACTGTGAAACGTTGTCCCAGGCCAAGCCCCGATCCCTATCAGGTGTAATAACCCCGCACTGGGCAATGGAATAGAGAACATTTTTGGCTTCTCTTGAATAGGATCTTCACTAAGAAAATAATCAAATCTTGATTGATATTAAAATAAATATTTCAAATTCATATGCAAAACCATCAATATATATATATCAAAGACGGTTCGAAGTAGAACAACAGCTATGGAAAAGGAAGAGTCGAAAATTATAGCAGTGGTTCGTTTATCTTCTAGGAAGCCTAGTGATCATAATCTTAGTTAAATCACTTATTAACACAGTTTATTATTAGAGAATAATATAAATTATATTATAAAATCTTACCTATAAGTTTAAGTTTTTATGTAAAATAGTTTTTTAACAAGGTATTATAATCTTATTATCCTAGTGATCACGAGTTCAAATTTCACAACTCCCGTTCTATTTGATAAAAATCAAACATAGTATAATATGGGTTTATATAAATTTCAAATAGAAAGGGCTTTTCACTTGGGGATATATGTTAGAAAATAATATAAATCATATTTTGGGACCTTACCTACAAGCTCAAGTTTTTTGGTGAGATGATTCTTTAACATCCCCAACCGAGCCAACAATTCATGAAGAACTAAAAAAATAATAATCATGGTTATCGATCTCGTTATATTGAATTAAAAATACATTTAAATATATTAGTGTAAAAATACTCATATCCCGGTACGAGATTATACATGAATAATTGAGTACGTGGATAACCATTATCTTTACTCATAATCAATGAATAGATAAAATGATTCCTTGACATTGTACCGAAATCTTGTTGATTTAGCGATTATAAATTCAAATCTCATTTTTCTTATTCTGTTTGATAAAACTCAATCATAAGATAATGTGAGTTTATACAAGTTTCAAGTCTAGAGAGCTTTTCTTTAAAGAGGTGTATCAGAAAATAATATAAATTATATTTTATGATCGTATCTAACCACTACTGTATTTAACAATTTAAATTTTTAAATAAAATTTTGAAATATAATTTATATAATTTTTTAACATATTATACGAATAATTGAGTAAGTAAATAACCATTTCATGCAATCAGAACCTAGACTCTCACTCAACCTCTTCATCAAGCTCATGAAACGAGTCAAGGAATTTTGCCCATTTCCACCCCGGCATAATTAACACTTGATGTTTATGAGACTAAGGCTAATTATAGCAATTAGTCAGGCAACAAAGTCACATTACTACTCGATGACCCAGCAAGAAGAACATAATCATACACGTCATTACAGCCTAAAATTCCAATTGCTGACTCAACTTACCAAATAAATCACCCTGCAGGTAGAGCACGATATGCTAGTGACATTGATCTGCGTTTACTAAGGGACTGTGCACCGATTCAGATTACTCTTGTCCTGCATGTCATAGAGATAATCGCTCTCACTTATTAGCTCATTTAGAGGGGAGGGTTTTCATTGCATTTCAACTTGTATTCAGATACATTTTTAAAATATTTTGACATTTTGAAAAATTCAAGTTAATATTTTTAGGACTTTTTTAGTAATTATGATGTGTTAATATCAAAATTAAAAAAATATACATGATTTTAATATATTTTGATACAGAAAATATTATTAAAAAACATTGCATTATGATAGGAACACACTGAAATTATGTTTGGCTAAAATTTTAATTTTTAAAAATTAAAATATTTTTTGTTTTAAAGATAAAAATTAAAATATGAAATATTTTTTTTTAAACAATAAGGGATTCAATAATTAAGTATTTATTTTTTCACCATAGTATGTGTGTCGTAAAGAGGAACAAGTTGTTTTTTTTTTTTTTTGCAAAAATATTTTCAATAAAAAATTATATCAGAATAATGTTTTTTTAATATTAATACATTGAAATTATTAAAAATATCCAAAAAATCAAATTAAAGTTTGCATGTTTGATGGATACTACGATGCAGAGTACGTTTCAATTTTTTTTTATATATATATATATTTTGATAGCAATAGCAACAAATCAAAACAGTTAGAAAAATATTAATTCAGTATTATTTGAAATAAAATATATATTTTAAAAATATATATAAAAATAAAACTAATATACTTTTAAATATTATAAACTATTTTTTTTAAAAAAAAATTTGGTTTGAAAACGAGATAAACCGGATTACAGTACAGTGACGCATCAAACATGTGGAATTTTAATATCATAAGAGAAAACGCGCAACTATCCTAATGCCAAGGGTCGTTTTTATGGCTTGTCAGGAAGTAAAAAAAGCCCCACGAGAAATCGAACGGCTCTTGATAATTCTCTGAGCCCTGTAATAATCAGAACCCGATGGCGGTGATCGCAACGGTTACGATGAATGATGACAAATGGACCCTGTAAACCTCACTTTTCTACATGCCGCGCAAGAATGGGGCGGTAGCCTCCAGATAAAGTTGAAGTAAAACTAGAGAGAGCACACTCTACCAAGAACAAAGAAAAGCTGCTTTTCGAACTGAAACTGATCCTGCTAGCTCTTGTTTTGTCATTATTTGTGGCCATCCCTTATCACCATACCAGAGAACTTCTTCCCTGCGATTTGTGTTCGAGGGAGGGTGTCTTTAGAATTGCTTTATTTTTGTTTAAATATATTTCTAGCTTCAATATATATATATATATATATATATATATATATATATATATATATATATTTTAGTGATATACAATGATTTTAACATTAAATAAACTATTTTATATATTTTTAAACAAAGAATTATTTTATATACTGCAAAACTTATCCATTAGCCGAAGACCAAACTCCCTTTTTTTCCCCTTCAGTTTCTGAGAGAGGGAGGAGGGGTGCGTGTGCGTGTGTTTGGCGTCAGAAACGAGGGTAAGAGGTGAGGGAACGAAAGAAAAGAACTGAGACGAAGGAAAGAATAACTATGATGATTCTTCTTTGATCCTATATCTATATATCTATCTATCTATATATATATATATAAATATACGCCTTCAGCCCTATAATTCATAGCACAGAAAGAGTATGGAGTGAACCATCTAATCTGATTATTATTACTATTCTCGTCTTTTTTAGTGATAAATCACCTCCTCTTCTTCTTCACTACTGCCCTTTTCAATTAATTACACCCATAACCACCCACCTCTTCCTCCCCTTCTCTCTCTTATTTACTGTGCCATGCCTTCCTTTCATGTTAAATAGAACCCATCTGCTCCTCCTGCCCCCCCATGTGTAGTCTCCTAAGATTGCTGCTGCTCTCTAGCTTTCTGTCTTATTTGTATCTGTTTGTGCCTTCCAGTGGTGAATACAAGGACAGTTAGCTAGCTTTCATGTGGGTTTAGCAAAGGGTTTCTTACAGAGTTTATTGGCATTCTGTCCACCTCCCACCGGTAGAAACTACAAGTTGTTTTACTTTCTGGAGGTGGGCATACTGCCAACCGAGCTCTGTTGGTCTCTCTTTGTAAAACCCTCGTGATTAATCTCTCATCATCTTTTCGCTCTCTCTCTGGCAGGAAAAGAGGAGCAAAGGTAAAGAATCTGCATGCGCTATGATTATCTCTAGCATCTTATTCTTTCCCTTTTATTTTTCTGTTAAGCTTCTCAAGTTTTCCAGATTATAATGATCATGCACTGACAGCTTATCTACGCGATGGCTCCAACTTTACTATCTATTTTGTACCAAGAAAACATAAAATCAAAGAGTCACTTCGACTTTCGTTCATCGCCTGTGCTTTGCCATGGTTCAGTGTCCTGCGGAGGACTAGAGTTGTCGAGAGACATCATTTAATGAATTCTGATTTCCATCTAGGAGATCTTTGCATATTTGATTTCTTCATGGGTTTCTGGGTTGTATATACGAGTAAATTTCATAATCCAACTGTACACAAATCATTTGTTATCTTCATCTCATCAGCTAGGGTTTTATTTCTCTTATTTCCCCTTCGAATTTACCTCAGCCAGGGTTCAAGATTACAGTTTAAAATTCAGAAATATGAAGGTTCGGTGACGCATCTTACATAGATTTAAAAAGAGGGACCGAATGATCATACAGATTGTTTACCAGGGTTAGCCCAAGTTATTGGCAAGATCCATTGAAGTCCTAATTTGGTCAAAAACTTCCAGTAACCATCTTCTCTCAGCTTTATCATGGATATGATTAATCATGTTGTGTATCTAGTTGGAGATTAATTTGTTCATGGCTTCATGCACGACTACCACACTTTTTTTTCGTTGTCAGATATTCATTAATATTTCATTTGGTAGGGCATGTCTTTCATTAGGGCATACCTAATACTCCATTTCTAGGGTATGCTCTCGAGCCCATGTACTAGGGCTCATGATAGAAAACTGACACTCTTTTTGCTGATAGAAAAGCAAGCTTTCTCCACACACTGATGCGAGGCGTGAATGTCACCTCCAATAATTTATTCTTTGTTGATTGGCCAACAGACGCTTGGATATGTTTCCATGGAAATTTTTGTAGGGGTTCCATTACCAAGTGGCTCAACTAAAAAGTTTTAACTTTCAGGTGTGAAAGTCAAGCTTTTGGGCTTCAAAACTCAAACTTGCTAATAGAATTTTGTCTTGTGATTTTGATTCGCCCGTCCCTTTGGGGTCAAATTTTATTTGAATGTAGTCATGGTACGGCACTCAACAAAAGTGTAAGACGAGAGCTTAAGATGGTCGAGTAATAATTATCCATTCCTTTGGGGACCATAAAATGGTCGAGCGATGGAAATAATGCCTTCTTTAAGTTCACAAAACAGGAGGGGGTCGGGGACCATCTGCATCTGGCAAGCCGAAGAAGTTTTCTATAACAATGCAATTCGAGATCTTTACTATATATGTGAATGAAAAACTTCAGTATGTACCCTATTTTATTCAAGAACAGAGGACAGATTTGATTTCAAAACAACTGTCAAGTAAATATTTTGATTGATGAGCCAACAGAAAGAGGAATCTGAAGTAGCTGTAGAATTTCTTCTCCATGACTGACAAATTCCTGCTATACATGCCGCGAAGCGTAGCCCAAAAATATGAAAGTATTGCAGAAACAGGATGGAGAAAAACAGGGTGAAATTGGTAACGAAAGTGAAACTTGAGCAGGGTAACTAAGTACCTTTACTTCTAGGGGGTGAATTGACGTATCCTAAACTTTAGGGAGGTGTTTTGCAGTTCACCTAGTCCAGCCTTTCACGGTTTTGGACCGCGTAACTTTGAGAATGTGTAGTTTTAATATATATATTTTTGTTTAACATATTAAAATAGTATAATTTTTAGAATGATTTATTTAAAGCAAAAATAAATATAGTGATTTTTAAAATATAACTAAACAGTGATCGTTGTTTCAACTACAGCAACGCCAAATAAGCTCTAAATTTGTCATGTATTGGAAATTAAAGATAAATTGCTTCTTGTTTATAAATATATTAAAATATTTTTTTAATATATAATATTAACACATAAAAACAATTTAAAAATATTTTAAAAAATAATTTAAATATAAATTTTTTAACTTTTTTCTTAACAAAACTTTTGAAACACTTTCACAAACATGAGCCGAAGTCTACAAGCTGCCAGCAGTAAAGAGTTCCTTGTGCCATGTTTTAGTGATGGCAGTTTTCTAGCTCAAATCTTTACATGGGCAAATTTCCCCTTTCCTATCACAGGGTGGTAATGTCTGAACATCAACCAAAAGATATGCCCTTTGATTCCATGTAAGTCATTGACTATAAGACTTGTATCCCCAGGGCATTGGAACGCCAATCCCAAGAGATAGGCCGAAGGTCGTGGGCCGATCTGCTGTGTTTTCCAACTCCCTGTACTACTTTCTAATTGTTTAGCCCAAGGCCCATGAGAGCCTCAGTCCATGGATTCAATTTCTTGCACGGAAACATTTCTTTAGCGTTCTGGATAAACCTGAGATAGAAGGTCCTCTTTGAACTCAAACACGGGTTTCCTCGTACGAGCTCAGATGAGCAACCCTGCAAACCTTGAAAGTTTGAGGAAGCCCACAATCCCATATCCGCATCACTGATGGTCTTTCTGGAGTTGCAGGAGAGTTTCAAATAAAAAGCCACTCAAAAGTATATAGCTATTCAACGTCTTTCAACCTCCAAAAGCCACAAAGAAACCGACAAGTGAAACCAGAGCTCGGTTTGCGTCCATAATTAGCCATGCCTATGATGTAACTCTGAAAAGGAAATATACATATTGTTGACAAATCTGAGCTACTTCCTTTACTAGCTCCGACCAGCTTTCAGCTGCACATTGTGGGTCAAGCTATCTAAACTACATTCAGAAGCAGTGCAGGATTCTCAAATTCTTTCCTCCAGATCAAAATGCTAGTTTTTCTACAGTCTGATCTAGTGAGTCCCTTAAATTGCTCTTCTTCATGGAATGGCGTTTCCTTCCATTAGGAATCCTAATTACTTCACTTGAAGAGCCAGCAGTTAGCATTGAAGATGAGGCGGAACTGTGTTGAAATGAAACATGGTTAGATGGTATCCACTTTTGTTTAGATGGTCTACAACTAAACTTTCCCTGAACACAAGGAGATACTGATTCCACTGTTGCACGTTGCTTGGTAGCATCATCCACATAGAGGAGATCATCGATTCTTGCCATTATGTTGAAGGCCAGGCTTTCCATCGCCCTAGAATAGCTCTCAATAATAGCATGCCCTACATCCTGTAGTTGAGAAGCAATTTATTTCACCCATGTTCGTACAAATAGTTGTGTGATGAAAATGAAAACGAATCATCGACAAACAGGAGCAAAAAGGTTACAATGCGTTGATAATAATGTGCAGACAATACCTTGTTATCTTGGATCTTGTTCGTGTCCAAAGCAGTCTGTGGGAGGCCAGGAAAACGTAGCCTTAAGTTATGCAATAGAAGTTCAGCTCGTTTTGCTAGAAGTTTCCTTTTTTGTGTTTCGCCAACAAAGCCTTTCACCTTGCCACCCCATGATGACCTCCCATCCCTTGCACGACCCAAGTACCTGTTCAGGTATTTTTCACTCCAGAAATGTGTGGCAGCTTCTATCCGGTTCGCTATTTCCAAAGTGGTGTATTCTGATGACACATCCAAGTAATCCAGAAGATAATCCAGGGAAAAGTGTTTGGCAGTTATGTAGTGATACATGATTCTTCCTAAGCAAGCTTTTCCACTCTGTAAATAAAGAACAGGCCACGAAAACCAAAATTAACATCATATTTCAGAGGAAACATAAGGGCACTGCATAGGCAACAGCACTGTGCTCTTTGTGGAAGCTAATCCAATTACATTTCTAGTTGATGGTTCAGAGAAAAAGATGAAGCAAGTGTCATTCACATAACAAGAATGCCAGCTTGTAAATTAAAGGAAGATGATGCCTAGAGGATGAAAAACAAAAATAAAGGTATAGCATTGCCCTCTCCTCTTTAAATAATATGAGCACATCAGCAATATTTTTCATGTATGGGACAAATATCAGATAAATAAAAAAACTAGGATCAAATTGCTTAACAGACGGAAAAGGAATTTACTCGGCATGAATGTTGTGGAAGCCAAGGATGCGGAAGAAATATTAATGCAATAACTTTGACCATGCAGTGTTCATTCACATGCACAACTGATTCATCTAGCACAAATGGAAATCAATAGAGCAGGGTTCCTATACCCTGGGCAAGTTCTCAAAATAAGTATCTGGAATTTCCATCTCAGCCAGCACACTGCTGTTAATTGCCATGGCAGCCTTAAGGATCTGGCTTGTGCATTCCCTACACTGCTGCAGCATCTTTATCGACTCTTCCGACAAACCATTTGGTGGAACTTTCGGAAAAGGAAGCCACCATTTTTCTTCCTGTCTGGTTGGTGGTCTTCTTAAAGAGGAAGACATGGGAAACTCCTCGGTAACATCATCACCAGCAACTACAATCCCACGATCAACATAGTAAAATTCAGGTTCAGAAAACAAATCGAGAATGCTAATCAGCATAGCATCAAGCTTCTTTAGTGCTGGAAGGTTCACGTATAAATCCAAACGTGGCTGAGCCACCATAACCTCAAAAGTCCCACCACCAGGAAATTCTTGCATTGAAGGAACAAGCTCGACGATGGAATCACTTACGCATAAAAGCCATTCCATCTCTCTTTGCCACATTGCCTTTTTCTGCGGCGCTAATGGCTCTAATTTCCATAGCTCCCCAAACACAGACGCTGTCAGATAGATATATCATATGTCTACAGTTAATTACGAAAAATGTAAACAAAAATAATAATTCTATCAATTCTTTCACTAACCAGAAAGATTAGTGATGGCATTGGAGATGGCGACGGCGGTGCCAACTCCCTGTCCTCCACCTGACATGTCTTCTCCAAGCAGTAGTTTAGCGAAACGCTCCTTCATCAGTTCGATTTCTGCGATCGCAAAACAAAAAACAAAAACAAAAACAAAAACAAACGAACAAACAAATAAAATCAAACTTCCGCTTTCTGCTGTTAGTAACGGATCACTCAAACTAAAATTAGTAAACTGTATCCAGCAATACCGTTACGGTAAAAAAGCCACAAAAAACCCGTTAATCCACCCCCCCTCAAAAAATAGCTAAAATAGACAGAAAATTCTAAATATAAGCAGAAATAACTAATTGACTAACCGGACAAGTCCGTCTCCGGTTTCTCTTCCTTCTCCTCCGGAATAGCAAGGTATCCTCCACCAAAAACTGGCGGCATCACCGGAAGCGGCGCAGAAGACGCGGAATTGCAGGCGAAATCAGGAGACGAAGAAGTGAAAGAAGTTGAAGCGCCGCCTTGCACATCGTAACGGCGGCACGGGAAGCTACTACTAGAAATATCACTCTCCAATTCGCTAACATCCGCACTGGAACAGTAGCTGTCTGACTCGAACCTCTCGCTCACATGATCTATCCCATCCTCTGACGAAACACTCCCCATTGATCAGGATCAAAGAGATTGCTAGAACAGCAAATCAGGACCGTACATTTCCTCGGGTGAGAATAGATAAATGGATTGAATTGGGGAGAAAAAAAGTGAGAAGAGACTGAAAAAGTGAAAGGCGAGTAGAGGTTTGTTGACATAGCCAAGTCTTTGATCTCTCTCTCTCTCTCTCTGCTTATTGCCGTTGCCTTTGCTAACAGCGTCCCCACCACAAGGTACAGAGGCGGGTTCTCTTTCAATTATAATGGCGCGTGGAAATTGATAAAATGTAATATAACGAGTTAATTACAACTTAGTCCCTATGGTTTTCGAAACTATGTATTCGATCCTTATTTTGAAAAAACAGTATTTATAACAAAGTTTTTGTGTTATTGATTTATAAATATAATGCTTCTTCCCATATGCCTTCTATAGTTTGTCATCTTATCTTGATGATTTTTTACTTCAACATATATTTATTTATTTTATTAGTGTTGATATTATAGGGACCAATTACTTTATTTATTTACTATAAGAGCTAAATTATAATTTGATGGGTAAGTAGCCACCTTTAATTTATCTCGGTGATGGCTTTAGGTCCAGCATTGATGATGGCATTATTTTTTCTAGGTTTGTGAATATGATTTACCTACTGAAATAATTATTTTATTATTTTTGGTCTGGTATTCATTACATTCGTATTATGGTGGAATGATTCATTACAAAATCATATGACAGTTGATGGTTACAAGCCACAGCAGCAATCTAATGTCGGTCCATATATGGTACCAGATTGAAGAAGAAAGTACATGGATCCAGAGCCCCGGTGCTCGCGGGAGCACTGGGATAGCTTGCATCGGCCTGGTCGTGCCTAAAAACATTTAGAATATAAAATATAAATCTTTTCATTTTTTATTAGTTTATTTATAAATTACACCAACATAAACAACGATACAAAACTCATTGTTTCATCGTGAAAGCTCGAGTAAACAATCAATTTAGAGGAATCTGATATAATCCAAGCAATAAATAGTCATTAAATTTTTTCAGATAATTATTTTATTCGATGGTAACGGAAATGATATGAATATTATCAAATTATACAATAAACTAAAAGAGATCATGAAAATACTGTAGATTGTAAGTATTTTTATTGTGGATTGTAATAATATATTTTTGTGTTGGTTCGGTTCTTGGTTCATTCGGTTTGGTTGGTTTTCCAGTTTTCTGATTTTTTTATAGATATTTGCATAGTAAAATAGCATTTTTAGCCCTTCAAAAAGATAAAAAACCGGTTATGGGTGGAGAGGCTCCGCGATAATTGCAAACTTTCGGACCAGTCCGGTCCGCCTACCTTTTATAATTTTATATTTTTTTAAATGAATAATTATGGATATAGCCCCTAATAAGATAAAATTGCTGACTTAGGAACAGGAGTATACCAGTAATTGACCATCATTTTTTATTTTTTATTTTTTATACTGTCGGCGTGTGTGTCACACGCGACCGATAGTATTTCGCCTCACATCCTCTTTAGGTGGCGCATGAGAGTTCGTCCTGTGGTCGAAGATGGGCTACAAGCATCTTCCTCAATGTGCTGTCGTGTGTTTTTCCTCCCGTTGCGGCGTGTTTTGTCCTAAAGTCCGTGGTGGTGGCCGGTTAAAGCCGCTGCAGCCGTTTCTCTCTCTCCTGCATGTCAAAGTGCAGGCGAGTCCTCCGGGTTTGATGATGTTTCATTTCGGTCCCTATACTTTTAATTTCGTTTATGGTCCTCATTTTTGTTATATAAGCTTTAATTTAGTTCGATTGGGTCTTTTAATTGAAATTAATTCAATGTCAATATTTCACTTCAGTACTCCTTATTTTAATTTATGGATTGAGCTTAAAAAGATTCATTAACTTTGGTACAACAGTTTCAATTTTTATAATTTTGTCTCTTGATTGAAATTGATAATATATTTAATTTTCATTTCGGCCCTTATACTTTTAATTTTTTAATTTTAATCCTTTTATATTTTATTTTTATTTCAGCCCTTATACTTTTAATTTTTAATTTTAATCCCTTTATATTTTATTTTTATTTCAGCCCTTATACTTTAAATTATTTATTTTAATCCCTTTATTTCTTTATATTTCTAGAATAATATTTATTTTTTTCCATGTATATATAAGTGTGTTTTTAACTTTTATTTTTAATTTTTGTGATTTTCTTATTTGTTGAGTTGATATTTTTTTCAAAAAAATTAGCTCTTTAATTTTATTTTGTATTTATGATTTGAAAATTGATATTTCTATTTTTTTTCTCTCCATTTGTTCTTTCTTTTAGTTTTTTATATTTGTTTTTTTATTTTTATTTTCAAGTCAAATGACTTTTTTTACCTAATAATTTTTATTTTATTTTTTTATTTGATCTTTTGTTAAAGTTTTTAAGATTTTTTTAGTCTTTTATTTATTTTATTTTTTCATTATTAACACAATAATAATAATGACAACAACAACAACAACAACAACAACAATAATTCAATTATTTCTTGCTTACTTTTTTGTTAATATTTTTAGGTTTTTTTTCTCTTAGGATAATTTGATAATTTTTATTGCTGTGATAGTAATAATAATGATAATTTTTATTTTATTTTTTATTTGATCTTTTGTTAAAGTTTTCAGGATTTTTTTAGTCTTCCATTTTTTTTCTTTCATTATTAACACAAATAATAATAATAATAATAATAATAATAATAATAATAATAATAATAATAATTTAATTGTTTTTCTTGTTTACTCTTTTGTTAATATTTTTTAGGTTTTTTTTCTCGGGATAAAAATAATAATTTTTGTTTTATTTTTATTTTATTTTTTTATTTGATCTTTTATTAAAGTTTTTATGATTTTTTTAGTCTTTTATTTATTTTTTTCCTTTAATAATAATAATAAAAAAATCTTAATTGTTTTTCTTGCTTACTATTTTGTTAATATGTTTTTTTTCTCGAAATAATTTGATAATTTTTATTGTTTTGATAGTAATAGCAATGATAATTTTAGATATTACGACTCCGATGTTGCAATTGTTATAACAGGGTGTGTTGATCCATTTCATTACATTAAAGTTTGCATAAATAAATATTATATTTTAATTTGTTCCAGCAAATCTTATAAAAATTATTTACTCAGCCCGCAACGTAGAGCGGATAATTTTTTAAATTTTAAAGTTAAATGATTTTTTTTTAGCTAATAATTTTTGTTTTTGTTTTATCATCTATTATATTTTTTTATTTTCACTTTTTATGATTTTTTAGTCTTTGATTTAATTTTGTTTTTTTTTCATTATTAGCGCAATAATAATATTAATAATAGTAATAATTTTAATTTTTGTTCTTATTTTTTTCTGTTAAATTTTTTGTATTTTTTCCTCGGGTTAATTTATTAATTTTATTATTTTGACAGTGATAATGATGATAACTTTAAATGTTAAAATTTTGATATTACTATTGTTGTAATAAAATATGTTAATCTATTTTATTATATCAAACTTTACATGTATAAATATTCTATTTTAATCTCAACAGTTATAAAAATTGTTTACTCAGCCTATAACGTAGTGCAAACTAACATCACAAAGGTTGATGTAAATGTTGGAAAAAAACTATGTTTTCCCTTATTTTTTTGTTGAAAAACTTTCAAGACAATTACCTATTTCCGTCTCTTTGATGTTAAAGTTTCGATATTATTATTGTGGTAGGGTGTATTAATATACTGTATCATATCAAACTTTACATGTGTAGATATTATATTTTATTTTTAAATTAATAAAATCTATAAATTGCTTCAAATCCAATCATTATAAAATTTATATATTGCCTGCAATGTAATGTGGATAATTTAACTAGTTCAAAACTATATATGAGCAGTGAATAAGATACATGTATAGACAATTTCAACGGCAGACTTTCCTTTGTTATCCCTGCTACTCGTTCCATGAAGCACCCAGCATCTTTGCCATGAAACTATACCTATCAGCTGCTTGATCAATCTGCACAACAATAACCAAATGACAGTAATTTGTGATAAGAAGTGATTATAATCAGGACCTGAAATTTAAGCCAACAATTACCAGTTTTTGAGTCGGCCGTCCGGCTCCATGTCCAGCTTTACAATCAATCCGGCCGATTATTGGATTGGTCTGGGGGCTATTCTTCAAGCTCGAGCACAGAATATGTTGCATGGTCTGGGGAACAAGATGAACACATTTAAAGAGAAGGAGCACGAGCAATGCAGTAATCTTTCCGGCTAACTAAGTTATTGACTGAACAGAATATCCTCCGATGCCTTTACAAACCGAATTAATGATGCAAGAACCAGCTCAAAGAATAACTGGTATCGAGGACTTACAGCCAATAACTTTAGTGAGTGTAACGGCACAACTCGATCGTCATGATCAGCAGTCAACAGCATCGTAGAAGGGTACTGAGTGGGTTGATCAGGATGTTTCTCCCATGGTCTGCGGACATTATGCAGTGGTGAGTACCTGACAAAGGAAAACATGAAGGTCAAACAACAAAAGCAGTGTCCGAAAGCCACCAGATTACTACTCCAGACTAGGAACTGGGGCATTGGCGAAAGAAGGTTACGCTAGATTCTGATACTAAAGTCAACTCACGTGATTAGCCAACCGAACTCTTCCTCCTTGTCTGAGCAGCCGAAGTCAGATGTCCAAGCATGACCTATAGAAAAAAAATTAGTCAAAATGCTTGATTCGAAAAATGATAAATGTTAGAGCCCAGGGATGTCGGTTACCGATTGTAAACTTGTGGAATCGCAACATGTCCATAACACCAACATGAGCCAGAGCACAACCAAAAAGATCAGGTCGCTGCCACAGACAATGTCATAGCACAATGAATACAGCTCTAATAAACGGCGACGTTTCAATCTGGCAAAATGACCGACTTCCTACCTGATTTATGCAAGCACCGATAAGCAGTCCACCGTTGCTTCCACCTTCAATGCACAACTTCTTTGGTTGGGTGTAACCAGCAGATACAAGATATTCAGAAGCAGATATAAAGTCATCAAAGCAATTCTGCTTTCTGGCAAGTGAGCCTGCTTTATGCCATTCCTCGCCATATTCTCCGCCGCCACGAATGTTTGCAATGCAGAAGACAGCACCTAAATGCCTTGTCAGTACAGTACGGCTGACACTAAACGAAGGTGTAATACTAATGTTAAATCCGCCGTAGGCATATAACAAACATGGATGCGATCCATCCAACTTGATGTTCTTCTTGGCCACGATAAACATTGGTATCGTGGTACCATCCTGGCTAGGCACAAAAACCTGGAATCAAAGAACCCGGTTTAGATTTTTCCAAAAGAAGTACTTTAAATTGATCTGGTAGTGATATCAGAACACTATTTAATGCTAGCAGAAGGCAAATAGAAAACATAGTTACCTGATTCACCTGGAACTCTGTGCGATCGAATCCAGGCACAGTAATTTCACGAAATATCTTCATATCAGGAACCTCGGTGTCTAAATGGCATCGATATATTATACCAGGGGTGAGAAAGCTAGCGAACGATATAAACACTATACTATCCTTGCGTCGTGCAGAAATCCCAGTAACCGAACCAATATCAATATGTAGTTGATGCAGCAGAGATCCTGTATTCAAATCCCTTATTTGTAAGGCATACTTCACATCTCTCAAGTAACTGACAATCATTTTATCAACATTAACAGCACATGCTGATTCGAGGACATCTTTTTCAGATTCTGGAACAACATCAATCCAACTTCTTGGATCCTTCAAATCAACCCGGACTACTTTATATTTGGGGGCATCTTTATTAGCCAAGAAAGTAAATACAGTGTCATCATTTGCTATGTATTGATACTGGGCATCGAAGTTATCAGTAAGCTTAATAAATGGGAGGAGGTTGGTTCTTCCCTTGAAACCTTCAAGGCCATCAGAAAATGCAGACATATCACAATAGTATACCTTGTTGGCCGGATCACAATTCTCCGTAATATATAGCAGAAGATACTGCAGAACCACATATAAAAGTGATTTCTTCATTCTACTCGTTCGCTGAAAATAAAGCAAATAACCGAGAAAACAAGTGCATACATGAACATTCACAATATACCTTTCCATCATCTGTCACACCAGCTCTGAACATGTATTTAGGGTTTTCAGGATCTCTCCAGCATAGTATATCTTCAGCTTGATCCGTACCCACAAAGTGATAGTATAGCTCATGATAAAGACTCGCATTAGTCTCTGTCCCCGCATCGAAGTTTTCTCCCTCTCTGGATAATAAACTCAATTTCATCAATCGAGAAGTAACAAAGATCCACCACAATCACCAATTCAAAATCATTCAATCCATTTACTCTCCACTCACATGACCTTACACCGAAATAACTGAGACTCAATACATTATGCATTCTAATCAATCGCACTCTGTGGAACATTTCTTAAAGTTGTAATGCCTAAATCAGCTACACCCTCTACATAATTAGAATAGGATGGGTGGATCTCCTCTTAAAATTCCTAGAAAGTAAATGACACGCGCATTGAATACATACTTGGGAGCCGGGTATCGGCTATAGAAAAATCCCTTGCTGTCATGTGTCCAACTAATACTGGTAAACTTAACCTGCACCATCCAGTAACGTTAAAAACAATATGCTCATAGCCACCGACACAAACCAAATCCAAAATGTATCTTAAGGTTGAAACAAAGTCTCACCCAATTTAAAGTATCAGCCTCAACTATCTTATTCTCAACATGCATAACCTTAATTGTAATCCAATCACTCCCACTTGTACTGAGTCCATAAGCCAAGTGCTTGGCATCCTCACTGATCGAAAAGGTATTCAACGACACTGTCCCATCCTCGCTAAATCCATTAGGATCAAGCAAAACCGCTGGCTCTCCCTCTAAACAATCCTGTAACCAATCAGGACAAAAACATCAGCACCAATCTTTTTATTAAAAAAAATGCCATAAAAAACTCGAACTCTAGCTCATAAAACCTGGACATAGAGAACGTCGTGAGCTTGAAGCCCAGTATTATAAAAGTAAAAATACTTGTTCCCTCGCTTAAACGGCACATAATATCGCGGGTGATCAAATGACTTCGTGATTTTTTCACGAAGTTTTTCTCTTGTATCGCATGTCTTTAATACTGATTCTGTCATTGTAACTTGCTCCCGTACAAACTCCTTTACTTCTTCTGCATCAGGATCTTCAAGCCTGCCAAGCCAAAAAAACACCAAGCATACATTAACATTTCGAGCATTCAATTCATTCTACTCTTCTCGGGCCAGCTTTTGCACCGAGAATAAGTCAAGCTCTTGAGTCCGGTCAAACGAAGGTCTTCCCGTTGAAGTGGATTAAATATTTAGGCAATGAGAATGGTCTTAAGTTAATTACCATCTATATGGATCAGCGATTTTTACACCATGGTAATCATCAATAACAGAGTCGTCTCGGCGAGCGGTGGGATACTGCAATGGTTGGTTGACAGCTGAGACGGAACCCATTGGTCTTGGTCTTGGTCTTGGTCTTGGCGAGAAGAGACTTCGGAGATTAAGAGGTTTACTTCGAGAGGTTGGTGTCGAGTTACTTGAAGTGAAGAATAAGAGAGGGGTTCCATTTATTAGGGGTAAGTGGGGGCGGTGGGTGAGAGTTGCGTGGCGATGGAATGAGAACATGGTTACGCCATTCTTACACTGCCGTTTGGTTTGAAAAGGCTGGCGCTTCGAGGATTCTGTGGAGTTCGGTCTATTCACACGACATTTTAGGCATACCATGTTGCCATTTTTTTCCCCAGAAAAAATCTAGGGAAAGTTACCTTCTCCCTCTATAGGCGGGACGGAGTCACGGGACGGGACCGCTTCTTCTTATTCTTATTCTTCTTTTTTTTTTTAAAAAAAAAGATAAAATATTTAAAAATCAATTTATCTATTTAAAAATATATTAGAATATTTTTTTTAAATATATATTTTTAACATAAAAATATTTTAAAACTAAATAAAATAAAATAAATGATAATGCAAAATTCTATTAAAGACAACACTTAGATTATGAATAAATAGTTTTTTTTTTTAAAAAAATCAAATGATAATCTTTTTAATGACTATTTCCTCAAAAACAAATAACGACCGAGGGATAGTTTTTTACCAGGTTAGGTTTGGGTCAACTAGTTTTGCTTTCTATTATTTTTCAATTTGGACTAATACGAGCTTTAAGTTAAATAAATTTAGTGTAACTAAGTTCATAGATGTTATATTGTTTTGCTACAAAATTATATATTTATTTTAAAACTATAAAAATAAATTACTATTTTATTCAATTGTGTTTAGTTTTAACGTTATTTGCACTATTGACATCATGTTGTGGTGGACTTATTTTTTTTATCTCACGTGTTATATGTTAATTAGGTTCAAAATCATAGAAAAAAACACCAATTAAATATTTATTTAGTTACTGATAAAAATAAATCAATGAATTAATTAAGAAAATTAAGTCAAACTAGTATTTTATATATAAAAAAAACATTTTCATGCATTTCTTCGTGGTCCTTGGATTTCATTCTACTTCCCTTTATTAAATGAATTATCTCGTATAAAAATTTAAACTAATAGTTAAGATCCCAAAATATGATTTGTATTATTTTTTAACATATCTCTCAAGTGAAAATCTTTTGGACTTTAAACTTGTACGAGATTATATTATTTTGTACCTAATTTTTATTAAATAAAATAAGGGTGAAGAGATTTGAATTCATGACCGCTGGGTCAACAAAATTTTGATATCATGTTAAAAAATTATCTCGTCTAAGAACTTAAACTAATAAATAAGATATCATACTATAATTTATATTATTCTTCAATATCTCTTGTCTAAGAACACAAAGGATTTTATGCACAAAACGACATCTTTGAATCCCATGTGCCAAAACCTTGTAACTAATCAACCTCATTCTTAGTTGCCAGATTTCATTATTTCCAATATTTGTGAACTTTTACACATGAAAGAAATTAAGAGATATCATATAAAGAAACAATGTCAATTTTTAATCGATAATAATATTATACTTTAAATGTATAATTATTATATTTGATTTATAATTTGACTTAATAAATTACCTGGCCATATCAATTCATATTTTATTTTGTTTTTTTAATGATGAAAAAAATTATTTTTTTTAATATTGATAAATTTATACAATCAGGTCAGCGTGAGTTGTATTAAAAGACCTCGGTTCTATTGATTAGACAATTGATGTTGTAGAGCCGGTCCGGGTTCATGCTAAGTTTCAGATCATTGGATTGACTCATAAAGCCGGCTCGGATTCATAAACACGCTAAAAACACTTCTTCCCTCGTATTCTTTATTGCACTTGGACCAAACAACAACCGCGAAAAACAAACCTCTTCAGCCCCGAAGTCAATCCTCGTCAAGAGCAAGACCAATGGTTACCCTCTCAGCACTCGACAAGCCTTTACAGTATCCAATCGTTCGCCGAGACGACACTGTAATTGACGATTACCACGGTGTAAAAATCGCTGATCCTTATCGATGGTAATCAAACTCTTGTAGAAAAATCAAATCCATTACGACCAAAAAGCTGAAACCATGAGAAATTAATTGGCGTGTTTGGCTTTGGCAGGCTTGAAGATCCTGATGCAGAGGAGGTAAAAGAGTTTGTACAGGAACAAGTAAAATTGACAGAATCGGTGTTAAAGGCATGCGATACGAGAGAAAAACTTCGTGAGACAACCACCAAGTTATTTGATCACCCGCGATATGGTGCGCCGTTTAAGCGAGGGAATAAGTATTTTTACTTTCATAATACTGGGCTTCAAGCACAAAACGTCCTCTATGTGCAGGTATTAAAACCTAGAATTCGATTTTGTTTTTTTCTGGGAAGTTCTTAGTGCTGATGTTCTGGGGTTGTTTACAGGATAGTTTAGAGGGAGAGCCAGAGGTTTTGCTGGACCCAAATGGGCTAAGCGAGGATGGGACTGTGTCATTGAATAACAATACTCTTTCGGTTAGTGAGGATGCTAAGTATCTGGCTTATGGGATTAGTACGAGTGGGAGTGATTGGGTTACGATTAAAGTTATCCGCATTGTAGACAAGATAGTTGAGGCTGATACTTTAAATTGGGTGAGAATTTGTTTCATTTCTGAGATCAATTTTGTTTTTGTTGTGCTGGTTGCTATGAGATTATTGTTTTTTTTTTTTTTTTTTATGGTATTTGACGATGCAGGTTAAGTTTACCAGTATTAATTGGACTCATGATAGCAAAGGGTTCTTCTATGGCCGTTATCCGACTCCCAAGTATGTAATCATTCTGTATGGCCTTGACATTTCAAGTAAAATGCTGTTTGACTGTAACAAAGTTGGGGGAAAATGTTTGGAGAATGTTGCTGGTTTAGACATGGCAGTCTCAAGTTATACTCTGGGAACTCTAATTGATTAGAAAGAGTGTTTGAGTTGTATTCTAGCTATGCATTCGGTTATCTAGTTGTAATGCGAGATGAATGAAGGATGAATCCATCAAATTATTTTGAATTAGAAATTGTTTGAGCAATATTAATAGATGATGTTTTACGTTATAAATTGATTGAATAAAATTGAATTTATTATGCAGAGAGGGAGAAAAGTTAGATGCTGGGACAGAAACTAATTCTAATCTTTATCATGAGCTATACTACCATTTCCTGGGAACTAATCAATGTGAAGATATACTATGCTGGAAAGATCCTGAAAACCCCAAATATGTGTCTGGAGCTGGTGTGACAGATGATGGAAAGGTATATTGTGAAAGTTTATATATGTATTTGTTTTCTGAATCACTTACTCTATTTTTTTTCTTTTACGGCACATGAATAGAATGTGGAAAGCATTTTTGTTTGAAGTTCTTCCAAGCTGACACCATTTCATATGTTATTCTGCAGTATCTTCTCTTATATATTGGTGAGAGCTGCGATCCTGTCAACAAAGTATACTACTGTGATATGTCTGCATTTTATGAAGGCCTTGAAGGTTGTAAAGGAGGAAATAGCCTGCTCCCATTTACTAAGCTTATTGATAACTTTGATGCACAGTATCATGTGATTGCAAATGATAGCACGTCATTTACTTTTTTGACTAATAAAGATGCCTCTAAATATAAAATAGCCCGGGTAGATTTGAAGGAGCCTAGTAGTTGGATAGATGTTATCCCAGAATCTGAAAAGGATGTCCTGGAATCAGCATATGCTGTTGATGGTGATAAAATGATTGTCAGTTACTTGAGTGATGTGAAACATGTTCTACAAATAAGGGATTTGAAAACAGGATCTCTATTGCATCAATTACCGATTGACATTGGTTCGATTACTGGGATATCTGCACGGCGAAAGGACAGTACAGTATTTATTGAGTTTACCAGTTTTCTCACCCCCCGTATAATATATCAATGCAATTTAGACACTGGTGTTCCAGATTTGAAGATATTTCGAGAAATTAGTGTGCCAGGATTTGATCGTGCAGAGTTCCAAGTGGATCAGGTGACTATTTGCTGCTTACATATTTGTAGCATTAGTAGTGTTTTGAGTAGATCGATTCAAGTAAAAACTGCGAAATGATCTCTTCTATTTAATTGATGCACTCTCTCTCATTTCCTTCTGGTGGAACTTAAGTGATATCTTTTTCCTCAAAATTAAATTTAAATTATTCATTATTTGCCCTTCCTTGTAATGTTTGTCTTTGGTTCCTATTTGACTGTTTTCTTTGGTACCAGATTTTTGTTACTAGCAAGGATGATACCAAGATACCAATGTTTATTGTTGCCAAGAAGAATATAAAGCTGGATGGGTCGCATCCATGTTTGTTATATGGGTATGGGGGATTTAATATTAGTATTACACCATCATTTAGTGTCAGTCGTATTGTACTGACCAGGCATTTAGGTGCTGTTTTCTGCATTGCAAACATTCGTGGTGGTGGGGAATATGGTGAGGAATGGCATAAAGCAGGCTCACTTGCCAGAAAGCAGAATTGCTTTGATGACTTCATTTCTGTTGCTGAATACCTTGTATCTTCTGGTTATACCCAACCAAAGAAGTTGTGCATCGAAGGAGGCAGCAATGGTGGGCTTCTTGTTGGGGCTTGCATAAATCAGGTGGAAAGCTGATTCATTTGTTTGATTGGGTTTTTTGTTTTCATCTTCTAATATAGTTGTATTAACTGTGTTTATTAAAATGTGTATGGCAGCGACCTGATCTGTTTGGTTGTGCTCTGGCTCATGTTGGTGTTATGGACATGCTGCGATTTCACAAGTTCACTATAGGTAGCTGATTTCCTATTGCACCAATAAATAAGTGATAACCATCATTTTTTTATTGATTTTTTGCTGAACTATGTTCTTTAGGTCATGCATGGACTTCTGACTATGGCTGTTCAGACAAGAAGGAAGAGTTTGGTTGGCTAATAGAGTGAGTTGAATTTAAGTACAAGAATCTAGTGATATCTCCTTATTCTAAAAGCCTTGTTAACAGTTCGGTTCAAACGTCTGGATCCGACTCTGCTAGGCTAGATCCATAACAGTTATCTGGCATTTAAAAACCATCAATTGCAGCACGAAATAGATGTTCTTGCTTATGGTCACTAAATTAAACTATATATTAGTCAATCTGATTCCCAACTTTTTTGAAGTGCATTGCCAGGATGTCGATGATTGCCAACGTTCTTCCTACCATCTCCATTAAACTGCTAGCCTCTAATCCCATTCATAAAACAACTCGGACAATGATAATTTGAGAATATGGTTTTTGAGCTCATAAGCCTTCTTTAGATGTCATGAGCTTCTTCTTGAGTTGAAATTGCATTATTCTACCTTAGAGTTTGTAGGCTGTCACTGAACATTTTTGGGTAAGTTATATACTTGGCATAGTCAGTATTCCTCAGTCTTGCAATGACAAGTCCCAGATGACATTCAGACACCATTTTGTTGACCTTCATATTTTCTTTTCTCAGGTACTCACCACTGCATAATGTTCGCAGACCATGGGAACAGCATCCTGAACAACCTTCACAGTACCCACCTACCATGATATTGACTGCTGATCACGATGATCGAGTTGTGCCATTACACTCACTGAAGCTGTTGGCTGTGAGTTCTCAAACAGAAACTTTTCATTAAGTTCGGGTTTTAACATATCTTATCAACTTGGTTGCATCTGCCTTCACTTTAGTCCCCATTTGAAAATTCGTCCAACTTGTTTCTTCAGACCATGCAATATATTTTGTGCACGAGCTTGGAGAATAGTCCTCAGACAAATCCAATAATAGGTCGCATTGAGTGTAAGGCTGGACATGGAGCTGGACGGCCAACTCAAAAAACGGTAATCATTACATTAAATTTTGGGTCCTATACCTCCCCCTTATCAGCAGCTACTAACATTTGGCTCTTGTTCCACAGATCGATGAAGCTGCTGATAGGTATGGCTTCATGGCAAGGATGTTGGGCGCTTCTTGGAATGAGTAAGATCAGATTTAAATGAAGGAGAATATACATTCAATAGTTAGAAAATATCCATTGGAATCGGATGATCTTGTTTCCCATTGTTTGAGTTTCATTTCCCAAATTGAATTTGACCACAGTTGATTTGCAAAGCCGAAAACAGGCAATTCAAAACCTCCAAATATAGACAAGAATCTTATTGAGCCAAAAAACAGTCCATCTTCATTTCCATGAACAAGGTGATCACCATATAACGTTATGAGACTGTAATAAAAGTTTTCTTAAGCTGCAACAGTAGATTGATTTTTCATATCTTGGACGTGGACGTCCTACCCCGTGAGCAAATTCTTTGATATTGGTGCTGTGATTCAAGCATCATCGTTCGAGCTACTTTACTAGACCCGAGCTTGAGAATTACCACCTTCCACGGGCCTCCAAGCATAGTTGCTGCCCGTCTAGGCTTGAGGTTTGATTGGGCTTCGGGTCTTACCCAGTTAAGATTGGATTACCGGGTCAATTTCAGAACAACATCATTTTAGATAATTTATTTTTCAAAAAAAATATTGAAGTTAATTTAGTCAAGTTTAGTTGAGTTATAAATGTTTGATTTGATTAATGTCTGAAATAATTCGAAATATAATTTTGTGCTGATTTAATAAAACAGAGAGCAACAGTGTATTCTAGCGAACAAGAGTTTCATCCTGGCTATGGCAAAGCTTTGAAGAAAATGTTGCAGGCATGACGTGAACCGTGTTGTGGATATGTTCATGAATCAGTGTTTTTTTATTTATGATTATTATTATTATTGAATTATAAACTTTTAAAAAAATATTAAGAGTTTTCTCAATCTATTTTCTTACCGTTTAGTTTAGGACTATAACCTGAAGGCTCGAGAGCTCTAAATTTTATCATCCCTATACATGGCGTGAGGGCACCATGAAGAATAAAAGGTACTGACGAACCGGCTCGCTGGAAAAAGAATGAGACGTCAATGCAAATGAGGCAGCTGTTCATGTCTCAAACCAGAAAAAGTCGAGGAACTTTTATTTGATGCATTGTTTGTCCCCGCAGCAACGTATAACAACGATTATATAGATCAATCTCCAAAATAACAAACTCCTCATTCAATGTGATTCGAATGAATTTATAGCGACGAGGTTAAACGATGGAGGTCTACAAAACCAGATAGCACTGCCTGGTTTCTATCCTTCACTTTTGCCTGATATATGATTCTGCAGAACCAATTTCGGTTACTTGAGTGAAAGGAACAATTGCCCTCGATGCAGCATGAACAATATTAATAATGGCAGGGAACGCAGTTTTACCTCAACCCTTCAAGCCACATTTCAGTTATCAAAGTTTCGCCGGGGTAAACGTGCAAGAGGAACCGGCCTGATATGTTCTTGACGATGTGTGCATCTCCTCTGCAGATACATTTGATGATTGCCCTAACTGCAAATCCAAGTGTGCACAACCCATGCGATATTGGACGCGAGAATCTTCAACATGCAAAATGGAACAAGAATGGATTGGTATGCATGAAGACACCATACAGATGAATGTTGCGGAGACCGGAAAAAGAAATCAACTGAGATCAGAACAAAAATCAAATGATGTTTGTGTGGTTTAGCCCTAGAATACCCCAAAAATATCAAATGAAATTGAAACAAAAAACTCTAACAGTGTTAGTAAATACAGTTTTTTCTGATTCGTGACTGATAACTAAAAGGTCACCTTAGAAAATTCAATGAGTGATTCAAGGAGAGAAGAAAATGATCCCTCCTCACCAACTCTGACTCCTTACATTATAAGAAAAACCGTTCGAAAAGCACAAAAACTTGAGAAACGAAAATAGATATCGAGAAAGATAACAACCCTGCAACTTCAGCAATCATGGGATCTGAATGCAGAGGACTATAATCACCAGATAGCCTATACTGCAATGCCTACAAAAAAGTACCAGACATGTTGAAGAATGCGAGTATCATTTTAGAATCTCCTACACATCATGTTACCAGAACTTGATCTGCACTACATGCCTGAGATGGTTGGGTACAGTCCTCAAACACTGCAAAAGGTTTGCTTTGAGGGATTTTCACAGCAGGGACTTGGTCCTTTGGATAGTTGGCGTAGGAATATGGATGGCATGAGTTTGAGAATCCTCCAGCACCTCGGAGATAAATAGTTGATCTGGAGATTGAAATATTATCATCACATCCGGCTCAATAACATGGCAGCAACTTTTTAGAAAAAATAAGATCACCTGTTCATGCACATTAATTCACCAGATTCTTTGTAATAACTTTTGGTTTCCAGATCGAGAACAGCTGCTTTACCTGAAATTATCATGGAGAGAGGAAAACAGTTAACATAGTCAACATCAACCACCATGTTTCTAACTTTTAAGTTTCGTAAGAGAAGTGAACTTTTCTCGTATGATTTATGAGATTTGAATTTATCTAGGTTTTCCCAGTCATTAGTAACATAAAAAATATCCATCCTGAGGCTAATCATTCATACTTGTAAGGAAATTTAAATTAAAGCAATCGGAGTTGATTGGCATAAGCTGATTTTGAGGTCACATAATATTCCCAGACAGTTTTATTGCTTGGCCTGCAATACTTTATAGATTGTCTATGGGGGGGCAAACAGATTAGTGCTGATTGTTTATTATGTGGGCGTGCATAGGATTGCGATCATCTTTTCTTCGAGTGCTCATACTCCAGGACTATATGTAGCTCTATTCTGATGGTAAGGGTTTAGCAAAGTTCCTGGTAGCTGGCTTGTGGAATTTCAGTGGGCTCAGGAAAATCTGCAGAAGAGATCGTTTCCATCTGTCATTGGTAGAATTGCTTGCAATGCTGCTATCTATGGCATTTAGAAGCAAAGAATTCAGAGACTACATGTTAAAAGTGTTTCTACGCCTGACGCAGTTACGAAGTGGATTTTCCAGATGGTGCGCTGAGCTCTTACTCCTACTCGTCTCTTTTTTTTATCAGTGAAATCTTCATTCATCAAAAACTCATAAAAAAAGAAAGGAACACGGTCTGCCAGAGAATACAAACCTGGTCATGCAACCCAGTAAGAGTTACTTTGTTAATTAGCTGCATCAAGGAATAACATGAAGATGAGAAGCCAGCAGTGTAGCACACTTATCATGATTGAGTTCGTGCTTCAAAACGAAGACTTACGGATGCATTCGAAGGAAGTGGCTTGTAAATTTCTATATATTGCTGCCCATGCAACAGCAGACGCGGATCATATCTGGAAGCCACCAAAACCAGAGATGGTCATCACAGATACTAACTGACTTGAGAAAATTTATAAGACACCAAAACGGCTTAAAAAGAGATCTAGTGTCAAGGCTTAGACTCAGTCTCTACTTACTGCAAACCTGGCAACTCAACACTGCCATTTCCCAATGATCCTAGTGAAAATAAGGCAGCAAAAGTTGGCAAGACCTACGAATACCCAAATAAGCTACATAAAAACTAGAAACTTTCATCTCTTTAGCACATAATTTCATTTTGTACGATAGAAACTACCAGTCATATTCAAGTTTTCAGTGATCTGCAAAACCGACAACTCCAATAAGAAATAAAAGTTTACCTGTATAAAATGCTGCCCCTTTTCATGATAAACATATTTCAACTCATCGGAATCAATAGCATTCCCACCGCAAGCTCCTACACCCAAGGCATAGATTACTGCATCTCTGTTCGAAACAAACGTAAAAAATCACCAAAACAAATTATAAGCACGAATAAAAATTCCCAAAAGAAAACACAGGATTGAATATGTCAAGGCATAAATTACTGCGTCTCTGCTCAGAAAACACGAGAAACTCTCACCAAAAAATTTATGAACATGAATAAAAATTTCCAGGAGAAAATGCAGGATTGAATATGTCAAGGCATAACTCTCTACCTTTCAGTGTACGTATATGGTGACCGCCATTAATGCAACCAAATAAATAAATAAAAACTAGCATTCGTTACTGCCAATCGAAAAAAAGAGGAAGATATGATAGGGAAACATAGCAAACATACCTCGGGGAATTTGTGAGCAAAGAAAAGATCATGATCGAAGCGGGATTTATCTGCCATCCTAGGAAATGCTGAAAGATTTTGGCTGTTAGCAAATTACAGGTCACTGATTAAAATGCTTGCCAAGAGTTCACGACAACTTCAGCTAGTTAACCAAATATAACTACAATTTTTTTTGTTCAAATCTAGTCATGTAATATGCTGAAACTTTCGGCTTGGAAAAGACATATATACCATTTGATGAGTAGTTAAGCTTATGAATAAATGAAGGGTATTTTAGATATTTCCATATATTTTAATGACAATTCTTTGAAAAAGGACCAAGAGAAGGGAAGGAGTGAAAGTTAGAGTTGAGGTTTCCAAGATTGGCGTTATTTTTATGCTTGAATATGTTGGTTGAGTTTGATTTTAGAACTTGAATGATTTAAAGATGTTTACCTAATGTTTTAGGGTGTTAATTATGGTATTACAGGTGTGGAGTTCTGATTTTTCAAGAAACAAGTTGATTTTATTTTTTATTTATCTGCAAACGGATCAAGATTTTGAAATCTTGATTATCTAGTCGATTAACTGGCCTGGTGGTTCTGGTTAACTGATTCGCCTGATGATCTCAGTCAGCTAGTTGGTCAATTTTGATCGAACATCCAATAAAACAATTATGTTGATCATTTTTTTTTTCTTGGCTCGATTAGCTTGGGAAATGATACGATAATAATCTCGGTTTAACAATAACAATATATTGGCATAGATGCATGCACACCCAATGCCCTCAATGTGAACACCTTCCTCGAACGTTTAAAAATCTCTCTCTCGCACTTAAAAACAATTTAAGTCATGTTCACAATTTAGGCTTTCCATAGTTTATTTAAAAATTAATTAACCAGGCCACATTTCTAGGGTGAAGAATATATGCATGGCACATGACTTCTCCGTCAAACTATATGACTGGGTGGTGGTGGTGGTGCTAATCACAATTTATCTATTCATTTTCTTAGAAGAGTTACCAAACCAGCTAGCTACTACTAGACGATTATTAAATTTATAAGTTATACTTTATGAAACATTATTATGCCGATCAAAACATAAAGGGGTTAGAGAAGTGATTAAACACTACAATAAAAACCAGCTTCGAGAATTAGCTGGCCTTATATAACAATATAAATAATGTATAAGAACTTAATTAAAATAGAAGAAAACACACTCATCAATGGAAAAGAATGTGACCTCGAGCTGAGATCATTAGGAATTCTACTCGTACAAGCTTCTCATTAAATACTTAGCCCAAGTAAAGCACCCACAGCAAAGATGAGACGCTAGGTTCTACTTTTTATGCTCGAAAACTTGGCATACTTCCCGACCGAAGTGGTGACTCCCTCGGTGATGCATTAGATTACAGGGGTCTGGTGCGTCTACCACTTGCTCTACCACAAAGAAGTGCATTCTTTGGAATAGGGAATTCGTCTCTGAGTGAAGTTGAATCAGTATATACTCGCAAGTAAAACTGTTGACCAAGATATTGACGTGCCCAAAATTCTGTCCTCAAGTTCCACATCCCCACATTGTCGAGTGGAATATATATAGCAGTCCATGCTTTGGGATACACCTGCTCTCACCATCCAAGTAAACGTCCAACTGTTATTCTCACCTTCAGTTTAAGTTTTAAGTCCATCTCTTTGATTATAGAAGCAGAATGATCTAATCAGGGTAACGACGAGATTTCAATCTTACCTGAGTTGTGCATCTAGCAACTGCATCGCGAAGATTGTACAGGTTCCTGCTAGCTGTTGTCCACTGTCCACCATCCATACTGCATTACAGAATTTGCAATTAAATAATTTCACAAGATTTTCTCGCCTCCCCTCCGCTCTTCAATGCAGTCCTAGTGAATTAAATGTTAATCATGTGCTTACCCAACAACAAAGAAACTGTAACCATCAAGATGCCAGCTCTGCAAAATGTCCTCGTCATTTTGGAATACGATTTCCACGTATGCTCTGTAAGGAACGGTCAAAACCGCTGTGTCCAGGTACAACCCTCCACCATAAGGTCTGTCAGCTATGCCGTTCTCCTTGAAAACTCCCTGAATTTTGAAGTAGTCTGCAATCTTCATGGGAGTGTCTGGTGCGATAAAGGACACACTGTTGACTCCATATCTCTGCTTGCCATTGACTTGACCGGCTGAATTTGCCACTATGAGAGTTCTGGTAGTGTTGATCATTCCATAGTGGTATGAACCTTGTGGATTTGGTCTTGGTCCACTTGCAGTAAGATTAGTCCTGAAATGAGCACATATAATCAGAGATATATAGAAGGAAGAGCATATCGTTGGGAGGGATTAAAATATACCTGATAGAGCGAGCCTGGTTTAGTGACCAGTCAACTTCGATGGTTGGTCCACCAGGGAATGGACCAGAGACTGCACCGGCAGAGTTGCTATAATGTAGAATACCAGTGGTGTTGAGAACCGTGGAGGTGAACCGTGAAGTAACCACAATATAATAGTCTAGGCCAGGCTGGTCAGCAGTAAACAGAACTGAATAAGACTGGCCAACATGAATGTCAAGAGACGAGTAGGTAGTTTGGAGAGTGTGCGTTCCTTCCACCTCTACCAACTTCATTTTGTGGTTTTGGATCCTGAAGTTAAGGGAATTTTGCAACCCAACATTTGATATTCTCAGCCTGTAAGTTTTTCCTGTAGCAGATAGGTCAAGAGCAGGCCAAGCGTTCACATTAGTATAATTGAACAATAAAATATCGGAACAGTGATCGATTTGTAGTTACATTTTCTGCCCTTCTTGGTGTGAAGTAGTTTATGATATGACATTTAGTTGCGTGAGGTTGGTAGACAGAAGGCCTACCTTGTTCAACAGTAAGATAATAGCCATTGCGTCCACGACCATTGATGAGGATCCCATCAGGGAAAGGTAGCTTCCTGCCCCCGTCCAATACAGCCTTCAAGTCCTGTACAAACACAAGCATACAAATTATTGTTACTACTTTAATACATTAAGTTTATGATTCAAGGATGAATTCAAATATAATAATTCGAACTGTAAACTTATTTTATTAAATTCCACTTGACTTGTTAATCTCAAGAAAAAATATTAAACCCATGCATAAAGCCACTAATGTGAAAGCACATGCATGGCTATGAAATCCTCATGGTCCATGTGTCGTTGGACTTTCTAGAAAAGCAACTAGATAGTCTATAGACAGCTGGGATTCGGATTGGATTTATCTGGCATGTGTCGGTTTCTATATGTACTTTTTAGTGTGTTTTTAAATATATATTTTTATTTTTTAAATCCCATTTACAATATTATCCTATCAAACAAAAAAAAAAAACTTATAAAAAAGCAAGGTAAAATCATAATCCGAAACAACCTGACAAAATTTTCGGTGGGCACAAGTACCATTGAAGCAAAATCTAATGCATGTTCTCTAGCTCGGTTAGCTCTCGGCAAGTCGAATGTGTTCTTCCTCTTTTTTGACAGATAGCAAATGTGGTGAAACTTTTTCGATAATTTTTGTTATGAAAGGAGGCCCAGCTGTCTAGGTAACAGTACAGGTGTAGAATATCGCACAAGCATACCCTACCTACACTTGCCGACACAAACGCAAATCCAACTAGCTTACACGAAGAGAGCCAGGCAACGTTCTAGAATCTAAACTGAGAACACCTTTAGCTAATAATAATTGACCATGCAGTATTTTATTTTAAAATAGTCAAACTTTCCATCCCATCTGCTTAATTTTCTTACCCTTTCTATTTCTTAAAATAAAATATCAACCACAATGAAAAAAGAAAAAAAGGAAACGGATGAAAAAGGATGGCGTTGTAAATAAATATAACATTGGAATTAGATAATATTTTCTAAGAACATGATGGCTAGTTATTTATTTTTGCTAGACTTCCGGACTAAGTAGTAATTAACTAGTAAAAAAAAGTGCTGATGGGGTTAGTATTTACCGTGTGGTTGGACAAGTACCAGTCTCCGATAAGAATGGTGTAGTCCCCAGCAGGATCATCTAAAGGAACGGGGATTCGAGGCCGGCTGAGGATTCTGATTCCTCCAAAAGCACCGGCGGCCTTGTGGAATCCGAGAGACGGGAAGTAGTAGAAACTTCCAATCTGGTCCTTGACTTGGAGAATATATGTAAAGTTCTTTCCCGGAGGAATCGGGCATGTAGTCCCAAAGACACCATCCTCGTATGAATTTCTTCTCTGTTGAATTCCATTCCTATTTTTAAAGTCACACAAACAGTAAATCTACCATTCATAACTACAGAGCTCAAACAGTCACTGCTTCTCTTGGTCCATGCTAATAAATGTGCTAGCTGTCTAAATCATATTCAGCATAGTGCTGTAGCCGATGTTTCTAAAATATTTTTTTATTTAAAAAGACATCAAAATAATTTATTAAAAAATATTATTTTAAATTTCAGCAGACAACAGAATATAAAAACAAAAAAAAAAAAAGTTTTTACAACGAAAATAAACCGAAGCAAGCAATACAACTCATCGTGTGAAAACAATGCAGAGATTTGAATAAATTACTTTTGACGGCTAGGGCATGGAAAAGTTCCACATAAAGCTTGAAAAAATTTAAAGTTTGCTTTGCTTTAAAAAAATAATAATATATTTTTTAATGAATTTCTGGGTAAAAATTAACCGCAACAGTAAGCTATCCTACACCTTCTCCGGTGGATGACAGCTAAGTGATCTAAAATCATGTAGGTAAACAAATAACAGTAGCTGCTGGATATTGTTCAATCGTGGTCGCTGTCATTTAAGATAAACTAATCACAGCCTTGATTCTCTGATAATGACAGACATGTGATGCTATAAATCACAAAGTTTGGATGTTTTAAAATAAATGAGAGTATATGCAGCGCGGTAGTTCAAACTCAGTTTAGAGTCATTTATTGCGCAAATTACAGCGCTAATAGCGCGGAAAGTTCCAAGAGAGTGAATTTTATTTGATCCATAAACTAGATCTAGACAACATCGTGCTAAATGGATGCTCCCACCAGCATTCACCGGTTCACATGAGTTCAAAAGGACCAAAGAAGGGGGAAAGAGAGTAAAAACACTACAGAGAAGAGAGAAATGGCATTGTGAATCAAAGCCATGCCAGTCTGACATTCTTATAATATAAACTGAAAATGGACTCCCTAGAATTACAGATGTAGTTCTGTCTAGCAATGCAGAGAAAGAGGGACTGGCTGGGTTGATTTGGTCTTTTCAGTGCAGGAAGCATCAAGAGAACAGCAAATAATCTTTCCGGAAAGGGAAGATGAGAGAGATCTTACCAAGAGAGGAGGAAAGGCTCATCTAAGCTGTTATAGACATTGATAATGAGGTTGTCATTAGTGACAGAGTGGATGTCAGGTCCTGGGAATTGCCCATTGATGAGAATGCCCTGTTACCGAAAGCAGTAGCAATTAACTTTGGAACAAACCTGAACCATTACAGGTCAAAAGAAAATCAAGGAGATTTAGACAAACCTGTTGACGAACACCAAGAGGGTAGATGAAACCATAAGTAACATTCCAGTCGAAGAACCTGTAAGGATCTTCTGCTTTAACAATGGAAAGAATAGAAACTGAGACACATAAAAAAGTGCAGAGCACTGCAGCTTTTCCCGCTAAGCTGAGCAGCATTTTGGAGCCAAATGACAAGGTATGAACTCTTCTTTCGTCTGTCTGTTATTTGGGTAGGGCAGTAATAAGAGGTGTGTGAAAGAGGGTAAGGCTTTAAGGAGGAGGGAGGGAGTGGTGTTTGGTTCTTGGAAGTAGACAATGAATGACGAGGGATGGCGCCATCTTTAAGTGCGGTACAGAGCATGTGGTGCTGATGGGAGCCGTAAACAAAAGAAAAAGAAAATGAGAGGGAAAATCGCGAGAGAGCCAATTTGTGAAAAAAGAAAAGGAAAATCAGTGTCGGTGATGGGGTCCGCTTATTATCATACATGCTAGTAGCACTTGAAAGATCAGTGTTGATGCGTGTGATCTGTCCCCCACATGGGTTTTGGAGGGAGGGAGGCTGTCTCGCTGTGGTGCTGTGTTTGTTCTGGGGCAACGCTCGGGAGGTTTCCATGCGAATGGGCTTTGACCGGATTTACTAAATCCTGGTAAAAATGAATCGTGACTTAAAATTTGATTTGATTTTCTTAAGAATTAAAATGTATCGACGCTTGGGCCGGGTTTAACTCTCGGGGCTTTCTTAGAATTAAAACGTATCGAGAGAAAAGGATAAAAAGATTTTATATACAGTATAATGGACAGGGGATTTTATATGGATTTGCGTCCGGAGAATAGCTTCATTTGAGAAACCAAAAAACAAGAAAAGGCCCTCTTTCTATGCCCACGGTAATGTTTCCAGTTATCTCTGCTAGTTACCTTTGAATTAATCGATGTCGAAATTTGTTGCCTTGAGTTTATTGTGCCTTACACGGAATTTTAAAGTCCACTTGCCTGTCTTCTTCCATGGCTTCGGAAAGTAGTTTTACCGGCTCTAAAAAACAGATGACAAGCAGCATATAGCATGGGCTAGGGTGAAAATGCCTCCCGTGACGCAGGAAAAGGCACTACTTGTGCGAATTGTGTCTGCCTCGGATAGAACATGCACCACGGTTGATGTGTCTAATGTACTACTTGGATAAAGGCATTTTGACCCCTAAATCAGTATTTCTAGCCAGCCATAGTGGCTCGGTGATCTTCTGTAATGTAGTCAGTGGTAGTTAACTAGTACGATTAGCTATGGATTAGGTGCGTGGACCAACGTGAACAGGTTCTTTAGCAACAAATAAAAAATTAAGATTAACAGCACCTTTTTTCGACCCAGGAAGTAGTAACCTATGCGATAATGGCTCTGACTTCTGACAAGTAGTCATATTAGAGGATATGAAGCACATGGGAGAAGGAGGTCCACACGGTTGCTCCGCCGTATTTTGCGACATGGCAGGCCTATTTGGTAATCTGGTCAAACAACCCAATCGGCCGCTGTTTTGTCTAATTAGATCAGGCTTCCTTTTTTTCCTCTTTCCAGTGACGAGATAGGTCCTACAATTGCCACAACTGTTGCTTTCCTAGCAAAAGTGATAAAACTCCGGCCCAGACGATATAAACAGGAAGTTGTCTCACTTGCCTTGGGGGATCTTTCCCCTGTCTCAGGTGTGATATCTGCAGCCGCAAGCCAGCAAATCCTTTTCATGAAAGTCTGGGGGATCAATCCAAAATACAACGACAAATCTCAAAATTGAGAGCCAAATGATATCTATACTGACTTTACACGCTAAATGCAGCATGCTGTTTTGAAAATTCAACCACGTTCTCTCATCTTCAGGAATTAACATGTCTATCTGATTCTGCTAGGAATTCACTACTAAGAATAATGCACGTTGAAGTTCAAATCTTACATATTAGATGGATTGGGTTTTTCCACGTCACCTCTCCATGGTTTCGAGTTTTCAATCACACTTTTATAGGCAAGATTTGGGACGCACAATGGCTATTTCAAATTTTCAATGGTTCCCAACAGCAATTATCGGTCTCGCTCTTTTGGTTTTGATTAACAGGACCCAAAATATCAACCCACGTTTACAAGGTGACACACCTTACCATTATCCTTGCGCGAAAAGGACAGGGGTGCCCCCTCTCCTGGTCCTCGCTAATCTTATTTGGATTACTTTTTCTATGTTGCTAGACTGGTTTGTATGCGATTTCTGCTAACAACAGACATTTGAATCAGTATGTGAAACTAGTTTTAAGATAAATTCACGCTAACATATGAATGGCAAAGACCAGCAAGCTGTCGAAATTTTACAGGTGAGATTTCAAGATTTCCTCTTGTCTCTTTCAATAAATGCAGTCAGGCAGTCACGGTCATCCAAAAAGGGCGTGAGGCTAGGGATCCTAACAATGTGTTATCTGCCTATCAAGAAACAGTCGCCTCTTTCAGTCACATGCTGTTATTCATCGCTAAAAAAATTAGTTATTCATTCAATATCCATCAGGATTCAGTGTCAAGTTTGGTTTGGTTTCAAAATATTTATTTGCCTATCTTATACTCATAGGGTAAGTTAACTAAAAAAAAAACATCAATTCAGACCAGGGCAATACGATTGGGTTCAGGTTAGATTGTCATTCTTATTCAAAACTATATACAGCAAACGATCACAATACAAGCTGATTCAATGCAAATGCACGCATTCAGTTTGCAAAAACGTGATCCTAATTAATAGAAATACTTTTAATCGATTACGTGACAGCAACCTCTGTCATAAATAGCACATTCTCATTTGTTTTTGACAGCATAAGTGACAAAATACAAACCACTGGTTTGCAGAAACTGTTATGAAGCCTCGAATGGTTAGATGGTTTGTCCAACGATCAAGAGTTAGGCGTCACCAGTACAATAAAACCCTATGACCTGCTCCACGCTCCATTTGAAACCAAGCCACCAATTCTATTTTCCTCAAAACATAGTAATCTGAAAAATCATTTGCAGGGACAATTGAATGATGAGATATGGGACACTATCCTAAGCTTCATTAGACAACACAAAACAGCACCTTCTCAATTTTTCAGTGTCTGTTTATGATTGAGTTTATGATTGAGGTTGTTTTTAAAAGTAATTTTCGTTCATAAATACATTAAAATAACATTTTTTTTATTTTTTAAAAATATTTTTTTGAAATCAGCATACAAAAATGATATGAAAACACTAATTTTATTTTAATTTAAAATTAAAAAAAATAATTCAAAATCGTTTCTCAATCACACTGCCAAACATAGAATAAAACGTCAAACCGCTTAAGTCAGCAGAGGACCTCAAAGCCAATCTCAAACCAACTCAAAAACTGTTTCCTTAATTCATAAAACCAAGTTTTTTTAAGGAAAGAAAAAACTATTAAGCATGCCAATGTACCAGGATTTACCACTCAGAAAGGCTTAACTCCAATAACTACCAGTCATCTCTTTCCTGTGATAACTGACCCTCACCTGGTTGCCCGAAATGCGCTAAGCATTCGAAGAATTACTGAAATCTCAAGACAATTAATCACAAACAGAAATCATATATCCAAAATATTAAATCCTGACCCGTCAACCACACCAACCACTACAGATAATCTAGAACCCTAAACCACAGATAATAATAGAAATACTCATAAAGGATACCGTCAAGGACTAAAACGAAACATTTAGGTTCATTTACAATTTATTAATTCAAAATCAGATAATTAAAAACTGAAGAAAAATTGAGCAACTCACATGAAAATAGACCAAAAATTTTCATTCAATGATCCTCGCCAAAGAGAAGGCGAAGGCGAGAAGCGAAGAGACCAGAGGAATCAAGAGAGGCTTCGTGAAGGAGGCCGCGCTTTATGTTCTTCATGCGATCGGTTAGGTTTTTTTGCTCTTCTTTAAGGGCTATAGTGTCTTCCTGCAGGTCGTGGATTTGGTACTTTTGGCCCAGGGATCTGATGCTCAAGAGAAAAATCCCAGTCATCGCAAAGAGCTGGATGAAGCTGTCTTTGCGTTTCATTGCATTTGCCACTAACCCTAACGATTTTCTAGGGTTTTGAGCTGCATTGCCTGCTGAGCTTGCGGAAGCCATGGGAGCAACTGCAGGAGTTGGACTGCTAGCTGGTGAAGGAGGGCGAAATGAATAAGAATCTCTTTCGGCGAGAAATAAGAGAGATTTTTTTCTCATGGCCGTAATCACGGGCCCGTCCTCACAGGTCACGACTAAACTTCCGCCTATACAATGTACAGCCCGATTATAAGTGATTGCTTGAGCCCATTTAATCCATGATAGTCTTGATTGAAAGATGATTTTTTTTTATTATTATTATTATTTTATGAAATGATACGATTGAAAATAGAGACGTATGAACGGAAAAAATACTAAATACAGGTAGCGTGTTATAAATTTCTCAAAAAATATAATTTTTTTTATTTAACTGGTTTAAAATATTTATCTAATTTTATTATTGTTTGATTGAATAAAACACTATTTGAATAAACACAACTTAACAATACACAACCAACATCTCATCTTGTGAGATTAAATTTATTTTTAAAAATATAATGATTTTTTTATTATATATAGTTCAGTTTATTTAATTACAAATATGCATAAATTTTGATCTGCATTTTAATTTTTAGACTAAAAAAATACATTAAAAACCTATATATACAAAAATAAATATAAGAAAATAAAAACATTTAACTCCAATTTACCACAAAGTACATAGCTAGTGTCTAATATGCTCTGCGCGTCACTGTCCATCTCATTTTTCATACCACATTTGTACTTTCTGTGCATTAATGTGGTTCTGACTTGTACTTTCAACACAGGCTACTCTGGCGTTGTTGTCAACGTAATCATGAAAAATGTTTCGTTAATATCTAAAATACCACAAGGATATAAAAATAAATGTCTCCATTATATCCTTCCAAAAAAGGACTTAGCTGCCAACAGCAGTCATGCTCGTTCACTTGTATTTAGACCTGAAAATGCGCTTATAAAAATTTGATTTTTTTAATTTAAATTATATATATATATATATTCTTAAATCATAATATATTGATATCTAATAATAATAATAATATTTTAATACATTTCCAAACAAGAAAATATTAAAAAAAAAAGTCACAATATCAAACATGCAAAACATTATAGAAAATAAAAACACCCATAACCATCATCATTCGAGTAGATAAAAAATTGTAACATGGCACTAGGGGTACCAGGAACCAGGAAAAATTGAGTAGAATGGTAGTAGAGATTAATAATTGTAACTGTAGAATTATCAAATGATTCATGTCCAAGACCAATAAAATATACAAAGGATAAAGAATCCCGGCCAAAATAACATTAACGAACAGTATTCAAGCCGAAACTGCATCAGGGAAATACAAGGAAGCATCTCTTAGAACCAATTCTTGAAATTGTTCAGAACTCAAATGTTATGGATTAATTTTTTTCAAGTAATAATCCATACACCATTAACCCAAAAGAGCCTTACCTGCCAACAACCTATAATTTGGAGCACCTCAGGACCCAAAGCTTGATTTTGTACAACATTCTCTACAGACTGAGTAGGTTGAAGGTGACCCAGCAGAGGTGATCGTTTCCCAAAAATTGTTTGGATCTGTAGCACATGAGAAATATCAGGACCATTTTAACACAGAATAGTTAGCACTTGTCCTCCCCAGAGTCTTCCTGAATTCGTCGCTGAATATCACGCTGCAGCATCTCTACATAATTCTGCACACGTGAATTGTTGTCTCTGAGCTTATTTGCAGCGTAAGGAAGAAAAATCACATGCATTAACAGGAGTAAATACACAGGTGTCTTGAATGCCATCATCAGCTTATACAAGCAGGAAAATATTGAAAGTACAACAGCACGAAAGATAAACATAAAAATTACACTGGCTAAATCCTCGTTGTTGTTCAATTCACGCAGAATATCTTCAGCATTGCTTCCATTGCGATTCAACCTTACTGCATTGCCAACAATGGCTTGAAAAACATCTTGAGGTGCAGCAAACTGTTCAATCCTCTGAGCCACTTCGCGGAGGTTGATCTATAGGACACAAGATAAAATCAGTCAAAACAGGGGCAATTTTACCAATTCTGTGCGCTGGCGAGAACACAGCAGCACTTTGCTTGTGTACAGGATTTCATTTTATTCACATATATTTGATTTCTTTTTATGGTTTATGCAAACCTGAATGTTGTTATCATTAGGATTTTCAGCTCCAATATATTCCCTCTCATTGGATCGCATCTGGGGTTCAGATTCTGGGGTAGGAAACAGCTGGGGAGCAGGCGATTCATGGCCAAGAACCTGGGAAACAACAGGCATCATTTGTCGGACCATTCCTGAAAGATCAAATCCGCCACCTTGGCCACTGCCTAAACCTGAGAACATATTTCCTAAATCTTGGCTGTCAACCTGCTGAGCAATCTGACTGACAGTATTCATAATTTGGGGATTCTGAGTGAGCTGTTGCAACATATTCCTGAAGATGTTGGGAGAACCAGCACCGGTTTGTTCTGAAACCCCTGCAAACAAATTGTTCATAACAGGACTCTGTAGAACCTGAGACATAGCACTAGCACTGTCAAACTGGCTATCAGAACTTAAATCTCTTAGTGGTCTACCCTCCATGACCTGCCCAGGAAAGGGGGCTACTTGATCTGAAGGTGTGTCATTTGCACCAGCCCTATTTGTACTAGAGCTGCGAGATGCAAGAGACTGTAAAAGCTGTTGGCCACTGATTCCTGCGTCTGGGTTCCGATTGAGACGGGACTTGGTTGTTCCACTATCAACACTTTCATGCGAATTTGGCTTATTTCGTCTCTAGTCACATTAACAAACAGTGATCAGTTTTTTGTCTCATGAAAAAAGAAAAAATAACCATGTGGACAAGTAAAGAATGCATGGCAGATGCAGTGATCAATCCACAAAGTCAAGCCTGGCAAAATGTAGCTGGCATTTATTTTAATGTTAAAATAGGACAAGCTCACTCCTAGTACAGCATCCCATGCTGCAGACACCTTTCAGTGTTTACACAGTGATGGAAACAAACAAAAATGATGCATCTTGAAGCGTCCATTACAGTAAGCATTTCAAAACTCCAACACCACTTCCTATTCCTTGATCTGTCAACAGGTCCTTGTGTATCATTGAATACATCACAGAAAACTCAGAAAGAAAGAAAGAGCAATTGCCATACCTTGCGGTCCAAGCTCCCCAAACCCAAACCAAGCGGAACAGATTTAGTGCTGGAACTGGAAGCATTTTGAGAGGTATCTTGAGACTTCTGAGAAGTTTCTACACTAGGACAGTCCACGGAGGAAGATGAAATATTCACTGAAGATGATGGTATGTTCACCGAAGAAGACGATATGCCCACTGAAGAAGATGCTATGTCTTTCATGCTCAAAGGATCATTGTCATGTGCTTGGGCCTGTTAAGAAGATGGTTTTCTCTCAAGAATTTAGTACTAGCCAGAAAGAAGTAACAAAGAGGATCCCTGGATAATGCAGAAAGCAAACCTTCTGCTCAAAGCAATCTGACATAACCCCAGGTAATGAAACACTAGATTCCCCAGCACCATTCACCACAGTGCTATTCATCTGTAAGTTTGTTGGATTATTACCTGCAACAGATCCAGCGGAGCCTGCATAATGAAATAGCAATTATTTGATCCTCAGTAAATAAAAACAACAGTATATATTTTATTTTATTTTACTATTTGACCATTAAGCAGTTACCTGATCCAGGCTGGTTTCCTCCTTGCCTATTGCCAGCAATTTGTCTCAGTTGCGAGTTTATTCCGCTCATTATAGAGCTTAGTGACATGGAATCAGAAGGTGGCTGTGAAAGTGAAAACCCAAGCACAGGTTGTGCAGCATCTGTAACACCTGTTGAGGATGAAGGGACTGTTGCTGCTGCAACATTTCTTGCTGGTTGCGCTTGCTCTGGGCCCGAAACACCTAAACCAGCTGCATTACCATGTTCTCCCTGTATCCCTGTGCTACTTGTCCAAGTACCTATGGTTGGAATAACAGATGCTAGAGAGGTCCCTGGTAATGCAGGAGTGTCAGATAGACTTGAAAGTAGGTAAGCAGCATTGTGAATAAAGAAAGCTTGTATGGCTTACCAGCATGTATATGGATGTTTACATGCCTTGGAGCATTTCCAACACCGACAGGACCAAATGCCATGGGATTTGATGGTGGAACCGAACTACCAAAGAGGGAAGTGGTTTGAAGAGGAAAAGGCTGCAAGAATTTAATATTAGAAAACAGTGTGCCAAGCTGGCATATAAAAACTCACAGTTGCAAGATATTTTGCCAAAACGCAGAAAATCCATTCAAAGATAATAGTACACAAAAGACTGTAAGGAAAGCCTAACATGTAATTGAAAGAGCCTGTTGAATTTAGAACACAACAAATTCATTTGACCCCGAGAACCACACAACAAATTGTTCTTATGCATAAACGACAATTATCAATCCGTTATACATGAGATAAAGTGATGTATCAATTTATATTCTGACACTACAAATTCCTTCATGGTATTAACACCCTACCATTGAATTTTCAGCATCAAGTGAATGATGCCCTATCTATTATTGTTAACATCACCAATCATTAGAGAGCTAAGTTAATCAAAGGTAAGCGAACTCATAATTTCAAAAATGGATCACAAACCTGGACCATTATGGGATTAGGCCCTGATGGAGAAATATAAACAGCAGGCCCAGCATTTACAGAAGGTTCTGCCTGCAAGTTGTAACAAAACAATTATACATGATATTCAGTCATCACTGAAATGCTGAACAGACCAAGGCTAGAACATACTGGAGGTTGTCCCATACGCAGTGTCAAGATTGTGCGACCAAGCTCCAGAAAAAGAGCACCTAAATGTTGCATTGCAAGGCCTACTTGCATTGTTTCTGTCTGGATTTGACCCCTTAGAGCAGGATCAGTAGAGGAACCATCTTGTTCCAGGCATCCTGCAGTATGCTATGACATTGCAGCACATATAAATAATGCATAATCAGATCACAAACTTACATTATGAATAATGCACAATCAGATCACAAACTTATCAACTCCACATAAATTTATCTCTAGCTACAAATAGGACATTGATTTGTCCCCAAAATCTTAATGTAAATTTACACATCAAGTCTAAAAATGAAAAAATACACCATTCATCACATGAAATTCAAAATGGATTCTCTAAATTACCAAGCATCACCTTCACTGGCATAGCGATGTTTACAATTCTCAAACTACAAACATATTGAAGCATGTCCCTGATGTTAATAAAAATAAATGCAAAGCAGTAATGGCTGGTTGATAATTAAAAATAATTAGCATCCTCAAATAAAGTGTCATTAAGATACCCATGACAATGCCTTACATTTAAATGTCTATATAGACTATATGTTTCACAAAGTAATTTATGGCAGTGAAATTCACTGAATCCAACATCATCGCATAATCATATCAAGGTAAAATGAATCACCAGCATTTAGCAAGTTTGACAAGTTATGGGTAGTCAAGTCCAATTATTGAAATGCTACCATCAAATTCAAATCAAAATGCTGGTCCAACTTCAGACATGTATGACTACAGATTCAAGAATTCTAGCAATGATATGAGATAAGGAAGGGGAAATCAAAAAAAATTGTTTACAGATAATGCAGTTGTTGCAGGACCGCTGAGAAGCCGTGCTGCATGACGCAAGACAATGCTCAATGCTTCAGGCGTTGGATAGCCTTGTGCATTAGAAGGTAATTCTACCCTTGGTGGGTCTTCCATGCTGGTTGTTGATGTATTTGGCTGATTACCTAGAAGAAGCAAATGAGTTATTTCCAGCATCTTCAACTGAGAATACATAATGAGTATATACTTTTGCTATCATCACCATTATGAGCTAGCACCCGCTCCATGCGTGTAATGAACTCCGAAAGCGTGTTCAAAGAATCAGGAATTGGCTGGAGCAAAAAGGAAAAGATTACAAAACAGTACAACCATAAACTTCACAAATATATAGCTGATGGAGATATTACTACCAAATGAAGTGAAGGAACAGGTATAGCTGCAGAAAGAGGAACTTGCACAACTTGAGGTGCGGATTGAAATGGCTGGCCAGACTGTGTTTGATTTCCTGCTGAGCTCTGACCACCAACATTGCCACGTAATCCATCAGTTTCACTTCCCTGAGAAGCTGGACCAGTAACATTTGACTGTAAACAGAACACAACTAATTAATTTAATCTCTCACATTCCTCCTTGATGTCATACATGCACACTAAATCCTCACACTTGAAACAATATGTAAACTAACTTGAAAGACAAAAACTGGAAATCTAAATATAAACTAAAATTTCACTACAGTAAGTGTCCAAATTGATAATTGTAATAGAACCTTTCAGCTGAGCAGAAGGAGAAAGAAATGGAGATTCTACTTGGGCAATTAGTGCTGGCTGTGGCCTGATCAGCAATCGTAATTATAGAATTAACATAAGAATAGCATAGCAGAATCAGCACCACTGAGCACAAAGAGAGAAGATTCGCAATCAAGATGTCTTATACATTTTCTTTTTTGTGGGGACAGTATGATGACAAAAGTAGGCTTCGAACACAGGCCTACCCATCCCATCCAGGTTAGTACCAAGTTATATTATTAACTACACAAAAAAAGGAATGATGGGATAAGATGCCGTTGGAGGTCAAGTTTTGATGACATAATATATTAGGATTGGAGAGGTGTTGCATTGAATGAGAGTTACGAGAGTATACAAAATAACAAGCAGTATTCACCATATTTGATGATTGCATGCCACCAATGCTGCTGGTTGCTGCCTGGCCACTGACTCCAAACGAGTTTAGAACAGCCCCAATAACCTGCATGTCAGGCAACAATAAACAACAGTTTCTGTTAATACTAACACAAACACAGTTTCTATATTCTTTCCTTGCCACTAACCTCAACCGAAGATCAAATAAAGATACACATTTTATTCCAGCAGAACTATCAATGAGAAATTAAAAGGAAAATAAAAGAAACGCACCCGAAAGAGGTCTGGAACAATGCCTTCCCCTTGGTCCCCAACATTAAATGTCTCAAGAACCACACTGTGAGATACTTGCCCAACTCGATTTCGGGGGGCACCAGCACTTGCTGTCATTTGAAAAATCACAAGAGAAAACTATAAATCCAAAGAACATCTTCAGATCCATATTACTCCAAAAGCAAAATAATTAAATATCAATACCCTGATTACTATTATTCCCCATTGTATCCCCAGAGCTTGTACCACCTGAAGGTTGTGGTTGAGTAGGCTGCCTTGCAACTACATGCAGTGTATGCCCATTTTCCACTTCTAAAAACAGTCAAGGGATTTACTGAACACAGCCAGTACTGACAAGTAGAGTGATCTGGGATGTAACTAAGAGTGGGATATCGTAAAATCCGAATCCATAAAATAATGTGTACAATGATGACCAAGTGTGGGATATCATAACATCCAACTCATAAGAAGAATGTAAATGATAATCAGCAAGGAGGTGAATAGCCTCCCATAACTCAGATTAAATGCAAGTGCCAAATTTCAGGTTTAAACACATCTAACAACATATGAATCTATCTTCCTGCAAGTCAAGCAAAAGACCTGTAGAACACAATAACTCAGATGAAGTGCAAGTGACTAAATTCCCCAGCAAAAAGAGGGCCTAAAAGCAAGGATAGCTGGTGCAGCCTTTTTAATGTTCGAATGACGGATACGATATACGGAAAGGAGATGTTCATCCTTCAAAACCCTTCCCCTGAAAATCAGCCTTTGCTGACTCACCGGTATACCAATTTCATTTGCTATTTTCTCCTTGAATACGGAAACTGGCATCTGAAGATATTCAAAATTAGATTGTATTAGACAGTCCAGCAAAACTTTCATGCAACAGACAGCACGCACTCTTTAAATGCTCTCTTAACAGACTTAGAAATGCGCAGGACTGACTACATTGAATTACTTTTAATGACCCAATGACATGATCTCTTGGATCGAAACATTCAAAAAGTTTTTCCAAAGTTAAAGCTATCATTCAAAACCATCAGAAGACCATCCAAAAAACTCCACTTCAACAACTAAATATGAATACAGAAACATAAACAGTACAGATCAAAACAGGAAATGTCAATGGCACACAATACTTACATTTTTGTCAACCTGAAAACTATAAATCTGAGAATCTAAAGTCTTGATATTGAGCTCTATAGTTGCATCTGAACCTTCTCCAGAAACATGGCTTGTGCCGGATCCTTCATGAGAGCACTCATTTGCCATAGTACCTCAGCAACTACAAAACTCTAAAACAAGATAATCTTTCAAATAGGATACACTATCCAGGAAAGTAGATTTCTATGTGGCAAAGAAAAAGATGACATTTTTTCCTGATATGAGAACAATTAATGTCTCAAGCACTTAAGGAATACACAGGTGCCATGAGACATAGCTACTAAAAGAGCAAAGCAATCAGTCTTTAATATGCATCTTATAAGTTCATGATAGGATAGAAGCCCAAAATGAAAATAAATACACAAAGTAATAGATTAATCAATGAGCATTATATATTCAAAATCATTCAATCAACAGGAAGGATGCTGAACACAGCACTCTAGTCTAAAAGCATTAACCGACTTATTATCTAGCATCCCTTTTTCTGCAAGCAATTACTCATTATATGAGCATTGTCAACCAGGGTTCATCTCTTCCCAGTTCATATTTACATCCTAGTGTATCCAGACTCAGGATTGCCATCAAACCTAAAAAACCTCTTGAAATTCCCAGATGGAAGATGAAACCGTTTCTGGACCGTGAGGAATACCTAACTGGACAACTATTTATTCCATTTATAAGCTACCATCAAAATAAGATTTTATAATTATTACCACACATCTCTCCTTCCTCAGATAAAAGAAAGTTGCTGATGTAACGAGAACATAAACAGAATAAAGATACTCCAACAACAGAATAATCTGCTCTATAGTCCTGTAATTTCATACCACGCAACTCTCCTTTAAGTCTTAAATTGCAGCAAAACAAAAACAACCCTATTATCCTTTCCCTTTTCCTTTAAAGGGAAATGTGATAAACGATTCTGTTATTTCCGGCATTCATCCAATCTAAGTAAACAAGATTTCTAAATAGCCTTAATAAGCATATCCAAATCAGGAGTAACAGCTGATGCTGAATGGCAACATCAAAATCCTAACTTTATCATTGAATTCAATCGATCAAAAACACAATTCCAAACTAACCGGAACACTTCAAAATTCCGCTCGCCCTCCACTCTCCACCAAAATCACTCCCTTTCCGAAATGAATAGAAATCTAGATCAGCTCTAAACTCAGAACAATCAACATAAACTCAGTTTTCGCACAAACACACCACATTGTGCAAGGTCAGCAGCCAAAATATCAAAGACAATCAGATGTCAACATCTGCATAACTAACTCCTAGGGTTTAAAACAACAAGCATGCGAAATCAAGTTTCGAGAAGAAAAAAACCTGGTGGTGCACCTAAAATCATTAATACACGACCAATTAAGAATCGTAGTATAATTTAATAAATAAATAAAATCCTAACGTAAAAAAACAACCATGTTTTTCAAGTCCTCGGCAACTTTTACGGCAAAACAAGTTCCGATGAACCGTAAGCAGAAACTGGTTGTGCTTAGGGTTTGTTTGGAGAAATAAGACGAACAATCTGGAAAGGAGTTCCGAAGGCGGACCTTTGTTTCAATTTGCGAAGACGGACGAATCGGAGAGACAGGAGAAGTGGATGGAGTTATTTTCTGGCGAAGAATTTGAATTTGATCGGAGAATAACTTCAAGGTTAAGCGACGGGATTCTAGGACCACAAGCGGGCTCGCGGAGCCGGGTTGATGAATCGGTAACGTTCCAGAAGAATCTAGATTTATAAGGCTACCTCGTCAGAAAAAACTAAATATGGCAACAGTGGATTGACCCGAGTCAAAGGTCTTGCCACGACGTCGTTTGGGCGATTGCTGGTGGTGAAGTCTGCCAGTTTGCATGGGCCTTTTATGTATGTTTAAAACCATGTTCATTGGGTTATGTATGGACTTCATACCGATCCTGGCCCCATATATGCCGCCCATTAATTAAAACACCTAGACTGTCTTCCCACACGTCGCTCTTTCGCTTCCTTTGTAATGTTAAGGATATGATCGCCCTAGCTCCTTCTATGATTAAACTAATTTTGATGTTACAAAAAGAAAAGGAGCAATGTTAAATTTATTAGTTTTAGTTCAGAATATTATAATAAATTAAAAACTATATAAATTAAACACGTTTTTCTATTTTTATTTATTTACAATTTTAGTGATATTCTAGAAACGTTTTTCATTTATGTTGGGTAAAAATAGTTTATTTAGAAACATAAAAAATTAAAAAGAATACATGTTTATTCTATTTTTTATTTATTTTCTTGGTTTTAAAAAACGCTATTTTATTTCAATTCTTGTCACTTATTCTGCTATTTGTTTTCATCTTTTGCAGCTTAATTTTTAATTTTATTTTTAAAAAAATGTGAGATAAATAACATGTAATATTTAATCGAACATGTAAAGTCAAGCCTGTCATGAAATAAATAAAATAAAATAACTCGTGTAAAGTCAGGCCATGACTCCACGATCGTGCGAGGGAAAATAACATCACATGCAAGTAGATCTTGTTTGCACGTGATTATATTCCGGCCTGAATTACAGGATCTCTCCGCCACGGTGTCAACTTTTAATTTATGTATGCTGGCAGCTATTGTTTTATCATCCACGTGTCCCGTGGCGATATTTTAGCTAAAGTCCCTGTATTTTAAAGAAAAAAGCTTGGCTCCAGAGATTTATGAAAGACCTTGCGCAGTGCTTGAGACTAGAATATAGGTTTTTTTATTAAAACAAATAAAAAATCAAGTCGACTAGACTTATTTTACTCGATTCAAGATTTTAATAATCAAGTTGATATAGTAAATTTTAACATAAACATGATGCAACGAGGTCATGATAAAAAAAATATATAATGTAATAATTTATTAACTCAAGCATATCTACAATTTTTTATTTGAAACATGTTTATTTTTATGTTTTAATAATGTTTTTGTTAAGAAATTTTTTTTAATATTTGTTATATTTAAAAAAATATCTTGATGTATTGATAATAAAAATAATTTTTTAAAATATTAAAATATATTTTAAAATAAAAAAAATATTTTAAGAATTAATCATCACTGCAGCTCATCTTGCTACGCAATGTAAACATAAAATTCATTTATTTAATGTGTTGTGGCTTGTTGTTCCACAATAATTTAAAAAAAAAATGCTAAAAATATTGATATTTTATTGTGTCTCTAGACACATATTATGAGATTTTAACACTTAAATTATTTCGCTCTCTCTCGTTCCAGCAATTTTAACTCCTGGTATCAAGAATTTTTGACATTTCCAGGTAACTCATGTGATATTTATAGATTTTTATGGTGTCATGGTATTTTTATTTTTTATTTATACAGTTAAATTACTTATTTATCCTTTCACGTCAACAAAAAGATGAAGGCTGGATTAGTGTAGAGTTTTTCATATTTTGTGTTTAGTGAAATTATTTAATTACCCTCTAAAATAATAAAAATAAAGATCTGACACAGGGATATGACAATATTTTTACTCCCGATTTTTTCACAATTATCATTTGGTCCAAGGTCTTTAGGTAATTTTTTTAAAAAAAATTATTTTTTCTCAGGTTATTGTAGATGCGTCACTCAGACACGCCGTTCAGTTTTATAAGTACATATCTTTCAAGAGGCACATGAAGTGTCAATTGATAGTTGAAAATGTACAGTCCTTGTGTCCTCTGGTGTTCTGTCACGTGCTCATTCTCATCTTGCCGAGTGTGTCGTTGTACAGGGAGCAAAAAAGCGTAGATGGTCAAGTGTTCTTCTTTCTCTCTTTTACAACAACAAAATACATGTTGGTCATTTAAATTGTTGTGTGTTTCATTTCGATTCCTGGTATTTTAATTTTGTTTTTCTTCTTGATTTCTTTAATATAAATTTTGATTCTTTTCAATTATACCATTCAATTAAAAATGATCATGTATATTGTTATTCATTTTAGCCATTAATTTTTTTATTTAGTATTATTTTTTTTAGTTTTTATAGCTTTTCTTCGATAATGTTTATTTTTTTAATATGTGTTATGTATTTATGCTTTTATTTTTTGTTTTTAATTTTTTTGTTTTATTTTTTTAAGATTTTATTACTATTCAGTCTTAGAATTTTAATTTATATTGGTAATCCATTTAAAATTAATATTTTTTTTTTTACCTTTGTTCTTTTTTTCTCTTTATGTTTTTTGTTATTATTATATGTTTTTTCGATCAAATGATTTTTTATGCTCCTAATATTTATTTTAGTTTTATCTTTTTGTTTTTAAAAATGTTTTTTTATTCTTTAAGAATGGTTTCATTACTTGGCAATATTAATAACAATTTTAGTGATTTTTTGTTGTTTTCTTGCTTGTTTTATTGTCAAAATATTTTTTTATTCTCCAAGATGATTTAATTATTTTAATTGTTTGAACAATAATTATGATAATAATTATAACTATTATAACTTTGATAATAATGGCAACGTAGCGATGAATTTTCATTGATATTCTTTTCTTTTTATAATTAGAAAATGAATTACTTATTTTTATTATTCAATTATTATAAGTGTTTTTATAATTTATATTTTGCTATTGTATTTAGTTTGAACTAGATTATATAATAAATTGATTTTAATATGGTAAATTCGTCAATTTAGATATCTGGATCTTTTTATTTTTTTTAATGGTTATGATAATTTTATATTGTCAACTTCATTAAAATTTAATAAATAAATAATTTTATATAATTTAAAATTAATATATTTTATTAAAAAACAACGCTACTCAAGAATTCAACACAAAATTATTATTTAGTTCAAATTTATAATATAATAAAAAAATCTCTCGATATTAATATTTTTTCCGGTTACGAAAGAGCGCCGTTAGGCGGCTAGCCTATCCCTTTCCTGTTTCATCCAAAAACATAAATTAATAGCGATAATTCAATCCTACCATTGAAAAGGCGACACAGAGATGACGATGATGAAACCTGACTCTTGGAGAATAGTCCAAGCGGTCCATTAAGAAATAATAACTGTCAGCATGGTTCCGTCACAAACGTTAATTTTTTTATTTCTCCTGTAAGAAAGTTCAAATAAATAGTAAATTAAGGTGGTAATATCTCGTAGTAGGTCAGTGAACAGGTAAACTGTCGATCCAGAATCTAATTTGAATTAGATTTTAAATTAAAATAAATAAGAGATGATATATTTAACTAAATTAACCACTGGTCTACCTTATAACTCAGTCAACTTAATTTATTAAAAAAAATCGTGATTTTACTTTTTTTTTTAAATAAAACAAAATTTACTCGTGTAAATTAGAAAAAAAATTACAGCAATATTATTGCCATTTTTTTTATAACTACTAATTAAAATATATGCACTAGACAACTTAAAGAAAATTTAAGAGAAGGTGCTCTGTAAAATTTACTTGTTTATTAGATTTTTTTTTATCAAAATATTGGCAATGAAAAAAAAAAACATAAATGATAGAGAAAAATCACTCTATAATTTTATTAAAAAAATATTTTAATGGAATTAAAAGATTTTAAAAATATGTCAAAGTATTTTACAAATATTTAAAAAAGAAAGGAAAAAATAAAAAAAACGGAATATTTTTTTTATAAAAGAAATTATATTCCAATAAGCTCAACTAACCAAACCGGTTTATCAAAATGCCTAAAAGAAGACAATCCGAACGGCAAGTAAGAAACTATTTTTTATAAATAAAAAGACCTGGAACCTGGCGAAACAAGCATAAACAAACGACAACAGCAGGACAAGTTGCGCTATCCCACCCTGCACTAGCCACCGCTACTTTAAAGGGCCGAAGAGATCTACAATTTTTTTGCATCAAGAGAGCATAGCAGTCTTTTCTGTATCTTCGTTGCTATCATGGATGGAGAGAAATTCTCAGTAGAAGCAGGGAAACCAATTCTATGCAAAGGTAAGCAAATTCCCTTTTCAGATGCGGCACAAATTCTGCTCTTGAAAATACATGCTCATAACATGTAGCCTGAAATTGCACAGCTGCGGTGGCTCGCAAGCCAGGAGAGCCTCTCGTCATAGAGGAGATAATCGTGGCTCCACCGAGTCACCATGAAGTCCGCGTCCGAATTATCTGCACCACTCTGTGTCACAGTGATGTCACTTTTTGGAAAATGAAGGTTTACATCTTCAGCTTATCAATCTCAGAATCTCTTTCTGCTTGTATCACAGCTTCTACGCTCACTGTGCGCTTTTTTTTGTCTGTTATTGCCTGTAACTCGTTGAAGGATTACCCAGCCGTTTTTCCGAGAATACTTGGCCACGAGGCTATCGGGTAAGTGAAAAAAACACCATCCACTTCTTTTCCTCGGTTTCATCGATTCATGGCTTCCATCTCTGCAGTGGATTTCATTTTCTCTTTCGATGATTCGATGATATATTAATTTGTAAATATTTCAATAATATTATGTTTACTTGAACGGCAATTCTAATGCGGACTGCATGCAATAAATGGACAACCCCCCCCCCAGTCATCGTCTAGCTACGGTCTAACACTGGCATGAACCGCAATTCGAGTAATTTTGTCAAACCCCACATGTTTCCATTTTCTTGTTAGAAGGCTGTAGCTTGACAGCTACAACTAAGCTCCCAGAGGAGCTTGGTATAAAAAATGAAAAGCTCAAACTAAAAAAATATTAATCTGACTATTCAATATTTTTTTCACACACACAAAAAAAAATACTATTACTATATATTTTTTAATAAAAAAAATCATATTTGAACTATTCAAAATATTATTCTTTAAAATAACATACTTTGTTAGTGCATTTCCCTTTTATGGGCAAGACAGAACTATGTGTACGTAAATACATGAGTGTGTTTGGTAACCTAGCACAATCAAATCTTTTAGTAAAATAACACGTAAGGGGAGTTTAATAGTATTCAAATTTGTATTCTTGTAAAAGAATCAAACAGTTGATTTTTCCTTCCAAGTGAGCATTGAATGCTTCCCTATAAGCTTATCCGACCCAACTCTATTGCCAGCATAATTGACTTCTTGTTGGTGATTATTTTTGTTTTCTATTCTTGCTTTTGAAAATATAAAAGTGGTATCCAAAACTTACTATAAATTAAATAAAATCATTCGTTGTTAAGCGTTGTATATAACAGCTTTGAGCTTATAATGATCAGATTATAATCTTTGATGGGTTCGGATGTGACTTTTTTTATATATATAACTCATGGAGTATTGAGTGCTCTAAATCTTTTTCATATATCACTATGCTACACATGAAGATAGTAAGAATTCGTAATTCAATTAATTCTTATATATTCAGTCTATCTTCTTCTCTTACAATTGAGATACAATTTATAGACATATTCCTAGACTAAATAGCTAGAATAAAGATTATTTTTTTTATTATTTTACCCAACACCTATAACAGGTAATTAACGGTCATATTTAACACGAATGAACTCCAGTTGCTTGAGTACTTATCCTTGCATAGTCAGGTGTTAGGTTATAGTGCCCGTTTGGCACTGCGGTTGAAAGTGCTTTTTGCTCTCTCTCTTTTTTTTTTCATTTTTAAAAATCGGCAGTTTGGTGTTTTAGATCATTTTGATGTGTTGATATCAAAAATAATTTTTAAAAAATAAAAAAATATCATTTTGATGTATTTCGGTATGAAAATCACTTTGAAAAGCAACAGTAACCACACTTCCAAACACCTCATAGTTTGCTGCATTTGAGCATGCTTGTGATCATATTCATGTCTGGTCAACATGCTCATACAGTACATCATGAGTTAACACAAGTTCCAATTAATTATTTTTATGTTAATGTAGAGTTGTGGAGAGTGTGGGCGAGGATGTGGATGAGGTCGTCGAGGGAGATGTTGTGATACCTGTATTCTTGCCAGATTGTGGAGATTGTGCAGACTGCAAATCAAAAAAGAGTAACCTCTGTTCAAAATTTCCCTTTAAGCCCTCTCCTTGGATAACTGGAGACAAGACTAGTAGATTCACTGACGTAAAAGGAGAGGTTTTATACCATTTCCTAAATGTATCAAGTTTTACTGAGTATACAGTGCTGAACACTGCCAATATTGTAAAGATTGACCCTTCAATCCCACCAAGTAAAGCATGCCTACTCAGTTGTGGAGTATCAACAGGTATGGGAATCCATTTACTCATGTTATAAAGTTATGATCTCCCCTGTTGAGAAAATATGGTACATGTTGTCTAATTCAAGTTCGGTCAAGTTCATTAAGACTAGTGGTGGTTTAGTTGAATTCTCTTGAACTCTCACAGATCTCCAAACTCCCTGCTCATGAATTCTTGACTATTGTGCTTACACTGTGTACAACTATTTCCGATGCATGTGTTGTTTAGAGAAACAAAGCTGGTTTTAAGTGATGCATTTGGATAAGATGGCCGAACCTAAGTGTTTATCTTCACCTAGAGTTATTGATATGTTATTGCCTCTTAATGCATGTGTATTGCAATATTGACCACAATTTGGTTTTCAGGGGTTGGAGCTGCATGGAAAACTGCAAATGTTGAGGCAGGGTCAACTGTTGCCATATTTGGCCTGGGGTCGATTGGCTTGGCAGTACGATCTCTTGAGAATATATATATATAAGTGTTGCTTTACTCCTATTTCTCTTATTGATTTATATGACAGGTTTCTGGGATAACGTCATGGCTATTTGGTTTTTCTCTAGGTCGCAGAGGGTGCCAGAATATGCGGCGCTACAAAAATTATAGGGGTGGATGTGAATCAAGAAAAGTATGAATTAGGCGGGTACCTTTTATGGGCTAATGATGCTATTTTTTTCCAGAAATTTCATAGAATGAAATCCCAGGACGTGAATCACTTCCTTAAATGAGTACTTGGAGCATTGTGATCTTAGAGAATAATATCAAAATATTATTGAAGCCTCATCCAATAACTTGAGCTTCTAGGTGACATGTTATCAGAACTTTAATAACCAAATTATGTTGCATCTGTATTTGTTGATAATCATGAGAACGAGGGTTGACAAGGATGGGTTGCAAGCTATTTATATCTTCAAATTAATGCCAGAGTGTATTGCAATGATTTATGTTTGATGCTTTATTTTCATTTCCAAACAGGAAAAAATTTTGGAATCACAGATTTTGTCAATGTTGGAGAATGCGGGGATAAACCTGTGAGCCAGGTTTTCCTCTCAATCCTTTTATCTTATTGTTTACTTTCTCTTCCTTCCTAATCTTGTGCGAAGAAGCAGTTGTTAACAGTTAAAGAGGTGTTTTTTCTAGTGGTTTGAGATGAGTTCCTGTCTCAAATGGCTCTTGTTTTATGAGTTATAACTTGTGCTTATTGTTTAATGGAAACACGCTAACTATCTCTCTAAAATTGCTATATTGTGCTTTTAAATAGCAACTAGAAATCTTTTAGTTTAATTTTTCCTTTCTGTAAGAAAAAAAATTGGAGGGGTGAAAAGCTATTTGGTAATATTAGGATCTCAATTTTTTGGATATAAATGCTTCACTCTTCAATCATTGAGCAATTCGTTCTGAAGAGTTTTCTTTTTGCCACGTTAAACAGGTGATCAATGAGATGACTGGTGATGGAGCAGATTTTTGCTTTGAATGTGTTGGTTTGGCGTCCTTGATGGAGCAAGCATATGCTTGCTGTCGAAAGGTCTCTCTTCCAAAATGCCATTTCATCTTACTTCAATGCTCTAGTCTTCCCCTAGGCTTCCGATGAATTTATTCCACGCAGTAGCTTAACACAGTTGCAGAGGCAACAAAGACAGTTTGTTTGTTTATATGATTGTGTATGGTGGATAATCTTGTTATTTGTATATCTGTGTGTAATTCAGGGATGGGGAAAGACAATCATTCTAGGAGTGGAGAAACCAGGGTCACAGGTCACCTTTCCATGTTCAGATGTCCTTGTGGGTGGGAAAACCCTCATTGGAGCCTTGTTTGGTGGTCTCAAAGCTAAATCTGATATTCCAATTCTCTTAAAGCGTTATATGGATAAGGTGAGCTATTCTTTTCTTGTATATCATGGCTTAAGCAAGACTATTATCCAACAATACAACTGGTTTGATTGTGTAACCTCCTTTATGTTTTTGCCATTAGAGGTACAATATTGTGCGTACATGTTGTTGTTTGCTAGGATTGTCCTCATCTTAGTAGGTCATTTTAAGCATTTAAGTAGCTATTTCCCCTTGGTGATTTATGCTTTGGCATGTTAATTCTAAGTGGTTTTGCAGATGTGTGCTTAGTTACAAAATGTTTATCTTTCAGGAACTAGAGTTGGATAAGTTTGTGACCCATGAGGTCAGTTTTGAAGACATTAACAAAGCTTTTGATTTATTACTTGAAGGAAAGAGTATCCGGTGTGTAATTTGGATGGACAAATAAGCAAAGCTACTGCAAAGGTGTTTGTATATCATGACTCTTGAAAGTTCTCATTTAAGCGTCTGCCCTTCTATATCTGTACAATGTTTGTGGGGTTTGATCTTCAAACAAATAAAGGCAGAGTCTATTGGAATATCAATAAAAGCATATTTTGGATTCAGGGAAGCACTTTTTTTTTTCTATAACAACTAACATTGGATACAAATCTCCTCGATTATGATACCGTAAATGCATTAAATGCTTCGGTGAAGTATTCATTGAGGGAGTGTTGTACTTTCTTAAATGACCTAAAATGTCTTGGCCGATAAACTCCAAAGCTAGCCTCCTCTTGCACCTCCCATTAAATGGTTGCTGAGCAAATGAATAAACTGTCATTGTCCAGTTTCCATTCAACATACAAGCAGTAATCATCATCATCATCATCATAAACCAGAACCCATCATTTCCCTTAGAGCATCTCTACGACTGCAAATAAATGTGCCTTTTGTTATAGATCATTCCTTGCGTTGGCACTCCAAAATGTGACGTTCGGTCTATCCCCCTTTTTGAATGAACCTCCTTTTGGATTTCTGACATCTTGTTTAATGTCACCACACCTTTTAACCTCAGGGAGCGAGTTTGGAAATGGATCAGCTAAGAGTCTGAATACTTTTGAGGAAAGGTGGTGGCTAGTCTTCTGGTTGAAGAGCACCCCTCCTCGTTACCATTGCTAGTGCTAAGTGATTGAATTCTTGAATGCATGCTGATAATGTGTGAGGACCATAGAGTGTTGAAGCGGCTTGTATGACTCATTATGAATATGCAAAATCATAATAGGCTCAGTATGTGGCTAGTGATATTTTTTTTCTTCCACAACAACATTTTCAAGCTCTAGTGTTTGACATATGCATTGATCCTGATCAAATCTGTTAAGTGAAAACCATTCATAAGAGTCATGATACTCTTGTCTTCCTACTCTTATAGCCTCATCATTTCATCCCATAATGAGAATGAAAACATTTAATGCGTAGACTTATTGTCTATGGCTAACCCTTATAAATGGTTTTCTATTACTCTCCAAGGCATACCCCTATCTTTGTTGCTCGTATTCTTCAAAAGTTGCAACATACTGAGAGCAAGTGTTTGTCAGGCCAGCTATGACAACGTACGATCAGTTTACTTATCAATGTCTCCTTTACTTTCCCTCTTAGTCGACAACTAGGCACCGTCGTGAGCTCTGCATATGTCAAGATCCATGATAGTTTGTTTTTTGGCACTAACTATAAATCAACTCATTTCATCATTGAGGGAAAGAGTACAAAGCTCCTGGAACCGAAAGTATGATCTATTTTTCCAGCCTAAGTATTTGAATAGGAAGAATTTCTGGTTGCATGAGATGGAAGCAACAATTATTGAAAATAAATCTCTGCTAGGCAACTCATCCGGACACTCTTAGCCAGACCAGTCACAGTCCTTCATGTCTTACCATCCACGCATAAGGCTCAAACATTTCTCCCGAGGATAGTAAAACAGCCTTCGGTTTTTGGCATTCTACTTGGAATTGACTTAGTTCTTTTAAAAGGTTCCTTATTTTCATGTGAAAATTATCGTATATTGTTCCATAAAGCTTCAAATAGCCTATGAGCATTTTTAAGAATGAGACTAAGGTACGAACCTCTGTATCAACTTGCTAAAAACCAAACATGCCAGGCTCATCTGTGGTTCCAGTAGCAAAACCTAGACCAAGGGCTACAGGACAAGTCCTAACCTTGGTCTTTCCACTTAGCTCCACTTCAATTTCACTAAAGTTCTGGTACACGTGGTGATAGTCGACCTTTCCAGTCAATTCCTTGGTGGCAGATAAGAAGACAAGAACATATCAACGGCCTTGTTGAATTGCCTCTCTCCAATGATCTTCATGCTCAATATATCATCCGGGTATCTTTAAGAAAATCCATGGAGTCAAGTCTAAGCTTATTGATATTTAAGGGCTCATTTGATTTAAGTCTATCCAGTGAAAGCTTCGGTACCCAGGTCCTCGACCATGCAGAGGGTGACATCGCCATGGCATGAAGAGTGATTAAAGTCACAAGGTTTTCCACTATCAGTGCAAAATGCAACTCATTCAACTCGGCAAGCAAGATTTATTCTGTCAGGTTTGACAACGTTGATATAATCAATTCAACACAGGTTATTGCTAGCAATTGAAAAGGGACTCGAGGATCTAGTTGGTGGCCCAAGAAAAGAGAGGTAGAGGTAGAGAGAATCTCTTCTGGTGAACTATGAGAAGTGAGACTCAGATCCATGGTTCCACAGGTTAGCATCTAGTCCTTCAACTAATGAGCTATCTTTGCGGGCTGGTATATAACAATCAAATATTGCAGAAGATGGAAATTCTCCCTTGAAGTTGTGGACACGCTACGTGATGATGAATGAGATTCGATGGAAGTGAACCAGTCCTCGAAAAACCTAGCGGCAGCACCCTTGTTGTCTCCACTGATGAGTTTGTTGTCTCTGGACATTGAGGTTCCATGAGTGGCATCCCAGCTGAATGCTCCAATGCTCTTACCACTAGAATTATCTACAAACTTCAAAAAGGTCATTTCTCTGTCAACATTGGCTGGATATCGTGCTCTCTCTTCTGCTGGGTTAAGTAGATGTGCACTTAGACTCTTATTTATCCCAGCATTTTCTACGTCCCCTTTAAAACAAAACAATACCAATGCAATCCGCCATTGTTTTTGAACTAGGAAAGCAGTCTAGTTGCAAAAGCTAAGCAGGCTCACTTTAAAACTGGAAAGAAGAAAATGCTTGATTAATTTGATTGCCCGTGTTAATGAAAATTGAGCCAGGCTTCAAATTTTCTTTCATGTACAAAGCTCCAAACCTTCAGATTAATCATCAAAATGACGGGATTATTATTATAATCATCAAACAACTTCTTTATCTTGTCATTTACTAGAATTGGTTGCTCTTATTTTACCTTGATCTTAGTCTCTTGACTACTTTAATAGCCATAAGTTGTGGGCCATGCCAGCATCAAGATTGACATAAGCAAACCTTGCCGCCTGGCCATTCATATCTTCCACAATTAAAGTCCTGGCTCTTAACCTGAAATGCACGCAACACTGTTCTGTTCCATATTGGCATAACCCATCATGTTAACCTCGGAAGCAGGACCGGTCAAGTCATAACTCCCCACCCCAATCAAGTGCTCACCATTAATGACTCTTGTGATGGCAAAAGCAACAAGAAGTGAAAGAAAATGAGAGTCTCTATATGATTTCTCACTTATCATTTCTGTCTCATTACAAATTTTCATTGCCTCTGTAGCTATATAAAGGCACTGGAAGCTTCTTGGATTCTTTCGTGATGTTAAAATTTTCTTAGTAATCGGTGACTTGATTCATGGTCAGCTTGTTTTTTTGGTAGGGACTCGAGTTGTCATAAGGTATTTCTTCTTGGTCTAGTCCGTTCGAGGAGATTATCATTGCATGTTTTCGTCCATTATTTTGTGCAACGATGCTTTTCAGCGACCAAATAAGCATCGCTTGCAGAATACTATGGACCACGGTTAAATTATATTATTGAGTGGTGTGTAAATTTCAGTATTGTATTATTTGATGGAGTGTTGCTATTAAAATCGATTTAGCATGATATATCAATTTGGTGATCCATGGATCTAGCTTAGATTGAATTTTTCATTAAATTAGATGCAAGATAACTATATCAAATCTGATTAACTTCAAAGATTAACTTATTAATTATTTAAATAATTAGCCTGAGTTTTTTTTCTTTTTTTTTTAAAAGACAAGATTCTTAAATCAATATTATTTTATATAAAAACAACCCACCCATCTGATTTTTATCTAAGTTTCAGGTCAATTAACTTTGATACAAGATGAGTCCTATATTAATTATGATTTCTTAAACAAAAAGACCATAAACATTTTTTATTATTGCGAAAAAATATTATTTTTGGATATATATATTCTTAGTAAAATAATTAGTCAAAAATTTACCTTAAAAGAATCAATATCTAATCCATCTTTCTATAAACTAGTTTTTTTTTCACAATAATTTAATTGTTTTCTTCTCTAAAATATCTTCCATTTCTACAAATTCTCAAATCTCATAAAAAATGACTAAATTAAAAATGCATTGAGAAAAAAAATGATTTAGAAATTGACAAGTGCAAAATATACATCTATTTATATTCCTTTTACATTATGTTTTTTAACATCTTTCAAACTTATTTCAACATATTGAAAGTTATTTTATGGGTCTGGCATGTTTAAGAGACTTTGTGGATTACTTGCTATAAAATAGGAGTTTTTGCACTTTATATTTCGGACCTTTGTTTCATGTTTCAGGTTTTAATTCCTAAAGAGGAGTTTTAGAATTGAAATTATAGCTATCAAGTTTGCTGGAAAAGTATTGTAGGCAGAAATTCAATGCAAATTTGGGCATTCAATTGGAACAACAGCGTCAGCCCTAACTCTGTTCGCACATCAACACTAAAATGAGCATATTTGGAGCATACGATGTCGAAATCAAGTGATTCAAAAGCCCAAATTCATCTACACATTTAGGACTACAACTTTCATATGGCCCAGAGTCAATAAAAAGTAAAAACCATCTGTAGCACGAAAATCCTGGTGCAAGCTGGATGATGGGATATCCTCTCTAATGTGTCAAAGATTAGATAGATTTTCTCTACAACATTTATCTCCTACTTTTTAGCTTGAGTAACAACATTAGGGTCAGGATTCTTCCAAAATAAAAGGGAAGAGACAAGCAAGCAAGGGCTGCTACACTTTTTCTCCATTAATTTTTTAGATTCGGTAGTAAACAAAAAGGCATGAGCAGCTGATTCACTTTCTTGGTTCATAGGGGATAGCATCCATCTTTATTATTGGTTGTGAGAAGTAGCATTTCCATTGTAATCCTTACACTTTCAAGTATTTATTTATCTTTGTCCAGAATTTAAGCTATTGATTTCGGATTCATGCTTATGGAATTGGTTTGATATGGTTTATGTGCTTTCTATGTTTCTTTCAATCCATAATTATTGTGGGAAACAAGAATAAGAAGCAAGTAAATTAATTTGATTGTCTTATCTATCGCATTAATTTATTAAAGATGAATATAACAAGTAGATGTTCAAGCTTTTGAATGTTGGCTAGGCATAAATTGCGTAGATCTTGATCTTAAAGCTATTGTTGAATGAAGAAAGATTGTTTCTCAATACTTAATTCGCCTGATGATAAGGAACTAATTAGAAGTTTATTCGGATTAGTTTAACATACCTCTAGATTTCTCTTAACTTTAATGGAAACCTAATTTATTTGCTTGATGTAAAAGAATATTAATTTAACTTCTATGATTAACCGATTTATAGGAATAGAGGAATCACCTCTTTGAACCGAGTTGTCAATATCTTGATTAGCACTTTTATTTATTTAATTCTTGTTGATTCAAACAATTCCTTTTCTTTTTAATTTGATATTTATAGGAAAATAAATTAATTTCTCTTGAGCTCGACCTGATCTTTACCACCATAGTATTAAAATTATCATTTTGATAAAAATAAAATCAGAATTAATTTACAGCGGTTTCAACTTTCAACGACATCTTAAATCCCAGAAGAATTAAAAATCGAGTTAATAGGATACACCGAATATACACTCGATGCACAGAGCAACATGAGATCCTTTGTTGCTGGCCCGATGCTTGTCACTTTTTCCCTCGAGACTATTACCATTTTCGTTTTTATTATCATTGCCCATGATCGTTAATCCTTGCTGTAACATAGCTTGCCATCAATATTCAAGGTGTCTCAATTGCATAGAAACCTTTTAAATCACTCCAAGCTGTGTGAAGTTTGTCATATGTCCTCACAACATTCAATCAAGGGCCTACTAAAAACTAGTCTAAAATAAATATCATTTCCCACTTCAATTTCTCTTCAAAATCACATCTTTTCCACCTCAGGCAGTTATTATTCCCCATCCTTAGATCCACCATTTGTCTCTAGTGCTGACCGAAAGAAAAAGGAAAATTGATACGATCTAGACTAGTGCCAACCGATGATAATAAACATCTACAAACCTAATATATTCAAATGGAGAGATGCTACAATTCAATGTGCAATAAAGGCACAAAGCTTCCATTGCATGGCCCTTGAAGCCAACGTTAATGGAGGTAACATACAGTGGTACTTGATCAAAGAAATGTCACTTGCTGTTTTTCCTTTCCTCATCCGTACATCCATGGCCACCGAGAAGTCCTAGGGTTTCGACAAATGCATGCATCGCTCTTTTGTTTGGTCTCGGTCAAACCCCACCACTTCGACACCATCATCTCAAAGCAGTCGCCTTACTGATCTTCCAATTCGTAGCAGGATCAGGTGCCCGTTTAATTATTTGTTTATTTGTGCGGTGCAAACGAAACATGAATTTTGATCTCGAGGGCTAGCATGGAAATTGCAATTTGCCCATATCCTTAGTCACTTCCCGGCCCCACCACGCAAACATTTCTCCGATAGCACTACCCCGCTAATTAACTATCAAATTTTATAGAGGCTAGAGTTAAACTACAGCTGTACGTGGATTAGTAGCCAGACCTTGTTTAGATTCTTTCACTATCTAGATTTGTAAAACCTCCCATCAGACGAATGTGGTGTGATATCATGAACTTATCCGGATTGAGCTTTAATTTGATTAATTATTTATAAAGAATAATATAAATTATATTATAAAAATTCAAGTTTTTAAATAAAATAATATTTTAATATTATATCAAAACCTTAATAATCTTATAAATTCAAAGGGATAAAAAATCAATTAGTATAGGTGATAAAATATAAAAGTGATCAGGGCAAAGAAGCACGATCACTACAACCACATCTGCAACACATACAAAATTAGAGCATTGATTCATTTAGTTAATTATCAAAAAATCATTTAATGAAAGACCATGCTAGCTCTTGCCTTAGTTTCTTTTGCTTTGTCCTGTAACTATCAGAATAAATATTTTTTCATTGATATGGTCTCCAGAAATAAAGTACCAGGATAATTAAACAAAGGAAATGATCCTGAAAACATGAAATTTAAAACCCTGAATAAACTGACGTACAAAGCAAATATGGAACTCATTTTGGCAGAATGCCAAACCATAAACAAACCACACATTCAAGCAAACACCATAATCATTTCATAGAAAACAAAACAAAAAAAAAAATGATGAACTCGTAGGAAGCAATACCCTTGATTATCTCTCCTAACCTTCCTGAGATTTGGAGTGGTACCCAGGAAGCTTCCCCTTGATCTTATCCATTATTCCCCTCTTCTCCTTGGGCTCTCCTTCATGGGAGGCCTCAGTTTCAGTAGGACCAAAATCAGTTGGAGAAGTAGCCTCTTCAGTTTTCTTATGTCCGGGTATTTTATCTTTGATTTTGTTAAGAAGACTCCTTTTCTCCTCGGGTTCAAGGGGTGCCTCTGTGTGTGAAAATGCAGGTTCTGTATAAGTAGATTCACCTGGAGAAGAGACCTCTTCAGTTTTTTTATGTGCTGGCACTTTCTCCTTAACCTTTTCAAGGAAACCCTTCTTCCCTTCTGGTTCAAGAGGTGTTTCTGTGTGAGGAAATGCAGCTCCAGTATAAGCAGACTCAGCTGGAGGAGGGAACTCTTCGGGTTTTTGATGTTCTGGTATTCTTTCCTTGACTTGGTTAAGGAAACCCTTTTTCTCCTCTGATTCAAGGGGTGTCTTGTTGTGATAAACTGGAGCTTCAGCTGGAGGAGTAGGAGGGGCATCTTCGGTTTTCTTATATGCTGATATTTTATCCTTGGTTTGGTCAATAAAACCCCTATGATGCCCTGGTTCAACATGCGTCTCTGTGTTACGAACTGCAGCTCCAGAATAAGCAGATTCAGCTGAAGGAGGGACCTCCTTAGTTTTTTTAGGTGTCTGTATTCTTTCTTTAGCTTGGTCAATAAAACCCTTTTTCTCCTCCGGCTCAAGGGGTGTCTCTGTGTGATAAACTGCAGCTTTAGTTGGATAGGGAGAGACATCTCCAATTCTTTTGTTTGCTGGTATTCTCTCCTTGTCTTGGTCGAAGAAACCTTTTTTCCCCTCTGGCTCAAGAGGTTTCTCTGTGCGATTAACTGCAACTTCAACTGGAGGAGAGACATCTCCTGTTTTCTTAAATGGAGAAGAAGGGGTCTCTTCAGCTTTTTTATATGTTGGCATTCTTTCCTTGATTTGGTCGAGGTAACCCTTCTTTTCCTCCGGTTCAAGAGGTGTCTCCGTGACAGTTTCAGGCGGAGAAGGGGCGTCAGCTTTTTGATATGCTGGCATTCTTTCCTTGATTTGGTCGAGGTAACCCTTCTTTTCCTCCGGTTCAAGAGGTTTCTCCGTGACATTTTCAGTCGGAGAAGAAGGGGCGTCTTCGGCTTTTTTATATGATGGCATTCTTTCCTTGATTTGGTCGAGGTAACCCTTCTTTTCCTCCGTTTGAAGAGGTTTCTCCGTGACAGTTTCAGTCGGAGAAGAAGGGGCGTCTTCGGCTTTTTTATATGATGGCATTCTTTCCCTGATTTGGTCGAGGTAACCCTTCTTTTCCTCCGTTTGAAGAGGTTTCTCCGTGACAGTTTCAGTCGGAGAAGAAGGGGCGTCTTCGGCTTTTTTATATGATGGCATTCTTTCCTTGATTTGGTCTAGGTAACCCTTCTTTTCCTCCGGTTCAAGAGGTTTCTCCATGACAATTGCACCCGGAGAAGAAGGGGCGTCAGCTTTTTTATATGATGGCATTCTTTCCTTGATTTGGTCGAGGTAACCCTTCTTCTCCTCTGGTTCAAGAGGTGTCTCCATGACAGTTTCAGACGGAGAAGAAGGGGCGTCAGCTTTTTGATATGCTGGCTCGAGGTAACCCTTCTTTTCCTCTGGTTCAAGAGGTTTCTCCGTGACAGTTGCACCTGGAGAAGAAGGGACCTCTCCAGTAGTGTTATATGCTGGCATCATTCCCTTGATTTGTTCAAGGAAACTCTTCTTCTCTTCGGGTTTAATATCCTCATGTTGCTTCACCTCATCAACAGGCTAAATTATTTTTTAACGAGAAAAGAACAATCAGGTTCAAGAAAAACTCAAAACAACTAAAATAAACAAATGAAATTAATATATGAATCGAAATTAATCAGAAACTTACAGAGCTGTTGTCTGATCGATGAATCTTCTCTTCATACTCAGTGGCAGCCACCTCCTCATGAGGCTTCTCTTCTTTTTTCTTCCCCATGAAACCAAAAAACCCACGATCCGTGGTCTCAACACCACCACTCTCTTCACCAGCTTTGGTCTTGGTCTCATACTCATGGCTCTTGCTTTCCTCGGCCATACTGATCAGATTCACAATCCGAACTTAAGAAACAGAATATGTAAACTAAAGGCACTGCAAAATGAGTAAGCTTTTGTGTGAAGTAATTTGCTTCTGTGACTGGGTTTCAGCTGAGCAGGGGTGATGGGCTTTTATAGCACTGATACGCAGAGATAGCGCGATTAAAGAAATAATAAAACCTAAGGAGCTTGGCCAATCAAGTCTCACTTCTGTAGCCGACGTGTTCATCTAAAGAAAAGAAAAATAAAACCAACAGCACGTACCTATACGCGCTTTGATACTCTGCCAGGTGTCCGTTAATCAGAGACTAGCATAGTTACCCTACCCGCGCGGGTCTGATATGGCCAAGGACCCGATGAGTTTAGTGGATGAAACACACTCCCTGTCTTGAAGCTACTCCTTTACGGATTGATCCACCGGGTTATTTAGGTTTGATTGAACCGATGTACTATTCGGTATGGAAAGAAATTCAAAACTCATGTTTTGGATAGAATTTTTAAAAATAAAATGATTTTTATTTGAATAAAAACTAAAAGCAGGTTCACCGGAATTGATTGGAGCAATAATGGATGGTACACAAGGTTATTTGGGTCTGGCCATATTAATATTTATTTTGATCAAGAGTGATTTCAAGTAATATGGTTTAACCTGTTTTTTTATTTATTTTTTTAATTATGTATTCATTTAATATATTTTTTAAAATATTTTTAGCTCTTAATATATGTATATAAAATTAAAAAAAACTTGAAAAAAATATCTTCAGCCACCTTACCAGCATTTTAAGTCGGCAGATATTTTTGTGAACGATGTAGAAGCGTGTTGGATACGCGGGGAATGTGTAGAGTGACAGTCTAAAGGTAATGAAAGGAGAGGAGAAAGTTGAGAAAGACGTCGTTGTGATTGAGGGATATTTTGTGACACGTGGAAGGAGAGCACGAAGAGTTGTTCCCTAAGTGGGACCCGGAACCAGAAGTGTCGGCCTCCACTGGATGAATATGGAAGGGGCGGTGTATGTCGGTGTGAGTTCTTGGACGGGAAAAACTCCCTTACGATTTTGCTTGCTTGCTTTTTTTTTCCTTTTTTTTCTTTTATCTTTTCCTAATTTAAAATTATTGGTATTTGAATTGGCTATTAAATTTATTTTAGCGAGGATTAATAATATGAAATAAAAAATAAAAGATTGGGTGCCTTTCACTAGTATCATCTCCCGAAATATATTTACTATCCAAATTTTATGGGTCTACAGTACCATATTTTTTTAATATAAAAAATATTAATTATATATATTTTTTATTATAATATAAATTTAGTCAAAATAATAAACCTATACAGAATTACTATGATGTGTAAGTTTTCTATAAAATATATGAATTTTAAATTGATATAAATTTATTTGTTTAATAGTTTTTAATAAGATAACCAAAATAAAATTATTATCATCATTAAAAAAGCAAGAAGATTTAGATATTTGAATTATTGAATTCATTATATTAAGATTAGTTTATTTTATAAATCAATTTAAATCACATTTCAAAATAATATATAAATTATGAAAAGACCTGAAATAATCAAATAAAAAATAATTAGTTATTTTTCTATCCATAAAAATATAAAAATATAAATTGAAAATTCATCTCTACGTTACCGTCATTTTCATTACTATAATAGTTAAAATTATTATCAATATTACTATTAAAACAATTAAAATCATTAAATTACCTAAAAAAAAATCAAAACATTTTAACAAAAAACCAATAAAAAATAATTACTAAAATTATCATTATTATTGAGCAAACAATAAAATCATAAAATTATTTGATCCGAAAAATAGATAAAATAACATAAACACAAAAAAAAGAACAAATGAGCAATATTAATTTTAAAATAATCATCAATATGAATTAAAATTTCAGAATGGAACCCAGTAAAAATAAAACTCTCACAAAAAATAAATAAAATAATAATAATCTAAAAGCATAAATAAATAAATCCGGACATAAAACAATCATTGTCCAAGCATTATATTTTTTTATTTTTTTAATGTTTTTAGATCATTTTTATGTGTTGATGATAAAAATAATTTAAAAAAACAATTATCATTTTAATATATTTCTAAACAAAAAATATTTTTTTAAAAAAATCAATCACATTTCCAAGTAAAATAAAAAATATTTCATGGAAAAAAAACACAATAAGAAAAAAAGCTATAAAAAAATTGGATTCGATGATTAATCATGACACGCTTAAGCTAGCTTAGATATCCCCATTATAAAAAAACAAATAATATATATATATATATATATATATATATATATATATATATATATATATATATTTAAGTGGAAAGGGAAAAAAAATATTTGATAAAAAAATAATTAGAAAAAAAAACAAAAAACAACGTAGAAAAAAAAGAAGAAGAAAAAAAGCAAGAAAGTAAGAAACAAAAAAAGAAGAAGCTGATAGTAGGATTCAAACTCGCGCCCTCGAAATACAACCGCGTGCTTTGGACCAACTAGGCTATCTCAACATATCCTGCATGGTTCATGATAATATATATTAATAGTGAGTTTTACTGTTGACAAAATAAAAACATGTTAAAAGTGAGATTCAAACTCAAGCCCTTTTGGAAGACAACCATAATGTCGCGTTTCTATGACCAACTTGGCTATCTCAACATATCGTTCATAATTCACGAAAACATATATTAATAGTTGAGTTTATTGTGGATTCGCACAGTAAAACTGAAACGCGTTTTATACATATCTATAATTATAATATTTTTTTTACGATTAATATTTAGATTATTAAAAATTAAGTTTTATTATTTTTTATTGTTTATTTTTAATAAGATTGTTCAAGTCTCGTAGCATGTATTGTAAATTTAACAAGTTAACTTATACTTGTTTTTAATTATTATTTTTTAATTTAATCATTCAACATTTTATTAATTAAAATTAAACTTCATGATTTATTTTAGTTTGTTTTCTATGATATTATGCGAGTCTTATTATTTAAGTCACAAGTTTTTCATGTTATCATGGTTTTATTCAAGTTTTTTTTATTATGTCTTTTTTTTATTTTTATTTTCATTTTCATTTCTTATCAACATTTTAATTGAAATTTAAGTTTTATTGTTTACTTTTATTGAGTTGTTTCAGTCTTGTAAACCAAGTCATTTATTTAACAACATGACCCTAGTTGACCCTTATCATTTTCCCCTTATTCTAATTGAGTTGTTTTTCATTTTTTTCATCTATCATCAAGTTGGTTTTAAATTATACTCTATGATTTATTTTAATTTATTTTTTATCCTTTAATATTAAGTTAATTGACAATCAAGTTTTAAATTTGTTTTGATTAGCTTTTGTATATAGTTGTCCTGAACTCATGATATGAAATGACCCAAATCAATTTTTTGTATATAGTTTCAAATTTGTTTTGAATTTTTATAAAACAAGTTATATTTTTATTAATTGTCAATGATATTTTTAGAGCCATCAAATTGATCAAATCAAATCAGCTTTACCTCCACGTTAATATGTAGATTTTTCTCATGTTCAGAAAAATTAGACCTGACCTTTCACATATCAATAATTTAGTTTGTGCTAAGATTAAAAGATCATGGGCAAAAATATATAATATATGAATTCAACTTTGTTTAGCTGACAGAAAACATATTCAATCCAGTTATTAACGACCATTTAATTGGATGTGTTTGCCTGGATAAAATAAAAACCTATTGATAAATTATCTGAAAACAATTAATTAAATTAAGGATTTATTTGTGCTTGTTAGATTACCATTTTAAAAACATCTATTTAATGGTTTTTGTGTAGCACACTTTGCAAACCAGCACACACACACACACATTTTTTGATTTGATAAAACTTTTCCCTCCAGAAAGCCTGTTTTGTAAGACCAAGTAAGTAAATAAAATATCGACTATTCCGAGTTCTTACAAAAAATATATGATCATACTCGAATTTGATATTCACTATACAGGTCTCAAATATTTTACCACTATGTTATGTCTCTTGCGGGCTAATTTAAAAATAACACACACATGTACACAACACTGTTAAATTATATAATCTCGGTTTGAATTATATGAAAATCATGTTACAGACCAAATTACACAGAAAATGCTAAATCTTTACATAATATATTTCATTATGCTTGAGGGTCTTAGTGAGTTCATTATATTTTTAAATGGGATGGAGAAAAATAACATAAATTTATATAAATTTAAGGTGACCAGTGCACTTTGATGTTGTAAGATGCGTTGCTTAGGCGTCCAATTCGTCGTTTAGGGTGGCAGATATTTATATTTTAAAGATGCCGATTTATGAATTACACACTGATCCACTTTTCGAGTTGCTGGCGCGGTGGACTCTGTGAGTGCAAGCGACTGCTTCCAACCGTTCCCACTTCTTCACTTGTAATTCCACGTTACGAAAACGGAAGGTCATGTGATGATCCGAGAGGAATCCGTTGATGCCGAGGATGGCTTTTATCATATAGATATGATACTAGTTAGGGCTGAATAAATATTTTTTATATAATTATTGATATTAAAATAATTAATAAATTTTATTAGTTTAAAATAAAATATAATTCTATATATGTAAAGTTTAATATATAATAAAATACATTAACACGTCCTATTATAACAGCAACAACATTGAAGACTTAACATCTAAAAATATCATTATTATTATTGCTAAAATAATAAAAATTATTAAATTATTCCAAGAAAAAAAAACTCAAAAACATTAATAAAAGAGGAAGCAAGAAGAAAAACTAAGACTATTATTGTTGTTGTTATTATTGTTGTTGTCTGGATAATAAGAAAATAAATTCAATAAAAGAATAAAAAAACCGAAAAACTTTAACAAAAGAGCAAACAAAATAAAAATGAATAAAAATAAAAATTATTAGCTAAAAAAATTATTTGACATGAAAATAAAAGAAAAAACTAATAAAAAAATAAAAAGAAAAAACAAATAAGAAATATCAATTTTCAAATGATCATAAACACAAACTAAAATTTAAAAATAAAATTTTTGGAAAAAAAATATTATCTCAACAAAAGAGAAAATAATAAAAATTAAAACCAAAACTAAAGACACACATATATAAACATGGATAAAAATATAATTATTTAAGAACTATAAAAAATTAAAAGAATTATAAATAAAAAATCAAAAGTACAAGGGCCATAAACAAAACCAAATATATTATCAATTTCAATCAAACGAAAAAGATTGAAAAATCAAATAAAATATAACATCTATACATGTAAAGTTTGATATAATGAGACACATCAATACACCCTATTATAACAACATGAACATCAAAACCTTGACATCTAAAAATATCATTACTATCACTGCTAAAATAACAAAAATTATTAAATTATCCTGTCCAAAAAAATCAAAAACATTTTAAAAAGAGAAAGCAAGAAAAAAACTATAAGTATTATTCTTATTGTGTTAATAATAGAAAAAAAATAGAACAAAGAAAAAAAAGTCAATAACTTTAACAAAAAAAACAAACAAAAAAAATAAAATTATAAGCAAAAAAATAATTTTATGTCAAAATAAATAAATAAAACAATCAAAAACAATAAAAAGAAAGAAAATTAAAAAAAATCATAAGTGAAAAAAAAGCAAAAAAAAAAGAAAAATATAAGCCAAAAAGCTAATGCAATTCACACGCTAAGCAGGGGTCGACCCTTGCCCTCCACGCAAACAGGCGCACTTGATTACCACTGAGCTACAAGTCTTTCATTGTATCTTGTTGTACAAATATAAATAAATATCATTCAAACAGCGAACTAAATGACCCAGACCGAAAACTGAACAACGCTATTACAATTCATAGTGATTTGTCTCACATGCTACAATAATCGAATCATGAGCTCTTTTAGTATATAGTACTAGTTAGATTGCTCGCATTATGTTGCGGGTAACATACAATTTTTATAATTATTGGATTTGAAGCAATTTATAGATTTTACTAATTCAAAAATAAAATATAATGTCTACATATGCAAAGTTTGATATGGTATAACACATCAATACACGCTACCGCAATAATAATATCGAAGCTTTAACATCAAAGAGATGGAAATAAATAATTGTTTCAAAAGTTTTTTCAACAAAAAAATACAGAAAACATAGTATTTTTACAATATTTACATCAACCTTTGTGATATTGTCAATTTACACTACGTCGTAGGTCGAGTAAATAATTTTTATAACTGTTGAGATTAAAATAAAATATTTATACATGTAAAATTTGATATAATGAAACACATGAATATACCTTATTATAACAACAATAACATTAAAGTCTTAACATATAGAATTATCATCACTATCACTACCAAAATAATAAAATTAATAAATTACCCCAAGAAAAAAAATACAAAAAACTTTAACAAAAAAGCAAATAAGAACAAAAATTATTATTATTATTATTATTATTATTAATATTATTATTGCGCTAATAATAAAAAAAAATTAAATCAAATCAAAGACTAAAAAAAGTATAAAAACTTTAATCAAAGAGCAAATAAAAAAAATATAATAAATGAAAAAACAAAAACTATTAGCTGAAAAAAATCATCTAACTTGAAAATTAGAAAAATTATCCGCCCCATGTTGCGGGCTGAACAAACAATTTTTATAAGATTTGCTGGATCAAAATTAAAATATAATATTTGTATATGCAAACTTTAGTGTAATGAAATAGATCAACACACCCTATTATAACAATAATAACAACGGAGTCGTAACACCTAAAATTATCATTGTTATTACTATTAAAACAATAAAAATTATCAAATTATTCCTAGAAAAAAAAATATTAACAAAATAGTAAGCAATAAAAATAATCATATTATTATTATTATTATTATTAAAGAAAAAGTAATTAAATGAAAGACTAAAAAATCCTAAAAACTTTAATAAAAGATCAAATAAAAAAAAAAATCATTGTTACTATCAAAATAATAAAAATCATAAAATTATCCCGAGAAAAAAAACCTATAAAACATTAACAAAAAAGTAAGAAAAAAAACAATTAAATTATTATTATTATGATGATGATGATGATGATGATGATGATGATGAAAGACAAAAAAAATCCAAATAACTTTAACAAAAGATCGAATAAAAAAATAAAATAAAAATAAAAATTATCATTATTATTACTGTCACAGCAATAAAAATTATCAAATTATCTCCAGAGAAAAAAATCTAAAAAACATTAATAAAAAATAAAGCAAGAAAATTATTATTATTATTATTATTATTATTATTATTATTGTGCTAATAATGAAAAAATAAAATAAATGAAAGACTAAAAAAAACTTAAAAACTTTAACAAAAGATCAAACAAACAAATAAAATAAAAATTATCAGGTAAAAAAAAGTCATTTGACTTGAAAATAAAAATAAAGAAACAAATAAAAAACTAAAAGAAAGAACAAAGGGAGAAAAAAACATAAATATCAATTTTCAAATCATTAATACAAAATAAATTTTAAGAGCTATTTAAAAAAAAAAATCACCTCAACAAATAAAAATATAACAAAAATTAAAAATCAAAACTAAGAACACACTTATATACATGGACAAAAGTAGAGATTATTGTAGAAATATAAAAAAATATAGGGATTAAAATAAAAAGATTAAAAGTATAAAGGCTGAAATGAAAATTAGATATAAAGGGATTAAAATAAAAGGTTAAAAGTATAAAGGCCGAATGAAAATCAAATATATTATCAATTTCAATCAAAGGATAAAATTAAAAAAATTAAAACTATTGTACCAAATAAATTAATCTTTTTAAATTCAATATGGAAATCAAAAGAAAGAGGACTGAAGTGAAACATTAACATTGGATTAATTTCATTTGAAAGACTCAATCGAACTAAATCAAAACATATATAACAAAAATCAGGATCATAAAAAAATTAAAAGTACAGGGACCGAAGTGAAAATGAACCAAAACAAAGGGACTCTCCTGCACTTTTATGTGCAAGAGACAGAGAAACGACTCCGGCGGCTTTAATTCGGGCTCAATTGGCGAGATTGGAATTTTCGGAGACCGATTTGAATTTTTCCAAGCCAATTATGCGAAATCGGGGACCCAATTGAATAAATTGAGAATTTAATGGAAGATTGAGGGTTAAATCGCGCAAATCAGAAATCGAGGATCAAAATAAAAAGGCGCGTAAAGTCAAGATTAATATTTGAAATTCTGGGGGGTGTAATTGCACAAAATCGTAAATTTAAATCTAATTGGGTATGCATTTAGAACAATTACAAATTGAAGGACCAAAATGTACTTTGACCCCTCAAAGCAGCACACATAGCTGCCAACCCGCCGCTGCCAGCAGACCTACTGCCGCAGGATATAGGATACCGTTGCTTGCAAGAAGACCCGCGGAAGCATATCAAGAGAGACGCCGATAGGTCATCTACAGTGACCGGATCACTCCTCATGCACATTCAAATAGGGCGTGAGGCAGAATATATCGTTGATGTTTGGATAAATACCCTACAAACAAGCCAACACTAAAATGAAACCAACAATAAAAATAAAATCATAAAATTACCGATATACCCTTGTGTCTAAGTCATCAATTCTACCTTATTAGGGGCTTTATACGTATTTAACTATTTTTTAAAAAATATAAAATAAAAAAAAAAAGACGGACCGGACCGAACCAGTCTAAAAATGTGAAATTACAGCAGAGCCCCTCCACCCATGAGCCCTTTTTTGTCTTTTTCAAGGGCTAAAAGTGTTAATTTACTGTATAAATAATGATAAAAAAAATCAAACCAACCGAACAGAAAAACAGAACCGACTCAAAAATACACTATTACAATCTAGTGTTTTTACTCACAATATACAGTGTTAACCTGATCTCTTTTAGTTAGTTTTATAATATAATAATTTGCTATGTGATGTTATTATTATTCGATATATGATATATTTGGACTATATTTATTTAAAAAATATTAACGATGAGAAAATGACCACAGAAATACATATCAATTATTGAGTCAATATAGTATTTCATTTTTAAATTATGATCCAACTACTCATATATATATATATATATATATATGTATATATATATATATTTGTCAATTTATGTTTAACATTTAATGCTCAGGGTTTAAATTCTTAGTTATTTTATATATATATAATATAAAAGGCCTGGTCAGGTTGGGAGAGAAGGCTCCAATGCCATCCGAACAAACTAAACGGGCCACGCGATGGTCGAAAGATGAGCCAGCGAGCAACAGACCGTCATTTACAATTTTCACGCTCGCCCAAGAAGCTTCAAAAGCCTAACGTGAAGGTAGAAGTAGCCGACCCTATGTCCGAGGAAACAATCAAGCATGGACAAGTAGAAAAGAAACCTTGGCTCAAATTACCAAGTGGAAGAATATTAATAAATTAAGCTGCAATGGGCATAGGAGTTTTGATGTAGAGATGTGCCAATACTGAAGATGAGTGTAGCTGTAAATTCCAGGGAAGAAGCTACATTGACTAGCAAATCGCAACGATCTGCAGCTTCAATTGGTGCTGCTAAACCAATATTCCAACTAGTGTATATGTAGCAATCAGTGAGTGTTCACCAGCTCACGATATAAACAACACAGGCATATGATAATTTCCAGACAGAATTGAGAGAACTGATAAGAAAGCTGCAGAAAAAAAGGAAACTGCAACACAGGCACAATTACACTCTTCACAAGCATCAATGAATGGCCAACTCAAGTTGGAACAAATCTTCAAGTGACAAAGTTGCCGAGTTTGTGAAAGGCAAGTCATATACAACAAAAGCTGACTACATATACAATCAGAGCTGACCATCAGATTTTCCAAATCCATGCAAGTTCACTAACTTCGGAAGATGGGCAGAAAATAGACCGGGGTGTAAAGGACAAAATATGATTTATGATTATATACAACAGCGTGAGCACGGTTGGATTAGTTCAGGTATTAACACAACAGTGTTCATTTCCTCGAGGAATTTCATAATAAATCAAGAGCAACAAATAATCTGATTGCATACTAAATCCAAACCCACTAATCAAGTCCTAAAATCAGGCAAGCACCCAAGGAATCATCCACACAACTGAACTCAATCAATCCAATTTAAAATGGATAGAAAGTCAAATACCAGTTGAAACAATGAGTTAGCAACTGACCTATGGGACAGCACATGGGAAGATTTTCAATTCCAAGTCCAGTATCAATCTCAATTCCCCACATTTAGTTTGGATCTAGCCTCTTTGATGTATGTGAGAAGAGATTCCCCAGCATTAGGCAAACCTTTCCTTCCAACTAACCTTATCTGAAAGTTATTATACAGCATTTCCATCCTCTTTCCATCGTCTTGTAGCTCACTAAGTTCAACAGCCTGCTTCCTAGAAATCAAACCATAAAGACATAGAACACAAGAATCTGATTCCCCTCCTTGGAATTTGACCCTCAACAATGAAAAAGATTCCCCATCATTTGACCTGGGATCAAACAAAATAGAGAAGCTTCCGAATTTCAAATTAGGGGTGTCATATAATTCATTAAGATCGTCATTTTCCTCAAGGCCATTATTTGCTTTGTCAGCCACAGATAATGACCTTCTGTTGGCCACTCTCAATATATTAGCAGCCTCTCTCATCCCACTAAGAAAAGCTCCATGCATTGTTGCTGGATACTGTTTGTTTGTCGCCTCTCCTGCAAAGAAAACCCTTCCATCCCCCACGCTCTCCGCAAGAATATCATAATCGTCTCCTGAAGACCCCACCGCAACATATGAATAAGATCCATATGTGAAGCAATCTTTTCCCCAGCGTGTGCAAACTGATTGAACTGGGTCTGGAACAACGATCCCTTTTGGATGGAAAATACCTCGCAATATGCTGAGGACCCTTTTCACAGACTCCACTGGAGACATTCTCTCAAACTTGACCGCGGCATCCCCAGCAACAAGAGCAATTAGAAGAGCACCCCCTGAAACAGAAGAGTAGCTATAAAACAGAAAAAACTCGCCTCTCATGCTCGGATCTTCTTTCAAATGACCAAATGTATCAATTTCTCCACCCCAAAAATTATAGGGAAACAATAATGCCACCTTATTTAGTAACCCATATCCTAGTCTTTGAATTGCATCTTTCTTTCTTTGTGGAAGCTCAGGGACAAATTCAATTGATCCCTTCTTAAGCACACCTAAAGGGACTGTGCAAAGCACCATATCCCCACGGAATCCCTGTCCACCCGCATAAACAATAACCCCATCAACCCCATACCTTATACTCTCCACCCTCTTCTCATAGAAAATCGGAAGGTCCTTTGCAAGCTCTCTAACAAAAGCATCATTACCTCCAGGAATAAAACAATGATCACCCCCCATTTCATAAGGATCGTCCTGATCCCAATATGCCATAGACAAATTAGACATTAATGAAGCATTCGCATATTCCAAATTCGCAAGATGCCAATTTAATAACATTAGCTCTTGTGGGTCCTCAGCCACCTTATAAACATGCCTAAATGCCTCAAGAGCAGTCCCTAAATTAACATCTACAGATTTAACTTCCTCAATCATAGCATGTCTAAGCTTACAAACTCTATCTAATAACTTATTAAAAGAAGCCTCTATCCTAGAATCAATCTCAGAATCAACAGCCTTCCCATCCGGTAAATACAAAGGGCAAATGTCTCTCACCTTATGCAATGGCAACCCCATTTGCCTCGCTAGAACTCCAAGAGGATTTCCATTTATTCCAGTAAGAACACTCCCACCAAGATCCGCCGCAGCCACCACTCCTTCCCCCTTCATTTTCATTGTCTTCACACGCCCACCCGGCCGCGCCCTCCCTTCCAAAACAACAACCTTAAAACCCATAGCCATTAACTGTCTCGCCGCAACCAACCCCGCAAGTCCTGCACCCACAACAACAACATTGGCTCTCTCCGCTCCCTCATTTAATTTCATCTGAGCTTCTTTAATAGACAGCGCCACGCCAAAGTTAATGTAGCCATGTTGCAGCAGAAATTTATAAGCAGAATCAACTAAGGCTTTGTGCTCGGCCCGAATCGACTCGAGCGCATGAGCACCCGTTAACCATACAGAGACATTGGATCTCCAGCGACTAAGAATATGATTTCTCACGACAATATAATTAGCTTGCTCCGTGCCGCCAATGGTAGTCACCACATTAGCTTCAATTTCTTCTTCAGTTAACGAATCGACAGGAAACCCGACGGAGATCGCGATTAATGCTTCGACATCGACTTCTTTTGAGATGCCACCTCCAATTCTGTGGCGGCGGAAGGGAGGATTGCCGTTGATTTCGGTGAAGAAGCGTTTTCTACGGCGTCGTTTTTTGGGAGGTGGAGCAGGGAATGTGGAGTTAGGGTTTTGGGGTGGCTGTATGGGGTCAGAAGAGTCGTCTTGGGAGTCTGAAACTGGAGCGTCGAGTGTTGTATTTGGAAGTGGAGACTGGGTTTCTGATGAAGGTGGGATGTTGGTTTCCGGCGAGTTTTGGTGGTCGTTGAGGTCGGTTTCTGGTGACGAGTCCTCGGAAACGACATCGTTTACATTATCGGAGGGCTCTTGAGGAGGCTCAGCGGTTGTTTCCATTTAGTTCAAGGTGTAAATTTATTTTGTTAGTGCATTGCTACTTTTTATGCCATGCCAGGAAGCTCAAATCGATTTTATTCTGGCCAGGGCTGCTTGAGAGAACAGGCCCATCGAAGTTTGTTTTTCGGCCCAATAAAAACATCGATAACATGTTTCTCTGTCTTATTATTAAAAATATAAGTATTTATTCTAAAATTATTTGAAATATATATATATATTTTTTAACTTCAATCAATTATATATAATTGATTGAAGTTAAAAAATATATATATATATTTCAAATAATTTTAGAATAAATACTTATATTTTATATATAAAATATAATATTTATATTAAACACACAGAAATACACAATATTAAAGTTAGTGGAGTTGATTATTGGGTCTGTATGAATTGAGATAAAATATATAAAAGAAAACAATCAGGGTGAATAATTATTTTTTTGAAGTGTTTTATTGTTTATTTTTAAATTAATTAAATAAACTCTTATAATTCAATTTAAGACTATTTTAGTTATTTTATCGATAAAATATATTTTTCCCTCATTTCTCTGTAACCCAGCACTAGGACCTCTGTGCCCTCTCGTCTCTCGCCTCTAACCTCTCGCCTCCCTCCTTGACCCTGACAATTTCTTATCGTATTTTTGATGTCAAAACTGGACTTCTCTAGAGGTTCGAACAGTTCCATTTCACCCATACTATAAATACCCTCTACAGTGACAATCACCTTCTGCTGCATCAGAAGTCAAAACTGGCCCCTTTGTTTAAGAATTTGTTGGAGTAGAGAGGCAGCAAAGAAAGAATAAAATAATTCATGGCATGGGGTTTCGAAAACTAATGGAAACTGTCATCTCTATTAATTGATGTTAGGTATAAATATTTATTTCTTGATGTTTATTTGATAGATATTAAAGGGATAATTGCCTTTACCCATAAAAAAAATATTTATCCAAAATACCCATCAAAATATTTTTGTATATATTTATTAAATAAACTCTTATAATTCAATTTAAGACTATTTTAGTTATTTTATCGATAAAATATGTTTTTGTTTTCTAATTAAAGTGCTTGTTGACTCAAATCAAAGCATTGAGGATTAATATTTAAAATAAAACTTAATCCACACTGGCAACCCACGAGCTGAAGCCTATTTTAACACATTTGAGCCCAAACAAGACATAAGTTTTATAGGAGGGTGGCGAGGGTCCAGGCCTACGAACCCAAGCCAGACCGAAACTCTTTCTGTTCATCGTTCAATCTGTAAAAATCACCATTGCTGTCTCCTCCCGGAGCTGAAGAAAGGAGGAATTATAACAGCGGAAGACGGAGGCGAAGAGAGAGATGATAACGCGATCGAATTTGGTAGACCAATTAAGAGAGTATCAGATTCGATCTAAGCATGACTGGGCCTCTGTCTCCTTCTTCTCTTCCACTTCCAATTTCACTTCAACCAGGTAACGCACCTTTTATTTTTTTTCTTTATTTCCTTCAGGTTTTACATTTCTTGATTGTTGCCTTGATCGGCTCTACTCTTAGGTCTCCTTTTTTAAAATTATATGATTGCAGAGAAATTGTGTTTTGGGTTTGGGTTCTTTTTATGGATTGTGGATTTTGTGTGAGGGATTTTGAATACAGAAGCTGAAAGTTGAAGCTTTAGAAGATTGGTTAGTTAACTGGCTCGGAATTTTGGGCTATTAATTTGGTTTGGCAGGATAAGGAAATGAATTTCTTCGTTTCTCTCTTTTTATGGTATTATTGAATGTGGAAATATGTTGGTTTTCTCTCTCTTTTTAATCATTTTGAATGTTAAGGAATTTTATTACTAGATGAGCATGCATGGGAAAATTTGAGGTGATTAAGAAAGAAGGAGACTTGCTGTTTAGATTTCGATATTGAAATGGGTTCCAGAAAGGTGGGGTTTGGAAATGATCGGCTCTTTTTTGTGTGAAGTAGGTTGAGCTCTGAGGTGTGAATGTAGTCGTGGTAGGTTCAAGCTCTGATTACATCAACGAATTCACTATGGATGTTTATGCAAAATGTGCAGAAGCTTGAACACTTGGAACTCTTGAGGAATTGATGGTAACATTTTGCTAGAAGGTATTTAAAGTTTTATGGACAAGTTCTATTTCAAGCACTGGTGTTGTATCACTTGCTGGACCAAGATACACCTTTTACTGGTTAATGGATAGTTTCAATCACAAGCAAGCCAATCACCACATATTATGAGCTTGTTTAGATGTGTGAAATCTGATTGATCCTTTTGGTTGGAGTAGCATTTTACGATTAGATCCTCTTTTATGGTAAAAAATTCATTCTCTGAATTGGTGCGGAACATATCCATGGTGCTAAAAACTGTTTTTGTAGTGTTTCATGTCATCCCACTTTATTAGGCCTGGTAGTGATTGATTTCCCTAGATGGTCCCATTCAAGAGGATAAGATCTTATCTTAAGGTCATAAAAGTTACAATCATCTAAGATATCTTTTCTAATTGCACTGCTTCCCATATGCGAAGCAGAGATGCAAAAGGGGGAGAACATAAAATGCTGTCAGTATGATATCCGTGCTAATTTCTTGTAGACAACACTGTGATGTTAATCCACTAAGAACATGGATGTCCACAAAGGACAAGAAAATAAAGTTTGAATGGGAACATCTAGTGAGCAGAGGAATAATTTATGAAGGTTATAAATAAGTGAGAAAATAAGACAGAATACGGTTCATTTTCTTAGGAAATAAGTTGTTTGTTGCTAGGGTACTTTTGACATTTGCCTGCAGTTCCATGCCCATGAAATCTGGGATGACATGCTGGGCTCTAAAGTTAGATTTAGGTGTTATTGTGCATGGAAGATAGTGGAATGCAGCTCTATAGCTGATCAATGATACTCAATTTGATAGGATGCAGTGTTGAAGGGGACTTAGGGGATTGAAAAGGTAGTGTATGGTGTGACCTTTAACATAGGATACAGTTTTGCCATCTTTGTTTGATTTAACAAGTTTCCTTTTGGAGATTTGGAAAAGGAGAAAGCAGTCTGGTTCCTGATTGATTCAAAGAAACGTGTCGTAAATGAAACATTTGTCGGAGATAATAATTCAATTGATAATTGTTTGGAACATTTGTCTCGTAAATGCAATCCGGTTATTTTTACTTTTGTACACAGAAGTAGAGTGATTGCAGAGCTAAATGAACAGAGAGTGAATTTATTTTCCTGCCCAGCAGAGATTTGGATATTTCATGTTACTGGTCTCATTTAATGGAAATCTATTTTAAAAAAAAAAAACTTTTGACAAGTGAATGTTTCTTTTGCTTAATTATCATTATTCTGTGAATGCCAATACACAACTCATCTAAGATGTGGCATCGATCCTGACTTTGTTTCTTCTCTGTCCTGTGTTTTCTTGCAGGATGGACGTTGTGGTGTTTGTAATATGGGAACTTGTTATCATAGCGTTCTTGGTTTTCTCTGCAGTTTCTTTATATTTTAGGCACACGAGGCTTGCGTTCATCTTAGTATGCATCACTATGCTATTGCTTTTATGCATGAAAATTACAAAGCAAGTTCGATTAGCTAGGAAAAAGAAGCGAAGGATGCTTCTTCCTTTATCTATGTAAAGTTTACAAGTAGGGAACCTTTTCCTAAACCAGCACAACTTTGTTGAGTAGATTGACATAATTTCTGACTTTTGCATTGGGCCCCATATTCCTTGGTTTATTGCAATATGTAATTGTATACTAAAAGCAAGTTGATTAAGGAATATGATTGAGGTGATCATTAAAATACATGCTGATTGAATTGTAGATTTCTCATCACTCGGGGTGGAAGATTGAGATGTTTTCATCCAACACGGTGATGGTCATCGAATGTGGGTCGGGTGGGTGCAGGTGTTAAAGTTATTGTTTCTTGCTACATGCTTGAAGCATGCATGGTGTGTTTGGTATTGTTTTTATATTTGTATTTTAGGTTTTAAAAAAATAATTTCATGAAAAGTATTTTAGATGCGATTCAAAATAATTTTTAAAATATTTGGTTAAAATCATGGTTGAATTTGAGGTTAATAAAACAACTTCAAGTGTTTGGTTATCAAGTTTTTTATATTGCTTTCAACTTGTAAAATTATTGTAAAGTATGTGTGTTATTTTATAAATATTTAATAATTATAATAATAAAATAAAATTAATATTTTAAGTAAATTAGATACTTGTTTTTATTTTTCTATTAAAATATTTATAATTTCATCACAATCTATAAATTCATATGTGAAGATCTCTGCAATCCCGAAATAACATATAATAAAATATTATCGGAAATAAAATTAGTATTGTGAGGTAAAAATTATATTGTGATTTTTTTTCTAATATATTTATTTATATTTTAATTAATTTTTAGATTATTTTAATATTAAAAATAATTTTGTTACAAGAAATTATAATAAATAATAAACTAAAAAGCCCCCCTCCTTGACAAAATACATGGAAAGCAATAATTTGATCCTTTTCATGAAACTACGTTTCCACTTATTTTTAAGATGAAATCCACGTAATTTTTTTAATTTATTTACATTAACTAAATTCTCAAAACATTAATTTTTTCTACATATCCAGTTACACCTCACTCCCAAGCACCATCTTACCAGGCTCTAGCCAAGCTTGATTTACGAGACAAATGTTTGTAATAAGTGTTGGCCACGATTTTTATTTTTGTCGGTATACATCGCTAATGTAAAGAAATGAGTTGGTGCCGTGATTTTCGGAGACTGTCTTTCTTACAGTTCCAGTAAACATTAACGCTCTGCATGCACTATCTTTGCACAAGCCTTAGCAGAGTTAATTTTTCTGGAATTTGGAGCCGAAGATTTTCTGGAATTTCGAGGCGAAGGACTTGCAGTTGAGAATATGGTTATGAACTTATCAACCACATGATATGATACAGGTCGATATCAAGATTCAATATTAAAGTTTTAGAAACAACAAATTAAGCTGGTGTGTGGGGAGATTCTTCAAGCAGTGGCTGTGCTTGCCCCTGCAGAAGGCATTTCATCCTTCGGAGATCGGATCAGCGGCTTAGTTTTGGATCCACTCGAGATGCAGTATCGAATGATTGTTTAGGCCCTGCTTACTGGGGCTTGAAGAAGTGAATTTCGATACCCATGGTCACAATAGTCCATATTGCTCCAGTTATAACTAGCATGCTAAGCACCATCCCCGAGACTCCCAGTATCCAATTCAGGCACCAGATCGCACTATATTTTGTGGGTTGTTTAATCAGTATCCACATGAAACATGGATATGCTAAGGTAACTGGAAGTGCAATCCCTCCAATCAATCCTGCCAAACTCATCAAGAAAGGAAGTGCCACGGATATAAAAAATGCCAAGCATCCGAAGAAGATCCTGAACAGTATGCGCAACCACCTGGGACATGGTTTCTTCATTTTGCTAGTGAATCTGAGCTCCAAATTGTCAAACACTGGCATTGCATATATCTGAAATGAGCTGAGGCAGTTAAGCACAACGAATAGGCTTGTTAATCCTAGTAGCAACTTCGATGTGTCGTGTCCGTGATATTTGTGTAGAGCATTGAGCATCCCTCCGTTTGGCATCTGACCATCAGAGGTAGAATACAACTTGGTATTAGTTCAGACAAGAGGCAAAAATTCTGTCCTCTTGTTGATGAGGCCATAGTTTCAACCACAATACCTAAATATCTGTGCTTACCAAGTCACCATAAGCCCAATAGCCTCCTATTGCAAGAGGAAACAAACACATCGCTATGATCAGATATGCCAACTTTACTCCTCTCCACATTGGCTTACGGGATGGTTTCTTTGCACTCGAAGGCATGGTCCCCTAAAACATTCATGATCAGCACACAAATCATATATATGATCAGATCGAGTGCAAGATGAAAAGAAGAGGCAAAAATGAATCGACGAGAGATTGTCATCGCACCTGTATTTCGAGCACAAGATTGTGGCCTCTGAAAGCGAAGGCGATTATCCCAAGTGCGTTTAGAACGTCACAAATTCTAGCCATGTCGGATTTTGCCTCCGGAGCGTCATAAGATACACCCTCAGGTCTACCTTGAACAATGGACACTACCCATATCAGTGTACAGTAGCTAATGGCTGTGATTGCTCCAATCAGGGAAACTCCAGCTATAGAATTTAAGTTGGGGAGCTGAGCTAGGATAATTGCCAAACAAACGAACAGGAAGTACCACTCTATTGCAGCTAATGGCCTCATGCTGCATGTTTCTCCACAGACAATTTGGAAAAATATTTTCATGGTTCCACCACCTATCATAATCAAAGTCACACAGGTTCCACCTGATAGATACATAATTGGGAAGAGAGCAAGAAGCTTCCCCTGCTTTTCACCTGATAAAATACACCATATATTTTAATCTTCTGAAAATCCACACGTTTCTAATGTTCTGTGCTTCTATCTAGCATAGATGTTCTTTATGATCAGAAAATTTAATCGAGCTGAATAGATGAGGCACCAGTTAATAAGGTTGAAGATTCTAGAGCATATGTGATTTTGATAGACAAATAATTGGCATGAAGAAGATAAAGGCATGGCGCTCACCGAAGGAAGCCATTGATAGTCGGAGATATCTGCTATAACGTATCCCGGACTCGGATTCATGTAACTGAACCAGTAGCCATAGAGTGTATAGTTGCCACATGAACACTAGAGATAGACATAGAATTCCCCAAGTCCTGCAGACAAATTTAAAAAGAAAAAAAAAACAAAGAATTTGATTTGAAAAGGCCAAATTGCACGCTGAATTATAAGGTTTTTCTTGCTGAAAAAAAAGTGAAGAAAGATTTAATGGGAGGGGTTGGGGCTATTTATGCTCAATTACCAGCTAAGAGTGGTGAAAGCAAGTGGAAGAACAAGGGCTTGAGCTCCAAGTCCTGAGCTCAAGGTGTGAAATGCCGAGTAGTACGCGTTACCATTTCTAGACTCGGTTATGGGAAGCCATGCATCTTGGGGATCAAGCTTGGTGAAGTGGCCAACTTCTTCTAAGCAACATTGCATGCTTTCGATTGCCTTCTTCATGGGGCTGGCTATAGGAGTACTCGACAGAAGCGAAGCTAAGGTTCTTTTGGGTGTTTTGGGAGCTATGTCTAGCGATGGTGACCTTGTCATTGAAGGACAGTGGAGCTGAAATGGAGGTGCAGAAATTGCAGGATCAATTTCTGCTCTCGGACTCAAACTTTCAGGTCTCAAGAGCTTCATTTCATTTTTCTCTTCCATCACAGCAGCAACCAAGCTTAATTAACCCTCACAAACAAATCCCACTTCTTCTTAAGGGTGATCAGTGATTGCTGAGTAGTATCTGCGTAGGTGAACGATTGATTTATATTACGCCAATCAGTGAAGAAATTAGGTCCCGAGATAATAGTATAAACAACACAACTTTATGGGGTACTTTTAGGTTGACATTGACGTGCTTGCTGAGTAGGTGAGTATTACCATAAAGAAATTCTTATTTAAAAATTTATATTCTTATATTATATAAAATTTTATAATATAATTTATATTATTTTTTAAAATATATCATCAAGTAAAAAAATTTTGGGTTTGAAACTTACACAGATCTATATTTTTTTATGATTGATTTTTTTTATTAAATATAATTAGAGTGATAAAACTCATATTCATGACTATTAGATCAACAAAATTATAATATCATATTAAAAAATTATTTTATCTAACAACTCAAATAATTTAAATTTGAGATTATATTTTACAGCAACTTGACAGATTCATGAAAGTTTACATGCATACAAGGGCCGACATTATTCAAAGTTGGAATTTTGACTGAATATCCCAGTGTGTGGCTGTCATCTCTGCTAAAGATAGCACAACCAATCAGGTTCTGATGCTTTAGGAGCTCTCTTTTGATGCAGCTGATGCTGCCGCCACTATTCCAGGTTTGCCTCGTTTCTTTAAGCATTGATTGAATTGCCCACTCTAGTAAAAATCAAAATAGTTTCGGAAGAAGTACTATGTTCTTGCTGGTAATTTAAATAGAGACCAACCTCAAGGTGGTGAATGGTCTAAAAGGGATCATTGCCATCCCATCAAACATCTCTGTAATGTTTGATGAAGGTTTTCACTGTCATATGGCCTTAACCAGTCATATGATCAATTTTAACGTGAGTTCTTCTGTTTATTTTTTTTGTGTTAGTTTTATGATTACCATTCTTAACGTGAAAGAACAGTCGATGATTTTATTAATAGTAGAGAGAGCAAAATTAAAAAATTGTCGCCCGGTGAATGTATCGCCAACAATAACTAGGGTTTTTTTAAGGATAACCAAGATACAGTGGAGTATTCTTAGTTTCGAAATGGTTTGTCAAATATAAAAATGGAATTTGTTAGCGAGTGTTTGATATTAATAAATAATTTTATTTATTTATTTTCACGTTAAAAATTAATCTGGAATCATACCCATGAGATCACAACTCGGATTAAGTACTTGGATTAGAAGAAAATAAATCGTGATATGAGCATGAGAACTGCCCATGTTGCTCGATCGAGCAGAAATCAAAGGAAATTTTGTGAGATTCTTGATTGAACATCTGTCATTGAGTGAAGTATAAAAATTAAAAGCGATTTCTAGATCATTAGAAGAACGATGAAGTTTTAATATATCCTTTAATGTTCCCTGCAGAATCATCCATGGATACTGCTGGTAATTATCTGAACATAAGTCATGATCAAGAAGATGACGATTTCAAGTCCTCGGCAGCTGAGCTCACCTCACCTCCGCAACATATATATATAATCTCGCACTATACATAAAGTCTCACAGGCTTTGTTTTTCTCTATAACCTCCCCCCTTCCTTCCTTCTTCTGTTCAAAGTGCTTCTGCTGCAATAATGTTTCTATATATATTTAAAAACATGTTAATTCACGTGAAGCTTCTTCCTCTTTCGCGAGGAAGCCACCCAGAAGGCCCATGCATGTTGCATTCTCTTACATTAATTATCATATCCTCTTGTTTTAACATGACAGATCATCCTGGAACGAGGATATTCATGATTCTTTTTATCCTTTTCACTAGAATACACACACACATATATATTGTCTTTTGATTCTAAAATCAATAACCACTCGCTTTAAACTTACCGGTTGAGGAGAAATAGTCTAACCTTGTTTGATTTCATATTTTGGCTTCAATTCTTTTATACCTCTTTTATTTGTTTTTATATTTAATATGATGAGTTAAAATCTAATAAAAATCCAACAAAAAGAAGAGAAAAATAAATTATCCAATCAATTGAACTCATTGTGATTGTAGGACGTAGATATTGTTTGACATTAAATATTTTTAAAATATATAATTTTTTATTATTTTAAATTAAATATTATTAGTGTTTCTTAGATTATTTGTGTGTGTATGCACGTTGATATTAAAAATAATTTTTAAAAAATATATTAAAATTAAAAATAATCTCAATTATATTTTTAAATGAGAAGTAAATTAATGTTAATATAATTTCTCGTTTTCTTTTTATTTGGAATCAAATCAAATGAAATGATTTGGATTCGATGGATAATGGTAATATTCTGAGCGATACGGTGTCAGCCACATGCGCGGCCTGTCCTGTTTAATGCTTTTCTGTGCTGTAAACGCCGTTGCAAAAGGCAACAGTGATCTGATAAAAACAAGTCTCGGAGTGTGCCAGTTGGAGACAGACACGTGTCCATTTCGAAGCTTAGTGCCTGCATGGGGCTACGGGGTTTTGGATCTGTTGAATGGACGTGGCTTTCACGAGACACTGTGTTGCCTCTATTAGATTCTTTCTGTGTAGAATTCTTGGATGTTAAGCTCGCTCAATAATTGTTACTTGCTCCATCATTGCAAAATGAGTGGCTCCTGATTGTTGAACGTCTTTCCAAGGCCTGGCTACAGTGTTTGTTTTAAAGGTACTTTTTTTAAAAAAATATTTTATTTTTTTTTTAAATTAATTTTTTATATTTTTAGATATTTTGATGTATTAATATTAAAAATAATTTTTTTTAAAAAAATCTGATACTTTTCTAAACAAGAAATATTTTAGAAAACAAACTCAATGGTGTTTATAAAAAGACTTGCAGTCTTGAGAATGTGAGATTTTGAATCATATTTTAATAATATTTATTTAATAGCAGGGTAAACCCTGAAAAAATAATTTATTTTACTAATATTTATTTAAGACAGTGTTTGATTATTATTTTATAATATAAATATTTGCAAAAAAAAAAAAAAGCATTTCAATTAATATTCAAGAAGGGATGGGATTAAAAAGACATTTCGAAAGGGATTTTTTTTTTCAAAGCTACTTTTGAGAAAAGAAACCCTGCAGGTAAGGAGAACCACTAAGGTAGCTGCCGGGTCATTGGCAATTTATTTAATAATTGTTTTTTGGATTCAATTAAATCAATATATATTTTTGTGAATCTAATAAAATGAATAAAATTTTATTATTTTAGATATTTATAAAAATTATATATTCTAACTCGAACTTAAAACATGTCGTAAAGAATGTAAATTCTTTATTATCATACCATGTTTATTTAATAATATATTTGAGATTATTTTTTAAATATTTTTACTTGAAAGTAATTAAAAATATTTTTTTTTGTATATATTAGCATATTAAAATAATAAAAATATACATTAAAAAATAAATATAAATAAATAATGAAATTGACCGCAAAGTTAAATAAACTCTAAATCTCAATTAAATTCATTAATCACTCTTTGAAAATAACAAGACACCAAAACATGTTATTATATCTATTTGTCTACATATTTTACTGAGTTTCAAGCAAAGAAACATAGTTTTATTTTTTTTCTTAAACCACAGTATTTAAGAGTATAATAAAAAAAATCTATTAAGTAATTTTTATTTGAAATTAGATTAAATAATATTTTTATTTTAAATAAATTATTTTTTATAACAACATACTAAAACAATTCAAATATATATATATATATATATATATATATATATATATATATATAGTTAAAATAGAAAAATAGAAAAAAGATTTGATCAATTGTTTTATTAAGGAACCGATTCACCTAAAAGTTTAACCTTGTAAGTGAGGCCCCGCTATTAATCTCTAACACACCCCTTCAAGTAAAAGCTGTTTGGACTTGAAACTTGCACGGGTCCATTACCTTGTGCTTAATTTTTATCAAATAGAATGAGGACAGTGAGATTCGAGTTCGTGACGGCTAGTTCAATAAGATTCTGATACCATGTTAAGAAAGCAGCTCACCTAAAAATTTAAACTTGTAAATGAGATCCCATAATATGATTTATATTATTCTCTAACATATTTGAACCACAATAATAAAATAAACAGAGGCATAATATATCACCACATCAAGATGCAATGTATCGACTCTTAAAAGTGCATAATAATAGAAGCAACGTGTCACAAGTTACAAATTTTTTGTTCATCCGAATTCATTTTGGATGGAGAACATGGGAACATTGAAAGTGAAAAGTCAGTGCCTTGATGACGAAGCTGTCTCACATGGGGTTAAAAAAGGTGAAGAAGATGAATAGAAGTTCTCCCCTGGGAGGCGTCTTTCTTGAATATCACAATTTTTTTTTGCTATACGTCATACGTGCAAACTCAGATATGGTGGCTGCCTTCCTGTTGCCTTTTGCTCTGAAAGCTGATGGTCTCTGGCCTCGGGGGATTACTGTTTCGGCTGTTCGATATGTGAATTCCTGACGAGCTTAAAATTCCTTCTCTTTCAGGAGCCTAGAATCCTGAGATGGACGGCCTTTCCGAAGTTTCCAGGAGTTCTCCTGCAAGTGACTCGAGACAGCAGCAAGATTTCAGAGAAGGTGGCCATATTCTGGTTTTAAAGTCCTCTCTAATTGTCTTTATTCGCTTTGTGGTTCTCGTGCAAGACCCTTCAGCAGCTTTAAATCTTCAGCCACAATACAGCTTTTTTCTCAAAAAAAAAAAAATCCATGGATATATAAATCATTCTGTTACGAGCAACCAATGACGAATAGTCTGGAACTGAATTATAGGACATATAGTGACAGAACACACACATCCCTTCATGCTTGATTGATTGACGGATTCATAAGACAATGTTGCGCCATCGAAACGAGACAAAAAAACATCATAATTCTTAATAAAACCAGTTATAGAGAGGTTCTATAAGCTATATAAACATGAACACTGTAGTTGACCGTGTACGCCTGCTCTACTTATTCTGATCTTGCATGGGCCTCTACTTATTATGATCTTGCATGTGCCTGAAGCATTCATAGCTTGGAGGTTGCGAGCTTGATAAGATCCTTTCGGAGAATCTTGCCTGACGGATTCTTAGGTATTGCAGCAATAAATGCAACTCTCCGAATTCTCTTGTATGGAGCCACCTGGAAATAGCAGCTTCGTAATTTGAGAACAGGAGGAGATGATTTGTGCAGAATCATTTGATAAAAAGAATCGATTAGAAAATACAACACACCTGTCCTGCTATGAAATCCTTGATAGCTTTCTCAGATAAATTACTTCCTGCTTTTCTTACCACATAAGCCATGGGGAACTGCCCAACCATTTTGTCAGGAAATCTGCCATGATATTTCAACATATAATACAAGGTTAGATTGAATTCCCAAGTTCATTTGTACCAAAAGATAATAAATACTTACGGTATAACAGCAGCATCAGAAATCTCTGGGTGAGCAAGTAACAGGGCCTCTAGTTCCGCTGGAGGGACCTGCAGTGTCGCCAGGCAAGACCATTACAGCATGCCCATTAAGTCGAGGTTTTGAAACCAGAGAGGGGGGAAAAATGAAGCCAACACTAACCTGATATCCCTTGTATTTAATCAGCTCCTTCAACCGATCAACCACAAAAATGAAGCCATCATCATCAATGTAGCAGAGATCTCCTGTTCTTAACCATCCCTCTGAATCAATAGTTGATGATGTAGCTTCTGCATTACTGAAGTAACCTGAAAAATAGCTCCCACCCACAAGTGTCAATCAAACAAATTACATAGATTCAATGAGAAAAACATGCAAGACATCTGAGGTCTATTCAAAATCAACATCAAAATTAGCCCATGTTGTGATTTCATTCAATCATGACAGGACAACAAACATCGGAAATTAAGCTAGTAGAGCAATACGGAAAAAGCTTCTAATCATAGAACATATCACTATCTAACAACAGGCCTTTACGAACGATGGATTTTGAGTGGCACGTCAACTTTTAGGTCCACACAAGCTTTAAAAAGAGGGATGGTTGGCCATAATGCAGCTAAAAGATAAGAAATGAAGAAACTGGTGGAGCGAAGGTGGAGCGAAGATGGAGCAGGCCACAAATAACCACAACTTTCCCTGTCCTTTCGATCATAAAAGGTATCAAATAATCAACACCATCAAGAACAATAATTCATCTCCGTGTACAGAACATGAACACTTATTTCCTTCACCACTACTTAATTCTGTTTCTTCCACACCAACGGTGCTATAGAAAGCATAAATGCATGAATAGGACTTGCGAGTAGCGAAACAACTTCTTTCTGTACCATAAAAACCACGGGTCCATTCATACTTGAGTGGATACCAACTCCATAAACTATGTTCCCTTCACCCCCAGGATGCTATAATTTGTGACCCCTCAATCCAATGCCTTGCTAGAATTTGTTCAAATCGTAAATATCCATCCCACTAGTCCACTACCCTAGCTTTGTGCAAATCCTGTAACATCCCTGTCCTTCCTTGTTGATAGCTAGGACATGGTCTAAAACACTTAGCAGCAAACTGACTTCAAGATAAACAGTCAAGAACTGAAAAAAAAGTTGAGGTTCTCTCAATTAATTAAGAAAATTTATGGTGTTTGAGGCTATAACTACCAATACTGATTCAACAACAGGAAAGAGATTGACACAAATAAAAGAGAGCAAAGACGATTGGAAATTTAAAAAAATAATAAAAAATTAATAGGTGAAAATATTTTTCTCATTTTTTATTGACCGGATGTGATTGATTTCTTTATTCTCTGTTCTTGTATCCATCTCTCTCTTACGTATAGTTGTAACTTCAGCGACATAAAGTGATTTCTCTATAAATCAAATCAGTACATCAAAACCGTTAAATAACATTAATTTTTGATATATTTTCAGGAAAATTACTCTGGAAAGCAAGAGCGATGGGGATACTAAGAATCTAGTAAAGTTGAGGCATAATCCAGATCCACCCACGCTGTTCCTTCGTAACAGATTAATTGTTTATTACCTTCGGAAAAATGTTTGGGTCCTCTATGTCCATCACAGTAATTGGATTTCGGAGTGACATCTAATCTAGTGGCCCAACAAAACTTAAAAGGCTTGTGTTTTGAAATTGAACAAAGCGTTCATCTGTGCGTAAAAATCTCAGTTCTAGGCTTCTAGCTCTGTCCCAGAAAGACATTACTGATGTAACAAGCATGCAATAATAATATTTTGATGTTAAGAAGTATATCCGAAAACAGTTTATGCATATATCATTGCTTTATTTTTTTTAAGACAATATTTTCTAGACTTAAGATTTAAATCAAATGATTCTTTGGCCTACGGTCAATTATAATATTCCAGCACAACAAAAACGACCAGAGAACTGAAAGAACAGGAAAGTACTGAAAGTAAAAATGCAGCTAACCTTTCATGACACAAGGAGCTCGAAGCCAAAGCTCCCCGGTCTGGTTCACCGGCAAAGCTTTACCACTCTCCGGGTCCACAATCTTAGCCTCCGTGTTCGGCGACAAAAGCCCTGCCGTACCATACCTCCTACTCTCTTCCAACGTGTCCGTCGAGGCACCAATCCCCGTCGACTCAGTCAGACCATAACCTTGCAAAATCGTGACCCCTGGATACTTATTCGAAAACCCTTCAATCACCTCCTTACTCAATGGAGCCCCACCAGATAAAACCGATTGCAACGAGCTCAAATCATACTTCGCCCTTATCTGGTCAGCCCCATTAATCATCGCTACAAGAATCGGCGGCACGAGTGGTAAATAAGTGGCCTGGTATTTTTCAATTGTTGATAACATCTCACCCATTTCGAATTTCGAGAGGACGATGACAGTTGATCCTGATGCCAGAATTCCTGTGGCAAACGCTGCTAAACCGTAGATGTGAAACATCGGGACCGTGCAAACAAATTTGTGACTCCCTTCGTTTAATCTGAACCGTTCAACAATTGTTTGTACCATCGCGATTAAGTTCTTGTGTGACGACACCACGCCTTTGCTTTCTCCAGTTGTGCCTGAAGAGTAGAGAAGTGTAGCTGTGTCGTTCTGGTTAACTCGCTCTCTAACTCGGCTCTCCCGCGGTTCCCTTTTTACCATCTCGCTTAGTGTTGTCACAATTTTGGCTTTTTTTTTTGTGGAGGTACCGATCTCGTCGTCTATGAGAACAATGGGTAGGCTTGAGCTAGACTCGGTGAGTTTGGAAACGAGTTCGGGAGTTGTGAAAGCCAGTGAAGGTTTCGAGTCGGCGATTTGTTTAGCGATTTCACGAGGAGTGTTGAGAGGGTTAGTGGTGGTAATTATGGCGCCTAACCACATGGCGGAGAGGCAAACGATGGGGAAGAAAATGGAATTCGGAGAAAGCAAAAGGATCACTTGACCTTTGCGGATTCCCATGTCGTGGAGACAAATGGAAACGGAATCTACTGCTCTCCATAGGTCTTTGAATGAGAGTTGACGGCCGGTTGCCGCGTCGATGAAGGCTGTTTTGCCGTGGTGAGGACGGGATAAGATGAAGGTGGTGACGTCTAGGAAGTCAGTTTGTGGGAGTGGGATTGGCTTGCGTTTGCTGTAGAAAACAGAGTTTGATTTGCAAAAACCGCTTCTTGGGTTGACTGTGAGGTTGCTGCTGTTGTCTGCCATGGCTGCTAAGTTCTTCGTCTTGCTCGCATCTCTGTGCACCAATCAAGTTATTCAAGTACATGTCGGCGGGCCACATTTTAGCCCTTTGATTATAACTCGGTCCTTATAGTTTGTCAAAACTATTAATTAGTCCTTACAGTATCAAAAATAGTTAAGGTAATCCTTGATTGATACTGATTATCCTTGATTTAGTAATTTTCTCTTAAGAAAAAAACACTTATTTAGTGATAAATTTTCACATCCTAGCCTCTAGTTTTTTAATGAGTAAAAAAATAAATTAAGAAAATAAAAATTGATGAAAACACTTCAAAACAATTTTGTATATACTTTGTGCAAATATAAGTACTAATTGATTAATTTGGTTATATTATAAGAATTAAGTTATGATTCACAGCATATTTAACACGTTTGTTTCAAGTCTTCTCTCGGAATCCTTAGGACGATATTATTTTCTGGTACAGAAACAAGTTTGACTCTTTTTCGTTGACCTCGTGGAATTCTCGACGGCGACGGAACCTACTGAAAAGTATATGTCCACGTGCCATGGATGGTAGATGCTGGTGAATTTAAAATGTGAGATTAGCAACCAATTCAGTTAAATAAAAAAAAAATAAGGGGAAGGGAGATTGCTGTGCCTGTGATATAAAACTGTAATAATGTAATTACCAAGTTAATTCCTGGTTATTTTACTGTGGCAAGGAAGTTTTTTAAACATGACACCACTGTTTTTTTATATTATATAAAGTCAAATTAATTATTTTAATCATAATTTTTTTTTATAGTGACTATAACTTGGAAGCGTTTTGGTCTTCTCGGGTTTTCTTGTCAAAAGACAAGATATTATCTCATGATGGCTTGTTTTTGTTATTTTACATTGATTTTATTTAAAATTTAAATGGTAATCATGGATATTATTGTAATTAACACACGCGTATAGTATTATAAAAAAAAACCCTTGTTGACTATGTATAACACGTGCCAAAATATAAAAGGCCTTCATACAGTTTTGCACAGATTATTTGAAATTATTTAATGTTAATACCGTTTTGGAGGGTGTTTAGTTTTTTATATTCGTGCGGAATATTTTAGTTTTGAAATATTTTGATACGCTGTTTTGGAATTGTACTATTAATATATAGAAATTAAAAAACAAAAAAAATAGATATAATTTTTATTTTTTATTATATATATATATATATATATATATATATATATATATATATTAAAAAAAAAAACTTATAATTTGTCCAACGGACAAATCTTTTGACAAATTGTATTGATTTGTTTAGCTGAACAAATCAATACAACTTGTCCCTTATCGAACAAATTGTTTTCCTCGCAGAATCTTCCCGCGTTAAATATTTTTCATTTTTTACCAATTAACTGAGGTAGATATCTACTTTGGCTCACTCAATTTATCTCACATCGGATAAACAGTCGAGAGGACAAATGATTTTGTGTATAAATATAAACACTTCAATAGAATGTAAGGTTTAGATCGGTGACATCTATTGCATTTGAGATGTGTGCTGGTTTAAAATTGAAAAGTAAAGTGATATTTTTTACATAGTTAAGACGGCATAGACGAAGCAATACCGGTATGTTTTAGGCGATACTTAGTTGAAAAATCCAAAATAAATTAAAATTTAAAATGAGATAGAAATAATATTGTTTTGTCTTGTTTTAATAAATAATATAAAATATTTTAACCATTTTAGTTGAAATGAAACGAAATTAGCTATCAAGCTCACATAACCAGATGGATGGTGTACTAAAAACATCTATACTATTGAGTATTATTTCCTCTCCCTCCTTAAAATAAGCATTGGCCACTTCAATACAATCAAGTCAACCCCTTAATTTATATCTCCTTTACATTTAAACTCTATCATTTTAATTGTTATTTTAACACTCTTGAATAAGCATTGAAATTGCAAATATTTTTTTAATTTTATCCCTTTTTATTCTTCTAACATTTCAGATATGATATTTATCCCTTAAATGTATATTTTGGATCTTTTAATCATAATTAAATTCATTCTTTATTTTTTATTTTTTTAAAAATAATTTTATTGTTGGAATTTTAGAGATGTTTCTATTTTTGAGATTATGTTTGTTTGATTTTGTGTTTGTATTGTATAATTTAAAGTTTGCACCGGAACCGGAACGTTCCGTTCCAAACAAAAAACCGGAACGGTACCCGGAACGGATTTTACAACATTGCTTCTAACATTTCAGATATGATATTTATTCTTTTTATTGTATATTTTTCATTTTGAATGCTATCTTTTTTATTTAGGTTTTTGTTTTTCATTTTTATCCTTCATGTTTTTTATCTATTAAACTTGGTCCTTATTTTTTTAATTGATACTTGTTTTCCTCTAAGTTTTTAAATTAATGTTTTTCAATGATCTCATCTTTTAAAATTAAATTTGTTGGGAATTTAGCTTATTGATTAACCATGTGTTAAAATCTCATGAGTTGTGATTTTTAGAGGTTAGACTGCGTACATAGGATTTATGTGATTTTTTTTTGTTTTATTATTTTTTACAAATTGTCTTCCATGTGATTAGTCATGGGTTCACAATTTAAATCACATGTTTTCAAAGGTTAACATGGTTTTTTTTTGTCAGATTAATTTATTTAAAATTTATTTTTTAGCATTTAATTTATTTAGAATTAATTTTCCTGATTTCTTTTGCCTCTTCACCTTTTTTATATTCGTTTTTTAAATTGAAAAACACTCTTTTGTGGTTTCCCCCCCAATGCATTACCTCTAGACTGAGAAAATCTGTGTTATTCACAGTGTAATTAGAAAATACTCATAACATAATAATATAGGAAGATAGATAAATAAAAATTGGAAAATTAAAAATAAAAATTATTCTTCTAACAAGAGAGAGTTATTTATCACTTTCTAGTTAAACCTAATAAATGTTTTTATTTATATTATAAATATCCAGTAATTATAACCCGAGCATCCGTTATTCTTTTGGCCGGCCGGACTGATGAATGCGCTTACGAAAACTGAAAGCTGTAGACAAGGTTCATCCTCTCAGTTGCTCCAGGAATTTCTTGATTTCTGATATTGAATGCGGCACAAACACGTGGATTCCTGTTGCATCTGCACCGTCCTTGCAAAGAAAAGGGGTTGTTGGACAGGAAATCTTCATTAGGCAATAAGAAGGTGATTTACACTACCTTACAAAATTATTTTTGAAAAAACATTGAATTTTTTTTTAAATTAAAAAATAATATTTTTAGATAATTTTAATCTGCTAATATTAAAAATATTTTTTAGAGCATAATTATTTTTTAAATATATTTATAAATAAAAATTATTTTCTAAAATAATCACAACTACACTGTTAATAAATAAATCTAATCTTTGCGTGCATGCATCCTTTAATAATATTTATATATAAAATAAATTAATCAAATATAAAAACTAGCCATTCGAGTCGAGCCACCGTCCATAAAGGTAGAATGAAATTACGACTATAGTGGTCCAAGCTTTGACTTTTTTTATGTATCTATATATATATAAAAAAAACCCCTTAAAAAACACGAGGGAATAATTTATATCCACGTGACAACTTAAGTGACAATTTTTTTTTGCAAAAACTGTTCTCATCCTGTTGTGTTTGTTTGCGACTGACCTCGTATATTCCTTTTCTTTTTAATTTATTTTGGTCCTCGTCTCATATTTTGTCTCGATATTGCCCCTCCTCTGCTAATAAGGTGTCTTCCATCAACAATCAACAGAAAAGGGCATCATATCACACGTTCATTAAAAATAGAAAACACCATTTTTTTAATATATTATATACGGAGAGAAAAATATCATTTAACTAGTAATTGCAATGATTACACCGTAAATTATCCTGCCATGTTTTAAATTAAATACAATATCTCGATGTTACCCTTGGATTCAATAATCTAAATTAACGAAGAGAAAGAAAAGGTAGTATATTGCTTTTTAAATCTCCAATTTAATAATCTAAGTATTCGGAAAAAAATATATTATTACTTGTAATCATGGTTGTCAAAATCGTAAGTAAAATATTTTTTAATATAATACAACATAATTCTGACCATAAAATTTCATTAGTTAAAATTCATACATGATTCAATATAACTTAAAAATACATTGTAAAATAATTATGTCCATAGAATTTCATTAGATAAAAACTAATAAATTTAAATCACAGCTAAAATCGTTTAGTTAACATGATTCAACTTAAAAATACATTATAAAATAATTATGTCCATAGAATTTCATTAGGTAAAAACTAATAAATTTAAAATAAATATTTTGCTGATGTGCTATATAAATAAAAATTAGTCTCATGACCGTTATTATCCTCGTTATTTTTAATATATTCATCAAAAGCATTACTATTGAAAGGATTATCAATATTAATATTGGTACCAACACTATATTGTCGATGTTACCCTTGGATTCAATAATCTAAATTAACGAAGAGAAAGAAAAGGTAGTATATTGCTTTTTAAATCTCCAATTTAATAATCTAAGTATTCGGGAAAAAAAAATATTATTACTTGTAATTGTTGCTGGTGAGATGATGTTTGAAATCCAATCGCTGATTTATTGAATAAAATGGTTATTTAAATAAAATAAACCATTCATTTAGCCCCTATTTATTTATTTATTTGTTGGGAGGTAATTTTTTAAAAGTGATTGTTATGAAAATTGAATTCTTGAAAAGTAAATTAGTTTTTAATGTTTGATAATTCTATGAAAAATAAGTTGGAAAATAAATTATTATAAAAGTTGAAGGAGAATAAAATAAAAATAATTATTTCAAAGAAAATAAATAGTAATAAAAAATCTACACCGAATACTACTGAAACAATGTTGAAAAATAATGAAATTAAAAAAAAATAATCAAATTTTAGAAATAATTTTAAATAAAATAAATGATGATCAAAATAAAATAACAAGAATATGATATGATAGATAAAAAGTTTTAATTAAGTAAAGAATAGGAGAAAAATAAATAGTAATAAAAATAATAAGATTTTTATGTTGGTATGAAATTAAAATAAAATAAAATTCCACTGGACGGAATTGAAAATAAAAAAAAACAAATTAAATTAATTAAAATATATTTTTGTATTTATCACAACTAGAAAGTGTTTTTAACCTAAAATAATAATAATAAAAAGTTATGAAAAGCAAGCCAAACTTTTTCTTGACTGAAAAATTCAATAATTTTTATAATAATAAAAAAAAAGTAAAATTTAATCTAATTATTATTATTATTATTATTATTATATAATATAATTATTTAAATAGAAAACCTATTCATTTAAATTGGTTTGGTATTTTCATTACGTTTGGATTAAATAAAATTGGAATAGACAATTAATATTTTGCCGAGAGGGGACGAAATAATGACTGGAGGATCAGAGAATAAGGCTCGGCCTAATCGAATGTTATAAATACACTGCAGATTCAAGCCCATTACTAGTCTCGACTATCTTTCACCACTGCTCTTCGGCCGAACACCCACACAAGGACAAGATCAAGTGCGGCATCGGCAGAAGAAGAAATCCTGTGACAAAATCATTCCTGCAGTCGATCAATTGAGAGGCAGAGGAGAGTGGAAGAGATGGCAGGAGAGCACGGAGAGGGCATTGCTTACAAGGGCTTGACTATGCACAAGGCAAAGCGATGGAATACAGTAACTGGAAAGGTCTTGTGTGCTGTCATGTGGTTGGTCGTTATACTTCATTTTCCCCCTTTTGCAGCTTTAATCACTAGATTTTTTCATTTCATTTCCCGATCTGTTTCGTGATAATTTACACCGAAATTATGGGATTTCTGTGCTCTTGATCTGAAGTAGGAAGGAAGTTGACTGCTGGTGTAATTTGTGTTTTCAGGTTTTGGGTCTTGTACAGGGCTAAGCAAGATGGTCCTGTGGTATTGGTAGGACTAGTTTCTTTATCGAGCTTTAAGGATTTCCTTACGTTCGGCATTAATTCACTTTCGTGGTATTTTTTTGTGTTTTGCAGGGCTGGCGACATCCGTGGGAGGGCCATGGACACGGGCACCAGGTAATTTCTCTACTCCTATAGATGTGAATGTAGTATAAATAAACCACTTGTTCGGCCAGTTCAAGGAGCGAACGGTGATGCTATTGCTCTCTTGTTATTACTTGTACGCACAAGTTTTTTCTTCTTGTTCCTTACAAAAGAACGGATTATAAAGAAACCCTATTGTGTGTAGCATTTACAAACCGGAGGTTGTCTTCACTGACGCTGTGGTCATACTCCTTTTGCTTCAAAATAATGATAGATATCCCTGGTATTCTCCAAATTTTCATTTTAATTCTGTCATGGATTGGCTAGCCCATTGCGAGGGTGTCCATTTATATTGAGTGAGGAATGCCACTGATCGAAATAAAAATGTAGAACTGTTTTTGTTTTGGAAAGTTGTATTATGTGATATGAAAATGAGATGGACGGGGTGTCGATTTTTCTATCATGAGGAGTTCGAGAAAGGATCCCTGCGCTTGCACCAATGCCATCATAGGAATAGTACTGTTGACTGATAATAATGAGGAGACAAGAAAAGACTTAAATGATTAGCTCTTAGTTATGGAGTTATTTCCACTATAAAAAATCTCTTCCTGAAATTGATATTTCTAGGAAAATCTTGCACTTCTTGCTGAGATTAAATCAGGTTACTTAAGAAAAGAGTACTCATTCAAAGCGTCTTTTTGATCTCTAGCAAAGCTTTTGAGCCAAAGACTCCTTCAAAAATCCTGCAACCTTTCTGAAAGAACTTGGCAACTTGTTTAACGGAGTTGGCATCAAATGGCTGTGGTTTTTATGTTGAGGATCAAGATATCTTATGGCATTGGTTAGAGAAGAAAAGCATTATCATGGACCTCCTTTATTCTATGCAAATGAAAGCTGTGTACTGAACCTGAAGGCGGCCCAAAGGTATGCTTTTCTATTTATTCATGCAAATTTCATAATGGGTAGGAAGACAGAATATGGTAGATGTACTACTCATTTTCATTGTGCCCCGTTCAAGAGGTGGATGGCATCATGGTTGATTAAGTGAGATTACCTTGAAGGTATTTGCTGGCGTGGCCACTCTGTTATCGTGATCTGTAGCCCATTTATGGAAGTGGCATGCTGCAACATCATAAGTTCTCAGTGTCACATAGTTGTCATTTAATTTTTCCTTTCATTTAACCATTACATGCTTAACCTTGGTTCTTCAGTAGAAAGTGAAGATTCAGTTTACTTTGCTGGTCATTGGTTATGCATTTCATAGCTATTTCTAGCTGGCACCTGACATTCTTGACAAACATATCGTCTTCAACCTCAGATTTTTTGTCAGTAATTTATTTTACCATTATTGGAATGTATAAGGAAATGGGACGACCATGCTTTAATTTCACTGATTGCAGGCATTCCAATGAAGAGTGAAGATGAATGGCCAAGCATGAAAGTTTTTGTTGACGAGCTGTTGGTGATGTCGTCTGGAATAGCTCTGTTTTTTGTTCATTTCAGTAAATTGTTGGCAGAAAAAGACTCGTGAACATTTAACATTCTTGTTTTGTGAGCATGGCTTTTAGTGTGTATGTGTTCATCTCTAGACACGGGTACTTTGAGTGATTTTCATTATCAAGCTGGAGCTATACAGAAGACTTTTCATTTGCTCTTGCTAATATCAGCTCTTCTCAGCTTGTCACCAGTAAAATCAGTAGCAGAATCATAGCATATCATGGTAAAATTTCTACTCTTTGTGCTCGCATTATCTTTCTATAATCAAATTTGTGAACCATCTCCCATTGTTACAAATAGTGATGCCTCTGGCCACAGTATTCATGGTAATTAAATCATGATCAATATCAACCCCTTTCCGAACTATGCCTACAATTTGTTGTGGCTAAGAGGATTAATTAAAACAAAAGAAATCAGCCGGGGCTCGCAATTTTATTATTTAGTAAAAGAATCCCTTATTAAAAAGCAAATAATTGATGCCAATTCGATCTGTTTCTACTATTATGAAAAATTAACTAAACACAGCCCAATGTGCCTATCCTATACGATGGTTGTGCACAGGAACTTGAGTGTATTTTGGTTGAAAATATATTAAAATAATATACATATTTTTAATTTATAATGTCAAATATAAGTACATTAAAACGATACAAAAAAAAATGAAGCAAAAAAAATCAAAATTTAATAAAAAGTTGGTTTAATAGTAGCTCTAAACAGGGTTTAAGAAAGATAAACATGACTATTTATTTTTATTTGAAAAGAATCAAAAGAATACATTAATGGAACGAATTTGTGATACGCATGGTACACCCGTAAAAAAATATGATAGAGTTACATCAGATTTTCCTCCAGCAAGTAATTAATTAGTGGTGATCACCATGGCAAAGCAACCTGCAATCCCTTGAATATTGGGTTTACAGATTAAGAACGGATGCCAAGGGGGGTGTAGGATGATAGGCTATGCGTCCTAATTAGTAAGAATGTTAAGAAGCAAAACCCTAGTCTGGATCAAACGTCTGAACATGCACTCTAATTCAACTTCAAGATCTTCAAGAGCAATCTCAACCGCCTCCATTCTTTTATTTGCACTATGAAGTGCTGTTTCATCAAAAAACCCATACAAACTCTGGCCCGATCGCAATAACGTGGATCTTATAAAAGACCCTTTACTCGATCCTTGATCCAGCCATGGAATTGCAACGAGAGATAATAAAGATTCAACAATGGTGATGGCAGTCACTCTTACTTCTCCTAGTACTTCAACAACCAGCATGATGCTGTGGTCTACATGTGAGGCATCTGATGTTACAGATTTGCCTGTCGTTCCCTTTAGTGATTTCAGGCATTTCAATGTCTCTTTCTTTAGCTTCTTTCTGTAGCGATTATAGGCTGCAATTTCGGTGCCAACACCTTGCTTGCAAACCCTCTTTCTACGTAATGTGAATTGTAAGTCTAGAAGATGTTCTTTGACAACCAAAAGAACATCTTTAGATATACTACACACGTCCAACATTCTTAGCGATGCCTCTGAGACTTCGTGAAGCCATTTTTCTTGTTTCTGGCTGACAAGAACTTGTTGGATTTCTGGTGAATGGAGGAGTTCATTGGCAGAAGTGTGCAAGTCTCTGAGAGCATTGAAATCAGGCAGCGCCATTTTCAGCGAAGATGCAAGAATTTTTCAGTCCTTGTCGAGGGGATTAAGGTACAGACATAGGGTTCAATTTTCAGGTGATTGGCACTAGTGAACATCGTCCTGGTTTTTATACCAAACCTTGAGAGACAGGCTATCCTGATCAAGATCTCAGATCTCGAGGAAAAGGACAACGAAGTATCCTTTGCAGTACGAACCTAGCTAGGGTAACTGGCAACAGCTATGGAGACCAGATATGTCACAGAGGAAGCTTCCATCTCAGATAGAGGTAGGTGCCAGTCGCTGTTCAATTCTTGAAAATTGCAAACCAGACACACTGTCGAGCTTAATTAAAGCAGAACAGGCCATCTCTCTACATGACAGGAATATTAACAACTGTACGTGTCTCTGTTTTCTATGGACATGACCCTAGATTTAGATTCATGGTTTAAGTTACTGAGCAAGGAACTTCCGGGAAATTCTTCTGAAGGTTCCTTGCTCATGCCAGCTGCTTGATAGAAGATAAATGTTACATTTTTATACGCAGAATAGTGATTAATTTCCACTAGAGAATTGCGAGTTGATTTTTATATAACAATGTTAATGGAAGATCCTAGGTTGAATTAAATGAGATGAAGAAAATTATATATGATAATGGGAATAATTTGTATTTGTATATTTGGTAATATGGTGCATGCGTGTTTCTAAAATTGTTTTTTAATTAAAAATATATTAAAATAATATATATCCTCTATTTTTTTATATCAACACATCAAACCAATTTAAAATACCTAAAAATCATTAATTTAATATATTTTTAAATGAAAAAAAATTTAAAAAACACATTATAAGACAAAAGTTACCATAACAAACAAAAAATAAGTTTTGTTTGGTCAATACTAGCTTCAATTATGACTCAAGTAAAGTTTAATTGGTCAAACTGATGCTGTGTTATAATAATGGAAATACCTACCTGACCTTCATTTAAGAATTTATTTTGTTCTATTAACTCCATGGTTATCTAATATAGTATTAAGAGCTCTCTCTCCTTGAATAAAACCTTGAAATGGAAGGAAGAAATTAACTCGGTGACGAATCCAAGTTAACTAATGACCCACTCAACTCAGAAAAATTTGATCTTTTGGGAATCGAAGTTAACTAATGGAAGTAGGAAATTAACCCGGTAAAGAATCCGAGTTGATCAATCCAAGATTTATAACTAGAAGAAGAAACACACAATTATCTTTTAATTCAAGGGTTTTTAAAAAGCGTGACGTGATGATAAAAACTCTGTGATCTGCATAGTATATCTGAAATTCAAGTTAGAGCATGTATTATTTATAAAATTTTAAAATAACTGAAGTTTTAATGTTTCATCTAAATTTATAAAATATTTTTTTTTTTAAGGATGAATAAAAATAAATTTTTTTAACCTAATGGATCCCACCATTATGTCCTCCGAGTAAAATCATCCATGGAAGTTCTCGCTTTATTGCTGCCCTTTGAAATTTTGGGAATCATAAGAGAAGGTGGGGGTGGGAATGTCTGCCTACAGAGAAGAAACATGCATGATGTCATTGTAAAGTTTTAGGTGGAAAATCATATCCCGCCCGAAAAGTTTATCTCAAAGTCCAAGTCCACGCTATGTGCATAATTGAAAACTTTAAAGAACTTTGAGGCGCCTACCCTTCGGTAGACCTTTTGCCTGTATACTCCATCCATAGTCAACCCACCTTTGCTACATTTTTGTCTTCGATTCGGACCATCACCAAACAAGCCACCACCCCACAAAAACATAATCATGGAGACACCTACCACCCGCTCGATCCTTGCCGTTTTCTCTTCTTGAGACCCGATTTTATTAAAAAGCTTGGCTGCGATCGATGGTTCAGAAGAGTTCAAGCGAAGGTCATTTTCTTTTGAAGTAGACCTGGAGAAGTTGTGCACGGAAAAGCCACACACTTGCTAGGATCAACGAACCTATCATCATTCTCCTCCTGCTGCTAAGGAGAATGATCTAAATGTGGTGAAAATGATTAGTGCTGAGCACCTGAGACCACGTATTTTCGCCAACTTCCTCGATCCATCGGGTTTCATGGTGGAGTATGAGATCATGACAAGCTATGGTATAATTAAAGATAGGGCATGCTTTCTTAAATTGCCAGGTTAAAATCATCATCACTGATTCTAAACACGAAGCTTCGTTTCATACGAAGTTTGATGAAAGAATCATATCAGCACACTGGTCATTATTCTAACCCTTGACTAACTCGAGAACGGGTTTGTTGAAAAGGAAGAACCCGAGCAGAGTAGAAGACGAAAGATTTCATTCTTTTATGATAGTGGTTAGGGAGAAGGTCTCAGCTTGTGTTTGAATCTCAGAAATAGGAGGCCTTGAGTCGGTCTTGGGAGAAAATCCCCGATTTTTATTTTATTTTATTATTATTATTATATATATCAGATGCTTGGATGGAACGAGAAACTAAAATTTAAAACACTTGGGTTTTTTTTAACCAATTTATTTGTTTTGAATAAAAAATAAAAATAGTATATAGCAGGTTAATCAAGTCATTTGTAGATTTACTAGATCAAGTTGTTTAAAATAAATACCAGCTAAAATAAAATAAAATAAAAATTTAGAGCAGCACGAATCCAACTAGCAGAGGAACGGTCCATTTTTTTTTTAAATTATGAGATGTTTAGTCAAACAAGGAGGGGACCCACTAAAATCTCTCATGCGTTGCTATTGCGTCTGTGAGTGTAATTTGATGTAGAAAAAACACCAAAGCGATTGCCAGTTACTCGGGATATTACGCCAGGCAAGTCGCCATATGTGAACTCACAGTTACTAAAGCACATGTTTAAAGATGTTTTTTTTTATATATATATATACACCCCCCTCACAATAATATAATAAACAAATTAAAAAAAAAAGTATTTTTTCAAAAAAACTTGACTTTTTTGCTCTAAATATTTTTTTAATATTTTTAAATTATTTTGATTGCGATTATATTAAAAATAAATTTTAAAAATTAAAAATATATTTTTAAGTAAAAATCATTTAAAAAAAACATAACCACAATTTCAAACAATATCTAAATTTTATTATATATTTTAAAAAAAAAACAATACCGTCCAACAAGACTCTTGAAAGAAAGCGGTGGCTTCATACCTCAAGTGAGTGTTGAGAAATGTGTTTGAATTTTTTTTTTTAAAAGGATGTTTTCATATTATTTTTATATATTGATATTAAAAATATATTTTTTTTAAATTAAAATATTTATTTTTCAAAAAAAATCTCAACTAACGGTAAAAAATTTGTTCTCACGTAATCAGATTGGATAGTTGGGATAAGCTAAGCAGACAATTCAACTAGGTTCTAGTCCGAATCTGACCCCAACTGTCAACTAAAACAAAAACATCAATCATCAATGAGATCAAGTGTTTGCTCTTTGATTTTCAGTATCTCTCTCATTCTTTCTTTAATTTTACTAGTCCTGTACTTGCTGAATAACGTGTGAAATTTATTGAGATGAATTCCATCTTTATATCCTTAAAATAAAATAAAAAGTCTTAACTCACATACACGTGGCATAGCACAGGTGAACCAGATTAATTTAAAAATAAAATGATATTACTTTTTAAAAAAAATTGAATTATTTTTTAATTAAATTACAAGTTTATATACTAATTCACTTGAGTTCAACCCACTCAGGTCTCACTGGTTTTTTTCCCTAATGTATAGTCCGGGGCGGTGCTAAATTCCTGTTTGTAGTGTGATTGTGGTTATTTTTAAAAATATTTTTTATCTAGAAATATATTAAAATAATATATATTTTTATTTTTTAAAAATTATTTTTTACATTAAAATGATCTAAAATTATATTTTTTTTTAATTTCTCATGGCCCTGTTCATGCTATGCCCTACGTGGTTGCTGAGCTAGCAATAGAGTGCACGTGGGCTTAGATTAGTGGACTAAAGAATCTAATGGAACCTGTGTATGGTGTGAGCGTTTTAGGCAAAGGAAATATTTTTTCCCGTTATGTACACGTGGCATAACAGGATTCCAAGGGTGCCCAAAATTACCTGCGAGCTTTTCTCCCTGGATACGTCTATATATGGAGCTGATCCGTCTACCTCACTTCGCATAGTTGTGCCCTCTATTTTCAGTGAAAGATCTCTCGTAAGGAATAAATACAAGAGAGCCGAGAGATGGCGGACGGTAAAGTAGCGGCGAGGTCATCGAAATTTAAAAGGGTTTGTGTGTTTTGTGGTAGCAGTACTGGCAAAAGAGATTGCTACCGTGATGCTGCTCTTGAACTTGGCCAAGAACTGGTATATATAGCCATTAAAAAACCTTAGCTTTTAAATCCAAAAATGTTGAGTTTCTTTTGAATTTTGATTCCATGTGAAGGTCTCAAGGAGGCTGGATCTTGTTTACGGTGGAGGAAGTGTTGGACTAATGGGATTAGTTTCTCAGGAGGTTCATCGAGGTGGAGGACATGTCATAGGGTATGCGTGTAAATGAATTATAGCTACGGAGCAAGCTTTCTTGCCCTCATGATCTCATTTTCTTGTTCAAGAGCTAATTCTTGTGCTTTTTTTATGTTACTTTCTCTCTTACAGAATCATCCCGAAAACTCTGATGAGCAAAGAGGTATGTGTGTATGCAAATTAGGATTCTTCCATGGAATTATTGATTTTATTTTGTCTGGCCATCTCAGCTTCTTCTTCTTCTTCTTCTTTTTCTTCTTCGTGATGTGCAGCTGACAGGAGAAACAGTAGGGGAGGTCAGGCCAGTAGCGGACATGCATCAAAGAAAAGCCGAGATGGCCCGCCATTCTGACTGTTTTATTGCCTTGCCAGGTACCCCTCTTCTCCTTTAATTTTCCTCCCCAACTCTCTTAAACGATGTATTGCCTGATGCTTGGATATTTTATTGATTAAACTAGGTGGGTATGGAACCTTGGAGGAGTTATTGGAAGTCATCACATGGGCCCAACTTGGCATCCACGACAAGCCCGTAAAGCTACTTTGTGTTTTAAGCTTCATTTGGTAACGCGGGCGCGACTACAATGACCACCCGTGTTCCTGAATGAAAAAGCATAGGGAAACACGAGCACTACTATGGTTACACCCGCGTTCTTAGATGAAAAGCATCATAAAAATGCCTTTCATCTGGGAATGCAGATGCAACCGTGTCCGCGTTCCAAATTGGGCACAAAAGTTTATTATACTCGTTTATTATACTCGAAGGTCGATTCTTAACTTAGTTCTTGATATTACAGGTGGGTTTGCTTAATGTGGATGGCTACTACAATTATCTGCTGACTTTTATAGACAAGGCAGTGGATGATGGGTTCATCATGCCCTCTCAGCGCAGTATTATTGTCTCTGCCCCAAATGCTGAGGAGCTAGTTCAGAAACTCGAGGTAGGTTCTTGTAATCACATTGTTTTGCTCCATTGCAATTTTTGTTTGAAATACCTTTTTTTTTCGTTTTCATTTTGGCAGGAATATGTGCCTGTTCATGATGGGGTTGTAGCCCAGGCCAAGTGGGAGGCAGAACAAATGGAGCTTAATGCGTCTTTGCAGACTGAAATCGCTCGTTAGTTATCAGAAACCATATGATAATTAAGGTTTATCTTTTTTTCCTCTCGGGATTTCGTTAAAGCTATCTGGGGTTTTCTCCTCTTCAATTTCGTATGTCTTGGTCTAGAAAGGAAGAGGATAATCTCCATGAAGAAGAAAATTTGGTGGGTGGTGAGCTTTATTTTTGAAAGAAAATGGCAAATGTTGTTTTCTTTCAGAAAATTGCAAAGAAAAAAGAAAAGAAAGCCTTCTATTCTGTCTTGCATGCCTGTGCTGCTACTCCATTCCCTGCCTGCCTGTCTCCCTCGACACACTCAAAACATGTGCCTTTCCTTCTTCCATCACTCGGGTCAAATGCATTTTATGTTCGGTAGCTGAACTGGGTAAACGGGAATTCTATTATTACTTTTCTGTAATTAAAAAGTGAAACCATGCATTGATATTAGTGCAGTAATCATAGCTGTTAAAATATGATCCATCTCGACTGATTGATGGGCTGCTTCAGAAATTCAATGTCATAAAACAAAACTTAACTCGGATCAAGCTCAACATGAATCCAACTACAAAATTGACCTCTTCTTCTAAAATCTAGTCCATTTAGCGAGCTTAATTGGATTTGAATTCGGCTGTGTTAATTTCTTAATATATATATATATATATATATATATATAAAGATTATTCCTTTTTAGAGGGGTGGAATAATCACTTAACTTCTTCTAAAAACACACAGGAAGCTGGATTTGACAACTATGGTAGCAATGATGATAGTTAGGCATGCGCATCTTGGTGCTGATTAAAGCTTGCTTGAAATGTGACTGTTCATGAGACTGTAAGGATGGTGGACGCATCAAAACCCGTAATGAACGAGACTAGCTAGTGCTGCTTGGACAGAGGGAGGAAGGAACAGGGTTCCAGTAGCAGCTAGCGATCAATATTGTATAGCTTTCGAGTTCTTGTTTGATTTCAACCTGATATAAGATTATAGCAAATTGCTCGATGAATCTGATTTCACAGAATGTATCCTTAATTGCCCCTTTTGAAGCCTTTGATTTAGCCATCTCCCATCTGTTTCAAGAAATGTCAATTACCTCTTTTGCTGGGAAGAAACATTTCTCGAAATGGGTTCCACGTCCATTCTTATCCAGATGAGTGCGCCGCCCTATCCATAATCCATTGATCATGCAAGCTACCACGATAGCTTTTCTTTCTTTTTTTTATCCTCTAGCTACTCCAATTTGCCACGTGATATTTTAGCAATCTCGTCTCATTTATATATTAACTTCATCTGTGAGGCAATACCAGGTCGCCGTTAAGAAAATAAAATAAAATAAAATAATAATTTCAATTAACTTAGTATCATGCAAATTGCTGTAATAATCCAAACCTTTTGCCATCTCAAATCAAGTCCACCAATTATATTTTCACCAACTCCAATGTCCATCCATCTAAATATCTCTCTCAAGATATCACGGTCCTGTTAATCATTTTAAAAATATTTTTAAAAAAATTATAATATTTTATTATTTTAAATTGTTTTTTTATATATTTTTAAATTATGCTCCTATGCTAATATGAAAAATATTATTAAAAATAAAAAAATATTATTTTAATATATTTTTAAATAAAAAACATTTTTAAAAATAATATCGACTCCCCTTTCAAACACTTACATTAGTTGGGCTCACTCGCCCATCCGTCCATCACCACTAGTCTACATGCTTGTTTAGGAATACGGTTATAGTTGTTTTTGAAAGTATTTTTCATTTAGAAATATATCAAAATAATATTTTTTTATATTTTTTAAATTATTTTTGATATTAGCACATCAAGTATTCTAAAAATATCAAAAAAATTTATTTAAAATAAAAAATAATAATTTTTTTCTATAAATACTTTTAAAAAATACTCACGAACACCCCCGCACCATGGATCAGCTAGCTAGTAATGCACTTGCTAAGGATGCCGGCTAGAAATTTGTGTCCGTGTAGCCTTTCATGTGGATGGTCGTGCTCCTTGCTGTTAATAGCTTTATTAAATTCGTGACTGAATAATGGTTCCTGTAACGTGCCCAAATGACATTTTATTGGAATGTGAGTGTTGAGCAGCTTATATTTCAATTAATTTTATAAATTTTAAAAATTAATTATCAGTTAAATTTTTTAATGAATTTGACTATTATGAAATTCAAACTGGTAAACTCCTGGGAACACACTCAAGATTTGACCAGTAAAGCACTCGTGATTCAAATGAACAATTTTAATGCAAGGAGTACTAACCATAGGGTGGACCATGGTCCCCTAACATTTTTTACTAGCATTGTATGATACGATAGCGTCTTGTGACCCTGGCATGGCTCTAAAGTTACACCGACCATGACTCATCGAACCAAAAGGGTACAGTGTGCCGGGCTAATTATGGAAAGACGAAATAAATTGCTCATGTCCCAGGGACTGCGGACCGATCTGTAGTGATTTTACGAAGGTAATCGATAATGTTTTTTAAAGTATTTTTATTTATAATATATTAAAATAATATATTTTTTATTTTTTAAAAAATATTTTTAATATCAATATATTAAAATATCTAAAATATTATTTTTTTATAATTTTAAATAAAAATAAAAGATTTTTATATTTTTTCAAAACAAAATTTAAAATTCAATATCAAACATCCTACTATAAAAGGCAATGTCTAGGGTGAAATCGTAGGTCTCCGAGGCTAATAATTTCGACAAGGACGACCGCCATTTTTTTCACTCATCTCTCTCATTTGTTGTAATAATTCCGTACTTCTAATCTGATGAGGTAAAAGGTTGCTAGAATCCTATCCTTTCCTTCGTAGAAACCAGGAACTGTGCACAGAGTAAAGATACGGTGAATTTTAAGGAATATTCTTTTGAGATTTTTTATAATATTTTATCCATGGAGGAATATAATATGTTTGGTCAGAAATATTATTTGATTTAAATAATTTTCTTATGATAATATCAAGTCTAAATTTTGATTCATTATTTTTGCAGGCATCCGAGGTTAATACAGCCCCAGATTAGGATTAGAGGTTAATGCTCGAGATTAATCATATTTTTCCTAGTTAATTTGATATTTTTTCAGTTTTGTTTATAATGTTTTTCTAGAATATAAACAATTTAAACAAAGCTGTTAATTTTAATTTTGATTAGAAGGTAAATTTCTCAGTAGAATTAAAGTTTTTATGCAACCCCTTCTTCTATTTCATTCCTATGTCCTAGGTTCTGCTTCAGTTAGTGTAAGAATTGCACGAAGAACTTATGCGCTTCATCATACCTCTGAAGAAATGAAAAATCGTGGTAAACTATAAAATTGTGAAGACTGGAATATTAGAGAAGACGAGCAATTTGGATATTGAACGCTGTCGTATATTCATTTTGATTTTAATATATACTTCTCTATTTACAGTTATAGCAAGATTGTTTTGAAGGACAGTGGAGGCAAAACCGCCAGATCTTGAGAAGAGCATCGACTAGTGGCTGAGAGTGTTGAGAATGGAGACTCTGGTTTTCACCAACATCCTGTAAACTCCCTCCAACTCCTCTTCTGCTTCCTGAATGCTGGACTCGAATGCCTCGAGTGCTTTCACTACATTTTGCACTTGTACAAGATTGATGTCTTTGCTTGACTTCAGGACAAGCAATTCAGCATCTATCTTGTCCAATTCTGTGGCTTCGCCTTCGAATGGTACTCGTTTGGATTGAAATAGTTTCGAAACGACGGGCCAGCCATGGGAGCTTGATCTTGCCTTTGGCTGAGAAGCCAAGGACAAGAGAGATTGGAAAATTTCAAGGCTTATTTCTTTGACGTCTCTTAGCATTCCGACTGCGTCTACTGCTGAAGGGTTTTTCTTTTCCACGCTCTTCATATTTCTGAAGCATTTGCGGGCTGTTTTATTAATTTGTTTCCTAGAAACCATATAAGCCTCTACTTCAGTTGCCAAGCCAGATTCTCCTCCTTTTCTTCTTCTGAGAGATGATTCAAGTTGCTGCAAGCATTCCCTCATCAATGAAAAAACATCTCTGGTGGTGCTGCACACATCCAGCAAGAGAAAAGATCCATTCAACACCTCTTCTGCCCCTTCTCCATGTTGTTCATTGGAGAGGGTTTGTTGGGATAGAGGCAGTTGAAGAAAATCATCAACACACTCGAACAAAACTTTGAGGCCACTCAATTTATGGTAAGCAGAAGTGGAAGTTGTTTGTGATGATCTCAACCTTTCCAATTGATCTTCAACACTTACATTCAGAGGATGGGATCTGGAGGGCAAGCTGATAGAGCGAACATGACAAGTAGTAGCCATCTTATTCTTTAGCAGAAAAAACTTAGATGCTGATGCAACTGATCTTGGGAGTTGTTGTTCAAGAAAACTCCTCTGGACCTCTTATATATAGAATAGGAAACAACAATAGGGAATGCAATGAATCCAGACTTGCATTTGCTGTCATGTGGCAAGTTTTCTGACAATACCAACTTTCTCTCATCATTGTTGCCTTTCAGGAAGCATGATGCTAATAATATAATCTCAAAAGATAAAAAAAATTCAAACAATTCCTTGTAACCCACGCAGAAATATGGTCATCACACCATATGAATAATTTAGCCAGAATCTCATCATGTGAAACGCTCAGATCTCAATCTCGCAATATATTTTTTTGGAGCTGTTCATAATGATGATATTAAAATGTCATGGCAATCAAATTATTGAAAACAGAATACAAGTCTGATAAAGTTGTTTCCTGCTTCCTTGACATGCTGCTCCATAACAGGGTTTCATCTTGAATAATTAACCTGTACAAACTTATTAAAGAAGAACACGTAGAGCAAATAGGTGGATCTTGCTTGACCACCGGCCAACCATCTCGAAGCTATCACATACGTGCATCATAACAAATACATTTTATGGTTTATTGAGCTATATCACATGCACCACTGTGTCAATTATTCAGATGCAAATAATAGGCTGTCAAGATTCGAGTTGCTCCTCAGCAACATATCAACAGGAGCTATTTCCGAGCCTCATGTATGGAAATTCGAGCACAATAACTATATGTGTGTAGACAAGGGTGCAATCCACTTGTGTGCATATATATTTTATTTGATTGATATCCTCATCAAGGGTGTCATGGCAATGAAGCAGGGAACAATTCTGTAAGAGAGTTGAATAAATGATTTATTTTTTGCATATCGTCATTAAAAAGCAGTGTTGGAAGCAATGGCTAATCAAATTGCTCTGGAACAGCACTCCATTTTGAGATAATTTCTGAATTTCACAATATTCAATCTCAAAGTCAAATGTATTCTGGTGTGATGATGATTCCTGTCTGGGATTCACCGGCAAATAAGCTAATTTATTAGGATCACCTTATTGGCAGTACAGAACTTGAACTCTAGCGATGAGGGTAGGGAGCAGGCTGCTGCTGTAAAATGCAACACATGACAGCAATGCAAGCATGGAAGGAGTGGACTTTGAATGTCTACTCTGTGTTCTGTATATAATGGGTGCATGTGGGGTTTGCTGGAACAACTCTGAAGTTCGAACTTATTATCCCATCTGTGGAGGCTTTCTTCTGCTAACTAAAGTGGAAGATGGATGTCTTTATTGGAACCTCTAAAGCTACTTGCCATGCTCGCTCCATCAGCTTGCCTTCAGAATCCCATCCCTAGCTCCGAGTGTGAAGTTGCAGTTGGAAAGGTTGAGATCCTCATCAACCTGTCAAAAATTGAGTGGCCTCAAAATTTGTCCTATTATGTCAATGGTTTGCTTCAATTTCCACTCACTCACCAAGCTCCCTCAAATGAACAACTTTAAGAGTAGGCAGATGAGGTTTTGGATTGATCTCTCAGGTTGTTAGATGCTTGTGGAGCAACAAAGAGTATTTTTTCACAGATGAAACAATGCTTAAAGGTGCTTGAATCATATATTCTGAGAAAAAGAGGAGAATCTGGTTTTGCAGGTGACATTGAAGAATATATGATCTCTAGAAAATAACTGAAGCCACTGATCTCAAAGTCCTTAAGAAACTTGAAGACAATGGAGACGAAGGGCATATCAGCAACCTTGGACAAAGACACCATCTTGGTAGCTCTGGCAAGAGAAGCTGAAGAAATGAGTGTTGCTGTGTTCGCATCCCTCTTGTCTTCTGTATCTCTGACAACAAAATCAAAGGGGAGTGGCAGTTGGTCTATTTTTTCAAAACTACTGAAGTGCAAACGTATAGTTAATGCCATTGAAGTTGAGAGGACAGATATCGAATTATTTTCCTTGAAGTAAAGCAATGACATTACTCCTGCACAAGTCCAAAATGTATCGAAAAGTTTGGAGGCATTACACTGGAGTATTCAAGAAGCAGAAGAGGAGTTGGAATGTGTCTACAGACTATTAGTGAAAACCAGAGTTTCTATGCTGAAAATTCTCAATCACTATTGCACAATTAACTTCCTCGTAGTGAGCACTGTTTTCTTCTATCAGCTGTCCATTTGTACAATTTTTCGTACACAAATTCGCTAACTGTATATGTAATACATAGAATAATTAAATTGATTTATCTCAAACAAAGCCTTCCCTCTCATTCATATTCTAGCAGTCTCTGACACGTGAACACCTCACTATTATTATATTTAAACAGTAGGTAAAGAAATGGAAAGCTGTTTTGCATAACAGGGACGTGCGCTTCTTCTGTCTGTCTCAGTTTCATGGATTTTTCAGGGCTGTTATGGCTTTTCTACAAGTTGTTGGAAATCATGTTGGTGCTCTCGTCACTTAAAAATAAAAGGGGAGGATCCTTATTTTGCACTTGTAAATGGCTGAAATTCTATCCATTTAGACCATTCAATCCATCATCCATCTCCACTTCGTTGGCAGCAGCTTGCCCTTCACATAAAGCATGCCTGGATTTCAATAATTTTTGGAACCATAGACCATCCAGTAGTTCTTGCCTTCAGTCAACAAATGAGTGTTAAGAGAGACTAAAAAAATATTAAATCAGCATGCAGATGGTGTTATCCGACTCAAATAATTAGGCTTGCTCAACCTTCTTTCATAACATTTCTGGATCTGTTTCTGTTGACACAATGATCATGCTTTGGAAAGATAACAAAAAGGATATTTTTCCAGATAAAAGGGAATGTGAATAGCTACAAAACCTCTGCCTTCTCTTTTGTTTTCCATCCAAATTTATTCTTGTGCTTTGTAAGTAAAAGAGATGTGTTTTTATTCAGGAGGTAATGACCACTGCGAGATGAGATTAGAACTGAAACAGGTTTCAGATAAATTCAGACGGGTCATCGTATAAATTCTCAAGGAAAGATATTGAAATAGAGATGGAAGCATGATTAAGATAAATGTTATTGTATAGTTGTATTCATATTGGTTTTGATAGACTTGTATATTTCGTATATTTACAACTCTGGCAAAATTGCTTTACAAAATTGTACTGAAGGACAGTGAAGGCAAAACTGCCCCGTTTTGAGAAGAGCATCGACTAGTGGCTGAGAGTGTTGAGAATGGAGACTCTGGTTTTCACCAACTTCCTGTAAACTCCCTCCAACTCCTCTTCTGCTTCCTGAAATCTGGACTCGAATGCCTCGAGTCCTTTCAATACATATTGCACATGTACAAAATTGATGTCTTTGCTTGACTTCAGGACAAGCAATTCAGCATCTATCTTGTCCAATTCTGTGGCTTCGCCTTCGCATGGTACTCGTTTGGATTGAAATAGTTTCGAAACGACGGGCCAGCCATGGGAGCTTGATCTTGCCTTTGGCTGAGAAGCCAAGGACAAGAGAGACTGAAAAAATTCAAGGCTTATTTCTTTGACGTCTCTTAGCATATCGACTGTATCGATTGCAGAATTTTTATTCTTCTCCACGCTCTTCAAATTTCTGAAGCATTTGTGGATTGTTTTATTAATTTGTTTCCTAAAAACCATATAAGCTTCAACTTCAGTTGCCAAACCGGATTCCCCACCTTTTCTTCTTCTAAGGGATGATTCAAGTAGCTGTAAGCATTCCCTCATTGACGAAAAAACTTCTCTGGTTGTACCACATACATCCAACAAGAGCAGAGATCCATTCAACAACTCTTCTTCCCTTTCTTTGTTTTGTTCGTTGGAGAGGGTTTGTTGGGATAGAGGCAGTTGAAGAAAATCATCAACACACTCGTACAAGACTTTGAGGCCACTCAATTTGTGGTAAGCTGAGGTGGAAGTTGTGTGTGATGACCTCAACCTTTCCAATTGAACTTCAACACTTACATTCAGAGGATGGGATCTGGAGGGCAAGCTGATAGAGCGAACATGACAAGTAGTAGCCATCTTATTCTTTAGCAGAAAAAACTTAGATGCTGATGCAACTGATCTTGGGAGTTGTTGTTCAAGAAAACTCCTCTGGGCCTCTTATATATAGAATAGGAAACAACAATAGGGAATGCAATGAATCCAGACTTGCATTTGCTGTCATGTGGCAAGTTTTCTGACAATACCAACTTTCTCTCATCATTGTTGTAGTTCAGGAAGCATGATGCTAATAATATAATCTCAACTGATTAAAATTTTTCAAACAATTGTAGCATGACTTTTGCAATCCAGACAGACTATGATCATCACACCATGTGCATAATTTGGTTGGAAGCTCATTATGTGAAATGCTCTGATCTAAATCTCAAAATGAAGTTCTCGGAGCTAATTGATTACTTTAAACAAGTCTCTGGCAAAGTTGTTTCCTGCTTCGTTGACATGCTGCTCTACAATGGGGTATCAACTTGAATAATTAATCTGTACAAACTAGATTAAATATGAAAAAGTATAGCTAATAGGTGGATCCTGCTTAATCATACACAAACCAGATAGGATGATCACTCGTGTGCATTCATTAACAAATACATTCCTTGTTTGATTGATCTATATCTTCGTACACGCACCACCTGGTCAAATTTAGAAGCAAGCAATAGGCTGTCAAGATTCTAGTTGCTCCTCACCCATTATATCAATGAGCTATTTGATACTTCCGAGCCTCGAAATCTATTTTCATATTGAAACTCAAGAATAATAAATATACGTGTTGGGAAACAATTGTTGAAATTAAATCTCGAAAAGTCAACAAAAGTCAACTGTAATTGTGCCAAGAACATGCACTGTTCAGATTCAAATCTGGGTTTTGTAAGAAAATGAAGAACACGGGAAGAACAAGAAGAACAGAAATTCTGATGATAAAGAGCAGAATCCATAATTGATTTAGATCTAGGACTCATCATCTTCATTCTTCAACAGACGTGTCCTGCCTTCAGCAGTCTTGGAGTCCAGGAATTTCAACAACAATTTCGTCGGAGACCTGAATAAGTGATCTATATTCATTTCATGATCATTAAAAAATAGTGTTCGTAGCAATGGATTCTTTATCTTTGCCTCTTTAATAGCACTTCACCAAGATATGATTTGTAAATTTCGGAATTTTCAAATGTATTCTGCCGCGATGATAATTTTTCTGCCTGCAACATAGGGGCGTATGCTTTAATATTTTTCATAGGCCGAAAGCCGGGCCTGTCGGAAAAATACAACACATGACAGCACATTCGGGTCTGGAACGATGGACTTGAATTCGATACTTTTGTTGCATATATAATGGATGCTAGAGGATTCGTTTAACTACTTTGAATTTCATCCTGCGTGCATCGCATCAGTGGAGGCTTTTTCTTCTAAGAGTGAAGATGGATGCGGTTATGAAAAAACAGCTCGATGGAAAATATATGAGGTGCTGCAACAGGACCAGAGAAAAAAGACAAAACCGATGAAGCTGGCAGCAGGAAAATATCCGAAAGGCAACAGCTGAGAGGAGTAGTACGCAGCTGGAAGGCAATTGAACACACTTTACAAGAGCGAACAGATGCTGACTTTGAATACCAGCCTGTTAAGAGAAATGAAACAGTGTCAATCAGAAGCAAAAGGTTATCTGAAAGAAAAACACCTAGAGCTTGAGTAGGAACCAAGAATTCAAGATGTAACTGGTAGCAAAGCAGATAACAGCATCTAATCAGAAGTGCTGCATTGAAGTAGCAAGTAACAGAAATATACAGAATAGCCTGCAGGGGCAAACAATGAAGGATCAATCATGCTTTGAAATACCATGAGAAATACAGGTAGCTATGCATTCTGAACCTTCAGAATCCGGTAATTGTGACACAACCAATCCATTGGAAAAACATGGAGTGTTTTCTTTCTGGCGTGATTGGTCATATTTCCATGGTCTACCGGTGCATATATGTAACCATCCGATCAAATTTTTCCATTACGATTGAATAACAAGATGGGACTTTTTAACAGAAACCCCAGGTGACTCGGCCATTCAATATTGAGAACGTGGATTAGTTGACCTGAGCGAATGTTTTCCAGAAGATGACAGGGCCGTATACAGGGGGGCTTGGCTTGTGTGAAACAGGTGTGTGAAAATAAACAAATTCCACGTCGGCTAAAACTAAAATACTGTCACGACTCCATTCCCAATCCATGACCTGCAAATAAGTTTTTTTTCTAGTCCATGGGCGATCATGGCCTAGGTCAGTGATGTCTATTGCACTTGGAATGGCCGCTGAGCATTTCGTTCTCACTAGTTCTTTCAACTGGTCTTGCACTGTACATTCATGGTTTCTCTGATGAACCGATTGAGTAACGGCTTTTGCCTAATAAAATTACGAGTAAAGTTCAAAGCATGTAGCTGTGCGGTGAGCACAGACCGAAGTATTCTTTAGCTGTTTACAAAAGAATACCGTATGCCATCCAGAGATAGCGGCATACGCCGTTTTTTGAAGGGTTCTCTTTCCTTGAGAGAGAGCGCCAGCCTAATAGTAGTCTAAGTTGGTCCCAAGTCACAATTTAATTTAGTTAATAACTAACGTTTTTGATAAATGTAGTTGCTGAAGTAGTATTTCAACTCTTAATTAGATGATGCATGGTTTTCCTGGTTAACATCAGTTAGTCTCTCTCTCTCTCTCTCTGTGTAGCAGAAGAATGGTGACAAGAGGTATTCCATCCTCCTCTAGAGCTTGCACCTGTTTATCATACGGTGAGTTGGCAGTTCTGCCAGTTTTGTGGGATCTCGAGAAGAGAAATCCCATAAAAGAAATAAGTACTGAAAGAATATTTAAAGACTTGCACGAGCACTTTGCCACCATGGCTCTCCAACAGTAGTTGACCATCACGATATTAATCTGATTTGAATCTTATTATGCAGAATGCGCTAATCTTATGTCAAGATGATATGTTATATAGGGTCATAATTAAAATACATGCAGGCCGTGCGTGTGATCTTGATGAATAATAATATCAAACCATCTGCAGAAGAGAATTCATCACGTCATTGATTTAACTATATATGCCACCAGAAATTCAAAACTCTGATGAATTAATCTTTGAAGACAAGTTAAAATTTGTAAAGGGAAATTGAAATAAAAAATTCTACAGCACAGATGGCCAAAAATATTAAAAGGAAATGGAGATATATTGCTGATTATAAAATATTACAGAAATGAAAAAACATCTTGCCCATAAACCATTTACTGCTGTACGTACTAGTCTATCAGGATTCAACCTCTCAACGCTCGTCAAACCTGAAAAATAAAAGATCAAGAACAACAAGTTACATATATAGTTTAAAGAATCTGAAAGAGGGAAAGGAATATTGGGAAAGCTTTACTAACGAGCAGTTCATTGTTTCAGAAATCGGGAAAAGAATATCTGTGTGGCACTTCTTTGGTAGCTTTTTGATTCGTGAAGGTTTTAAGTGAAAATCTTGAGGAACCATGTAGGCTTCAATGCAAAAGCAGACCACCTTTGGTCCCTTTTTGGTCTTCTTAGCTATTTCATTGAGCTTTCTGATGCTGTGACAGCATTTTTCAGGCAGGTGATGGGATAAACCTCCCAAATACTCAGCACAGTCCGGGAAGTAACCCCATATCGGCGAGCATATTGCATCGTAAGGGTCGTCGTCAGATGCCATTACACTGATGAATCTAGAAACCATGAGAGCAAGTACTAGACCCCTAAAAATGGCAGCCATTGCTGTGTTTTTTTCTCTTCAAGAGTTCAAATATTGATGGTTTTGAGATAGGGTTACATATATAACAGAAGCATCGTATCTATTTTTGAAATATTTTGTTGGCTTGACTGCCATTAATCTCCATGATTTTCTGACAATTAATGTTCCTTCACTCCATAAAACAACTTTTCATAAATTCTAATCTTGATAAATATTTAAATGGGGTAAGTGTCCATATTTTCTTCTTTTTTAAATTCTTGAAAATTATTTTAATATTTGGAAACTTCTGTTAAGGAAATAAAAATCAAGGTATATAAATTCTATGATATATTCAAGAATATTGATCGATCAAGTCAGTCAATGAAAGAGGAGATCAAGCACCTCAATCGCAAATTCCCGAGAGAATATATAAAAAAATTCAAAATTATTTTCTTCTATATTGCCTTGCTCGTTTATTTCTATAATAATTAATTCGTCCGAGTACTGTTATAAAATCTTTTAAATGAGATGAATGTACAACTTTCCAAGCCCCAGCTGGCCCGGGCGAGCTGGGCGGGGCTCCCATGGCGCCCGTCGAAACCCTTAATACTTAAAGAGGAGTTGGAGCTTGCCTACAGGCTATTACTGAAAACTAGAGTCTCTCTCCTTAATATTCTCACTCACTAGTTTAATCTCGGGCAGTTCACTAATACAGCCTCAGCCTCAGCTAAAATTATCTTGATATTCTTACAGAAGACTGGACAGCCTCAGCTGAGTTGACAGCATGGTCATTAAATTTGGTTTCAACTGGTCTGATGATTAAAAAATATAATCATCAATTTACAAAATATAATCCAAATTGATGATTGAAATATAATCAAAATCAAATTTTATATTAAATTAAAAAAAAATATCAGAGAAGAGTATAATCGAAATTAGATTATAAAACCCAGTGGACTCTGGCTCTACAACGTACAATAAAATCAACTCCAAAAAATAAGGTTTCTGCAAAAGAGAATAAATAATTTACCCAATAATTTAGTAACTCGTATTTTTTTCAGGTTAGTCCCCGGGGCCTTGACACGAGGATCTATAGAGTTAAAAACAATTAACGGTTCATTTATGGGCCTAGAAAGGGGAAACTCATGTCGTTATTGGACCGGCAAATGTCAAATTGACTTTAGGGCACGATGTGAAACACTTGCCTAACGGACGGGCTTATATTATTTCTTGTGTACCCAAATGGGCTTGGAACACTAGCCAAGCGGATGGGCTAATATTATTTCTTCTGTGTACCCAAATGGGCTTGCTATAAATAATAAATAGGTCCTTTATTTTCATTTCATTTTATTTATGATAACTATGTATATCATTTCCCCTCCACGTTTTATAATATATCTCAAAAGAACATTAAAAAACTCATATTAAGAAAATAAAATTTTAATTTTAAAAGTAAAATATATGCCGTTTGATATTGTTGTTAGACATGATTTAGATAAAATATATATATTAACTTAATCACCAAGTCAATCAATTTTATTAAAACGATATCATTTTGTTCTAATTTTTCTTGATTTTTGAGTTTCATTGAGTCAACTCAAATAATAAAAACTGACCGGCCAATCAAGTCTCACCAACCAAATGAATATCTTATTCAATTTCATCAAATCAAGTTTTTCAAGACCAGAAAGGGGTAATATTGAAATCTTCAAACTATAGGGGGGCAATAATGAAATATACCCTGAAATGTCGATTTTCGCTGCATATAAAATTGGAGAACACTTGAAGCAAGTGGATATTGTAATGAACACGTAAATACTTCTCAGACAACACCAAATTTATGGCTCTTTTTAAATCCACTTAGCTCCCAAATCAAAATTGAACAATACTATCAAAATCAAATCAACATCTCCGTAGAACTAGCACCACAATATCGATTTATTGTTTTTTTTTTTCCTACGGCCTGAAGGGCTAAAGGCCTGAAACCCACAGCTCCAACTAGGAAATTCCAAGAGATAAATACAAGGCAAAGACACACCACAAAACATCGCAGAAAACCAGAGCATGGCATCGTCAACTACAAACCCTTTACTCACATCGAACTTCCTTGGCTCCCGAAGCTTGCCTTGTCCTAAAACAACCAGACCCTCCTTGCCCTTCCTTCTGCCCAAAAAATTTCAGAAAATTGTGAATGAAAAGAATTATGAGTCTTTAAAATCCCTTCAATCACAAGCAACCATAGCAACTGCCTTAATCTTCTCTTCTTTAACCCCTCAAGCGCTAGCAATTGACAACCCCACACCGCCAACTCCTCCTCCTGTTATTGAAGCCCAGCCCACCCGACCATCCCCTACTTTCGCTCAAAATCTTCTCTTAACAGCTCCGAAACCCCAGTCTCAGACAACCTCTGACCTTCCTGAAGGTACTCAATGGCGATACAGCGAGTTTCTGAATGCGGTCAAGAAAGGCAAAGTGGAAAGAGTTCGTTTCAGCAAAGATGGTTCTGCCCTACAACTCACCGCCGTAGATGGTCGTCGTGCCGCCGTTATTGTCCCTAATGACCCTGATCTGATCGACATTTTAGCGATGAACGGCGTTGATATTTCGGTGGCCGAGGGGGATTCTGGTAATGGGCTCTTCAATTTCATTGGAAACCTTCTGTTCCCTTTTCTTGCATTTGCCGGTTTGTTTCTCTTGTTTCGACGGGCTCAAGGTGGGCCAGGTGGACCCGGTGGGTTGGGTGGACCGATGGATTTTGGCCGGTCGAAGTCGAAGTTTCAGGAAGTGCCAGAAACCGGTGTGACGTTTGCCGATGTGGCCGGAGCTGATCAGGCTAAATTGGAGTTACAAGAGGTGGTTGATTTCTTGAAAAATCCTGATAAGTACACAGCTTTAGGAGCTAAAATTCCTAAAGGGTGTTTATTAGTTGGGCCGCCAGGGACTGGGAAGACATTGTTGGCTAGAGCTGTGGCAGGAGAGGCAGGGGTGCCGTTCTTTTCGTGCGCAGCCTCGGAGTTTGTTGAGTTGTTTGTTGGAGTGGGTGCGTCGAGAGTGAGAGATTTGTTTGAGAAAGCAAAGTCAAAAGCGCCTTGCATTGTCTTTATTGATGAGATTGATGCGGTTGGGAGGCAGAGAGGGGCTGGACTTGGAGGTGGGAATGATGAGAGAGAGCAGACTATTAATCAGTTGTTGACTGAAATGGATGGATTTTCGGGTAATTCAGGTGTTATTGTGTTGGCCGCAACAAATAGACCTGATGTTCTTGATTCGGCTTTGTTGCGACCGGGAAGGTTTGATAGACAGGTTACAGTCGACAGGCCTGATGTCGCTGGTAGAGTCAAGATTCTTCAGGTAAGTTCAACAATGTCAACCAAGTTGTTATATACCTCGTATGGATGTATTGAGTACACGGATTAGGAAAAGGAAGCAGACAGTTGAAGCAGAATGTGTTTGTGTGCATGTGTGTGTCCTGTCGTGTCTATTAAGAGGCAGTTCAGGGCAGCTAAACTCTGAATGTTAATATTGGTGTTATAAGATAAATTCTCTGCAAAATGATGGTTTTCTGTTCTAGTTATTAATTGGTCCGATACTGCATACTAAATAAATTTGCCGTATTTGATATGTCTATTTCTAGAGAAAAAAGGACTGTTCTGAATTGTTGTAGTTATGGATACTAGATTGATTTGTCTGATAATGCATCCTATAATCAGGTTGTATTGTAAGCCTGTCCCATTGTCTACAAATTCTGTTCTTGCTGACCTTAGAAAAGTGAATAATTTTACTTTTATGAACTAAAGGTGCATTCTAGAGGGAAGGCCCTTGCAAAGGATGTGGATTTTGAAAAGATTGCACGGAGGACCCCAGGATTTACTGGAGCTGATTTGCAGAACCTGATGAATGAAGCAGCCATTCTTGCAGCTCGGCGTGACCTCAAGGAAATAAGCAAAGATGAGATTTCTGATGCTCTGGAGAGGATCATTGCAGGACCAGAAAAGAAAAATGCTGTTGTCTCAGATGAAAAGAAAAAATTAGTTGCCTATCACGGTAAAATTCATGATAACCTTTGGCTTTTCCTCTAGTCTCTTGCTACATCCCAGGATTCAATATTGTGAGGGTGTTACTCTCCATTTGCAGAGGCGGGGCATGCTTTGGTCGGTGCACTTATGCCTGAATATGATCCAGTAGCCAAGATATCCATCATTCCCCGTGGCCAAGCTGGTGGTCTAACATTTTTTGCTCCAAGTGAGGAAAGGCTCGAGTCTGGATTGTACAGTAGAAGCTACCTGGAGAATCAGATGGCTGTTGCACTTGGTGGAAGGTTAGTTCTACTCGTATTGATTGGCCTAGTTCCTGGGAAAAAATTGTAGCAAGGCATATGAGTACTTTCCTGCTCTTCAAGTTGCTATTTGAGAGTGAGCAAGCATCAATCATCAAATCGCCCTTTATTTGGACCTTAGTTTAACTGCGAGCTTTAGTTTTTGAGTTAAAAGAGATTTTATGCAAATAAGGGAATTGCCAGTGTTTTACCAAACCTACGATTTTTACTACTGTCACATCTCAAATGCAGGGTTGCCGAGGAAGTGATTTTTGGTCAGGAAAATGTGACTACTGGAGCATCCAATGATTTCATGCAAGTTTCACGCGTGGCAAGGCAGATGGTTGAGAGATTTGGGTTCAGCAAAAAGATTGGTCAGATTGCCATTGGTGGACCTGGTGGAAATCCCTTCTTGGGTCAACAGGTAGGGTTTGTGCTTGAAGCTTTATTGCCTTCTCCATTCACTAGCTTTCTTGTATTACCATTTCCAACACTTCTACAACAAGAATATTGGATTAAGACCCCTCTTGTATTCCTATCACAGATGTCATCTCAGAAAGACTACTCAATGGCGACAGCTGATGTGGTGGATGCAGAGGTAAGAGAATTGGTGGAAACAGCTTATACAAGGGCCAAGCAAATCATCACAACTCACATCGACATCCTCCATAAGCTTGCTCAACTCCTCATAGAAAAAGAATCTGTTGATGGAGAAGAGTTCATGAGCCTCTTCATTGATGGAAAAGCTGAATTATATGTTTCCTGATTGCAATTTGAAGTGTCTAAACCATGTTGTATTATAAGTTCAACATACATATACACAGAAATCAGTTGTTCTTTATCTAAGAATTTGTAATATGAAGGCCAAGAATTTGTGTAGGCAAAGATTCTGCTACCAAGTTTTCAAATCATTGCTTTTCTCGTCAAGCTGAGACGTTAAAGCTAGAGGATTACCAAGTTGCTTAAAGTGTGCCAACGTCCTCGAAATCACCATATATCTTCTCATATCCTAAGAGAGTTTGTTTCTCGCCAAACATCCTGCCAATTTTACCCTTCAGTTCTGCTCTCTCTTGGCAAACTTTCAGGCAGCATTTCCTTTCAGATTCTGTTGGTGAGACATTTTTGTTCTTGATTGCTGCTGCATTCTCTCTCAGAAAGCTTAATAGTAACAGCCATCAATGGCCTCCAAAAGAATATATATGATTAATCAAACCCCGTGCATTTCCTTTCAGGTTCTGTTCGTAAAGCTTAGCCGTTCTTGTTTTTGCTGCATTCTCTCTTCTTAGAAAGCTTAATATTAACATACATCAATGGCCTTAAACAAAAACTTGATTAATCGAACCTCTGGACTCTGGACTCTGTCCTCGTTGCGTTATTGGTTCATCTTAGATGTTTCCCTTCATGAACAAAAACAACAACGTTGAATGTTTCTCTTTTATACGAAACAACAATATCAATTTCATTTAATTTCTGAAAAAAAATAGTGCAATGGCCAGTGCAGTAGTATTCTTCTCCACCAAACTGAGAACCCCGCCATCACGCTATTGTACATTTGGGCAAAAATAACATTTCCAATTCCCTCTCCACATCAAACCCACATTTTATATACAAGAACTGCAACAATCGATCTGGTTACAAAAGAATAACACGGTGTTCTCGAGATCATCTTCCACCACGTTGCTTTTTTTCTTCTAGTGCAGCAGCCTCGTTCAACATGTCAGCCGCATCCTTGTGCATGTCAAGCTTGGCAAGGGCAACGGCTTGCATGTAAAATGCTGTAGACCAATCGGGGTAGACACATTGTGCTTGCATCGCATCTCGAAGAGCAGCGTCTGGTTGATCAGATAGGAGATGGCAAAGACTACGCCGTGCATAAACAGTTGGAGATACCATTGTTCCCACGTCTATAAACTGCACAAACAAGCATTTTATAACTGAGCAGCGAACACCATACAGAATCCACTTGCACTATTGTCTTTCAAAGATGACTAGGTTGGGAGGCATAGACTACCAGGTCTACATGAATACAGACTTGCGTTATTTCATAGTTTGTAGTTGATTAAGAACAGGAACGATGTTGTTGCAAGCAAATTAACAAGGCAACCCCAGGACCTTGTTGAGAGAAATATAGTATTAGCCCAGTTGACAGCGAAAATCTCAAATCCTAATGGATGAAGCACAACAATTTACAATTAATAGCAAACTTCATGGTTGAGACATCAGAACTCCGAAACCAAAGATATAAATCAACTCGCCCAGGTTTTACCATCCTAGGCGAAACCATCACAGCCTAATTATAGTAAGAATATTGAACCATAAGTATCCAAGTAACTAGTAGCGTTAAAGTCTTGTATGCAACATAAAGCCTATTACATCCTGAATATTACTACTATACAGAAAAAAGGCCATTATCTCATCCACAGATAAAAGAGAGAACACACCTGAGAATAACATTCTACAGCAGTTTTAAAATCTTTGTCCCGAAATGCTACATCTCCACGCTTTCTAGCCTCCAACATATCTCTCATTAGTTGTGTCCACTCTTGGAAAGATAACTGGGCATACCCATTTAAAATGGAAGATTTCAGCAGAGAATTAGAAATGAATATCTTGAAAAGTACTTTTTATAAAATAGATATCACAGAATTTGATATCATGAATAATAATATTTGTACAATTCAATTACCTCGTTGGTTCCTTCGTCATCTTTGTACTGTGTCATTACCATTATCTGATGGATAGCTGTGAGATCCATCCGTGTACAAGCATCACCCATTGGAGAGAGCGGGTGCTGTGGGGTAGGTGGTGCTGTTTCTTCATGCTTAGAAATTCCCAGCATCACATAGGATGGAACCTGGAAGCGAAGATTTATGATCCTAAGACTGTACCAGTCTTACATGAATACAACCCATCTACAATGTGAAGCCACTCAAAGCTGCCATAAATGCATTGTATTCGAAGAACAACAAACTTATAAATAGCAACAAAAAACCGACCCCCTCCTAGTGATAAGAGGAGAGAGAGAGGAAAATCTGTCGAGGAAGATAATAACTAAGGCAAAAAATACTTTATTAAAGGCAAGATATCAAGCAGTAAGAAGGGCTCTGTTGTGGAAAGCAATCTAAGGTTTTAACTAGCACATGTATTCTGATCCCATGTAATATCAAATTCAAAAAATCAAAATAACTGTATGACACTGAAGGAATGAAGCAAAGTCAGCAGCTTACATCAGGTTTGTTTTGCAGAGGTGAAAGTGTTGTAACAAGATCCATGGTATTTGGTCGCTCCCTAGGTTCATATTGCAAGCATCGTGAGGCAAGATCAAAAACCACAGTGGCCTCTTCGGTTGAAAAGTTTCCCTCCAAATGAGAATCCATTAAGAGAAGAATGTTCTTCCCTCGAATCATATCAAGAGCCTGCATGGAGAACAAGTCAAACTTCCAACAAAATATCTAACATTCAGCAACTGCAGCTTCGGCTGCCATGCAGGCTACTGCTTTACAGATGATTGATTATATAGCATTAAGTTATAGCATAGCAATGAAAAGGTGTCATCATGATCAGGGATCTTAAGCATAATATTAGTAGAAACAGGTTCAAAGCTCAAACAATGGAGTATTGACATGGGCTAGATATACAATCCCAGGCATCCATCTTCCATAAAATAATATCAACTAGTACAACTCATGCAACTCAATCTCACACTGCTTGTTTTCATAGGCGAGAGAGAAGCTTATGTAATGAAAAATAGCAGTTGAGCAATGAGAACATAAATGTATTCTTAATTTCAAGATTGTGATAACAGACAGCAAGCAATCAAATCCAAAGCTCCAGCTAGAATTCGGTCAAAATTATCCAAACACGTTGAGCAATGATTTTGACTCCAGCTTCTACTAGACCAATCAATGTATAAAACGTGAGGGTAAGCACTATCAAAATGGCCTCTCATTAAGAATCTCCATATAGGACTCCACTGTCCAAAAAAGAACGATCATTTTGCTGATCCACTATATCTAAACTGTGCAGTCTGATGTTCAGCTCAGAATGACCGTTTGCATTACTTACATGACCAGGAGGGATGTGCTTTCCGCTAAGAAGATCCAAAAGGACAGTCCCAAAGCTGAAGATGACACTTTCTGGAGTGACCCTTCCTAGAGATAAGAGTTGGTTATTTTTATGAAGTAATGATCAAGATAGTAGTCACTAAATACAAGCAAAAATGGTGGTGGTTAAGCAATACAAAGAAATTGAGCAAGGCACTTCTTTGGAAATGAAAATGCAAGATTATTAACAGCATGAACTAGGCATAAATATTATATTGGTTTGTTAATTTCGAAGTTTAGTACATGCCAGATTTGGTTACACTGTGATATACAGGGTTACTGCCAACCACTTAAGTATTCACCTAAGAAAATGAAATTTTAATCAACATAAAATGCAATGCCTCAAGTATGTGAACTCGGAACATTTTATTGTATTCTAAAGTCTACTCAAAAAATAGAACAAAAGATTTGTGGCATCAGTCCTGCATGCTTGGATGATTGATTAATGAGAATAGGCGCATTACCTGAGAATGTCCTTATCTCAATAAATACTGATATTGGGCAATGCTAAGGCATAATATTTGTTTTTCAATTAGATAAAAAAAAAAATCATTACCTTCATGAGATAAAGTAAGCTGTTCAGTATGTATATTCTTCGGAGGATTGTACAAATATATGTTGGACCAAGTTTTTTATCGCTCTTCATGTAAATTCTTTTTCTGTGTTGGAAGCAGCTCCTCTGTATCTTATTTAAGAACAAACTAAATTCTTTTTTTCCTCTTTGGTACATGCATTCTCTTTGATTTTTCTCGTTTTCTGCAGAGAAACACTACATGTCCTATAAAATTCACAATAAGATTATCCTCATGATACTTACAGCTTTTTTGTTTTTTCCAAGGCGTAGCTAGTGGGATACTTCAACCAAAATATTGTCTTCACGCATTTTAAACCATTGTTTTTAAGGATTTTCAAGAGCTGAGAAGACACAGATGACTTGTTGCAGCACAGAGGTGAATGAACTGACTACCGAAAAGTCACATCATCAGCAGTCAAAGTAAATTTATAACAAAGCAAAAGCATTTACCATTTCGTAGGTACTCAGGAGGTGTATAAGCAAGATTTGTACTGTAACTCTTTCCATCGCTACTATTTTTCATCAATCCAAAACATGAAAGCCGGGGATCTCCATTCTGCCAAAACCATCCACTAGATTACCACTCTCTTAAAAAATCCCAATAGATCCTCCAGATGACAATATCTTAAAACAACCAAGGATGTTAAACTAATCAAACCAAAATGGAGATCATAGATAGAAAAAATTTATGGAAATGTTAGACAGACAGGCTAGATTATGAAAGATCATCAAGCTTACAAAAAAAGATAAACTTACTATACCTCGTCAAAAAGCACCCTGTAAGCATTCAAATCATGATACAGAGGACGACCTTCAGAACTACAATAGTCTAAAGCTTCAGAAATATATAATGCAACTCTCAAACGCATTGCCCACTCAATAGTTTGGTTTTCCCCTGTCAATATAGCACAGGAAAATTATATTCATGGATGGAAAATATGTTAATATTCTGGTTGAAAAAATTGCTGATGACTATTTAATAATCATTCAATTCAACATACAAGATACCAATACTTCTGCAAGCTGAGTAGCAAGAGACATTGTTACAGGCTGATATTAAATTTTGCAACCCTCCCAGCTCATACCTTCAAGTCAGAGTAAAAACCAATTCCATCTTTTCTCTTCTACTCGTTTTTAAACAAATTTCTTTTACACATCACGATCATTTTATACATCATCTGTATGATCAGAATGTCATCAGCCCCGTCATTGCCTCGAACACGAGCAATTGCTTAATATACCCGTACCAGTGATAAGAATGCAACATAGTCATCGGTAACAAAAAACAAAAAGCTCAAGCACTTGGAAACACCAAGAATGAAATCCCATTATTATTGCAACAAACTGCAGCTTATTGTATTCTAAAAATATCCATGTTCTTACCACATTATCCTACTCCATTGTAAAAGCATAGGAATAGCTAATAGATAAAATTCTAAAATACATTAAAATTTCAAACAAATTCAATAGACATCGATCAAGAAAAAAGCTAAAGCTGAATCAAATTCAACGTAGAAAAAAAAATGCATATAAATACATAATGCAAGAAGGAACATACAGTGAAATAAATGCTTTGCAAGGGTATCGTTTGGCAGATACTCAGCCACCAACAGCCTCTCGTCTCCGACGCAACAATAACCAATCAAATTCGCCAACCTTTTGTGCCTCAATCTCCCAACACCCCACGCTTCATCCTTTAAAAAAACAAAAGCAAAGGAAAAGCACATCAACAAAATCAAAAACGAAACGAACGAATTTTGAAGTGAAAACAAGAAAAAACAATTTCTTAACGTACAGCAAACTGTTTGGGATCAGGCCAGGCAAATTTGGTAAATTTCTTGACAGCGATCCAGCTCCTATTATTATTGTTATCATGATTCTGTAACCGTCCTTTGTAAACAACATTGGGCGCTTTTTCACCGCTTTCAGACACGATAAACTCGGGACTAAAGTTGTTCGTCGCAGCTCTCAGGTCAGCCAATGAGAACTCCGTGAAAGACAGCACCGCACCATCACCACCACCTCCAAGACCACCGCTTGTTTCCGTTCCATTTGTTGGCCGTGAAGCATGATTATTTCTTACATGCTGTGGTAGTTGCTGATGATTTTGCTGTTGATTTTTTTGACTGTCATCGGATATCGGTGCTTTAAACAGAGAGGATTGGCAACAACCCATAATATCTCACCCAAAGTTGACTCAGCACCATAAAGAAGGAAAGAAGAAGGAAAAGGAATGGAAGCACTGGTTGGCTGGCTATCCGCTCGTGTGAGTGAGTGAGAGGGAGATCTACTGAGTGAAGAAGAAGAGGAAGAAGAGTAGATACAACAGCGGCAGCTTTCGATTCATCTTCATTTTTTTTCAATATATCAAAGAACAAATAGAAATTATCATTGGGTTTCTGTACTGACAAAACTTCTGTCGCTGTCTCTCTCTGTCTTGCTTTCTACTATTGAGTTGTCCTTTTTACGTGAAGTAGGGGTATATTTGTCTTTATAGAACGAAAAATCAATATCGTTTGTAGTTTATCGCGATATTTTCATTTTCATTTTTATTTGATTGCTGTTAATATAAAACCCTTTGAATGTTTCCATGTTTATACTCGAGTTTAGATGGGTTTGAGTTGTCAATATTTATAATTACCCATGCCTAAATTTAATTATTAATAAATAGTAAAGGAATCTATCTGTTCGCCTTGAAGGAATCCTCGAGCAAATACCCATTCACTCTTTCCCTTTTTATAGCAATAACATGGGATAAATTAATATTATTTATTAAATAATATTTTTATTTTATCCCAATTAAAATTCAAAGTTTAAGTAATATCTTGATTAAATAATTAATTTTTATAATCCCAGAAATATTAATTTATAAAAACTTGGTGTATTTATTTTATTTTAAAATATTATTAATTCTAGGTCTTAATAAATTTGTTTTTTTGGATGGTAATGAAGAACGCATTGAGTTTAATTAATGATATTTAAGTTTTTCTATCATTATATTTGAAAATGTGCCTTTTGGTTTTGGATGTAATTAAACTTCATCTCTTAATAAACTTATTTTTTAGACTTAGATAAGTGAATATAATTTTAATTATACAAAGCTCTTATAAAAAATAGATACTTTGATTCGAACTCAATATCTGCTATGTAAATTACAAGTTTTATATCATTATATAATACTCCCAGAAGATTGTATATATTTTTTTTCTATGAGTATGAAATATTGAATTATGATTTTAAGATTTTTTTAAGAAAAAAATAAACTTAATATTATAGGATGGGTATGTTTTATTTTCACTATAGATATTTCAACTTCAAACAATATGTGTGTCCGTGTATGTTTTATCCATGCTTGTAAATTAGCATTGGGAGAATGACATGGTTTTGATCTTGCATCACTTAACTGTATGTTTAATATATTTATTAATTGCTCGATCAACATAATCGCTAGCATGATTTACAGGCTAATTAATATATTCAAAATTTTCATACCAGGTTAAGTGTATGTTTAAAAGTGCGATTGTGTTTATTTTTTAAAATATTTTTTATTTAAAAGTATATTAAAATAATATTTTTTTTATTTTAAAAAAATTATCTTTGACATCAATATATAAAAATATCTAAAAATATTAAAAAAATTAATTTAAAATAAAAAAATCAAAAGAAATTTTGAAATATAGTGATAAACATCCCGTACGTATCGATTGAGAATTATTTTAAAGATCCAGTGTGTGGAGAGAAAATAATTTTATTTAGAATAATCTAAAAATACAGAAAACAAATAATTTCAAACAAAAAAAATATATTTCTTAAAAAATGAATGAAAAACAGCCACGATAATCCCTAAAGCAATCAGCCAGACACTTGCTCCGTGCGTGCAGAGAGATTGATTTGATGCCTCACCCGTGGCTGCTTCATCATCATAATCAGCTGCCTTGGGATAGAGGAATATTCCCATCTCTCAAAATCATTATATATATATATATATTATTTAACTGCTGGTAGTATTTCTTCAAGGAAAAACAGAACATGTTATTACTGTTTTCGAGGGAGACAGGCCTTGCCGATAGGCTAGCCAGGATTCGTGAAAAGTGTTTAGAAAGAGAGGACAGGTTCCTCTCACGTGTGCCTACTCGAGATTGGTGCCTTGATGGAACCAAGGTTATTAAGTTAATTTAAAGACAATCCATCCACTTCTAGTCGAACAGTGGATCCATTGAAAATTGAATTATAAATCTAGTTTCGGCGAGAAAATGCGGTTGTGTAGTTTCGTGAGATATTCGCCGAGGCCTGATTCACACCTTGACGTTTACGCTGGTCGAGAATGGAATCTTGCCCGCCCGCGAGCCTCAGGAAGCCTGCATTCTAGCTCGACATCGTTCATACTTGTCGAGGATGATGGCTAAGGACAAGATACTGATTTAGCATGCTTGCTTCAAGTGTTATAAAATATAATTACATTAAATGAACAGCTCAGTGTGGTTATAATATAATTTTTGAGGTTGATTTGTTAAAGATCTGGGTCATGGGATTATTTGTTTTTTTTCTTGTATTTAAAAAGGGTATTTGATTTTAATAGAAAATATTAAATTAATATTTTCTAGTGAATTGGAGTGATGATGCGGGGGAAAAAATAATTAAAATATATTTTTAGCAAATAATTGTTTGTTTTTAGGATGCAGCCTGCGTCAAAAAAAAAAAATCTTTTTTTATTTTTTAATGAAGTAAAATTATCAATAAACATAACATAAGTTAATCTTTTTTGTTAACTGGACTTGGCTAGATTCTAAATTAAGATCACTAAACTAACCTATTAAATCAGGTTTGGTACTGCGAGGATGCTACAATTTTCGAAGTATAATTAATTAATTATAATAGTCTGCTTGGTGTTTTCACATTGTATTGACCTTGCTTTTTAAATTTAAAAGTGTTTTTGTATTAAAATATATTAGAATAATATTTTTATTTTTAAAATTTTATTTTTATAGTAGCATATTAAAATAATCAAAATATTGACAAAAAAATGCAATGAAAAACATAAACAAAAAACAAATATGCACCAACATTGTCTTTAAAAATATTTTCTCAATATAGGACTATCCTCAAATATCCAACAAGTTACTCCTCTAAAATCGAGGGTCACAAAAACAGTTTGATCATTGGTAAAGAAAAAGACCAATAAACTCCAAAGAAACACGAAAAATACACGAGTTTTCTCTACTTAATTGTAAAAATGCATGATATATATAGGTTGCTAACATCTAACAGCTAAATTGAAAATATATTAGGGAAATAAAGAGTTGTTACAACATTTAAATAAAAAATAGCTATTATAAAAATAATTACGTTGTAGTTGTTAAAAAAAAACAAAATAAAAGAGTTGTGTAAAAATCAATCCCAAAAGTTCCATAAAATTTAGGTATTGTATTGTGCGCAAGGAGCAATCAAATGTTTTTCTTTGCTCGGCCCAATCTCATGCCCGTGAGCCTATTATCTTTTTTTATTAGTTATTATCTCATATTAAGGTGTTTATATATATATATATATATATATATATATATATAAACACTTGTTCACAATAAAAAAGCTTTATAAGTATATGTTTACAATAAATAAGTTATATTTTTCTAGTGTAGGATATAAATCTTTTGAAATATTTTTTTGTTGCAGTAAAACCCCAAATATTTTAAAAGATTTGTGTAATAATAAAAATATACTTGTTGGATTTCTATCTATTAAGTGCAATGCATCTAACTTGGTGGCATTTGAAATATAAACCATTTTATAAAAAGAATGAGGTTTAATTTGCAAATCATTGGTGAAAATTTTAATTTATATGAACCAACTTAATTTTTATTAGAAGTTAAGTGTTTCACCAATCACATTATACCCCTATAATTTATTATTGTTTAACTCGGTTTTGAGCTTAATAAGTCATGCACGTGCTTGATTACTCATAAATATTTTAAAAATTTTACTGATATGTTACAGGAATGGCCTCACTCCACACTTATATAAGTAATCTCATTAAATGTTCAATATAGTCTGAACACTATGAACATGAAGCTCATTAAAAACTATGGAGTTCATCATTTCTTTAATTACACAGACATTATTTTTACATCATAAATCATAGAAAATGACTTGTTTTACAGTACTGTATTTTGTTATTACCATATGATCTTAATTCATGATATCTCTGGTCACATTGGTTACTTCACAAGAAATTAATTATAAAAAAAAATTGATGGGCCCGCAACCGCATGAAACTACAAGAAACAAAGGAGAAGTGAAAAGTTCAAAACCCAAAAAACATGTGAGCAGGAATTGAGTCGAATTAATTAATTAATTAATAAATACTGATTCTCATCGAGAAAGCAAACTCGAATTTAAATCTGAAAAGCAGTCGCTCTATGGAAAGCTTGACAAACAAAAAGGTTTTATTGACCTCGAAACAACTTTACAACAAGATTCCTCTGTACTGCTAAAAGGAACAGCTAGTATCAACCTAACGAGAAAACTGAGAATGATCCTGACAGGTTAAGCTTCAAAATTATGATGATACTGATACAACTGCGAAGTGTCAAACTCAGCAGGGTATATTTCCCCCAAACAACAAAAACAATCAAGGATACCTCAGTGGATGTAAGGAAAAAATGCAATACTACACTTGCATCTGATCAAAACTGCAATGGAGGCTGAGCCGAGCCATAACATATATTATTTGTAGCTCAAAACGGCAGCAGCTTGGATGCCCTTACTTGTTATTGCACCTGGTATCACAACTATCCATTGTTGAGGAGGTGAAATGTGCAAAGAGGATGGAAAGAATGAAAGAATGAATCCATAGACCAGCCCTGTCGACTTCAGGAAGGGAAAGCACAGAATCATACCCTGGCTTTCATGTACGTGAACCAAACACAAACCGCGTCAGCAAAAAATAAATTCACAGATATATGTAATGCCTGTTTACAAGTGAATAATTAAGGGGCTGCTGGATTCTCTTGACTGAGTCTACCATGTTCAATGTGCACATAAAGCTCTTCATAGCCGTGCATGGTATCGGCAGAGAACTGCTCTATGGCTACAAAAACTTGTCTCAAACCAAACTGAAGACTGCTATTATCGGTCATTTCGCTTCGATGCACAGCCCTGCCTGCTTGAAACGGCCTCCCTAGAGCTTGAATAGCCTTTTGCAACCTTTGCCCCTCCCTCTCCATGATCTTCATTTTCCTCTCCATGTCCTTGTCTGTAGCCAGTCTTTGCTGTAGGTAAACACGATGTCGTTCCAAGAAATGATTTACACTAGCGAAAAACCCATTCATTGCATAAATTACCTCCATCTCTGAGACCCTATCAATGGCAAGTGACCACTGGTTACAGAACGCGAACACTGGAGGTGCTCCTGTCCTACCAGGGGAGGAGAATGGTGGCCCAACATCTGGCCTTCCTTCAGGTTCAGATGGAAGACATCTCAGAAGCCATTCGTTCAATGCTCTGACATAGCCTCTTTGCGCATTGATCCAATTGGAAAAACTTAGATTCCAGTTCTGCAGCTCAATCTTGAGTTGTATTGCTGCTTCAAGATAAGCATCACTAAACTTCACACCGGAAGCAATGGCATCCAAACTATTGGTTTCGACAACTGCCTGGGACTGACATCTGTGGCATTCTAACATAACTTTCCACATATCCAGTAACCTGTGATTAAATGAATCAATGTTAACCGGGACACATACACACCAAACAAAAGAAAAAAAAGACAGCAAACAAAGTTACAACGCTACATCTTAAAAGTTGTTGAAGATCAGCAGACCCCAAGCAAGGAAGCAACAAATAACTACAAGACGACTGCAAAGCAAGTGAAACCCAAAACTTGGTTGTTTTAACTACAAATTAACTTGTGCAAAAATAAACAGCATACTTTTCAATCAATTCACTGATTAGTGGCCACAACTCTTCATCCCTTAATTTACTGGTAGTGATTGATATGTTGTCAATAACTTGAATTGCAACTGTGATTTTCGTAGATAGCATCCGGAGTAAAGGTTGAGTGGAGTTAACTTGACTGTCATCAGCATCTTTCTCGCCCAAGATGTTCATCTGCCCACAGTTCTTCGCAAGAATGAGACGCAATTTTTCCTCAGCCTACAATATAATGAACACTTTCTTTATTTTTCCTGTGGATCAGGAGGCATTCCAAAAAGAAAGGAAAAGGAAAAGAACAAAGCAACATGACGGGACCATTCTTTCTTGGAAAAGAGTAAAGCTTGCCTTGACTTCATGATAGAGTTTCTTCTCCCACAAGCACAGCTTTCTGAGAGTAGAAGACAGATTCAAAGAAATTATCCCCAAATCTTCGTCAAAGCCCCCTTGAATTGAATCATTCCTCTCTAACAAAGACGGAGCAACAGCATGCAATATCTTGGTAGAAACTCCTTTACACACAAAAAAAAAGAATCTTGACAGTATTCAACTACAGAATGATTATTAAACAAGAAATTAAGCTGAGTTTAAAGAAAATTAATGCCAATACCTTGATAAACAGAATTTTTGTAATAATATCTGAATTTCCCTGCATCAAATATTTTCAAAACTTCATTTCCTGACTCCGCAGCTTTGTCAAACAAAACCTCTACTCCTTTCATAACCTCCAAGACACTTTGGGTCTTAGCCTGCTGACCTAAATCTTTACTCTCTTTACTTTCCTCTTTCACAGATTCAACTCTCTTTTCTTCTACCACTTTAGCCTCCTGCTTCGGCTTCGCATTATTACCTTTCTCTGCTTTCAACTTCACTTCCCTCTTATCTTCTTCTCCTTTTTTACTGCATTTACCTTCTAAACGAGTTTCATTCACAAATTCCTTATCCTTGATCGGTAACTCATATCTCTCATATGTTTCAAAGAAATTCAAGAAATCCCAGGCTGAACTGCTTGGAGCCGGAGGTGGAGGAGTTTTCCATGCTGGGTAATCGTACTTATTATCGTCGAGATGACCATATGAATACGGATTAAACGGACTTTTATGGATTCTATGGAGCGAATCAAAATCTTTGTTGTCTCTGAACTCTTCATCTTCTGAATCAGAACGGAAATCGATGTGAGAAGTTTCCGAGTTCGAAGAACTTGAGGGACAGTAAATATCAGGCGACGAGGGTTTGCTGAGTTTGGTAACAGCCGCAGAATCCCCATTAGATTGAGAGTCAGACTGGCTATTGATTAGGGCTTCATAATAGAAGCGGCGAAGGGCAGGGCCGAGGGACTTTAGGGAGTGCATATAAGCAACATGAGCATCAGCGAGGGCATAGCTTTGGTAGAGAGCTTCTTCAAGAAACTTACATCGGTCATGGCATAGAGTCACTGCAGGCAGCTGGTCAATTCTTGAAGTGGAGCAGCCCATGAAGAGAAGAGTTGAACCGGACAGGATGAAGAATGACTGGTCTGGTCTCTGAGAGAGGGAGATGAATGTTCGAGGAACGTTATACGAGGTTTAAATATTGTTTAAGGGGTTGCCTTTAAAGCTGCATAATCAGGGGGGGAGAGAGAGAGATGATGAGGAAGAAAGTGAAGTTGGAGTGTACTGAATTAGCTTTAAAGGAATGGTAGAGGAGAGGGGCTGGCGGGATTGGCGTAACGTCTCTTTGGTATTTTTGAGTTTTTGCGTTTAGATTTTTGGGTCCTTCACATTGACATTTGTGCCCTATACTATTCTTTCGGTTGTTTTTGTTTCCAAGCTTTGATATAAAACAAGGAGGTCAATTCAGTAATCCCGTTGATTCAAAACTTAAATTCATTTCTTTTCTTACTTTCAATTCATCTTCTTCTTCTTTTTGAATTAATTCTAATTTAATTGTTTATTTGAGAATTTAGTTGAGATATTTTTAAAAGTATTTTTTATATATTTAAATTATTTTTAACATCAATACATGAAAATAATTTTAAAAATATCAAGAAAATAATTTAAAATAAAAAAATATTTTTTTATTTTTTTCAAAAATATTTTTAAAATGTTATATTGTTATTAAAAGTACAGAAAGAGTAAGAAAACCGATCGTAGTTTTTAATATTAATATATAGTACGTTGCTAGGTTATTTGAAATTTAAAACACATGCTGGGTTGGTTGAAATGACAAATTGACAATAGAGGAGCCTTTTTTTGACAAGTCTATTTGAAGACGAGGAGCCAATGGTGGAATCTTAATTATTTACATCTATCAGCTATGGTATAAAGTAAAATTTAAATAATCTCATTTTAGCCCTTGTTTTTTTTAATATTTATATTTTGTCATCTTTCTTTTTAGACATTTACCTCCCACGTTTCTTGATCCTTCGTTTTAAACCCTCGCTTTACTCTTGCTCTCGTCATAATTTTCTCATAGATAGAAGATAGAGGATCTATTGTAAGAAAATATTTTATATAATAAATACAAAAAAAAACTGAGAATTGCATTTGCTTGGAAGTGGGCGGCGCCTGTCGGTTTTATTGCCCGAGAGCAATGGACCAAAATTATATATAAATAATCACTTCTTTATCAAGGAAGGTAAAAAGGGGGGTGGTCCCATGAGAGCATGGGTCAATGGAGGCCCAATCTTCGTTCCGTACACCTTTGCCACTTCATACATGCATGGTCGACAGTTTTTTTATAGTTTAAGTGGTTTTTTAAAAGTATATATTAAAATAATGTATTTTTTATTTTTAACAATAATACATCAAAGCCATAAAAAAACACTATAGTTTTTTCCAGAAAATAATTAAAATACAATTCGACTGACTGCGCTCATAAACCTACTACACCCGTCGCAAAGGGTTTTAAAAGCCATCCTTTTTTCAAATCAACCGGTAGATTTTGGCAGGTTATAAGTTTATTTTTTATAAAAAATAATTTTTTTAATTATTTTTTTTATATTTTTGATATACGATATCAAATATAATTTTTTAAAAAATAAATTATTTTAATATATTTTTAAATAAAAAATATTTTGAAAAATAAGCTATATTATATTTTAGAAAACATGATCTAACAGTCAGGGGATGGGGATAGTGGGAGGGCTTGTTTTCGATTGAGGAAAACAGGTAAAAGGAAAGAATCACGTTCACGATGGGGATTCTGAATCTAATTGCATCTTAAAAGGAGGTTAGAGTGGAATTCCAACTCCAGAAGGCTTGTCCGTATTGTCTCTCCTTTTTCTTTATTTTTAATGTGCGCCATGTTCGGGTGACAGTTAAGCATGGAACCGTGGTCCTCCTTCTACCCTCATTCGTCGTTCCGGATGCCTGTAGCCTTTTTGCTTTTGATTATGCCCAGTAAAATAAGTAGGTTCTGATCGGCAAAATAGAGGTCGTGCCCCCACATGGTTCTAGGTCTGGCCACGGGAAAAAAAGGGCAGGGTCCCCCTCCCCAGCCCACACTCACATTTATTAAATTCAGCACGGCCTAAGGTTGACATTATATGGATCTTGACTTCTTAAACTTGGATTATTTCACTTGTTAATTTAAAATTTAGTTAATTTTAATTAAATTTACGCCCAAATTATATTTTTTTCTTGGAAAACAAGTTAACATTATTTTTAAAAAAAATACCTTGGATAAATCTAACAACCCAGTGATGAATTACCTGGCTTTTTTAATGAATCAGACCTTAAATCTAATTTCATAACTACAACACTCGATTAAAGCAAGCAAGCAGATTAGTGCCTGTTTGGCAAGATTTTTTTTTTTCATTTTAAATAAAAAAAATTGTGTGTTTTTATATTATTTTAATATATTGATATCAAAAATAATTTTTTAAAAAAAATTTTTTTTTTTGATATATTTCTAAATAAAAAACACTTTAAAAAACAACCACAACCACATTCTCTAAATATGTACTGGATTTTACTGGACCCAATCCGTGATTTGGATGAGATTGGATTAAGGTAATGATTTTTTTTCTCATGGTAACTAAAGATACTTTCCCGTTATTTTTGAGAAGATTAATTATTTATTTAGAATAAATTATTAAAATTGTTTTACATGAATGGGATTAGAATTCATTTCCAGAGCTACCTGTCGGGTTATTCCGGCAACGGAAGGGTGGAATGGTAGAAGTAAATGACAACGCTGATCACATCTCTGTCTCGGAGACCTGACCGAAGCTTATCAAGAATCACGGGCAGTGGCCCCGGCTCGATGGGCAACTGCCCTTTTAATGACGAGACAAGTCGTACCCTACAACTATTTTCGACCTGCAACAAAAAAGAAAAAAAAAAGTGCTCTTGTTTAACAAAGGTTAAAAAACAAAAGGTGCTTGTTGCCTGAACAAGACAATTGTTGTGACAAACCTTCATGATAATATTGCAACGGTCTAATGTGAAATGGGTCCAGTTGCTTGTACGGATATTGATTTAATTAGAATCCATGCATGCCAAGCCGCCGATCTAAAGAGTATATTTTTTTATATAAGGTATATTAATATAAGGGTATTGAAATAATGAGGAACAAATCTTACAAATTAAAAGTTGAATGAGAATGAAATTGAAAAAAATATAATTTCATAAATTATCTCAAATAAAATAAATAATAATCAAAATAATAGAGAAAAAGGTGAATAAATTAAAATAATAATAATTAACATTTCATAAATTATTTCAAATAAAATAAACAACAATAAAAAACAATTAATAGATGGAATTGAAAAATAAATATTCAAAACAAATTATACATAGCAATCAAAAGTTTGAGGATTAAATTTGATATAATAAATAATGACATTAAATTTTCACAATTCCAGTTTAGAAAGTTGTTTCCCTGAAAGTGAATTCCGGGAAACAAACGGGCCTAAGTTTAGGAAGTTTCCTGCTTTGTAATTTTATATTAAGCTCTATAATTAATAATATAATAATTATTCATTACATAATTGTTAATTTTAATATCCGTGTGATATAAGTTAGCATGAACATGCATGTTAATAAAAAAAAATTAGAATACAATGGATATATATTGTAAAGTTACTAATCCGGCCTAGATTATATGAATATATTTTTAAATTATTCGTTTGATTAATATAATATGTTATATGTAATTAAATAAGTATTTTTAAGATAACCCACAAATGTCAATATAAATTGTTAAATTGTTAGTGGTTAATCCCTCAGAAGTCCCGTGTTTAATGAATCCATGATTTGTTTAATTAATATTTCCTTTTTTTTAACTAGAATGTATTTGGAATCAAGGTTAATTCAACTTTTAGACCCTCTTAATAAATCCAAGGTTTAAAAAAGATAATTTTTTGTTTTAAATTAATTTTTTAATATTTTTAAATTATTTTGATATGTTAATGTAAAAAATAATTATTTTTATGAAATATATATTATTTTAATATATTTCAAGTGTAATAGATTTGTTTATAATTGATTCAGTGCATGTTTGGCATTGTGGTGCGATCTGCGATTGCCAGATCGCACCACAATTTACTGTTTGGTAACGGTTCAAACTATGTTTCAAACTGTGGGACCCACGCTTAAAATCATCTCAATCGGCGTTTCATGTTGAGCAGATAAATGGTGCTTTTCAAAGTGCGATGGCTAGACATAGTAGGAGGGAAAGAAAGAGTGAGAAATTGGTTAAAAGCCAAACACCCATATGGCGTTTCAGAGAGATTTTTTTCAGGAGAGAGTGGGTTGCTCTGCTACGATTTATGGAAGCGGATGAAAGAAAGATATTTTATTTATTTGTGTTTTATTTGCAGGGAGAGGGAATTTTGGCAGAGAAAACAGCAGAGATGGAGGAGAGTGGCAAGAAAAGTATGCGTTTAAAAAAGTTGAAACCTTTTTTCTGTCTGTTACTGTGAAGTCTCTTATAAAGTTTGAGCCATTAGCAATATTAGGCAGCGGGCCCATACGTTAGTATTTTGTAGGCCCATCTGATTTTAGCCTGGGCTAGGAAGTATAATAGATTTGTTTATAATTGATTCAATTAAGTGCAATTGTTGTTTCTCGATTGACTACATTATTTGAAATAAATTGTTTTTTATTAACATTTTTAGTGTTTTTACATCAAAATCATTTAAAAATATATTATTTTATTTCAAATATATTATCTTTATCTTACACGTCACATCACGTGTATACTATATTCAATGCATCCATTGAAACGCATGAATTTATCCGACAAAACCAAATCGATGTCATTAATATGATGACAAACAACAAAATTTATCTCGAAAGAATCAGAGAAACCACCAAGACCGCACGATCCACCAATGAAATTCAATTATTTGGAGATTGCAGAATCCATAGCCTTAAGTGCTCGAGCATGCATCATATAGACCTCTTTGTTCATTTTTCTCCCCTCCACCACGCTTATAAAATTAGCACACTGTTCATCAAGGGATCACATCCATAGCTCATTTATGCTCTCTCTCTCTCTAGCTAGATGGGATGCCGGAGCAATTCAAGTTCTGAGCTAAATTCTGCTGTCAGTGGCGGTGGAGGCCATTGAGCTTCGAGAAGAAAGGGAAACAATGCCAATGATAGGAAGCATTACGCATGGTATTCAATTATCTCGAAACAAAGGTCATATATAATTAAGGAATGATTGTGTATTTAATTATAAATTAGCTTTCCAGCAACACCACAACTATTAAAACTAATAAAATCACCCAAAGATCGGTCTAGTATTATTTAATACGAAACAAAAAAGAAGGAAAACCACAGTTTATGTATCCTAGATATTGAGAAATCAATTAATTTTAATTAATTAAAGTGCAAAGAATGTAACCTCGCATCCTATTAATTCATAACATATTAATCACAACCACGTACCATTTGTCCTAAATTAAAACCAACACTGAAAGAAAATATAAAGTAATTAAATGAGAAATTAAATTTTCCTTGTTACTTTTTTTATACTAATAAACCTCGAATAAAGTTTTAGTTATTTTAATTATTTTTTTTTAAACACGCACACATACATATCTTAATTAGAATTCAAAATCTGCCGTTTATATCGCAAGACATCACGTGGAATAGGGTGCACATTCACCAAATCATTTTCGATATTGGATACAACGAACAACGTGGGACTAAAGCTGCCATTACAGCTAAAATTAACGTGGATGTATTTATTTATTTATTTATTATCAGTAGTAGTAGATATCATAATCAGATAGACTCCATCACTTGCTCATATAAATAATTATATCCCTCCAATTATTTATTTAAAACAACAAAGTCCCCGCCGCCATCATTTTTCTGCCTGGAGAGGTCTCTTTTAATTTTTAATTAAGGATTTTATTGATAAGAACAAATGTCTAAAGACAAGGCAGGACCAGGCTGTACACCATTCCATCTCTATGCAAATATTAACACTAAATTTGACAGTTCTCATTTGATTTTACCGGAGAAAAGGGGAAAAAAAGAAAATAAAAACTAAATTACATTATCTTCTATCTCTTTCTATTGCGTGAGACTATTGAGTAATGAAACCCTGGTGTTAATCAAGCTCCTAAACACTCTTTCAACACTGGTTTCAATATCACCAATACACCCCTCAAACTCTTGCATCCTTTTCAAAACCATCCTCACTTCTTCATCTCTCTTTTCTCTCAATCCCCGCAAGCTCTCACCCCAATTTGCTGAAATTCTTGAATTCCCTCGTCAATCTTAACCTTCTTCGTCAACCTCAGTCCAATCCAGGATGATTTTCTTGACGCGAAAGACAAGGAGATTCCATTAAAAAGTGCGAGCGAAACCAGTGCACTAACTTCGATAGCATCTATAATAACACCAGCCAACTCAGCATCACCAGCAGAGGGGCCTGAGTCCAATCCGGGAAACGGGCACCGTGCTATGCATCGAACTGTGGAAACAAGTTTAGCCATTTCTCTAGCCTTTTTCTTGCGAGACCTGATGTATAAAGCAATCTTTGAGTCATCTTTCTTTCTTATTGCTACCCGTGCAGCAACTTGGTCGTCTTTGACAGCCATGATTAATGTTCGGAAGATTCCATAAACATCAATAAAACGAAGAAAGTCTTCCAGAAGCTTCTCCACCCATTCAGGCTGTCGACGCAGAGATTCTCGTGTTTGAGGTAGCTGGAGGATATCATCTAAAGAATGTTGAACGTCTTTCAGACGACTCAAGACATCACAAAGCCAAGCACAAGTTCGGTTTTCGAGCTTCGATGACCAAAGTTTAAGCTCGTTGATCTCGTTTTCGAGCTTCGAAATCAAGGGATGTGATCTGCATGGAAGACTAATGGATCTATTGCGGTAAGAGATGGGTGATTTTGATTCAGTACGGCCAGGAGTTTTGTTAGGAAATGAAAGGGAGCGCTTGAACACGCCTACCATTTTCAAGTGGCAGTGTTTTTTGGAGCTGCATGCAGTATCTTTGTTTGGTGGGAAGAAAAGAAAGAGGAGTGGAGGTGTATAAAGGAAGGGCTACGAAGGTGTACGAGGAGATTAAGGATATGGAGGGGGACTGGTTGGGCGAAGAAATCCAGCTGTTTATTTAATCTAGTTTAATTTCTAAACAAGTGGGCTAGCTACTTAGGGTTTGCAAACCGAGGCAAGGAGGCATTGGTTATGGATACCATTTCAGGTTTCAACGGGAGAGGAGACACACATGGTTTTGACATGCTGGCTTTGTTTGGACTGTAGCCCCAGCTTTCTCACACCTTACTTCGCTTCAAGTTTTTCTTTCCCAAATTGGAAAGTTTTTGGAGGCTAACCATTAATCTTACTAATGAATTATTTTACAGCTATTTCTCTACGTCCAGATGTGAATCCTGTTTGGTGGAGTCAATTAAATTTAAATTTAAATTAAAAAAATATAAAAGATAATATATTCCTTTAACCAATTTACTCCTCTTGAATAATTTTTTTTATTGATAATTAAAAAAATAATATAAATTATATTTTGATCTATCATTTAAAAAATTAAATTTTTAGAAGAAATAATGTATTAATATAATATCAAATTTTTACTAACCTAATAAATATAAACTTGAATCTCTTTATTTTTATTTTATATGATAAAAATTTATAATCACAATTGCTCGAGCGTGCATCGCCTTTTTGTTCATTTTTCTCCACGCCGCTCTGACCCAGAGTCAGCTGTCAATGGCGATGGAGGCCATCGAGCTTCGAGAAGAAAGGGAAGCAATGCCAATGGCAGGTAGCATTATGCATGGTCTTCGATTATCTCGAAACAAAGGTCATCTACGATCAAGGAATGATTGTATTTAATTATAAATTAGCTTTCTAGAAATACCACTGTTATTAGAAAAACTAATAAAATCACCTAAAAGTCGGTCTAGTATAATTTATTACGAAATAAACAAGAAGAAAACTACAGTTTATGTATCCTAGAAATTGAGAAATCAATTAATTTTAATGAGTTAAAGTGCAAAGAATGTAACCTCCCATCCTATAAATTCAAAATATATTAATCACAGCCACGTATCATTGCTTAAAAAAAGCTAAAAGAGGCTGGTAAAGGCTGGTAAATTAAACAGTAACGAACAACGAATTTTCAATTTTTACCTATATTTTGATATATTGTGGATTAGAATAATAAAATTACTGTTTTGTCCATCCATTTATTATGTTTTTAGTCTTGGGTCCACGGGTATTCTTAGTTTTTTGCCTTATTATACACAATAAAATAACCATAATACCTATGAATAAAACAAAAATACACAGGAATCACTGGGAGCATTAAAGTTATTGCATATATTTTTTAAAATGGCTAAATAAAATTTACCCTCATATAAGATAAAATGAAATAGTAATATACAAAGTCAATAGGGTCATTGCATTTTTTTTAAATGGCCAAATACATAAATACCCTCATGTAACATAAAATCAAAGAGTTCAGTTCAGGGGTGTGGCAGTAATTTATTATTTTTTATTATATTTTCTGGTGAATTATTGTTGGCATGTCTCCGTACACTTTGTACGTTTTCGTGCACACTCAGATTTTGGACAGTGCGTGTGACGTAATACGACATCCAAAAATATCTAATCAGTGTTTAGACTGATTCTTTGCTATTTTCTCTTCCTCTTGATGTGGCACATTTGATTCCATGGTGGTTTTATATGTGTCAGCGGTGAGTTGAAATATTTTTCTCATTTTCTCTCTCCTACCTGCGCAAGAACATGCCAGCTATGTTGTTTATTGTGATTTCATTTTAGTCAATGATCTTTTTAATTGTTTTCTATAGTCCTTATTCCTGTTATATAAGTTTTGATTTGTTTCAATTTGGTTCTTTAATTGAAATTAATTAGATATTGTAGTTTCATTTCATTCCTAAATCTTTTAATTTCATAATTGGTTTGAAATCCTTGATATTTTTTATATGAAATTTTTTATTTGTTCCAAATTTATCATTCAATGCAAATAGATTATATATTTCAGTTTTATTTCGGGCATCATTCTTTTAATTTCTATTTTTTAAATTTTGACCTATTTGTTTTTTTCCTAGAAAAATAATAAATTACTACCAGTGTTTTAAAATACTTTTAATGTGATAATACAAGGAATAAACCTTATAAAATAATAAAAAAATATTTAAAAATAATTATGGTGTCATCGATAAGATGACAAATAATAATTAGAATATCAATTGTGCATAATAATATTTATAATGATATCTGTAATAATTATGATAAAAAATCATTGATGAATGTTATTTTTATGAAAAATAACTTTTGTGTTTTTTTATGTATGATATTTCAAATGTGATATCACAAAGAATAGTATACAAAATCACATATAGACAAGACATATAAAAATTATGCCGGATTATCTACGATATTAAAATAAAAAATTGTCTCGCATTTTAGAACACCCAGCACTAAATTTTTTAACATGTAATAAAATTGTTAATGGTCCTATTTTTTAAAAAAAATATTATACATATTAGCTTAATAATCAATTTAAAATTTTTAAGATTATGTTGTTTTTATATGTATTGATTTTACTATAGATAAAACATTTAGAATAATGATAATAATTATTATTGGGATTTTTTTCTTAAAACATAGAAGAGACTAATTATATATTGTGATTATTTTTTTGATACTAACGTCTCAAATATATATATAAAAAATGAATTGACTTTTAATTACAAATCTCACATTAATTTGATCCTAGTGTTCTAAAATACTTTTAATATAATGATATGAAGAAAAAATCTGAAAAAATAATCTTTGGTAAATTTTAGCGATTGTATTTCTACTATCTGTCAAATAAATTATTCATCAAAAAGTTAAAATATGCCCAATGAATAATCAGGATATTTCAAGTAACAAATAATATATAGTTAATTTGATTTATTACGGTTTTACTATCTACAAATTAAATTATTATCAAAATAACTAAAATAAAATTACTAATCAGATTGTTTGTTGCGTAAAACAAATCATTCATCTATGTTAAAATTTATGTACTATAATTTTATTATTTGCAAATAAAATAATTCATAAAACAAATAAAACATACACAACAATCAATCAGTATATTATACGGAACATAAAACTCATTTTATTTTTTTATTTGTACAATCCACCGATTAAACAATTATCAAAATATTTTTAACAGTAACAACATTTAATCATTTTTAGGAGAAAAAAACTAATTTTTAACCTATTTTATTAATTATAATTTTACTAATTAAATATTAAAATAATAATTTATAACACATAAAAAAATCAATAAATTTTTTATATAAAAAAAACTCAATGCATGCAGATAAGTTAGCTCTTGTTTCCTAAATTAAAACCAACACTGAAAGAATATATATATATATATATATATATTAGAATTCAAAATCTGCCGTTTATATCGCAAGACATCACGTGGATTAGGGTGCACAGTCACCAAAACATTTTCGATACTGGAGACACCGAACAACGTGGGAATAAAGCTGCAGTTACAGCAAAAATTAACGTGGATGTAATTTTTTTTGTTATTATTATTATTAGAAGATATCATAATCAGATAGACTCCATCATTTGCTCACATAAATAATCATATCCCTCCTATTATTATTTTTTTAAAATAACAAAGTCTACGCCGCCATCATTTGTTTCTGCCTGTAGAGGTCTCCTTTAATTTTTAATTAGGGATTTTATTTATAAGAACAAATGTCTAATGACAAGGCAGGATAGGTGATAGGATCAGGCTGTCCACCATTCCATCTCTATGTAATATTAACACTAAATTTGACAATTCTCATCTGATTTTACCAGATAAAAGGGGAAAAAGAAAAATAAAAACTAAATTACATCATCTTCTATCTCTCTCTATTGCGTGAGACTATTGAGTAATGAAACCCTGGTTTTAATCAAACTCCTAAACACTCTTTCAACACTGATTTCAATATCACCAATACACCCCTCAAACTCTCGCATCCTTTTCAAAACCATCCTCGCTTCTTCATCGCTCTTTTCTCTCAATCCCCGCAACCTCTCAACCCCAATTTGCTGAAATTCTTGAATTCCCTCGTCAATCTTAACCTTCTTCGTCAACCTCAGTCCAATCCAGGATGATTTTCTTGACGCGAAAGACAAGGAGATTCCATTAAAAAGTGCAAGCGAAACCAGCGCACTAACTTCGATAGCATCTATAATAACACCAGCCATCTCAGCATCACCAGCAGAGGGGCCTGAGTCCAATCCGGGAAACGGGCACCGTGCGATGCATCGAACTGTGGAAACAAGCTTAGCCATTTCTCTAGCCATTTTCTTGCGAGACCTGATGTATAAAGCAATCTTTGAGTCATCTTTCTTTCTTATTGCTACCCGTGCAGCAACTTGGTCGTCTTTGACAGCCATGATTAATGTTCGGAAGATTCCATATGCATCAATAAAACGAAGAAAGTCTTCAAGAAGCTTCTCCATCCATTCAGGCTGTCGACGCAGAGATTCTCGTGTTTGAGGTAGCTGGAGGACATCATCTAAAGAATGTTGAACGTCTTTCAGACGACTCAAGACATCACAAAGCCAAGCACAAGTTCGGTTTTCGAGCTTCGATGACAAAAGTTTAAGCTCGTTGATCTCGTTTTGGAGCTGGGAAATCAAGGGATGTGATCTGCATGGAAGACTAATGGATCTATTGCGGTAAGAGATGGGTGATTTTGATTCAGTACGGCCCGGAGTTTTGTTAGGGAATGAAAGGGAGCGCTTGAACACGCCTACCATTTTCAAGTGGCAGTGAATTTTGGCAGTGTTTTTTGGAGCTGCAGTATCTTTTTTTGGTGGGAAGAAAAGAAAGAGGAGTGGTATATAAAGGAAGGACTACGAAGGTGCACGGGGGATTAAGGATGGAGGGGGACTGGATGGGCGAAGAAATCCAGCTGTTTATTTAATCTATAGTTTAATTTCTAAACAAGTGGGCTAGCTACTTAGGGTTTGCAAACCGAGGCAAGGAGGCATTGGTTATGGATACCATTTCAGGTTTCAACGGGAGAGGAGACACACATGGTTTTGACATGCTGGCTTTGTTTGGACTGTAGCCCCAGCTTTCTCACACCTTACTTCGCTTCAAGTTTTTCTTTCCCAAATTGGAAAGTTTTTGGAGGCTAACCATTAATCTTACATATGAATTACTCGCCATGCATGCCCTGGGTGAATCATGTTTCTTTTACAGTTATCTCTCTGCGTCCAAACGTGAATCTTGTTTGGAGTCGATTTACTCCACAAGTTTTTCATAAATTTATAAAATTTAACTTCACCTTCTATTCAACCCAATTTACTTCAGAACTCTGGATTAATATTCTAAGAATATTAAATTGCAATTAATGGGAGCTTACATACAATGCCAGGCGCAACACAGACCCTTGCAGGCAGCAGCAGCAGCAGGTCATGGTGCACCAGGATGCCTGGATCACCATGTGGGGTTCAAAGAAGAAGCTGTGGGTTTCATAGACAACACGAAGTGAAAACACGTTGACTCTGAGAACTACTCAGGAATCTAATATGTAATGTACAGCTCTTGCATAAATTCGTCCCTATCGTCTATCAATTCCCTTGTCTGTCTACCTCACCACCAATCATAAGGAGCTTTTTGCTGCCATAAAACATTAAATAATATCAATTAAAAAAGTTTCTTTTGTTGTCTCTGTAATGTATAGTATTTTCAGGAGCAGTTCTCCTAAAATAAAAAAATATATCCATGTTTCTTGTGTTTTGTTGTCTTTGGTTAGTATTGAAGAAGACGGGGACATATATCAAGGAAACTTAAATATATTTTGTTTAAAAAACAAAAAGAAAATAATGTAAATAAACATATTCATATAAATAATTTAAAATATTTTTTTGACGCAGCAAATTATAAAAGAGGGATCCTCACGTTCACCCTCAAGGAAATCCACTGGAATCCACCAGAAAATTATAAATCTCAAAACTGTATTCAAACTTGGAATGTCCAAAAGTGCGTAAAACAAGGCTTACATTGTGTATTTATTCTAAGTGTAAAATGCATGATTAATTATAGCTATTGAATGCTATTTAAAACTTCAACGTTTAATATTCAGGACCTCTGCACCTATCAATTTGCTCTTCAATCTTCCCTGCCACACGTGCTGCATCAGACTCCTCTTCTTTGAAAGAACTCGCCTCTGAGTTATCTTCAGGATAAAGGGCTTCATCTTCATGATACTCATACAAATCGGCAACATTAAAAGTACTTGAAATTCCCATAGATGCAGGCAGGTCAATGATATAGGCATTATCATTGATCTTCTTTAAAATCTTGTAAGGACCATACTTGCGCGGCTTCAGCTTGCTGTAGGTTCCAACAGGAAATCGCTCCTTTCTAAGAAAAATCATCACATAATCCCCTTCATTGAAAACTTTAGCTCGCCTATGTTTGTCTGCAGCAGCCTTGTACTTAGCATTGGTTTTCTCCAGCTTATCTCGCACTTCTTCTTTAACCTCCATAACATCTTTAGCCATATGTTGAGCACTTATGCTAACTCCATGAGCTTTTGGAAGTTTTACTAAGTCAACGACATGGTTAGGAACTGAAGTATATACCAAAGAGAAAGGAGACTTTCCTGTGGCACTATGAACTGCATTATTGTAAGCAAACTCCACTTGCGGCAAGGCATTATCCCACTTCTTTGACTTATCAGTGCAGACACTTTGAACCATGTTGCCAAGTGTTCTATTAGTCACCTCTGTCTGGCCATCTGTTTGTGGATGTGCTGTACTGCTTCGCTTCAAGGTAGTACCGAAAAGCTTCCATAGAGTAATCCAGAAATGGCTCAGAAATTTGGTGTCACGATCGGATGTAATAGTTTTGGGTACACCATGCAAACGCACCACCTCTTTGAAAAATAGTTTGGCTATATGAGTAGCGTCAGAAGTCTTTCGGCAAGCTATAAAATGTGCCATTTTAGAGAACCTGTCGACCACGACAAACACGGAATCAACCCCACTTTGGGTTCGAGGAAGCCCCAACACAAAATCCATGGACAAGTCTTGCCAAATATCGCTAGGAACTGGTAAAGGCATATAAAATCCAGTATTTTGGGATTGCCCCTTCGACACCTGACAAACATAACAGTTTCTCATAATTTTGCCAACATCTTTCTTTAACTGAGGCCAAAAATAGCGTTCCTCGACTCCTGCAATGGTCTTGTCTCTTCCCAGGTGCCCGCTTAGACCGCCCCCATGAATATCTCGAATAAGCTTCTCTCGTAAGGATGAGCTGGGGATGCATAATCTGTTGCCGTTAAACAAATAACCTTCTCTCAAGTGGTAGTCTAAAACAGGTTGATTTTGAACACACTTCACCCAAATATCCTTGAAACCAAAATCAGCTTCGTATAACTCCTTCAGAAATTCAAATCCCATAATCTCTTGTGCTAAAGTAATCAACAAGTTTGCTCTCCGACTTAAAGCATCAGCAACATGATTGAGAGATCCAGATTTATGCTTAATCACAAAAGGAAAATTCTGAAGAAAAGTGGCCCACCTGACATGCATCTTGCTAACATTTTTCTGGTTGTTGATAAATTTTAAGGCTTCATGATCAGTGTAGAGAACAAATTCTCGTTGCACTAAATAATGCTCCCATTGCTTCAAGGCACGAACAACTGCATAAAATTCTTGATCATAAGTACTCCATTTTTGACGGGCTTCACTTAATTTTTCACTGAAAAATGCCACTGGCCTTTTTTCTTGAGACAACACAGCTCCCACCCCAAATCCACTTGCATCACATTCGACTTCGAATATTTTTTCGAAGTTAGGAAGGGCCAAAACTGGTGTCGTGCTAAGCTTCTCTTTAATCAGCGCAAAACTTTGATCTTGTTCTTCACCCCAACGAAACTTTCCTTGCTTGAGACATTCGGTAATAGGGGCTGCAAGGGTACTAAAATTCCGTACAAAACGCCTGTAAAAAGTAGCAAGACCATGGAAACTACGTAACTCACTTACAGTCTTTGGAGTTGGCCATTCTCTAATTGCCCGTACTTTGTCCTGATCCACATGAATTCCATCTTCACTAACAATATACCCTAAAAATAGCAGTTTGTTTGTAAGGAAAGTGCACTTCTTCAAATTAATGTAAAGCTTATTTTCTTCCAAAACATCCAGAACTTGTCTTAATTGCACCAAATGTTCTTCTTTGCTTTTACTGTAAATAAGGATATCATCAAAATACACAACTACAAATGACCCAGTAAAAGGACGCAAAACCTGGTTCATGAGTTGCATGAAAGTGCTTGGCGCATTTGATAATCCGAATGGCATCACCAACCATTCATAAAGACCCTCCTTGCTCTTAAATGCCGTCTTCCATTCATCCCCCGGTTTAATTCGAATCTGGTGATAGCCACTGCGCAAATCAATCTTCGAAAACACCTTGGAACCCTCAAGGACATCCAACATATCCTCCAACCGCGGAATTGGAAATCTGTATTTGATAGTGATTTTATTAATAGCCCTACTATCAACACACATTCGCCAAGTGTTATCTTTCTTTGGCACTAGCAAGACAGGAACTGCACAAGGACTCATGCTCTCACGAATAAATCCTTGTTTCAGCAGCTCTTCAATCTTCTCCTTCAAAATCACATTTTCCTTCGGGCTCATACGATAATGAGGAAGATTAGGAAGGCTTGCTCCAGGGACTAGATCAATCTGATGTTGGATATCTCGCATAGGAGGAAGTTGTGCTGGTAATTCTTCAGAAATCAAATCTTCATACTCACTCAAAATTGCTTGCACCTCGTCTGGAATGTGACTCGAAACAGCATCTGCCACCATAAGCCCCTTAAGAACAATTGGATACATAAATCCAACTTCTTTAATACTATCTTCAAACTCGCGGCTACTCCTGGAGATAGCTAGAAAATTTGAACTTCCAGCTTGCGGTTTTTCTAACTTTCCAGATGGGTCAACAGGAGCAAGTGCAATTTTATGAGAATTCCACTCAAAGATAAACACATTATCACGTCCTTTGTGGGTAGCATTAACATCAAACTGCCAAGGCCTTCCTAGTAATACATGACTGGCATCCATTTCAATAATATCACACCAAATCTCATGTTTGTAATACTTACCAATAGAAAGAGGAACCCTGCATGCTTCTGTCACTTTTACTGATGGTCCTCTCTTCACCCACCCTAGCATATAAGGATTTTTATGCTTCTCTGTTGGGAGTTTTAAATGATCAACCAGCTTTTGTGACACAAAATTCTCACAGCTGCCACCGTCTATAATCAGTGTGCACACCTTGCTGTCAACAGAACACAAGGAACGAAATATGTGATTCCTCTGCCCTTCTTGTTTAGGCGAAAAGAGAGCTCGTTGTAGCACCAAGCTGAGCACCTCGTCTTTTTCCAGAGCAGTACGGGTCATCATCAAATTTACAACCTCGTTATTATCTTCATATGCAAACTCAGCCCCATCATAATCATCATCATAATTTCCACTATTATCACCAGCTTCGTCGATTCCTTCTACGAGATTTGCTTGCTTCCGCTTCGGGCAAGTATTTGATCGGTGGCCAGGCTGGAAACACCTGTAGCAAACATCACCCGTTGCTCTAGTGTATGGGCCATGGTTTGGTCTCTGATTTCTACCTTGTTTGACGTCATTGTTCTGGCTACTCTCTCCTCTATAATTCTGTCCTTTATAATTATTTCTTTGCATCGGCTGGATCTCTTTCTTCTCCCTATTAGGAATATAAGGATCTGCTACCTTTATCGGGTAATTATTGTTGTTGCCATAGTTTGTTTTCTTTCCCTTCAGTTCACGTTCCTTCAGTTCTTCCTCTAAATGTTGCGCCTTCATAGCCATATTTTGAGCCTCATGGACGTCCCAGAAAACTTGTAACCCGATTCGGTCCTGGATTGATGTCGTCAATCCATTAACATATCTTGATACCGTCTGCCCCTGAGTCTCATTCAATGAATTTCTCTCTGCCAACCTTAGAAATTCATCAGTATAATCTTCTACGGTTCTGCTTCCCTGGACACAATTATGATAGAGGCGATATAGATGCTGCTCATAATCTACTGGAAGAAAACGGTCCATCATCAATTGTCTCATCCTACGCCATGTCCTGACCGGTTGTTTGGCCTGCCTCTGTCGTGACTTCTGCAAATTATCCCACCATACAGCCGCACTCCCTTTCAAACGAAAAGCCGCTATCTTAGTCATCCTCTCCTCTGGTATTGACATAATCTCAAAAAATCTCTCTACCTCCACAAGCCAATCTAAGAATCCTTCAATGGATAGATGACCATTAAAATAAGGAATGTCGGCCTTCATCCGATAATCGTCAATGGGTTGTCGATTATGTAGATCAGCACCAAATGCGTTCCTGGGACGTTCTATCTCCTCCTCAGAATCCGATTCAATCTCCTCCCTTTGACGATGACCTTCGTGGTTGCCTCTGCCACCACCACGTTGGTTAACTTGTTCAATGTTGTTGTTGATGTTTCCCATGTTGAGCAGCAGTTGTCGAATCTCTTCAACGCTTGTAGCAAGCGTGTCAAACTCTCTCCTGGAAACTGGTTCCCCACCAGGAAGGGGTAGATCATTGTTTGGGTCATTCGCCATCGAGCCAAGGCAAACCTGCTCTGATACCAATTGACGCAGCAAATTATAAAAGAGGGATCCTCACGTTCACCCTCAAGGAAATCCACTGGAATCCACCAGAAAATTATAAATCTCAAAACTGTATTCAAACTTGGAATGTCCAAAAGTGCGTAAAACAAGGCTTACATTGTGTATTTATTCTAAGTGTAAAATGCATGATTAATTATAGCTATTGAATGCTATTTAAAACTTCAACGTTTAATATTCAGGACCTCTGCACCTATCAATTTGCTCTTCAATCTTCCCTGCCACACGTGCTGCATCATTTTTATATATTTTCAAAATAAAATACACAGACGTTTCATTTATTTTTATTATATTCACTTCTCTATCTCATCAGAATATTTATCAGTGAAAAAAACTGGATTTTTTACTGCAATTCGAAGCTACGGCATGTGGGTCGAACTCAAGTGGATCGTTAAAAGGCAAATCTTTTTGGAAATTAAAGCAGCAACTCACAATCATTTTAGGGGCTCGATGAAGAAACACAGGATTCGCAATTATTCCATGCCGAACTAGGGACTTGAAAAGGATCGTTCAGAGCTTAAGAATCTTCGATAACATTACGCAAATCTTTAGAATACAGCTTGAAGCAATATGAGTTAACCAGATCCAGTTATATATAGTCAATCAGCCATCTTTGAACGCTTCGAGAAGGTAGTTTTTTTTACATATATATATATATATATGTGTGTGTGTGTGTCATAAACTATTCATTACTCTTTCTCTTCCCTTTTTCTGGTGATTCAATTTTACACACGATAATAAATTTGGATATAAAATTGATGGGTTTTTCTTTATTGTACTAATTGTGTGTCAAAATATTGGGAAACTACAACTTGAAGTCTAGCTAGAGTCCTCTGGATCCTTAATGTCAAGTTGTTTAACAAAAGTCTAGGGCTTGGAATTGATCTTCCAGGGCTCCAAGCGAACCACGTTGTGTTCTGACTCGTCAAGGTCCACTCTCTCTCCCTCTCCCCTTAAAATCACGAGACATATTCTATCAATCACTAGAACTCCACCATTGTTGGACTTACGAGACACTGATAGAACTCGAGGCAGACATGACAGGTAAGCTTGGAGGAACTTGTCCTCGACCATCTCTGCCTCTTGCATCATGGGTTATGCTAAGAGATAAAGACATGAATTATCACTCACGGAATCCTCTTGCATGATGGCGGTGATAATGTGCATGCAGCTGAACGGTGCAGGGAATTTTGAGCACAAAGGTGTGGAGATGATTAGAATGCATCCTAACCGAGAACTTCAAAAACAGAGATAATGTGTACTGCTTCGCTTCAAGGTAGTACCGAAAAGCTTCCATAGAGTAATCCAGAAATGGCTCAGAAATTTGGTGTCACGATCGGATGTAATAGTTTTGGGTACACCATGCAAACGCACCACCTCTTTGAAAAATAGTTTGGCTATATGAGTAGCGTCAGAAGTCTTTCGGCAAGCTATAAAATGTGCCATTTTAGAGAACCTGTCGACCACGACAAACACGGAATCAACCCCACTTTGGGTTCGAGGAAGCCCCAACACAAAATCCATGGACAAGTCTTGCCAAATATCGCTAGGAACTGGTAAAGGCATATAAAATCCAGTATTTTGGGATTGCCCCTTCGACACCTGACAAACATAACAGTTTCTCATAATTTTGCCAACATCTTTCTTTAACTGAGGCCAAAAATAGCGTTCCTCGACTCCTGCAATGGTCTTGTCTCTTCCCAGGTGCCCGCTTAGACCGCCCCCATGAATATCTCGAATAAGCTTCTCTCGTAAGGATGAGCTGGGGATGCATAATCTGTTGCCGTTAAACAAATAACCTTCTCTCAAGTGGTAGTCTAAAACAGGTTGATTTTGAACACACTTCACCCAAATATCCTTGAAACCAAAATCAGCTTCGTATAACTCCTTCAGAAATTCAAATCCCATAATCTCTTGTGCTAAAGTAATCAACAAGTTTGCTCTCCGACTTAAAGCATCAGCAACATGATTGAGAGATCCAGATTTATGCTTAATCACAAAAGGAAAATTCTGAAGAAAAGTGGCCCACCTGACATGCATCTTGCTAACATTTTTCTGGTTGTTGATAAATTTTAAGGCTTCATGATCAGTGTAGAGAACAAATTCTCGTTGCACTAAATAATGCTCCCATTGCTTCAAGGCACGAACAACTGCATAAAATTCTTGATCATAAGTACTCCATTTTTGACGGGCTTCACTTAATTTTTCACTGAAAAATGCCACTGGCCTTTTTTCTTGAGACAACACAGCTCCCACCCCAAATCCACTTGCATCACATTCGACTTCGAATATTTTTTCGAAGTTAGGAAGGGCCAAAACTGGTGTCGTGCTAAGCTTCTCTTTAATCAGCGCAAAACTTTGATCTTGTTCTTCACCCCAACGAAACTTTCCTTGCTTGAGACATTCGGTAATAGGGGCTGCAAGGGTACTAAAATTCCGTACAAAACGCCTGTAAAAAGTAGCAAGACCATGGAAACTACGTAACTCACTTACAGTCTTTGGAGTTGGCCATTCTCTAATTGCCCGTACTTTGTCCTGATCCACATGAATTCCATCTTCACTAACAATATACCCTAAAAATAGCAGTTTGTTTGTAAGGAAAGTGCACTTCTTCAAATTAATGTAAAGCTTATTTTCTTCCAAAACATCCAGAACTTGTCTTAATTGCACCAAATGTTCTTCTTTGCTTTTACTGTAAATAAGGATATCATCAAAATACACAACTACAAATGACCCAGTAAAAGGACGCAAAACCTGGTTCATGAGTTGCATGAAAGTGCTTGGCGCATTTGATAATCCGAATGGCATCACCAACCATTCATAAAGACCCTCCTTGCTCTTAAATGCCGTCTTCCATTCATCCCCCGGTTTAATTCGAATCTGGTGATAGCCACTGCGCAAATCAATCTTCGAAAACACCTTGGAACCCTCAAGGACATCCAACATATCCTCCAACCGCGGAATTGGAAATCTGTATTTGATAGTGATTTTATTAATAGCCCTACTATCAACACACATTCGCCAAGTGTTATCTTTCTTTGGCACTAGCAAGACAGGAACTGCACAAGGACTCATGCTCTCACGAATAAATCCTTGTTTCAGCAGCTCTTCAATCTTCTCCTTCAAAATCACATTTTCCTTCGGGCTCATACGATAATGAGGAAGATTAGGAAGGCTTGCTCCAGGGACTAGATCAATCTGATGTTGGATATCTCGCATAGGAGGAAGTTGTGCTGGTAATTCTTCAGAAATCAAATCTTCATACTCACTCAAAATTGCTTGCACCTCGTCTGGAATGTGACTCGAAACAGCATCTGCCACCATAAGCCCCTTAAGAACAATTGGATACATAAATCCAACTTCTTTAATACTATCTTCAAACTCGCGGCTACTCCTGGAGATAGCTAGAAAATTTGAACTTCCAGCTTGCGGTTTTTCTAACTTTCCAGATGGGTCAACAGGAGCAAGTGCAATTTTATGAGAATTCCACTCAAAGATAAACACATTATCACGTCCTTTGTGGGTAGCATTAACATCAAACTGCCAAGGCCTTCCTAGTAATACATGACTGGCATCCATTTCAATAATATCACACCAAATCTCATGTTTGTAATACTTACCAATAGAAAGAGGAACCCTGCATGCTTCTGTCACTTTTACTGATGGTCCTCTCTTCACCCACCCTAGCATATAAGGATTTTTATGCTTCTCTGTTGGGAGTTTTAAATGATCAACCAGCTTTTGTGACACAAAATTCTCACAGCTGCCACCGTCTATAATCAGTGTGCACACCTTGCTGTCAACAGAACACAAGGAACGAAATATGTGATTCCTCTGCCCTTCTTGTTTAGGCGAAAAGAGAGCTCGTTGTAGCACCAAGCTGAGCACCTCGTCTTTTTCCAGAGCAGTACGGGTCATCATCAAATTTACAACCTCGTTATTATCTTCATATGCAAACTCAGCCCCATCATAATCATCATCATAATTTCCACTATTATCACCAGCTTCGTCGATTCCTTCTACGAGATTTGCTTGCTTCCGCTTCGGGCAAGTATTTGATCGGTGGCCAGGCTGGAAACACCTGTAGCAAACATCACCCGTTGCTCTAGTGTATGGGCCATGGTTTGGTCTCTGATTTCTACCTTGTTTGACGTCATTGTTCTGGCTACTCTCTCCTCTATAATTCTGTCCTTTATAATTATTTCTTTGCATCGGCTGGATCTCTTTCTTCTCCCTATTAGGAATATAAGGATCTGCTACCTTTATCGGGTAATTATTGTTGTTGCCATAGTTTGTTTTCTTTCCCTTCAGTTCACGTTCCTTCAGTTCTTCCTCTAAATGTTGCGCCTTCATAGCCATATTTTGAGCCTCATGGACGTCCCAGAAAACTTGTAACCCGATTCGGTCCTGGATTGATGTCGTCAATCCATTAACATATCTTGATACCGTCTGCCCCTGAGTCTCATTCAATGAATTTCTCTCTGCCAACCTTAGAAATTCATCAGTATAATCTTCTACGGTTCTGCTTCCCTGGACACAATTATGATAGAGGCGATATAGATGCTGCTCATAATCTACTGGAAGAAAACGGTCCATCATCAATTGTCTCATCCTACGCCATGTCCTGACCGGTTGTTTGGCCTGCCTCTGTCGTGACTTCTGCAAATTATCCCACCATACAGCCGCACTCCCTTTCAAACGAAAAGCCGCTATCTTAGTCATCCTCTCCTCTGGTATTGACATAATCTCAAAAAATCTCTCTACCTCCACAAGCCAATCTAAGAATCCTTCAATGGATAGATGACCATTAAAATAAGGAATGTCGGCCTTCATCCGATAATCGTCAATGGGTTGTCGATTATGTAGATCAGCACCAAATGCGTTCCTGGGACGTTCTATCTCCTCCTCAGAATCCGATTCAATCTCCTCCCTTTGACGATGACCTTCGTGGTTGCCTCTGCCACCACCACGTTGGTTAACTTGTTCAATGTTGTTGTTGATGTTTCCCATGTTGAGCAGCAGTTGTCGAATCTCTTCAACGCTTGTAGCAAGCGTGTCAAACTCTCTCCTGGAAACTGGTTCCCCACCAGGAAGGGGTAGATCATTGTTTGGGTCATTCGCCATCGAGCCAAGGCAAACCTGCTCTGATACCAATTGACGCAGCAAATTATAAAAGAGGGATCCTCACGTTCACCCTCAAGGAAATCCACTGGAATCCACCAGAAAATTATAAATCTCAAAACTGTATTCAAACTTGGAATGTCCAAAAGTGCGTAAAACAAGGCTTACATTGTGTATTTATTCTAAGTGTAAAATGCATGATTAATTATAGCTATTGAATGCTATTTAAAACTTCAACGTTTAATATTCAGGACCTCTGCACCTATCAATTTGCTCTTCAATCTTCCCTGCCACACGTGCTGCATCATTTTTATATATTTTCAAAATAAAATACACAGACGTTTCATTTATTTTTATTATATTCACTTCTCTATCTCATCAGAATATTTATCAGTGAAAAAAACTGGATTTTTTACTGCAATTCGAAGCTACGGCATGTGGGTCGAACTCAAGTGGATCGTTAAAAGGCAAATCTTTTTGGAAATTAAAGCAGCAACTCACAATCATTTTAGGGGCTCGATGAAGAAACACAGGATTCGCAATTATTCCATGCCGAACTAGGGACTTGAAAAGGATCGTTCAGAGCTTAAGAATCTTCGATAACATTACGCAAATCTTTAGAATACAGCTTGAAGCAATATGAGTTAACCAGATCCAGTTATATATAGTCAATCAGCCATCTTTGAACGCTTCGAGAAGGTAGTTTTTTTTACATATATATATATGTGTGTGTGTGTGTGTCATAAACTATTCATTACTCTTTCTCTTCCCTTTTTCTGGTGATTCAATTTTACACACGATAATAAATTTGGATATAAAATTGATGGGTTTTTCTTTATTGTACTAATTGTGTGTCAAAATATTGGGAAACTACAACTTGAAGTCTAGCTAGAGTCCTCTGGATCCTTAATGTCAAGTTGTTTAACAAAAGTCTAGGGCTTGGAATTGATCTTCCAGGGCTCCAAGCGAACCACGTTGTGTTCTGACTCGTCAAGGTCCACTCTCTCTCCCTCTCCCCTTAAAATCACGAGACATATTCTATCAATCACTAGAACTCCACCATTGTTGGACTTACGAGACACTGATAGAACTCGAGGCAGACATGACAGGTAAGCTTGGAGGAACTTGTCCTCGACCATCTCTGCCTCTTGCATCATGGGTTATGCTAAGAGATAAAGACATGAATTATCACTCACGGAATCCTCTTGCATGATGGCGGTGATAATGTGCATGCAGCTGAACGGTGCAGGGAATTTTGAGCACAAAGGTGTGGAGATGATTAGAATGCATCCTAACCGAGAACTTCAAAAACAGAGAAAAACAAATAGAGATAAGTTTCCACGTTTTTGTCACGGCTGATTTCCAGGTTCATCACCCGAAAACGCCAGATCTCATAGCATGTATCATAAAACAAACATATGTATGTATGTATGTATGTATAATTAGGCATAATATTTCTTGAACTTTTAAACATTTTTCAAAACCACAAAACAGTTCGTAATTCTAAACGCTTATTTTGTGTTTAAAGTTGATCTTGATATTATAGGTTGGTCCAACATTCAATAGCTTTTTTTCTTTGGTTGAAATAATTGTTTTTTATAATTATATATATATAAAAAAAACATGCTCAACTTGCATCATGTAGCATGTAAGAAGAAACACCATAGATTCAAGTAGTGCATTGACCATCTTGTCTTTTCCAGAATATTAAAATATCATCTGTCAATTGATCAAGATGATTTAGTAAATTTAATATTAAATTTCAACTTGTCCATTTAGTTCAATATTTGATGGTTTTTCAGCTTTTGGCCTTAATATTTTGGATTAAAATCTTTATTATTGGCATTTTTATCAATTTTTAATTGGATTTTAATCTCATCATTGCATATACAATCTTGATTTTTAATTTCATCACCCGAGTTTGGTGATACATTTTTTTGTTCATTGATTTTTTCCCCTTGATTTTATGTTTCATTTTTTTATTTCTTAGGGATTGATGATCGTTATTTTTTTTTATGCTCTCTTTCTATAATGTAGAGCTATTAATTAAAAAAAAAATACATTTTCAACGGTCAATCATCGTTTTCTTGCTCTTCAGATAAAAATGGTCGCACTAACAAAGCAAATCAACGATCTAGTATCTGTTTATAAGTATAGTTGCGGCTGTTTTTTAAAGTGTTGTTCGTTTATAATGATATTATAATGATATGTTTTTTTTTTATTTTTTAAAAAATATTTTTGACATCAACACGTTAAAATGATATAAAAACACCAAAAAATTAATTTAAAATAAAAAAATTATTTTTTCATAAATACTTTCTAAAAGCACTCCCAAACACCCCCTTAATATAAACTAATCAATTATTTTTTGTAATATGCTATAAAATCTCACATTAGAAGATATACAAAAAATACGAGTTATATAGTACAAATTGAAAAGAAAAAATAATCGTGATTGTCTATATGTTGATTTAACATTTTATATGTTGATTTAACTGACATAATCTTGATTTAAAAGAAAAACATGTCTTAATGTATTCCATGGAAGCATGTATAATTGGGCTCCCTTGCCATTTGCAAGCGCGGGCTTCGGCCTAATTGATTGAAACATTCAATAGCCCGTCTCCTTTGCGAAATATCTCGGCAAAGCCCGACACATTCAACTTCATGAGCCCTGCGCTTACTTTTCGAGGCTCCTCCTTGAATGCTGGGAATTCTGAATATGGGAAAGATTTATTTACGTGGTTTTTAAACAAGTTGTGTGTGTGTATTTCCATCTAGCAAGCATATAATAAATATATATAAAAATTTAATTATTTTTTAAAAATTTTTGAAAATAGGATTCTATCATTTAAATGAGGTTTAATATAGAAACAAAGTTATATTTCATTCCAAACAAGGCAAGAGCAATCCGTTCGAATTTCAAGTTTGATATCATATAAGTTGTGATTGGATAAATTATACTTCACCAGAAATCCGATGGGGCAATCAAATCTGCTAGATTTGTTTGTATCAATTACAACCTTGATTATAAAGGATACTATCCACACTTTATATATATACTAGCCATGGCATCCACGTCTCGTCGTGGGCGGATCATATTTTTTTTTAACGTAAAAAAATATTAATAATGTGTGATTTTTTTTATTATAACATAAATTTAAACAAAATAATAAATATGTATAGAATTTTTGTAAAGTGCAAGTTTTCTATAAAATATATAAATTTTTAAATGAATATCAATTTATTTGTTTAGTAGGTTTCAATGACATAACCAGTATAAAATAAGTAGTTAATTTTCTATCCATAAAAAGACGAAAACATAAATTGAAAATCTATTCTTATGTCATTGTTATTATCATTATTATAAGAGTTAAAATTCTTATCAACCTTACTGTCAAAATAATTAAATTGCCCTGAAAAATCATTAAAAAAAGCATAAGATTTAAATAAAAAAACAATCACTAAAATTATCCTTATTATTGCATAAATAGTAAAATCATAAAAATCATTTAATCCAAAGAACAAATCAAAATAACATAAAAAAATGAATAAAAGAAAAAAGGAAACAATATTACTTTTAAAATGATAACCAATATAAATTCAAATTTCAGGATTGAACTGATTAAAAAGAAATCCCTACAAAAAAAACTTAAAAAAAAACTAAAAGTATATATGTATAAATACGAATAAAAAATAAACATGGTCTAAGAATGTAAAAAAAACTAAATAAATTAATATAAAAAAAATCCATCAATCAAATAACAAAAATAAGTAGTTAATTTTCTATTCAAAAAAAGATGAAAATATAAATTGTAAATTTATCCTTATGTTATTTTCATTATCATTACTATAACAGTTAAAATTATTATTAACACTATTGTTAAAATAATTAAATTGCCCTGAAAAATTATTAAAAAAAAGCAAAAGATTTTTATAAAAAAGCACAATTAAAAAATAATCACTAAAATTATCATTATCATTGCGCAAATAGCAAAATCATAAAAATCATTCAATCCAAAGAACAAATAAAAATAATAGAAAACACAACAACAAAAGGAATAAAGAGAAAAAATTAAAATTTCAGGATTAAACTGATTAAAAGTAAAACCTGAATAAAAACAAAAAAAGGCAAAAACTAAAAGCATAGATGCATAAATATGAATAAAAAATAAATATTATTCAATAATTAAAAAAACCAAATGAATTAATATAAAATAAAAAATTTAAAGAACAAGGACCGAAATGAAAAATAAAATATACAATTAATTCCAATTAAAGGATAAAATAAAAATAAAAATAAAAGAAATAAATAAATGATAATTGATCTGTAATATATCAAAAAATTAGAAGAAGAGGGATTGAAATGAAAAGCTATAAAAATGACCAATTTTAATTGGAGGACCAAATTAAAAGAAATCAAAATATCCGAACCGAAAAAATTAAAACAACCAAAAAGAAATAAAAAATCAAAAGAATAAGGACTGAAATGAAAACTTCCTTATATAATCAGTTTAATTGAATGACACAATTGAAAATAATCAAATTTTTAATTAAAAAAATCAGTAATAACATCGAGATCTTAACTTAAAGGACTAAAATAAAATTTATACAGAAATGAGGCACCTGTCAAACATTTTTGCTGCTGAGAGAGAGAAAAACGTGCACCGACATAAAGTCATCCACCGCTGCTTACCCGAACACCTAGTACCAGAATGTGCCGCAACGGCAGACAGAGGACACAACGGCGCATCTCTGAACATGGTGGTAGTGAATTTTTTACCGCTGGAAAGAGCCGCACGCGCTGCAGTTCGTTAAAAAATAAAATAAAATAATAGTTAATTACTTGTACGCCCCTGACCCTATTGATATTAATAGAAAAACCTGGGTGGAAAATACTTCCCTGCCCCCTTTACTGTATGCAATTTTATCGTTTATAGGGGCTATATCCGTTGATGCACTGTGCAAATAAATGGGAAAAACCGAAAGAGCCCCTGATGCCGACAACACTATTTTATCTTTTTGAGGGGCTATGTGCGTCATTTTATTGTGCAACAAATCGGGAAATACCGCCCGTGTCCCGTGGAAAATTCAAAAATGCCCCTTATACCAGGGGTAAAAAACTTTCAGACCTAAGGGTAAAATGATAATTTTACTGTCGCAATGAATAGTAAATTTTTATTTCATGTTATCAAAATTGAACTTATTCTATTTTTCAATATAAATTGTATTTAATACAAAAATAAATTATAAATTCAAAATAAAATTCTCGGGCTCGTGTCTCCTAAATTAAAACCAGCACTGAAAGAAAATATAAAGTAATTAAATGGGAATATTAAATTTTCCTTATTAGATGTAGTTATGAAACATATTTTCAAATGGAATATGATGCACATTCACCAAATCATTTTCGAACAGCGTAGTAATAAAGCTGCAATGACAGCTAAAATTGACGTGGATGTATTTATTTATTTATTTATTTATTATTATTATTATTATTATTATCAGAGGATATCATTATCAGATAGACTCCGTCATTTGCTCACAAGCCTCACATAAATAATTATATCCCTCCAATTATTTATTTAAAATAACAAAGTCTACGCCGCCATCATTTTTTCTGCTCGCCGAGGTCTCTTCAAGTTTTAATTAAGGATTTTATTTATAAAACAAAATGTCTAAAGACAAGGCAGGCAGAATCTGCAAATATTCACACTAAATTTGACAGTTCTCATTTGATTTTACTGGAGAAAAGGGGAAAAAGAGAAAACAAAAACTAAATTACGTGATCTTCTACCTCTCTTTACGTGATCTTCTATCTCTCTTTATTGCGTGAGACTATTGAGTAATGAAACCCTAGTGTTAATCAAGCTCCTAGACACTCTGTCAACACTGGTTTCAATATCACCAATACACCCCTCAAACTCTTGCATCCTTTTCAAGACCATCCTCACTTCTTCATCCCTCTTTTCTCTCAATCCCCGCAAACTCTCAGCTCCAATTTGCTGAAATTCTTGAATTCCTTCATCGATCTTAACCTTCTTCGGCAACCTCAGTCGAATCCAGGATGATTTTCTTGACGCGAAAGACAAGGAGATTCCATTAAAAAGTGCGAGCGAAACCAGCGCACTAACTTCGATAGCATCTATAATAACGCCAACCAACTCAGCATCACCATCAGAGGGGCCTGAGTCCAATCCAGGAAACGGGCACCGTGCGATGCATCGAACTGTGGAAACAAGGTTAGCCATTTCTCTAGCCATTTTCTTGCGAGACCTGATGTATAAAGCAATCTTTGAGTCATCTTTCTTTCTTATAGCTACCTGTGCAGCAACTTGGTCGTCTTTCACAGCCATGATTAATGTTCGGAAGATTCCATATACATCAATAAAACGAAGAAAGTCTTCAAGAAGCTTCTCCACCCATTCAGGCTGTCGACGCAGAGATTCTCGTGTTTGAGGTAGCTGGAGGACATCATCTAAAGAATGTTGAACGTCTTTCAGACGACTCAAGGCATCACAAAGCCAAGAACAAGTTCGGTTTTCGAACTTCGATGACCAAAGTTTAAGCTCGTTGATCTCGTTTTTGAGCTGGGGAATCAAGGGATGTGATCTGCATGGAAGACTAATGGATCTATTGCTGTAAGAGATGGGTGGTTTTGATGGAATACGGCCAGGAGTTTTGTTAGGAAATGAAAAGGAGCGCTTGAATACGCCTACCATTTTCAAGTGGTAGTGAATTTTGGCAGTGTTTTTTGGAGTTGTAATATCTTTTTTTGTGAGATGAAAAGAAAGAGAGAGTACGAGGGGTATATAAAGGAAGGACAACGAAGGTGCACGAGGGGATTATGGGTGGACGGGGACTGGATCGGCGAAGAAACCCAGCTGTTTATTTAATCTATTTTTATTTCTAAACAAGTGGGCTAGCTAGCATAGGGTTTGCAAACCGACGCTTGAAATTTTATTTTATTTTATTTTAAATTAGTTTTTCAAAATTATTTTAATATCAAAAATAATTTTAAAAAATAAAAAAAATATTATTTTAATATATTTATAAATAAAAAATATTTTAAAAATAATATCAATCACCCTCTCAAAAACCGGCAGTCAAACCTAGACATAGGATATGGATACCATTTCAGGTTTCAACTGGAGAGGAGACACGCCTGGTTTTGAAATGCTGGCTTTCTTGGACTGTAGCTCCAGCTTTCTCACACCTTACTGTGCTCCAAGTTTTTCTTTCCCAAATTGGAAAGATTCCGGAGGTTAACCATTAATCTTAATTACTTGTTAATTTCTCTTCGTCGAAATGTGAATCCTGTTTGGAGTCAATTTAAGTTAAATTAAAATTAAAAAAAATATAAAAGAGAATATACTCCTTTAAACCACTTGACTCCTCAACGTTGAATGATTTTTTCAATATTTGTTAACTCTGGCTTATATAAATGCATATATATATATATATATATAAAAAAAAAATAGAAGGATTGTGAGAGAACAATGCATGAATTGGAAGTAATGAAACCATATGGGATGTAAAATTTAATTTACCTTTTATTCAACCCAATTTACTTCAGAACGTTGGATTAATTAATATTCTAATAATTATAAGACTATAAAATTGCAATCAATGGGACTTAACATACAATGCCAGGGTGCTTTGCAGGCAACAGCAGGTCATGGTGCGCCAGGATGGCTGTAGGATGCCTGGATCACCATGTGGCGTTCAAAGAAGAAGCTATGGGTTTCCTACACAACAAGTTGTAAAAACGTGCTGGCTCTGAGAACTGCTCAGGAATCTAATATTTAATGTACAGCTTCTGCATTAATTCGCCCCCAGTCCTGCATGTATGAATTCCCTTGTCTGTCTACCTTACCACCAATCATGAGGAACTTTTTGCAGCCATGAAACATTATTTTTTTCTGTTTGTTGTCATGCATAGTATTCTCAGAGTATTTCTCCTAAAATAATATATATATATATTCCATAATGTTTTGTGTTTTGCTGTATTTGGTTAGTATTGTAGAATAACGGGGACACATGTCAAAGAAACTTAAACATGTTTTGTTTCATAAGGAAAAAACAGGAATGTAAATAAATATATTAATATAATTTTTTCAAAAAAAATATATCTTCAAAATAAGATATACACATGTTTCATTTATTTTTATTATATTCATTTCTCTATCTCATCAGAATATTTGTCAATAAAAAAACTAAACACTGGAATTTTTACTACAATTCGAAGCTAGGCATGGGGGTGGATTGTTAAAACGCAAATCTTTCTTTATTGTACTAATTGTGTGTAAAAATATTGGGAAACCTCACACGTGGATTTAACTTACATAATCTCCATATAAAAGAAAAACATATCTTAATTTATTTACGAGCGCTGCTCTTCCTCCGCGATGCTCTCTCGAGGCCTCTCCTTGAATGCTGGGAATTCTGAATATGGGAAAGAGTTATTTACGTGGTATTTAAATAAGGTAAAAAATTTATATTTCCATTTAGTAAACATATAATAAATATATATAAAAATTTAATTATTTTTTTAATATTTATGAAAATAGGATTCTATGATTTAAATATTCTTAAATGAGGTTTAATATAGAAAAAAGTTATATTTCATTTCAAACAAGGCAAGAACAATCCGTTCGAATTTCAAATTTGATTTCATATAAGCTTCATTGGATAAAGTATACTTAACTATAAATCCGATGAGGAAATAAAATCTGCTAGATTTTTTGTATCAACTACAACCTTAATTACAGAGGATACTATGCACACTGTTTATATATATATATATATATATATATAATGGTAATAATTTACAAAATCAATTCTTATAATGTAATGTATGTTTTCTATGAGACGTATGCGTATCTCATAGTAGAGAAGGACATCGCACAGTAAATTTATTTAATTTATAATATTTATAAACTGGTAAATTAAGCTTATAAAATAACTTGTTTATATACAATGAGAGCTGGAACTTAGAACTACTTGTGCAAAGCACTGCCACTAGCCAGGATATTATTTGGTCTAGTTGCGAGAAAAATAATTTCTGATACATCTGGCCCTTGTTGTGCTTGTTGAATTGTGCTATGGGATTGATAACAAGTGTTTTGTTGTTAGTGGAATTATTTAAATTTAAATTATCATTAAATATATAATTCTAATCAAATAATTTTTTTCTCGCGTCCTTAATGTTCAAAGGCTTGAGAATTATCAGCACCCAAATATCATTTTTGGTAGGAAAAATAAATCTTTCAACCCTCAATTATCTTCTCCGGTTAGAAAGCAATTGATTTAATTAATAGATAATTTGCATATCCTTTTAGCCTAAATTAAATATATTGTCCAGTGAAGATTTTGTTCGTTGCTTAACTAATTTCTTTTCATTTTCAATCGGTTAATTTTTTATTCTATAAATACCTCTATTATCCAAAAACCCTAGCACATCTTTCCGCGATCCCTTTAATTCGTTCCATACTCCATAGCAAAGTCCAGTCAACCATTGTAATTCTCGTGAGCATAATGGCTTCACATCTGAACTCGAACATGGTTAGCCTGCGCCCTTGTTTATACTTGTCATTTCCATCCATTATCATTTTTTTTTACAACTTTTAATGACCTGTTCTCTTGCAGTCTTGTGGCTTGAAAGTGGAGACCAAAGACCCTGAATGGCATAGGACATTAACCAAAGTATTGAAAAGAATCAAAGGTACTTTTATTTCTTGTTTTATCTGAGATTTTTAATATTATTTCACTGGATTGAATATTAATTTGCTACCGTTTTTCTTCAGGGGTTAGTTACGCCATTGATGTTGAACAGGGCATGGCATACATCAGAGGTAGAGTGGATCCAAACAAGCTGCTTAAAAAGTTGTCAAAAGGAGGAAAGCATGCAGACATATGCTGGGTCGAGACAGGAAATATGAATCCTTACATGAACAACGGCTACCAGTATCCCCTCCCAGCTGGAGGATATCCCCAGCCTGGGCCAGGATATCACCCAGGCTACCACCCGGGTTATGCCATGACCAGCTACTATCCGAAAAGACCACCCCCTTACTCTGGCTATGGCTACGATCCTCGTAGCTACGAGTTTCCTACCTGGGCTTAGTTTCTCTTTATAGATACAGATCGATGCTCATGGGGACTCGTGTTTTTATCTAGTCTCCTTAGTAGCAGGTTGATGCATGGACCCAGATGGTCTTGTCTTCCGTAGCGGCACAAATAGATGGCCCACGGTTTTTTATGTGGCTCGTTCGGCTGTTATATTTTATTCATGTCAACTTAATATTTCTGGATTTGAACCTCATTTAATTTCTGGTGTGATGCAATTCATGGACCCTATATTTCCTATCACTTCAGGCATAATAATAAATTTGAGAATTTATTTTCTATATATGCCTGACAGCTACAAGTTCCCCGGCCCCCACCCCGGCGGCCTTTCCTTTAATAAATCTTGTTTGGGACTCTAAAACCATTTTTAATTTCAATGATCTTATTTTATTTATGTTAATTTATAAAACAAACAAGACTTCTCTCTCCTTTCATTTACATGAAACAAGGCTGAAACCCTTACGTTGCATTCATCAGCCGTCCATTCATGCAACAGACACGTAACGGATTTGTCTCTAACGGACACAGTAGTCTTGTTTGTTTTTGTCCTTTTTTTTTGCCCCCCTCTTACGGACACATAAGTTTGTTTTGTCCTTTTGTTTATATCAGGGTTAGCAAACATTTGACTGCTTAGCGTAGATATCAATTAGCTCTGTATTTTTCATTTTATTGTAATAAAAATATTTTTAAAAAAAAATTCAAACTATAATTTAAATTCTCACTATATAATTTATATTATTTTTTAATATATATTATCAAATAAAAAAATTAAAACTTGCACCTATTCACGTACATTATTTTATATTTAATTTTTATCAAATAAAATAAAAACAATAAAATTTAAACTCATAATCACTATTTCAATAGGACTCTAATACAACACTATAAAACCTTCTACTTAAAAAACTTATATAATTATGATATTATTGTTTATATTATTTTATAATATTTATTTATATGGGATGGTTTTAACGTGTTAATATAAAAAAGTCAAAGTGTTTTGAAAAGCATAACGTATCCCAATTGTAAACATCTACGTAGATGTCAATTGCCCCACGTCTTTCTTTAAGGCACCCTCTGAGGCGTGAAGTCTTACATCAATCTTTTTATTAGTTTTAAAATATTGAAACTTGTGGTTGATGCTTGCTTCGTATTATAAATGAACTGAGCCGGTAAACAGGATGGGGGCTCATGTGGGGAAGGCAAATTGCTGGTAGCTCATTCCCACTGCCTTTTCTTTTAATGATGGCGATTGCCAGAATATCTCCCGTGTGCATGCGATTGTTCACCGACCATTCGGCCTTTTTTTTTATATTGCAGTTTTAAATTAGAGGTGATTGAACTTTGACTTTTTTTGTTTAAAATTATTATTATATATATTTTCAGATTATTTTAATATCAAAAATAGTTTTTAATAAATAAAAATATTATTTGAATTAATTTCTAAATAAAAAATACTTTAAAAAACAATAGTTATTATACTTATAAGTTATAATCATCCCCTTCATCACAGTTTTTTTTGAACGCACAATTATTTTGTGATTTTTTAAAAAAACTAATATATTTTTAACAAAATCTGGCAAACTAGTAGAGGTAGAATTGTTTTGTTTTATAAAACATCATAGATGTCAACTGTGATTGTTTTTTTTAACGGTTATGCCACGTTGACATAAAGAAACCGTTAAAATATTAAAAGAATTATGCTTAATTCACTATATAAGATAGTTTGCTTAATTTAATATGATTTTTGGACGTCTCTTTCGCAAGGAGCATGTTCTCATCTTGTATCATGCGAGCACTTTATATTTTGATATTTTTTTAGATATGACTATGCTAGTTATTACAGCACACAATCTATCGATAAAAACACAAATAATATATAAATAAAATTAAATTGAAGACGATTAATGTATTTGTCGCACACAACTTTAATTCATAATTTTATTTATGAGAATGAAATTTTAATATTACGCTGAAATTAAAGCTAAATATATTTATTTATATTATCCAAGATCTATCTTGAAAAGAATTCCAATCAATAATTGTAGAGTTATTTTAGGGATTTTAAAACTGAAATAAAACAAAATTACTAATCTTGGGAACAAAGGCTATAAAGATATTAAGTGGGTGTTTGACTCTGCGGTTCAGGTTTACCGTAGAGCCTACCTATTTGGTAAAGGGTGCATCACAATTTTATAAACTGTGGGACTCATCAAAAGCAGAGGTTTAACCTTAGTTTGCTTCCCTTCATAGTTCCACACTTTTTTCGGCAGGGGTTAATTGAAGTGGAAGCATCACCAATAACTTCTTCTCTCTCCTATAGTAAGATAATGGTCTCTTTCTCTCTAAAGTCATCGGCAACTCTCTCTTTATCCTCCAGTAGCAATTCCCGAAAAGCACTATCATTTCCCCCTTTAGCACGGGTAGTTTCTCCTCCACACCATAAACTCCACCGTGACCTGCAGCAGTAGCAAACCCCAGTAGAAGTGACGATGACGGCAACAACCTTTCGACGCTTCTCCTAGCAACAACAGACCACCATTTTTGACATCACCACCACATGAAAAACCACCTCGACATTCTCTACCCGACAACATTAGCGAGTGGGCCTCTCATCATCTTTGGTTGACCACCCCGCTACTGTTCACGTGTTACGTGAATAGTGCATGAGTGAATTAATTTACTCTACAGTGTTCATGCAATACGTGAATAATGTAACATCCTGTTTTTTCTTTTTTATAACTCTTAGGCTGGACCTACTCTCGGCCCAGTCCAAGTCTAGCAGGGTTGAGTGTTTTGGCCCAACTTAGCTGGCTGACCCATTTAGTTGGGTCAGACCTTATCCGATTTAAAAAAAATATAAAAAATTTATATTTAAAAAAATATAGATAGAGATCAACCCTGATGAAAGAAAAAGACACGTGACTTTGTTTCACTCCACAAACCTAATGTTTTTCGATCGATTATGGATCAAAAACTTGTAACTAGATTTGACCTTGGAATTATATCTCTATAAAATGTAGATAGAGATCCTGAAAATCAGTATAAATTGCAAATGTTGTTCATGGTGATATTTTACCAGATGTTATTTCCCGATCAAATAGCAAAGGATCGCAGAGGCCTTCACATGTGAATTTAGTTTGTGATGGAATTGCAAGTAGTTTGACAAGCGAATAAAAACAAGTGTCAAATTTGATTGAATTATTAATTATATTTTATTATTATAATTATTAAACTTATAATATTTAAAAAACAATATATGTGTGTGTGGGGGGGTGGGTGGGTGGGTGGGTGAGAGAGAGAGAGAGAAAGAGCAGGCGCGCGCTTGAGTGTGTGTTCTTTAAAGTAATTTCACAAGTTAACAATAATATGAAAAACATGATAACCAAACATACAAAACTATTTTTATTAAACTTTAAACTCGATCACAGTTTTAACCAAACACTTCAATTGCATTTATGAATCGTAACTAAAAGTATTTTTCATGAAACTATTTTTTCTAAACTTCAACCACAACAGCAACCGTAATACTAAACAAACCCTAAATGGCAACCCTTTTAAGCTGTAAGAAAAAATTTCAGCACCCCAAATCTTAATTTTACTTGATGATGATTAATAGGTGGTAGCAGCAAATTAGAATTGTCTTGATTGCCTATATTTAGTTTGGATTTGGTAGACTGCTCTTACCGGAAAAATCAAATAATAACACAACATTATGAAACATTAAGACTACTCCTCTAGTCTTGTAACTATAACTTTTAAGGAATATTCAAAAATCACTATGAATTAAGTTTGTCAATTCTGTTTCTATTTTGCTTGGAATAGCCAGTATATTTTAATTTAAAAAATCAAACAAATCAAAATAAATTTTATCTCACCATGAATTAAGGTTGTCAATTTTGTTTCTATTTTAACTGGAATAGCCAGTGTATTTTATTTAAATTTAAAAAATGAAACAAACTGGAACAAATTTTATCTCACTCATAATCTCAATCTGTTATAGAAATTCCACCCTGAACGTTTCGGGTTTGTACTCCCATTCCGTTAGGCCAAATAATTTATTTTTTAAATAATGAATAGTTTTACAATATCAATCTTATCTTTTAATCCGATCATTATATCGAGATGAAATTTTACGAGGAGTCTCTTGACATATTTATATATATTATGTTAAAATTTCAGAGCAATCAGAGAATGGAATAACCTTGTGAGATTGATAATGACATTCTCATAATATTATCTAGATTCATAATATTATTCAGAAAAATTATTTTATTGTGTTTTTTTTATATTAAAATTTTCTCAATTTTATTATTCAATAACGAGTTCATTACGAATTAAACTTTATAATTTGCTCTGATTTGCTTTATTTAATGTTATCATGGTCTTATAACGCAGGTCACATATTTGAAATGTTAACCTAGGTTGACCCAAGTTGATTCAATATATCATTATTTTAATATATTTTTTAAGATGTCAATTTGATTTTTTTTAGTTAAACTATATTTTTATCAATTTTTCATATTATTTTTGAGCTCATCAAGTTGATCGGAGTTATATTAGTTCAACTCTTTTTTTTTTTACTTATGTTTGAAATTTAAATTACACAATTCTAAATAATTTTATTTTTAGTTTTGAACTATTTTTTTTTGTTGAATATATATATATATATATATATATATATATATAAACAGTACAATCCTAAAATGAAATGCCAAAATACTTAGGAAAAAAACTTTTTATTCTAATTGAAAAAACAAAATATTAACCAAAACAGAATTGATAATCTTGCTAATCCTAATTTAAAAAAAAAAAAAGATATTTGTACCAAAAAATCCTCTTAATTCCTTCAACAAGAAATTAACCCCTGAAAAAAAATTCAAGATTCTGCCTTTCAATTCAGTCCAAGGCCTAATCTACATATCTCCTCCACCGGAGGACTATCCCACTTGAAAGCCCTTTTCTTCATCTCATTAAAATCATCCACACATTGCTTCTCTTTTAGACCCGAAATCCTCTTCCTTCCGGACGCAAGCTCCTCACCAGCAAATCTATCAAAAATCTTTTCCCACCCTCTCCCCCACCCACCATGAGCATCACATAACTTAAGTGTCCCGTGTCCCCAAGGAGTCCAACTCCAACCCTTAAGAAGCGATTTCATAACATAACCTACACAAGATCCTTCACAAACAGGATTACAAGGCCTGCATTTCGCACCACTTAACGGCCCGCGACTCGACAATGCAGCCACAGGCACCCCGAACCGTTTAGGAGGAAACTCGTATCTACGATCAGTAACGATGCAAAAGGGCATTCTTTTAGTAACAAATGGAACACCTTGTGTAGTGAGCTGGGCTTTAAAAGCAGTTTCCGAGTTGAGTTGATGAAATCCAGCGGCGTCAAGTTGGGGAACCAGCGAAAGACGTGAAAGGGCTACTGTTGAGGTGTTAAGATCACCAATGCCAAGCCGGTCATTAAGGCCACCATATGTAGATCCTGGTGGGACCAGGTAGTGACCCGGGATGAAATTTTCAGGCCCCAATGGAGCATTCCAGTACCCATCAACACGGGTACGGATTATCCAATCATACTTGAATCCCTTCAGGGTTTGGAATTCCTGGATCATTGTCAGACATCCTTCCACGAGATTAAAATATTGAAGCAGGCCCTGAAACCATTCAAAACAGCACAGCACACATGAATTCACCTTCGTCTTGTCCGTTATTCGAGTACCGAAACGACAGGAACTGTATTACAACAAGTTGATGATGATTGGACTTTACTAAACACGGTTTCAGTAATAGTTCAGCTTTAAGGAAGGTAAAAGGGGAAGCAGACCTGTATGCCATTAGGAGAGTTAGCAGCAGTGAGGACACGGAGCTGAGGCAAGGTCTCTGGCAGAAGTTTAGGATGGATGATCCGGACAGAGGCAAGCCTAGAAACAGATTTCAAGAGAGAAAATTTGAAAGCTTTGTCGTCAAAATTGCTGTGTAAAAAAAGGTCTGAATTTGGATAGACTTGGAGAATATTCTTGACAATGGAGGGTCCAGTCAGTTCAAACCTCCTGGCTCCACCAACCAAACACACCGCCATTCTCGACCGCCGCAACTCCTCGTTCAACGGATTTGACGCACTGCCATTCACGGGCGCCAAACTCGAGGGAGCATTTGAGGAATTCCTCGATGTTGATGTTGATGTTGTTGTGGTGGCGGCGGAGGGGAGGGTGATCAGGGACGCTGTTTTGAGGAAGTGGGAAGCGAGGGGGGGGGAAGAGGAAAAATGGTTGATGGATGTCAAAGAGACGGTGAGGAAAAGGAGGAGAGTAAGAGGAGGGAGGAGAGGTTTCCAATATATATCAGAGAACCATCTGGACATGAATGGAGGTTTGGTTTTTTTTTGTTGGGATATGACTATCATGTTTTGCAGATGAAGAAGAAGGGTTGGATCCTGGTTTTGGCTGCACCCATCAAGGGGGAAACGGCTGAAAAACTTGAAGGAATTTCGGGCGTTATGGTCTGGTTTTGTAATGGTGGTTTCTGGTTAGGAGACGAGTGGCCTTCTGGGGTGGTAAAAAGCAAGATGCTAACGATACACGGTTTTATTCAGGGGAGGATTCTTTTGATCCACTGGCTTATTCTTGCATAGCTAATGAAATCAAGTTTGTTTATTTATGACTTCAATCTCGAAATAATATATATATATATATAGACACACATACACACACAATTTAATTATAAAACCTAAATTAACAGTTAAAATTAAAAAAAAATATTATCAATAATTTTTATTTTTTAACATCTAAACCATAAATTCCGCTCCAAAAATTATTATTCATTATTTGGAAGTTGATTTATCTATGAGGCCAAATTATTTTATGTTTGTTTTTCAAGTAACAATTAGGTGTTAGTTAAATTTCAAGAAATGAGATTATTAAACAAATCATGATTTAATTAAACTCAAAACTCTTTTATTAGGATTTTTTAAAGTATTTTTTTTTAAATATAAAAATATATTTTTTATAAATAACAGTTATAAAACACAGTTTAAAGTTTAAACCGAAAAACCAAATAACTTTGTCATCCGTCACGTTTGACTATTTTCTCTCTCCAAAGTCAATATCCATGGACCGATTTTTAGCACAAACTATCATGTAAAAGTTCACACCTATTTTTTATTTGATAAATTCTTCGGTTTCATTGTATGGAAACGATACGTTTTTTATTTACCGGAGAATAAATGTATGATTATTTTTTATTTTAAATTAAAAATATCTGGTATTTTTAAATTATTTCATGTCCTATTATCAGAAATAATTTAAAAAAAATTATAATTTTAATATATTTCTGAATAAAAAAACATTTTTAAAAATAAACTCAACTAAACTTTTTAACCGGCACCAAATTAACTTAACTTGAATTTTCAGTTCAAAAACCTTGAGCCTAATCATAGTTACAAAACCGGCAAAAGGTTTAGATTTTATTTGTTACTGAATTTCAAAAGTATTTTAAAAAAAATATTTTTATTTTTTACCTTAAAATAATTTTTTTAATGTTTTAAAATTATTTTAATATACAAATAGTAAAAATATTTTAAAAAAAAATATTATTTTAATACATCTATAAACAAAAAACTTTTTTAAAAATAATCTGAATTAAACTAGCAAACAGTCACTTACTGTGCAAAAAATATATCAAGAGGCTAGCCTGACTCAATGAGGGTACTTAATTCAATAAATACATATAGTGTAGAAACTCTAATTTATAATTTTGTTATTGAACATTATTTTCAAGTGTTTTGTTTTTCTAAAAAATTAAAGCCCTTTAATTAAATTTAAAAACTAACCTAAATCAACTATAAAATATAAAATTATCAGTATTCAATTTCCGAAACTAAATAAAAAATACATCACATGAACACTTCAAACGCCCCAACTAAGCTTCTTCCCAACATGTCCATCAAGAGACGCAATCCTTTCCAACTGCGGAGGATTTAACTCAGGAATCTTCCACACTGCTGCTCCAAATGACTCACCTTCAATCCACCAGATCCCATCAAGAAGAGAGATTTCAGATCTCTTCAGGATGCGAAAACAATCCTTCGCGTATGAATTCGGTCCCGCCTGAAGATAACCTAAGCAAGTGCACCTCCTCCAGGTTACAGTTCCACTCATTACATGCAATAAAATAGTCAACAAACAAAACAAAAAATAGTTTTGATCTCGTTTTCATCTCTGAGACTGGGAGTTCTAGCGATGAAGTGTAATCCGTGTCTGCCTTCACATCTGATATGCACCTTGCCTGGACGACATTGAGTTTTTTGAACGAGATTAGGGTTGGATTTTAGGAAAGAGGGAAGGAGTTAGGGTTTTGCAGTGGTGATCGCCTGATATTTGAGGCCGTAGCCAACGCCTGTTGATCCTCCTTGCATCTTTTTTGCTTGCAATGACAAGAGGAGTGATGACAAAGGGTTTGTAACATGCATAACAGATCTTATCAGAATATGCAGCATTTGTAAAACCTTGGACAGCTAGAATCTTCCTCGCTTTCACTCATCCAGAAAGAAGATGATGAGAGCATAGCAGACCACTCAACGTTTTTCTGCATGCAATCCGTTGATTTTTCTCTGTTGTCTCCCGGGTGGTCTTGCAGGCCCGTTAAGAAACGATGTTGTCTAGAAAGGGTGGGCTCAATGAGGCCCACTTAGTTTGGATCGGTTTGAGATAAGCCCAAGAGAAGGCGAAATATGCAATGAAGAAAATTTAATCGTGATTATTTTATAGGTAGATTTAACTGACATAATCTTGATTTAAAAGAAAAACATATCTTAATTTATTCCATGGAAGCTTATATAATTGGGCTCCCTAGCCATCTGCCATTTGCAAGCGCGGGCTTCGGCCTAATTAGTTGAAACATTCAATAGCCCGTCTCCTTTGCGAAAAATCTCGGCAAAGCCCGACACATTCAACTACACGAGCCCTGCGCTTACTCCTTTCGAGGCTCCTCCTTGAATGCTGGGAATTCCGAATATGGGAAAGATTTATTTACGTTGGTATTTAAATAAGGTATATATATATATATATATATTTCCATGTAGTAAACATATATATATTATATTGTTCATTTTTTTAATATTCTTGAAACTAGGATTCTATGATTTAAATGAGGTTTATAGAAACATAATTATATTTCATTTCAAACAAGGCAAGAACAATCCGTTTGAATTTCAAATTTGATTTCATATAAGTTGTGATTGGATAAATTATACTTAACTAGAAATCCGATGAGGCAATCAAATCTGCTAGATTTGTCTGTCTCCATTACAACCTTAATTATAAAGGATACGATGCACACTGTTTATATATAGATAGATAGATAGATATATAATGGTAATAATATACACTATCAATTCTTATAATATAATGTATGTTTTTTTCTATGAGACCTATGCGTCTCTCATATCAGAGAAGGACAACGCACACTGAATTTATTTAATTTATAATATCTATAAACTGATATATCAAGCTTATAAAATAACTTGTTTTTATATACAATGAGAGCTGGAACTTAGAACTACTTGTGCAAGCACTGCCACTAGCCAAGGATACTATCAGGTTTAGTTGCGAGAAAAATAATTTTTGACATGTTTGGCCTTTGTTGTGCTTGTTTTATTTAAATTATCTTTAAATATAATCCTAATTAACCCCCCCCCCCCCCCCCCGAGATTATCAACACCCAAATATCATTTTTGGAAGGGAAAGTAAATCTTTTAACCCTCAACTATATTCTCCGGTTTAATATTAATTGATTTGATGGATAATTTACAAATTATTTTAGCCTAAAATAAATATATTGTCCCATGAAGATTTTGTCGTTGCTTAACTAATTTATTTCATTTCCAATCGGTTAATTCCACACACCCCCCCCCTATAAATACCTATATTATCCAAAAACCCTAGCATATCTTTCAGCAATCCATTATCATTTTATACTCCACAGCAAAGTCCAGTCAACTCGAGAGCATAATGGCTTCGCATCTCAGCTCGAACATGGTTATCCCTTGTTTATACCTGTCATTAATTTGCATCCATTATCATTTTCTTACAGCTTTTAATGGCTTCTTCTCTTGCAGTCTTGTGGGTTGAAAGTGGAGACCAAAGACCCTGAGTGGCACAGGACATTAACCAAAGTACTGAAAAGAATCAGAGGTACTTTTATTTCTTGTTTTATGTGAGATTTTTAATATTATTTCACTGGATTGAATATTAATTTGCTACCGTTTTTCTTCAGGGGTTAGTTACGCCATTGATGTTGAACAGGGCATGGCATACATCAGAGGTAGAGTGGATCCAAACAAGCTGCTTAAAAAGTTGTCAAAAGGAGGAAAGCATGCAGACATATGCTGGGTCGAGACAGGAAATATGAATCCTTACATGAACAACGGCTACCAGTATCCCCTCCCAGCTGGAGGATATCCCCAGCCTGGGCCAGGATATCACCCAGGCTACCACCCCGGTTATGCCATGGCCAGCTACTATCCGAAGAGACCACCCCCTTACTCTGGCTATGGCTATGGCTATGACTACGATCCTCGTAGCTGCGAGTTTCCTACCTGGGCGTAGTTTCTCTTTATAGATATAGAAAATCGATGCTCACTGGGACTCCTGTTTTTATCTAGTCTCCTTAGTAGCAGGTTGATGCGTGCGCATGGGCCCAGATGGTCTTGTCTTCCGTTACGGCACAAATAGATGGCCCATGGTTTTTTATGTGGCCCGTTTGGCTATTATATTTTGTTCATGACAGCTTAATAATATTTCTTAGCGGTCTGGATCTGAACTTCATTTAATTTCTGGTTTGATGCAATTTATGGACCGTATATTCCTATCACATCAAGCAATAATTATTTTGGCATGCTAATAAATTTGAGAATTTATTTTTATATATGCCTCGCAACGACAACCCCCTCCGGGCGGCCTTAATGTCAAAATTTTGTCCTTTTGTTGAAGTTCAAGGGTTAGCAAACATTTGTCTGCTTACCGTAGATATCAATTAGCCCTGTATTTTTTATTTTAAAAATTTAAATTTAATTTTTATTATTCTTTAATATATATTCTCAAATAAAAAAATAGATTCGAAACTTGCACATATCTACATTAATTTATGTTTAATTTTTATTAAATAAAATAAAAATAATAAAATTTAAACTCATTATTATTAGATTGATAAAATACTTATAAAATACTATAAAACTATCTGGTTTAAAGATTTAAACTGCTATGATATTATGATATGATTTATGTTGACATCTAGAATTAGATACGTGGACTAATATTAAAAAATAAAGAAAAAATCAATCACGTGGAGGCTGGTAAAATGGAGTAGAATCTTGTTTATACAAGCTTGAACTTTCTTGATTTTTAAAAGAATTTTTTATTTGAAAAATATATAATTGACTAATTAGGATGGTTTTAACGTGTTAATATAAAAAAATAAAATTGTTTTGAAAAGCATAACGAATCACAATGGTAAACACCCACGTAGATGTCAATTGTGCCGCCTGTAGTCTCACATTAATTCTAATTTTTTATTAGTTTTAAAATATCGAAACTTGGGGCTGATGAGCTTAGCTGGTAATAGGTGGGAGGCTCAAGCGGGGAAGGCAAATTGCTGGTATCTGATTTCCATTGCCTTTTCTTTTAATGATGCAATTGCGGGAATATTTTTTGTTTAAAATTATTTTTATATTAAAAATAATTTCTAATAAATAAAAAAATTATTTTAATTAATTTCTAAATAAAAACATTTTAAAAACACAATCATCATCCTTCAGTATGCTTAATTAAATAATTATGAAACCATTAATTAAATAATTATGCTTAATTCACTATGTACGATAGTTTGCTGAATGTAATCTGTTTGATGGACGTCGCTTTCGCGAGCAGTAGGTTCTCATCTTCTATCATGCGAGCACTTTATATTTTGATATTTTTTATGGATATGAAATTTTAATATATTGTGCTGAAATTAAAGCTAAATATCTTTATTTATACTATACAAGATCTATCTTGAAAAGAATCAAAGTCAATAGTTATAGAATAATTTTAGGGATCTTAAAACTAAAATAAAACACAATTAATAATATTGGGAACAAGGGCTCGAAAGATATTAAAATGGCAGTCCTTATGAGCTGTGTTTATGGAAATCTGCTTTCGGCAACGAAGATGCGGTCACCAAAGAGAAAATTCAGCACCCCCAATCTTGATTTTACTTGATGATGATTAGCGGGTGGCAGCAGCAGATTAGAATTGTCTCGACTGCCTGTATCTAGTTTGGATTTGGTGGGCTGTTCTCGCCGGAAAAATCAAATAATAACACAACATTATGAAACTACTCCTCAAGTCCTGTAACTATAACTTTTAAGCAACATTCAAAAATCACTGTGAAGTGTGTGTATGATCCGATTTACTATATATTTTTTTTCTTAAGAAAAGAAAAGAAAATATCCCTACCAAAAAACCCTCTTAATTCCTTTGAACAAGAAATTAACCCCGGCAAAAAAAAAAAAACAATCAAGATTCTGCCTCTCTAAGTCTTTTGTCCAAGGCCTAATCTACATATCTCCTCCACCGGAGGACTATCCCACTTGAAAGCCCTTTTCTTCATTTCATTAAAATCATCCACACACTGCTTCTCTTTTAGACCCGAAATCCTCTTCCTTCCGGAGGCAAGTTCCTTACCAGCAACTCTATCAAAAATCTTTTCCCACCCTCTCCCCCACTCACCATGAGCATCACATAGCTTAAGCGTCCCGTTTTCCCAAGCAGTCCAGCTCCAACCCTTATGAAGCGATTCCATAACATTACCTGCACAAGATCCTTCACAAACAGGATTACAGGGCCTGCATTTCGCACCACTTAACGGGCCAGGACTCGATAATGCAGCCACCGGCACCCCGAACCGTTTAGGAGGAAACTCGTATCTACGATCAGTAACGATGCAAAAGGGCAGTCTTTTAGTAACAAAAGGAACACCTTGTGTAGTGAGCTGGGCTTTAAAAGCAGTTTCCGAGTTGAGTTGATGAAATCCAGCGGCGTCAAGTTGGGGAACCAGCGAAAGACGTGAAAGGGCTACTGTTGAGGTGTTAAGATCACCGATGCCAAGCCGGTCATTAAGGCCACCATATGTAGATCCTGGTGGGACCAGGTAGTGACCCGGGATGAAATTTTCAGGCCCCAATGGAGCATTCCAGTACCCATCAACACGGGTACGGATTATCCAATCATACTTCAATCCCTTTAGGGTTTGGAATTCCTGGATCATTGTCAGACATCCTTCCACGAGATTAAAATATTGAAGCAGGCCCTGAAACAATTCAAAACAGCACAGCAAACATGAATTCACCTTCGTCTTGTCCGTTATTCGAGTACAGAGACGACAGGTACTGTATTACAACAAGTTGATGATGATTAGACTTTACTAACACGTTTTCAGTAATAGTTCAGCATTATATGGATAGATATGAACTGTTCCTGAATTTTTATATGGAGGGTGATGGACGTATTCGGAAATTGGTTTCTTTCCTTGAAATCTCAGCAATAACAATAATCCAAAGGCTATGAAACTATTTATAGAAATAAAAATAAAAGTCAGAAAATTCTCTCAACTTAATCAGAATTTTGAAGAGAACATAAGAAGAGACCAAGAAAATTTTCATAAATTGTAATTTATGAAAAACAAATTAGATAAATAATGTAATTATACGGAAAAAAGAGAGTTCGGCCATCATTAACATACAGAAAATGAATTAAAAAAAAAACAAGTTTGAAAATGGAATTCAAAGCAAAATATAAAACAAATCAAGGACGGTAAAGGGGGAAGCAGACCTGTATGCCATTAGGAGAATTAGCAGCAGTGAGGACACGGAGCTGAGGCAAGGTCTCGGGCAGAAGTTTAGGATGGATGATCCGGACAGAGGCAAGCCTAGAAACAGATTTCAAGAGAAAAAATTTGAAAGCTTTGTCGTCAAAATTGCTGTGTAAAAAAAGGTCTGAATTTGGATAGACTTGGAGAATATTCTTGATAATGGAGGGTCCTGTCAGTTCAAACCTCCTGGCTCCACCAACCAAACACACCGCAATTCTCGACCGCCGCAACTCATCGTTCAACGGATTTGACGCACTGCCATTCACGGGCGCCAAACTCGGGGGAGCAATTGATGAATTACTCGATGTTGATGTTGATGTTGTTGTGGTGGCGGCGGAGGGGAGGGTGATCAGGGACGCGGTTTTGTTGAGGAAGTGGGAAGTGAGTGGGGGGAAAGAGGAAAACGGGTTGATGGGTGTCAAAGAGACAGTGAGGAAAAGGATGAGAGTAAGAGGAGGGATGGTGAAGAGGAGAGGTTTCCAATATAGATCAGAGAACCATCTGGACATGAAAGGTGGTTTGGTCATTTTTTGTGGGGATTGGACAATCGTGTTTTGCAAATGAAGAAGAAGGGTTGGATCCAGGTATTGGCTGCACCCATCAAGGGGGAAACGGCTGAAAAACTTGAAGGAATTTCGGCCGTTATGGTCTGGTTTTGTAATGGTGGTTTCTGGTTAGGAGACGAGCGGCCTTGTGGGGTGGTGAAAAGCAAGATGCTCACGATACACGGGGTTTTATTCATGGGAGAAAGCTTTTGGAGCTTTTGGGGGTAGTTTGGAGATTTTACGTCTTTATATATAATATAATAATATTAATCATGACAAACTAGACCATGCATATGATCCACTGGCTTATTCTTGCTTAGCTAATGAAATCAAGTTTGTTTATTTATGATTTCATTCTCGAAATAAATAGATAAATAAAAATAATATATTTACAATTTAATTATAAAACCTAAATTAACAGTTAAAATTAAAAAAATTGATTATCAATTATTTGTATTTCTTAACATCTAAACCATAAGTTCCGCTCCAAATATATTATTCTTTATTTGCAAGTTTATTTATCTATTAGGCGTAATTATTTTATGTTTTATTTTCAAGAAACAATTAGGTGCTAGTTAAATTTCAAGAACTGAGATTATTAAACAAATTATGATTTAATTAAATTCAAAACTCTTTTATTAAGATTTTTCAAAGTATTTTTTTAAAAATTATTATTATAAAACACAGTTTAAATCGAAAAAACAAATAACTTTGTCATCCGTCACGTTTGACCATTTTCTATCTCTAAAGTCGATATCCATGGACCGATTTTTAGCACAAACTATCATGTAAAAGCTCACAGCTATTTTTTATTTGATAAATTCTTCGGTTTCATTGTAAGAAAACGATACCGTTTTTTCATCTACCGGAGAATAAATGCATGAATTCAACCCGTCGTCAGAGTATAATTTTTTTAATTAAATCCCTTGACTTGAGATTCAAACCGAGGAAATGTAATGACACGTGTTGTGGAGTCGAGGTTAGGGCGATTCGAAAATAGGCAATGGTGTTTTCCTTGTGGACCCCACACCTAGCTTTGAATTAATTTCATGTACTAATCACCAGTAAAACTTGTTTTCGACGATATTTAAGATTAATTTTAAAAAATATTATTCTTGTATATTTTCAAAAAACACTTTGCAGCTTAAAAACCATTTCCACCTCATTTCTACAGATCATTAAAGAATATTTAACACCACATTTTATTTTTTATTTTTTTCACTTTATATTAAAAAATTTAATGCTGATAAATTATTTTTATGTTTTCATATCAAAATTAATTTTTTAAAAATAAAAAATATTATTTTAATATATATTTAAATAAAAAATATTTTTAAAAACATGTTTTAACTGATATTAAATTAGCTTAACTTAACTTTTCAATTCAAAAACCTCAAGCCTAATCAACAAAAGGTTTAGATTTGTTTGACACTGTATTTCAAAAATATTTTTGAAAAAAATAAGTAAAAAATTTAATTTCTAGTGTAAATTAATTGTGTTTTAAAATTATTTTTATATGTTAATGTAAAAAATATTTTTTAAAAATATTTTTTTGATGTATTTATAAACAAATTTTTTTTGAAAACAACTTCAATGATACCCCCAAACAATCCCTTATTATGATTCAAGGTATGGGAAGCAAATTAGTTGGATTATTGTATAGATTGAGAGGGTTAGCTGTTTTCCTCTTCTTAATCAATGAGTTGCCGAAATAAATAGCCTCATTAAGTCAGGTTTTATAACATTCAGTCAAGCATATATCAAGAAGCTAACCTGACTTGATTCAATAAATACATATCGTATAGAAACTATAGTTTATAATTTTGTTATTGAATATATTTTCTTCAAGTGTTTTGTTTTTCAAAAAAATTACAACTCTTTAGATAAATTTAAAAACTAACCTAAATCAACTATAAAATATAAAATTACCAGTATTCAATTTCCTAAAATAAATAAAAAATGAAAATATTAACTTTCTATAAAAATAATCATCATCATCGCACAACCAGCAAGTTCTAGAACATGGTCATTTTATTGACAATAATTGGTAGACTTTTCACCCATGTGATAAGCCTGGTCAAAGATTTTTTTTCAACATAGAAAAAAATAATTTAACGTTAAAAATATTTTTTTGTAGCTATTTTTTTGTATAAGTATTGACCTGCTATAACTTAATTGTCTTTACAGGTTAAAGAACAGTTCATGCAACCTGTAATAATATAATTTCAATTCTTAATCACTTTTTACTAAGTCAATAATGAATAATAAAATTTTAAAAAATTAATTCATTAATCAATCAATCAGGTTAACCTAACTTACCTAATAAACAATTACTTTCTCATCCGTCACGTTTGACCTTTTTTTCTCTCCCTAAAGGTACAAGTATCAATGTCCACGGGCCTATTTTTTAATACAAATTATGATGTAAAAGTTAAAAGCTATTTTTTATTTGATAAATTCTTCGGTTTCATCGTAAGAAAACGATACCGTTTCTTATTTACCGGAGAATAAATGTACGAGTTCAACCCGACAGAGTTAGTTTTTTTAATTAATCCCTTGACTTGAGATTCAAACCGAGGAAATGTAATAGCACACGTGCTGTGGAGAACGAGAGGAGGGCGATTCGAAAATAGACGAGAGTAAAACATGAGAGAGCGAAATCAATGATGTTTTCCTCGTGGACCCCACACCTAGCTTTGAATTAATTTCAGGTGTTTTGCTTCTGTAAAACTTGTTTTTGAATTGAACAGCTATACATATATGACTATGGGGTTGCATTAGCAAAAAATAGTTTTGACCTCGTTTTCATCTCTGATACTGCGAGTTCTAGCGATGAAGTGTGATCCGGGTCTGC